>OY728153.1:32500000-33750000 GCA_963277665.1 Viscum album
GTAGTCGTGAGTCATTGATGATCTTCAGAAGCTCATTATTTTTCTCAATGCAAAATATTAAGAAAATAATTCATATATTTTCCATTGTTGTAAAGAGGGGGAAAATAAATATGATATAGAAAATAAGACTCACCTGTTGATATAGCTCTTCGAATGAGTGGAGCCAATGTGCATGAAAAATAGTTTCAAAAGAATAATGTTTAGAGAAACACACGAAATACATTTTTCATGTAATAATTATCTTACATTGATGATATCATAATCACATTGTGCAATTCAAAGAAGATGATTGTGCTGATAATGTTTTTTGAAATCGATTGAGTGTTGGTTAAAATTGTGAAGAATTTCGAAACTGTAAATGTAAGACCGATCATAAGCAAAACACATCATTGACAAAATATAATGTTGAATATTTATATGGTGACAATGAACAACAATATTGATGTAAATAAATAGGAAAGAGAAGTAAAAACAATGTATAGGGGGACAAAATCGATTATTTCATTAATATATCACCATATATATGGAGTACATGAGATTAAATACAACATTTGAAATTAATCCCTACAATATCTAAAATTAAAAATATAGAAGGTTGGAACATGTGAAAGGCTGTATTGGAAACTGAGGAGTCATCATCATTATTATCATTATAACATCCACAGATTAATATTTCATAATATTAAGTATTTTTTAATTTTTTAAAATTATTTTTAATTATGATTAAATATGTGGCCCACATCGCAACCGATCACTTAAACTGCAAATCAAACCAGAATCAAAATTTTTAAATCCCACATTAAATGTGGATATAAATGAATGACATATTTTTAGACTCGATCCATATAGGTTTGGCTCGCACAACCAAGATCTAGCATGTTAACCACCCCTAGTTGGATTCCTCTATAGAATATCTAGTCACCGATGAGCCTGAGGTGCAGCACCAGTCGACCCACCTCACGCATGACCACCTTTATATTCTCCATTAACACGGTGAATGGATTGACATCTCCTCTATCGTGGGTATATCCAATAGGTGCTAGGGCACTATACATTTTTTATGACTAACACATGTATTTTTTATGTAATCAATTTGTGTGTGTGGATTAACTTTTATATGGTAGATATTATCTTTTTAATATTTAATATTATTTAATAATAATATTTATTATTTTTTTAATATTAACCATCAATACGGGCTGATATGTCAACCGGTATGCATAAAATGAAAATTAAACTAGATTCAATTTTCTTGAGCCTTTATTAAATACAACTCTGAATGTATCTTACATTTTTAGTCCTTATCCATGCGTGTTTGGTCCACCCCCACCCTGGTCCAATCCATTAACCACCCATATTGACAATAAATATGCCACGTACACTCAATGGTCGTTGTGATTTTACTTTAGTATATTTTGTTAAAATAATTCCTTTTTTATAATTTAATAAAATATGAATTTATTTATTTATCAAAATAAGAATACTAGACACAAATTCACTATACATGACCTCACATTCCTTGTTTTTCTTACTAAAAAAATTTCGGTTTTGATTACAACCAAATTGAAAATTGATAAGCATATAGTTTTTTTAATTATCATTTTAATAAAAAAATCCAATAATAATTTTTATTATTTTTTTGATTTAATTTATTATTTTTCCCAAACCATTTAGTTATTTTTTTGGTTAACCATTATGTAAAAAAGTTTTCACCCCTATAGTGTCAAATAAAAACTCAAAACTATATATAAATTCTTAAATTTTATAAAAAAAATTATTTTAAAAGGAACATAGATTTATAAAAAAACATATAATGTTTTTTTATGTTTATTACCAATATAATAATTTAATAAAAATATTAAATTAATAAAACAATAAAAAAATTATAATTTTGGTTATTTTTTATGTTTTCGGTTATTAAAAATAATAACCAAGACCAATTTTTTCTGAATATTATCCAAATAAAATTTTTACTAACCAAAAAACATTTTAGTATACCTGTTTTGTTTTTTTAATTTGGTTTTCGGATACTTATTCAGTTAACCACCCAATTTCCCACCCCTAGTCACAATCCATGACCACATATTCCTTATTTTTTTAGAAAATAAAAATAGTCTTTTTATTTATTGGATAATTATTTTTTTAAGTGTATTTTTTTCATGTAATATTTATTTTTTATAAATGTTTATATCACATAATCTACTAATTATATTTTTTATGTTTTATGATTATATTAAAAAGGTTTTTTATAATATTACATCTGATTTTTAATAACAATTTTGAAGTAATTTTGACTTTTTTTAAAATTATCTTAGCATTTTAAAATAAATGAAAACATTTAAAATTAAATATAAAATAAAAATTCTACTTAAAATTATTTTAAAAAAGAAAAATAATTAATATTTTATGTTCCATGATATAAAAAAATTATTATTACAACCAGTCAGGGATGCGGACTAATAAAAATAAAATTACACGTGCTTGGGGAAAAGCTCGAACTTAAGACCTCCCATGACCACCAAAGGGTATCCATTGTTGTGCCCCATAGGGCATATAAAAAAATATTATTATGAACATAATAAATAAAATAATAACACCACATGAGATAAAACATTTAGAAAAAATAAATATTATAAGATAAAAATATAACATTTTAAAAAAAATAATAATGAAAGAAATAAAAAATTTCTTAAAAAATAAAAGGTTTTAAAGGTTCTCAAGTGATTTTGGAAGTGAGTTGATTTTTTATAAATCTTCAGAATTATCTTAATTTTTTTTAAATAAATAGAACATATTTCAATTAAATGTAAAATCAAACCTCAATTCAAAAATAATTTTTAAAATTAAAAAGTTAAATGATAAAATAAAATAAGTACATTACATGATATAAAAAATTAAGAAAAAAATAAATATAAAATATTAAAATGATAAACATATGGAAAAAATAATCATTATAAAATAAAAATAAATAAAAAAAGACTCATAAAGAATAAAGAATTTAAAGGTTTATAACAGATTTTATGGGCTTAAGTTAATTTTTAAAAATTAAATATAAAATTAAACAAAACTTTTAAATTATTTTAAAAAATAGAATTAAATAATATTTTATATTATATGATATAAAAAATTTATTAATTACAAATGGCTGGGGAGGGGAAAATTAAAAATCTAAAAAGGAAAAAAGAAAACAAATGCATGAAGGAAGTTAGGGAGACTCGAAGTCAAGACCTCCCCAACACCCCACAAAGCTGCTGCCACTGAGTCGTACCCCGGGGGATAAAACATTTATTAATGTAAACATAAAAAATAAAAAATAAAATAAGTAAATTATATACTTAAAAAAGTGATAAATATAAATATAAAATAGAAAAAACAAAATGAAATATGTAGATTACATGATTGAAATCATTTAGAAAACATAAATACTACATGATAAAAAATAATCATTTCTAGAAAGTAATAATGGAATAAAGTACAAAAATAATTATAAGAAATTGTTTAAAAAACAAAGAAGTCCTGGTATTAGATTTCACCTTTATGAAGAAGATTTTTTACAAGTTCCTTATAGGTGTGGTGGTGCACCTTCCTTACCAACATCCTTGACTTGAATATTAGGTGTTGCACATTCTAACCACACATAAGTTCCTTTAATAGCCATGGGAAGGAGTCTAGAGGTTCTTGGGTGTAAGTGGGGGTTGGTGGGAGTTGTGTTAGTCCTTCCACCTACCCACCATACCTATTTAAAAGAGGTCAAGTGTGATTTTATGGACCCAGTCCACTCATAAGTAACCCAAATCGGTTAGCCACATGGCCTCAATCACATCTCCCAATATGCTAGATGCTGCTGACTAGTAGTGAGAGTCTATTATGGTATAGTGTGGAGACTATACCCTCTTTATCAGAGTAGAGTACAATGATAAATAATATATAAGTAGTGAAAAACATAATAATGGAAACAACAGAAGTGAGTCATCCATATATAATAGTAACTGATAGAATTAATAACCATTAATAGTATCATATACAAAATAATGATGTCATGATGCTATAAAAAATGGGGAATACATGGGAAATAAGGTAACAAAAATATGACATGTACATGCTATACAGAACATATAAAAAAACCAAAAACTAAACTCCAATAGCATCATGAGAACTGGCTAGGTAATCTACTCTCATTATCTATCCAAGTACACAAGATCAAGAATCCATAGCTGGGTTCTTCCCTTAGTCCCTACCTTCATCTATGAAGTCTATTCAAGTACTAATTGGTAGGCCAAATAGGGTGTGAGTAAAACCCAGTAGGCCACCACCAACGATGTATAATACTATCCAGTTAGTAAATAGGCCATGAATAATTGTGTAAGTAATATAGAAAAAGTAGTAAATTAACTAAATAAAACTCATGTTGGCTTAGGTTCCTCATGGGAAACCCATCCTACACCACCTGTTTTGGACTAATCCGGAATGTCTTAAAACATTTATTATTTTATAAACAATAAGGATCATCATGTCCATTAATTACAAATGAATAATAGGGAATATCATGTCCATTAACTAGAAATAAACAGTATGTAACATCATATCCATTTATTCCTCATAATAGTAAGGAACTTCATCTCTATAGATTCCAAGTAAATCATAAGGAACATAATGTCCATTAATTCCAAGTAATGATAAGGTACTTCATGTATATAAACAATAAGGAATGTCATGTCTATAAATTCCACATAACAATAAGGAACATCATGTATATAAATAATAAGGAATTCCATGTCCATAAATTCCAAGAAAACAATATGGAACATCATTTCCATTAAATGAGGTAATCATGATGTAATCACATCCATGTCATGTTATAATTAAGGATAAGGAATTCCACCCTTTCCATTTATTAATTCCATTCATCATTTAAAAAATATGATTGGGGGGTAATAAGAAGAAGCCAAGTATAACTCCTTCCCACTACATCATTAACAAGGGTCACGTGACATGGTCTTACAATTAAAATTTTATTAAATTAATTTATAAGTGATCAAGTGGCCTATGGGAATGTCCATTCAACATAACACTTCATTCACTCAATTTATAACATTTCACTAGCCAATTCTAATTCAAACACACCTTAGTGGTAATTTGGTGACAAGGTAAACATAAGTTATTAAGGCATATAATCAATCCCACCCAAGGGGTGGAGCCTCTAACCAAATATAAGGGTGTCATAGTATGTGCTTATCAAGGTTTAAATAATTAAAGTAAGGGTTTATTAATTTTAGGATAAATGTAAAAAAATTCTGGCATATGGAACAATAAAGACATAATATAAACACCCAAAATTTTATAGAAAAGTAAGATATCATCTATATCATAATGGTAGTAGACTCTTCATATATTATTATCCTCTAATTCGTGCTAGAATAGGAGAAATAAAAGAAATAGAAAAATGACTAGAAAATAGGGTTTATTAGCTCGCTTTGAAATATCATCTAATATGGAAAGAGAAACCAAGAAAAGAAATAATAGGAATGATATGATAACCGAGGGTGATCCGACATTAAGAATGGTTCTTGAATCCAATTTTGGATGAGGGATATCTCACTAATCCAAGAAGGAGGAGAAAATGGAGATCCCAATGTGAGTTCCATTGTGTAAAATGGGGAGGAAGATGGTTTTAGTTTAAAATAAGATAGGGTAAAAAAGGTCAATTATATTATTTTGATGAGGCACACAATTTTTCTACATGGTTGGCCAAACTGTACTCCAACCATGCGCTATCCATTGGTTAGGTACAACCCCTAGAATGGTTTGAAAAATAGTGCACACACTGTGCGGTTCACCTCTATAACCATGCTTCAGTTTCTCACATGACCATACAGACCTCCTTTCTGGAGGTTCTGAGCATAACGGAAGAGTGCAACATGTGATGGTATAATTAAAATTTATTTTAATATCTATATATTGGAACCCAAATAGAGTATATTTCATGTTAAGTTTATAATTAGTTCTTTTATATTGGAAGAAAGTAATTACCACGTCTTAGGTTTCTTTCTTTGTAGTCGACGTCGATCATCTAAAAATTCCCATTTGGGTTTCCTTTATTGTGCTTGTGAGGATACAAGGGTAGAATCCCTATAGTAGTTATCCACATGTTATCCAATGATCTCCGAGAAAAGCCACTCGATTTCTAGGTGCTAGCGTGACAAATCAAATTTCTTGCGTTGTTTGTTCTTGATTGCTCATTCTTTGGTCTTGAAGAAATCTCTCTTGAATTCTCATTCTTGAGAGGGAGAGATATAGAGGAGTTGAAATAGAATTTTTTTGTGCAATAATTATCTCTTTTTTGATTACCTACATAATTTTCATAACAAACTATTTATAGAGGTAGGGTTTAGGTTACAATATTGTTTAATTGTATGTTTTCCCTTAAAAAATATCAAAACCTTTAATAAACCCTATTTAATAAATAATAATTTTTGTGTGTGAATTGAGCTATCTTTCAAAAATTATAAATAATGTTTATCGGCTTTTAAATAATCATTTATCATCAGATACAACCTTGATCCATTCTAACTCCTCAGTATTTATCGAATACCCGAATAAATATTTTATTCATAAATAATTATTTCATTCACATACCAACGAATAAATATTTATTAAATATTTGATAAAATAAATAAATATATTTTTATTCACATGTAATCAAATTAATTTTTATATAATTTGTGCGATAAATATAACTTGAATAAAATTATTCCTCGATCTTGAAAATAATATCTATTCCATTAATTAAATTAAAATATAATTTAATTGGGATCAATAGAAACACATGGCGTGTGATCCTCTAGGATTCTTTATTGCTGGAATTAAGCAACCTTGCCTAAAGTCCAAGATTACTGTTTAGTAACGGGTCAAGGAACCCCAAATAAAGAACTTAATGTTGCAACATCGACAACCACATACAAATGTTCACTATGTAATATAATCCCTTTATCACAATATCTCATCAAACATGTTGCATGATGGTGTCACCAACCTATATGCTCAATATGTATCCCTTTTACTATCTGAAATAAATACGCCAACACACCATGACCATGGAATTTAGGTGATAGTTATATTCAAATCAAAGGGATGAGATATGAACTCCCATAAAGTTGGAATAGAAAAATCCTTCCTGGACCTATCCATCAATGACATGTCAATCATGACACACCCAACATACCCTACTTCTCGCCAACATATAAAATGAAATTTTTTGTTATTAAATCTAATTATGTGAGCCATTAAGTGAACTAATGATAATATTAAAGTCTAAGGACCATTACATACACTTGTAGATAAGAATATCTGACGACATAAGAACCTGAAGATTTCTTATTGGTGGGTCTGTTTTCATAATCTTCCCTCTTGGATGTTGGTCAAAGTGAGTAACTCAAGTGGGGGGGGGGTGGGTGGGTGGGTGAATTGAGTACCCAATAATTTTTTTATCAAAAAAGAATAAAAATAATTCCCCTAATTTATTTAAAAACAACCCAGTTAACCAAAACAACTGATCGTTATAAGTTTTAATCTTTCAAAAAAATTCTTAGAAGATTGATTAGGTCTCGGGTAAATAATGTACAATATTACTCAACCCTTTGAAATAAATTTACTTAATTAAAATATTATAAAAACTATAATTAATGTTAACTATCAAATTATACATTTTTTTATTGTTTAAACAAATTTCAGTTTTAAATAATAGATTCAAGGAAAAACAAAATAAAACACAAAGTAAAATTTTGAAAATAAGAGGTTTAGTCTCAAGATGAGACTTAGTCTTCTACACTTGGTGATCACCTTCCACCAAGTACAGGTGTAAAAATATTTAAGAAGATATATATATGTATCTTCCTGTTTGTTTAAGGAGACAATGTGTGTATATAAAACAGAATATATCACACACTTCTCAAAATGTAAAAAAAATAAGCAAACTGAGAAATAAGAGTATATATGGATAGATATGCTTGGTTTGTTTATATAGTGAAGCTTGTGACTCTTGATTTTGATTTACAATGTAGATCGAGTTGGGTTCTTGCAAAAAATTCAGTAAAATAGAGTGCTTTCAACACTTCTGTTCTTGACTGCAGGAAGGAACTGAAAGTGATGAAGTGATTATGCTTCCTTAGTCCAATGAACATGATTCAGCAGATAAGCTCTTCTTGTTCTTACAATATGTTTCATATCTATCATTTATGTGTAAATCCTTTCAGCACATAAATATATTTATTTTATCTATATCTAAAACACAAAGGAGTCTGCCTCTCTTTTTATTAGCAATAGTAGGAATATCTGGATCCTCTCGGATTCCTTGTATTACATGTCCGACACTTAAATCAATGCGTTCTGTCGACCATTTAAGAGAAAATAATTAAAATATCAATCAACATGAACTTTAATAATATATAAATTAGAATAATTTAATTCAAAAATATAAGTAAAGGAATAGTGATAGTGAGTCATTGAACGGTGACTCAATACTGGCACTGTCTTAGAGTCTAGTGGCGTTTTATTCTAGCGGTGTCTCAGGCTAACGATGTCTTAGGCTAACGATGTCTTGTATTAGTGGTATGAAATTGGAAGTGTCTAATTTTGGTTCTATATTGTACTTAGCCAAAATTCCATGCTGGGGATGCCTCAGTTGATTGTGTCTTGTGGACAAAAGTTTCATATGTGATGGTGACTTATTTCAAGACTTTTCTATTTTTTCATGCTGATACTGATACCTTGTATGGTGGTGAGTCAGTCTTGGTGGTGTGACAGCTTGAAGGTGTCTTAACCACAATAGTGTCACATACTTAGAAAAATTTCATCACCTATCTCAAAGTATAAGATGCCTATAGAAAACATGAAACTCATTAATATTATAATAAGCATGAGTTAGTGATCATTAAAACAAGGAGGTAAACAATCTCCCCCGTTTTGATGATCAAAAATCATGAAATAAAAAGTAAACAATTCATGGAATCAAACGGTAAGATTAAGAAGTAAATCATGGTTACTAAGGTAAGATAAATTTTGATACCAAAACAAACCAGGACATATCGTTCAGATGTCATCAAAGATAAAAAAGGATAGTATGAACATAAGTTCTTCAAAATAAATATGCCATAAGAATTTCTCCCTTTTTTGGATTATCAAAAAGTTAAATATGAGAAGAATAAAAAAGTAAATGTAGGAGAAATAAATAGGAAGATCAGAAGAATAAATCTTGAATAAAGATAGTCAAAGGGCATCCAGAAAGGTTTAATCAAAAAGTTATTACAAAAATTTTCCCATCAAAGCAGAATATCAAATCCAACAGGATTGTCAAGGCTAGGTATAACGATCCATAAATTATTTTCATTTGTCCTTGGGTTTCTCTAGATCCGAAACAGTAGGTGCTGCAGGGTTTGAAGGAGCTCTAGGCAAGGTAGACGGAACACCGGTTGAGATTCCATCTATAGTTCGAAGAGGAAGTTGCTCTGTAAAAACAATCATCCAGAGTTGTCTCATAGCTTGGGTAGGATAAATATGAAAAGGTTAAAATTGAGTAGGTATAGGGGCATATGGATCTATGGAAACTCATGGTCTAAGAGATTCCCTATGTATAATAGGAATGGATTCCTCAACCACTACAGCTATACCATGCACATGGAGAAAGGGCTTCATGAGATTGATGAAGTCCATTATATTATTCCCTCATCTCTCCATGGAATTGAAAAAGTCACAATTCTCTTCCATATAATCTTTGAATCACTAGAGTAATCTCTTTCAATTGATGAACTTGCTCCTTAAAATCTTGAGTAACAGAAGACATCTGCAGACTCTCATCTAAAAACTTGAAGTTAGCATCCATGGAATTTTTGGTGTAAATACTAAAGAGATAATACTTGATTGTCTTTTTATAGTATCTATGATAGAATTCATGTCATGAGAATAAGATGTAAAAAGTTTGAGAAATTGATCACTATTATGCCTTATTCTTCTTAAGGTCTCTTGAGGCTAATATGAAACAAAACTTGAAGAACTGGCAGAAATAGCTCAAATATCTTCTCTAATCACTAATAAAAGAAACTTAAGATCAAGGAAATGAGGTGGAGGAGTAACAAAACTAAAATAAAATGAAGTAAGACTTAAATTTTTTCCAACAGAGCATCCATACTTGCTACAAATACAGATTTAATTCCTTTAATAACAAACCTCAAAGAATCTAGTTCATCACTAATCCTCTTATTTTCAATATCTATCTCCTGGATGTAATGAATCATTTTAGGTTGAATGCTTTGGATATCCAACTCAAAGAGATATATTGCATCATTTTTACTTAGCTTAGTCATGAGTGGTGCTTGAATTTTCAATAGATTATCAAAATTTGAAAGTAACTTTGTATCAAAAGTATCTAAGTCACCTTTTTTGACTAGGTCAACTAGAAAAAAAGGAGGAGATAGAAAAGCAGGTTCAGTTGAAAATTCTCTCACAGAATCAATTTTTTCCAATAGACCATCAAAATCAATATGATCCCCCATAGATACTTCAAGATCTCTTTATTTTAGAACCTCAGGTCCACTATCCTTTGGTGGAAACTTACTAAATTTATCCCATTCTTCTATCATAGGATCAATCCAACTCTCAGAAACCTTAGCAATAGTAGGTACCAAAGTAGGTATTACAACATCTGATATCACAACAGAAGGTATAACACTAGGAACAACCACAACTGGTAAAACTATAGGAAACTCAATTGATTTCTGAACACTTGAGCTAGGTGCATCAACAGCCTATTCACTAGCAGTAGGTGCTGCCACCATCTGAACATCACCTTTCTAAACAACAATAGAAGATTCAAATTCCATATACCTATTAATAGAAGGCTCATTAAGCTGTTCATTTCCATCTTCTTCTTCAATAAGTTCCTTCATTGACTATTCTTCTATATACTGCTCAACAAAAGCTATTATCCTCATCTAATAAACAACCACTGGATTAGATTATCTTTGATTTATAGTAGTAGACATAAAATATACCCCATAAACAACTTTAAGACATGGTAATTTCTCCCCCCTCAACAAAATCATCTCCCTATTTTCTATTATTTCTGTCCAAAATCTCAATAAGACTTGATCTTTATTCAGATTTAGATAAATTAGGATAAACAACAAGTTCAAGAGTCATTTCCACATCTTTCTTTATGATTTTTCAACTAGAACCATTAGAGTCTGAAATGTAATCACCATAATCATCACCATTTACAACATCTCCATTTTTTTCTTCTCATTCTTCATCACCATTGTCTTCTTTATCATCAGAGTTTGAACTAATTTTAAATTGTTCCTCTCTAGAGACTTCAGTTTCTTCTTCATAACCCTTCATAAAATTTTCTCTTTTTGGAAGACTCATATGAGGACTATGAGCTCCATAAGTAATGGTAGAATATTTTGGAGATAAGTTTGGGTCACTGCCCTCATCAATAGGATATTCTTCTTCTTATTTTTCACCAAAAAGCTTCTTCTTTTTCATTAGAATACTCCACTATCTCATCGGGTTCCAAACCAGGATCAATAATATCTTTTTTCCTTGAAGGATGGTCCACCTGGTTAAATTATACATGCAACTTGTCATTATCAACAACCCACTGTTTCTTCCAGGGATTCCAACTAATCCTCATTCTCGAGAAAATTGATTTTGCAATGAAAAAGACACTATAATGAACATTTGTTTCCTCATCATCTGAAACATGGCATTTTTTCCTTTAACATGGTATAAATAATCTTTTAATTGATCAAGGAGTTGGACCTCAAAGTAGGCTTTATCATTTCAAACATGTATACTATAAGGTGCCTGCACAAGTTTATCTTATTTCCTTGTTTCATAATATAAAGAAGATATATATATTGGTATATGAAGGTGGAAAAATCACCATTTATTAGACATAACATGCGCTGAATAAACTTGAATAACAGTATACAATCTCCATCCAACTCGGATGCAAATGGTCTTCCAGTTATTCCATCTCCAGTTAGTTCTTTAAGAAAATATTCTTAAAAAAACAAGTCACTATTCTATGGAATGGATCCTTGGTAGTAATCAAAAAATCCTTCATGTGGTATACCCAAACATTTATCCCATTATATTGAGGATAAAACAACTTTACAACCATTTATTCTTGTTCTCATCCAATATTCTTCATCATTATTAAATCCAAACTCAATGTTTTGATAAAATTGATGCACTAAACTAGAGTAGAAAGGTCTATCATTTGAGTACAACCAGTCTAACCATATTTGGTTCTATATGAATTTCATCACCAGAGGCTTGATAATATCCACTTTTCTTCCACATCCTTTTTGGGTATACCAATCCTCTTTGAAATTCTTGGGTTCAATGGTGAAACTGGAGTAGAAAAATGTGATTCACCTTTTCACTTCTTAGCTGATCATGAATTAGATGGAAAAGAATCAGAAGGACACTTCATTATTGGCATACATATTAGTTTAGTTTTCCCAGTTGAAGGTGAAGGTCAAAATGTTGAAGGTTTGAATATTTTAGAGAATAAGGGTGGCGCTGGGCTCGGAAGAAAAAGACGTGAAATTAGATGTGTGTTGGAACTATTAAAATGTTTATATTATATAATTTGGGATTTGGGCATTTGATAAATCAAAATTGAAATAATACTTGAAATTGAAACCGAGTATCGAGAAAGATACAAATTGGGTTATTGAAATAAATCGTAAACAAAAAAACCATTGGTTTATAAAACTTAAGAAAGAAGACAAAATTCGAAAAGGCATGAAATAGATGGTGATATAGATCAATGGTGTGAGGTTCATAATGGAGATTCAATCACAATGTTGAGTCAAACATAATGGTGATACAACTACAATGGTGTGTCATACTCAACAGTGTGTCATACTCAACAGTGTGTCATACCTAATGGTGTGTCATACCCAATGGTGTTTCATACCCAACGATGTGTCACCCAAAATTAAACTTAACCAAAAATAATCATTCCTAATTCATGCTTTTTATTGTTCATTCTCTCAAAATTTAAAGGCTTTATAAAAATATCATCTAATTGATGTTTTGTACCAATAAACTCAATAGTGATATCACCTTTTTGAAAATGATCTCTCAAAAAGTGATGTCTTATATCAATTTTCTTTGTCCGAGAATGAGAAATATGATTATTATAAATGTTAATAAAACTTGTGTTATCATAATTTATGGGTACATATTGGAATATATATATATATAGTCTATAAAAGTGTGTTTTATCCACAAAATTTGTGCACATCTACTACCAGAAGCTATGCATTTAGCTTCAGTAGTAGATAATGAAACCAGATTTTGTTTCTTACTACACCATAAAACTAGAGACTTTCCCAAAAAGTGACATGTTCCTTAGGTTATTTTTATATCTAACTTACATCCACTGAAATCAGTATCAGAATAACAAACTAGATCAAATGATTTTCTTCTAGGGTAAAAAAATCCTAAATTGTTTGTATACTTGAGGTATTTGAAAATTATTTTGACAGAAACCGAGTGTGAATCTTTTAGATTAGATTGAAAATGATCACACATACACACATTAAACATTATATTAGGATGACTAGAAATAAGGTAGAGAAGACTCCCAATCATATCTCTGTAACTAGTTTGATCCACTGTTTTCCCAATTTCATAAAGTTCTAACTTACAGGTGTACTCAAAGGAGTATCACTACTCTTAGTGCTATCCAAGTTAAAACATTTTAAAAGATATTTTTTTATATTTACTTTGATTTAAAATAATTACATCTTTATTTTAAAAAATCTAAAATCCAAGAAAGAATTTCAGTTCACCCATTAAACTCATTTAAAATTCATTTTTCATTATTTTAGAAAAATCAGCACATATAAAATTTCTTGAATATCTAAAAATAATATCATCAACATAGATTTTTACTACTAAAACATATTTTGAAATTCATTTTATATAAAGAGTAGGATCAACTATACCTTTTGAAAATCCTTTTGAAAAAAAAATTGTTGAGCCTCTCATACCAATCTCTAAGAGCCTATTTCAAACTATATAAAGGTTTAGATAATTTGAAAACTTGACTTGGAAAATAGATATTTTGAAAACTAGGGGGTTGTTCAAAAAAAACATCATCGGCTATAAAACCATTCAATAATTCACTCTTGAAATATATTTGATAATGTTTTAAATCTAAATGTGCTGCATAGGCTAGCAGGATTCTAATGGATTCAAGTCTTGAAACTGGTGCAAAGGTTTCCTTATAGTCCATTCCTTCTTATTGACTACAATATTATTCAACAAGTCTTGCCTTATTTATAAATATTGTGTATGAATCGTCAAACTTATTTCTAAACACTCATTTAGTGCCTATATTCAAGGTGTCCTTGGGTCTATCTACAAGTTCCCACACTTTGTTTCTTTAAAACTAATTTAATTCTTCTTGCATTACCATCACCTATAATTCATCATTAATGTATTCATTTTTGTTCTTAGGTTCAAGTTGAGACAATAATACTGGATGTTCAACCTGATTTCTAAGAGAAGATATTTTCCATTTAATTCTATCAAGATCTCCTTCAATAACATCTAATGGGTGGTACCTAAGAGTTCAAACAGCTCTAGAAAAAGTAGGGCTGGTCACTCCAGCTTGTTCTACAGGTTTGGGTATAGTAAGTTCTAGAAATTATTCAGAACTGGATAATTTTTATTACTATTTAACAGTAGAATAAGAAGGTTTAGAATTTAATTCAAGAGAAGATAAATTGTCCTCAAGGTTTTCTAAAGTAGTATTGGGATCATGTAGATTTATTTCATCAAATTTTAAATGGACAGATTCTTCTATAGTTTTGGTATCTTTATTTAAAACTCTATAGGATTTATTAGAAATTGAATAACCCAGGAAAATTCCTTCATCACTTTTGGAAGAAAACTTTTCCAAATTATCCTTAGTGTTAAGAATACAAACTTTTCAACCAAAAACTATAAATTAATTAACCTTAGGCTTTCTATTGTTCTAAATAACATAAGGGGTTTTCTTCAAAATTAGTCTAATTAATACTCTATTTATGATGTAATAGGTTGTATTCAAAACTTCTTCCCAAAAAATGGATAGGTAGGTTATACTCATTTAACATGGTCTGAGCTATCTCTTTTAATGTTCTAATTCTCCTTTCAACAAATCCATTCTACTATGGGGTCCTAGGAGCAGAGAAGTTACGAGTGTATCCATTTTGTGAGAAAAAATATTCAAAATCTTGATTTTCAAACTCATGACCAAGGTAACTTCTTAGGGTCTTAATTCTTAGTCCACTTAGGTTCTCTATAGATCTAGCATACTTTGTGGAATAATAATAGGCTTCACTCTTGTGAGCTAAAAAGAATACCCAAGTATACCTAGAGAAATAATCTACAAGTATATAGAAATAATGATTACCAATTAAACTAGAAACTATATATGGTCCAAATAAATCCATATGAACCAAATAAATAGGTTGAGAAGTTGACACTTCTTTCTTTAATTTAAAAGAGACTTTGTGCTGCTTCCCTTTTTGATAGGGGTTACAGACTTTATCAATTAGGAACTGAATTTTAGGTAGATATCTAACAAACCCTTTCCTAGTAAGCTTAATAATTGGGTGAATATTACAATTACCTAGTCTTCTTTTACAAATATAAGATTATTTGTGAAAGGAACTCAAGTAGGATTTTTTTTTGAGAAATTAAGGAATTTAGATCAATAACATAAACATTATCATTTCTTAAAGAATTAAAAATTAAATCATTTTTAGAATAAAAAACATTACATGAATTGTTATTAAATTTTAAATGAAAATCATAATAACATAATTGATAAATACTAAGAAGGTTATATTTCAAACCATCAACAAATAATACTTTATAAATTAAAACAAAATTACTGTTACCAATTTGGCCAAGGATGATGGTTTTCCCTTTTTCATTGTCAAAAAATGTGACATGACCACCATCAAACTTAATAAGGATGTTAAATCATGAATAATATCCTATCATATATCTTGAATAACCACTGTCCAAGTACCATAGAATTCTATAGGAGGTCTTCAAACAGTTTTCTTATAAAACAAAATTTATGCAAGAAATGACTTTGGTACCCATATCTGCTTGGGTTAGAAGTGTTAGTAATTAAGGATTTAGGAACCCTCATTTGTTTGATTGGTTTCCTATAATAAAATTTAATAATTTTCAAAATAAAAACTTTATTTGGTCCTATAGAAAAATAAGTATCATTAGAACTTTCAGGTTTTGACTAGGTACAAAATTACTCTTTACTACTCTTCTCTGTTTAAGTTGGTATCCAGTACTAGTAACATATTTAGGTGAAACTTTTTTTTTCTGAATATGAGTAAGAGTTTTCATACTATTAGTAAATTTTTCCAATTATTTGTTTAGTTTTTCATTTGAAAATTTATTTTCATAATTTTCTTTCAATAGTTGAGCATTCTTTTCTTTTTCAACAGACAAATCAAATTTAATGTTTGTAGATAAAGCATGCTATATTTTTAAAACTTTTTACTTATCCTTAAGTTCATTAAAAATATATTACATCATTATACAATATTAAAACATATCCTCCTGAGATATATCATCATCATCATGTTCATTCTCAAAATTTTCAAAATTATCATCATTATGCACAGATAAAACATTAGAAATAGTAGGCACCTTATTGAATTTTTTCATAAAGCACATGTTGGCTCTATCAGGTTTCTCCTCATGTGATGAATCAAAATCAATGGAGCTATCTTCCAAAGCACTATAAATAGATTTCATGGACTTATTATATCTTATGTACTTTTCATAATATCTCCTTTTGTTCTTCAACTTTGGATAGTCAGCCTTTACATGACCTTTCCTCTTACACTCATAGAAGAAAATCTAATTTTCATTTTTCTTCTAGTATTTCTTAAAAGTTTCCTTGGAATCATATTTTCATTTATAATTAGGCTTTATAAAATAATTTTTATTCTTATAAAATTTCTTACACATTTTGTTTAGATAAGACATCTCCTCATCATTGTCTAGTGGACATTCATTATCACTAGAACTTATAGCTTAGACTTTCTCCTTTTCTTTTTGTTCAGATGCAGTAGTATTAAAGGCTAGAAATTTTATTTTAGGTTCTTCATCATATTCTTGGTTGAAATTTAACTCTTATTTATACATCATTAGCTTATTAATCAAATATTTGATAGGTAGCTTGCTGATGTCACATGATTCTGTAATGGAGGCAGACATGCCTCTCCATCTTTCAGGTAGACATCTTAACAGCCACATGATCTAGTTCTTGTCTGATACAAGATTCGTAAGTGAGCTCATTGTATTCAAAATATCATTGAACATGTGGTACATGTTAGAAATAGGTTCATCAAGCTTCATCTTAAATTTATCATACTTAATATTATATATATTAAGCCTTATTTCCTTAACATTAGTTTTTCCCTCATTTGAAATAGATAAAGTATACCAAATTTCATAGGTAGTTTTACATGCAGGAATTCTATTGAATTATTTATCTCTTAAAGTACAGTAAATGGAATAAATTTATTTATAATTATTATTGTAATATAACCTAGTAGAATCATCCCAAGTACTTCTAGTATCCTTAGTTAGTTCATATTTATCTTCAATAACAGTCCAAATATCAAATCCCATACTCTCTCTATATATTTTAATTTTGATTTTCCATTGAGCATAACTATTACCATTGAAAAAGAGAGGTATGTTAGTAGAAAAACCTTCTTTTCTAGAATCAATTTAAAGAGATAAATTTATAAATAATAGAAATTTAAGATCTTTAAAGCTTAACTAAAATCACAATTGTAAAGATTTGAAAATTTTCTTACTAAAGAAAATAAGCATTTGATACCAAATGTTGGTCGTAGTGAGTAACTCAAGAAGAGGGGGGGGGGTTAATTGAGTACCCAATAAAATTTTCTGTCAGAATGAATTAAAAAGGATTTACCCAATTTGTTTTAAATAGCTCAATTAACTAAAATAAATTATTGTTATAAGTTTTAATATTTGGAAAGATTTCGTAGAAGATTTATTAGGTCTCGGGTAAATAATATATAATATTACTCAACCCTTTGAAATTAATTTACTTAATGAAAAGCTTATTAAAACACTAATCAAGGTTAACTATAGAAGTATATATTTTGTTTATAGTTTAAAAATTTCAGTTTTAAATAATATATTCAAGGTAAAACAAAATAAAACACACAACAAAATTTTGAAAATAAGAGGTTCAGTCTCAAGAGGATACTTAATCCTCTTAACTTGGTGATCCTTTCCACCAATAAATTTATATAAATAGACAGATTAATTCATAACTTGGATCATATTTTATAGTATTATATTATTTTTCAGGTCACATATGACCTATTCTACTATTATCCATGGGAGTACAAACAGATAGGTCGCATAGGGTCCTCTACCATAGTTATACATGGGAGTATTGGTGTAAAAAAGTTAAAAAGATATCTATGTATATTCTAGTTTAATGAAGGAGATAGCGTGTATATATAAAATAGATTATAATACACACTTATAAAAATGTAAAAAATAGTAATAAAACTAAGCAATAAGAGTATATAGGGATAAAGATGCTTAGTTTGTTTATGCAGTACATCTCATGACTCTTTATTTTGATTTGTAGTGTAGATCGAGTCAGTTTCTTGTGAAAACTTTAGTAAAATAGTGTCATGGACACTTATGTTCTTGATTATAGGAAGGAAATTAAAGTGATGAAGTGATTCTACTTCCTTATTCAAATGATCATGATTCAGCAGGCAATCTATTCTTTTTCTTGCAATATGGTTCAGCTCTATCGTGTATGTGTAAATCCTTTTTATGCATCAGTCTCTTTCTTTTATGAATGTCTAAAGAATAAGGGAGTTCTCATCTCTTTTTTTCTTCTAGTTTAATGTGTTTTATTGATAATTTAATATAAAATAATTAAAATATCAATCAGCATTAACTTTAATAATATATCCATTAGAATAATTTAATTCAAAAAGATAAGAAAATTAATAGTGACAGTGAGTCCTTGAATGATGAATCAATAATAGTGGTGTCTCAGAGTTTGGAAGAGTTTCATTCAAGAGATGTCTCAGCTGATGGTGTAACATGTATGACAATGTCATATGTGAGAGTCAATTATTTTAGTAATTTTCCATTTTTCATGCTGATGCTGAGACCTTGTCTGGCGGTGAGTCAGTCTTAGCTTTGTGACATCTTGAGGATGTCTTAACCATAATGGTGTCTCATACTTAGAAATTTTTTATCTCATATCTTAAATTATAATATGATTATAGAAATAATGAAACTCATTAATATTATAATAAGTATGATTTGTGATCATTAAAACAAAGAGGTAAATATTAGAGATTACCAAGTGAGTACTTTATGAGAAGAAAACTCATCCACTTACGAGTACTCGCACTTGACGGTCTATATACTATGTTCCCATCATAGTATGTTATCAAATCGTAGAACTATATTAATTATATTTTCATATAATTTCAAGGTTCTCATCATAGCGGGGAACTACTATGACCTTATCAATGTGACAAATAATCTAGGACATTATTACATTAAAGTCATACAGAACAATGAACAATATATAATTAGATGTTTAATTAATTTTCAATATATAAAATATTCATATAATCAAAGTACAATCAGTTGATCATAGGACACCAACTCTAACAAACTTCTACTTGGACTAGATCCAACTACCTATAAATTCTATCCCTCTAGACCTCACTTGATAATCATGTTTCTATTTAGTCAAAGATTTAGTCAAGGGGTACCCATATTTTCCCTTATGGAATTAATACTCACTACAACCTCATATATCTAAGAAAAATCCCTCAAGAGATGATACTTTATAAGTATATTATTCATCTTTTGATGTGACCTTAGCTCATTTACGAGAGCCACCACTACAATATTATCATAATAGAGTGTGACTGGATCTTTACTACTAGGAACCATGTCAATATCTTGGACAAAATTTGCATATACATACTGATTCCTTAACTTCCTTAGTAGCCACAATATACTCAGAATCCACTATAGAATCTGTGACCACAACCTATACTAAGCTCCTCAAATTTTAACACCTCTATTCAAAGTGAAGATATATCCTGTTTTTTACTTCATTTCATATTGATCTATTTAGAAACTAACATCTACATATATTAAGATTTATCTCCTCTATAGAACAAGAATATATCCTTAGTATGCCTCAGATACTTAAGGATAATCTTGAATTCCATCCAATTGTGGTCACTGAAGGACCCCGAGACACCCTGAGAGGGGAGGGGTGAATCAGGGTGGCAACTTTTTCTTCTTAAAGTTGTGGATCTTGTTCCCACGTTGGCAGGAACTTCTTAAACCTGTACGAAGGATATGATCAGCAATTAAACATTCACATGCAGAGAGATGACACAACAATTTTTACTTGGTTCACCACTAAGGGCTACGTCCAAGGAGCATACGCCGACAGATTGTCGATCGTACCTAAATCCACTATGCTTCACTAGCTGCGGATACAAAAGTTCGGGTACAGACACTCTGTCCCAGGCTCACTGCCTTTACATAAGGTTTAGGGATAGCTCACTGCTTCCCTCGGGTCACTCCCGTTGACTCCCCCTGGCTCACTGCCGTTGGTGAAGTCTCACTCAGTTTATAGACGTGTAGGTCTCTTCAATAAATTTGCATTGAAGTCTTTGCCTCTGCTCAGCACGAGACTCTGCTTGCATCGAAGTCCGGAAGAGATGCACTAAAACGCACAGAACCACTGAACTGGATAACCAAAATGTGCAGACAAACCTTACTGAGAAATATGCGAGACATCAACCATTTGCGCGCAAAATCATCCTATTGCGCGCAACATTTTCTTTTGGTGCGGAAAAATATTTCGCGCAAAAATACCCTTTTTCGCGCAACTCCAAATATTTCGCGCAAGCTCCTTTATGCGATCCTTTTCGCGCATCAGACCTCGGATCTTCTCTAAGTCTTCCAACCACCGAATGAAGGGGGTCACCTCATATTTATAGGCGACTGAGACCACTGCGCGCAAAATCCCCTTCGGCGCGGAAAATCTCTCATCTGGCGCGTAATCTTTCACCCAGCTTATGAATTTTGCGCACAACCCTTATTTTCCGCGCAACCCATGCCTTTTCCATCTTTCACCAAACTGATTCTGAAACAGCATTTGCGCGAAAAAAACTATTTCGCGCATCCCGCTGTTTTCCGTGCCCAACTTAAGTATTTCGCGCACATCCCTGATTTTCCGCGCAGCCCATGCCTTTGCCATTTTTCACCTCTCTGAATTCGAAACACTGTTTGCGCGAAAAACTATTTCGCGCATCCCGCTGTTTTCCGCGCCTAACTTAAGTTTTTCGCGCAAGCCTCTTATATTTCGCGCACCACTTCCTTTTTCTGTGAAGCTCCTTTTGCAGACAATCCATGTCTTCATTTTCCGATTTTGAGGCCCAAAAATTTGGCAAACACTGGGAAACAGCGCCACCTTCAAAACTGTTGTCTGCTTGAACTGTATGATCACTTTGCTGGAACACATTCGGAACTTCTACTGAGGATTGACAACAAACACAAACCATACACCAAATCATGCTTTGAAGAACCTGGTTCCAACAATCTCCCCCTTTGGGTTTGTTGGCAATCAGAATAAATTCAATAGATCTCCAACCATGAGCAAATCCAAAACGCAAGAATCAACTCAGCCAACACTCTAAGTCTACGTGAGCAATGCTCGGTGTAGAAAACAAGAGAGGAAGCTTGAATTGGGTATCAGTGTTTTGAAATTCTCCATGACGCCCGATGTTATCCTTATTAAACTTCTCATCACAATCTTACACTTCCATTACAGAAGAATTTCTTGCCGTAAATTTCTTGCCGTGAATTCTCTTGCCGTGAATTTATTCCTTTCTCCCCCATTGACAATAAAACCAAAGACTGAAAAGTTTGTTCAACGTGCAGCTCAAGCCATACTCCCCCTGGATAGTATCTCCCCCATAAACCTGCATCACAGCCATAAATAGTTAAAACAAACGGGGAGAGGGGAGTTTCGAAACCTCCTTATTCAGCAGGAGGTGGTTGAACACCTAGGTTCAACCGATGCTTTTCAAACACAGCTGCTGACAGTGGCTTTGTCAGGATATCAGCTACCTGCTTATCAGTTCCCACATGGTCCAGTCTAATCACCCCTTGTTCAACCTTGTCTTTGATGAAATGATACCGTATTTCAATATGTTTTGTACGAGAATGCTGAACCGTATTTTTTGTGAGATCAATTGCGCTTTTGTTATCATAGTAGATCACCATTGGCTGCTTTAACTCATCACCAATATCTGTTAATTGTTGCTTCATCCATAGCAGTTGAGTGCATGACTTTGTGGCAGATATATACTCAGCTTCAGCAGTACTAAGAGAAGTACTTTCTTGTTTCTTGCTCAACCAGCCAACACAATTATTTTCGATAAAGAATGCTCCACCACTGGTGGACTTTCTGTCCACAACATCGCCATCCCAGTCAGCATCAGAAAATGCGGATAATTCACTATCCCTTCCTACAGCAAAGTATAATCCATACTTGTAAGTACCTTGAATATACCTCATGATTCTTTTCACTGCTGTCATGTGTTCCTCTTTTGGATTACTCTGAAAGCGGGCAGAAAGACATGTGGCAAAGACAATATCTGGCCGTGTCGCTGTCAGGTACAATAGGCTCCCAATAATTCTCCTGTACAGGGTGGGATCTACAGATTTCCCATCCTCATGCTTCCCAAGTTTGGTTCCAACTACAATCGGAGTTGACATTGGTTTGGAGTCTTGCATGTTAAACTTCTTCAGCAGCTCTCTTGCATACTTTTCCTGAGAGATAAAAGTGTAGTCTTTCCTCTGAGTCACTTGCAGTCCCAAGAAATATGTGAGCTCCCCAATCATTGACATTTCAAATTCTGATTTCATATGATTGGAAAATTCATCCACTGATTTCTGTTTGCTGCCACCAAATATAATGTCATCGACGTAAACAAGAACCATGAACTGATCTTTTGGAGAATTCTTCACATAGAGATTGTGATCAACTCCTCCTCTTTTGAATTCCAGCTTTTTGAGATACGAATCTAGTCTAGAATACCATGCCCTTGGTGCCTGTTTTAATCCATAAAGTGCTTTCTTTAGCTTGCAGACCTTTGATTCATCAGCAACAAGAAGAAAACCCACTGGTTGTTCAATGTAGACTTCTTCTTCGAGTACACCATTTAAGAATGCTGTCTTGACATCCATTTGATATACTTTATATCCTCTTTGGAGAGCCATGGAAAGGAATAGCCTGATTGACTCCAATCTAGCCACTAGAGCAAAGGTTTCTTCAACATCAACACCTTCAATCTGAGAATACCCTTTACATACCAGTCGAGCCTTGTTTCTGATAACATTGCCATGCTCATCAAACTTGTTCTTGAAAATCCATTTGGTGCCAATCACATTGTGATCTTTGGGTCTCTGGACCAAATCCCATGTCTGATTTTTGTCAATCTGATCTAACTCTTCATTCATGGCTTTCACCCAAGATTCATCCATTGCAGCTTCTTCAAATGAGGTTGGCTCTACAACTGATAGAAATGCAGAAGGTGTGTTATTTCTCATCCTCCTTGTTTGAGTGGGTGCATTCATGTTCCCAATTATGTTGGATGGATCAATCTCAGCTCTTCGGTTTCTCCTGAAAGATTCAGTAGCATTCTTTTCAGCTGTAGGTTCTTCTTCTGATTCTTCTTCTGAGTCAACATCATGATGTGACTGCTGAGAGTTTTGAACAACTTCCTCTATCTCTGTGTTTGTGTTTTCTTCACGTTCACTTTCTTCCTGATTGTCCATCACATCCGCATATGGCGTCCTTGAAGCATTTGTGGTTTTCTCTTCAATTATCTTAACATCACTGCTTACCACAATCTTCCCCAAGCGTTTATTGAAACACTTGTAAGCTTTACTGTTCATTGGATACCCAAGAAAAATTCCTTCATCAGCATTGTCACCATACTTTCCTTGGTTTCCTTCTTTATTACGGATGAAACATTTGCTTCCAAAAACCCGAAAGTATTTCAAGGAAGGCTTCCTTCCATGCCATAATTCATACGGTGTCTTCGTTTCTCCCATGTAGAGCCCTGTTCAATTCTGAATGTGAACTGCAGCTTCAACAGCCTCCTTCCAGTAATGGCGAGAGATACCACTCTCAATCAACATAGTCCTGGCCATATTGTTGACCTGTCGATTTCGACGCTCAACAACTCCATTTTGTTGTGGAGTTCTCACAGCAGCTACCTCATGCTGTATTCCATGTTTCTCTAGATAGTTTTCAAACTCAATGGATGTGTATTCCCCTCCATTGTCCGATCGTAGGACTTTTATTGACCGTCCAGTGTCATTCTCGGCAATTCGGCGATAAGTTTTCATGCAATCAAGTACTTGTCGCTTCCTGTGAATCACCATTACACAAGCCATTATACTATAATCATCAATGAAAAGGACGAAGTACCTCTCTCCATAGGTTCCAGCAACATTTATTGGGCCACATACATCAGTGTGAATGAGATCGAGAAGATGTGATGCCCTTTTCTTCTTTGGACGATACGAATTACAGACCAGCTTCCCACGAATACATGCATCACAAGATTTTTCCCGTTCGCGTTTTAGAATGGGAATATCCATGACTATCTTCAGCTTAGATATCTTTTCCATGTCTTGTTGGTTAATGTGCCCCAGCCTTCGATGCCATAAATTGTTTTCTTCGTCAACAGACAAGTAACAAGAGTTCACTTTGCTGTCAACCTGATATAAGTTTCCATCTGTTCTACAACCTTTCATAAGAGAATTCCCTGTTTTTCCTTTTATAGTGCAGCCTTTTTGATTGAAGGTTACTATGAGCCCTGAGTCACATAGTTGACTTACACTGAGGAGATTATGGCGTAGACCGTCCACATAAAGAACTTCAGTCTTTTTCAGCTCTCCATTGGCGAGAGCAGTATTCCCACTGCCTTTAATCTTTAAAGCGCCATCGTTACCAAACCGTACTGTTCCATCAACCTTCTTTTCAATGTTCTTCAGAAGGTCAGCATTTCCTGTCATATGGGAAGAACATCCACTATCAAGAATCCAGGTGCTGCTACTCTTTGTAGCTTTGAGGGCTACTTCCGCAAGATTGGATTTCTCGATTTTCTTCTTTTCTTTCCATGAGATATTGGATTGAGCATAAGAAACCGATGGCCTTTTAAAACTTTCTTCCACATAATCTGAGTCTTCATACCCATAATCTTCTCCCAGAAGAGAAAAACTATTTGTGAGAACAACATCATCAGGAGGATGAACCCTGTCCCGTCTTTGGGTGTTGTATGAATTTCTCTTGTCATACCGCTGCCTGCAAAACATAGCTTTATGGCCAAAGTTAGAACAATTAAAACAGTAACCATAGAAGATATTTCTTCTATAAGATGGAGGATAAGAAATCGGTCTCCTTTGTTGATTTCCCAGATCTTCTCCATTAAAGTAACTCCTTGCCTCTTCGCAATAAGACATAGTATGGCCCAGATAGCCACAGAATTGACACTTCATGTGAGGGAATGCCTTCACACCTGAATTTCTCCTCATACCTTCATCCCTGTGAGAGTAGTTGAACTGCCTATCATTTCTAAATGTTTGATGGTAATTGTCAGTTATCCTTCTAGTTTGGATTGAGGGTTCCTTTTTCAGCACTTCAGAAAATGTTTCAACATGTTCAACCTTCGTTTTGTCTTTATTTTGAATTTCTTTATTTCCAGCAGTTGACGTCTCAGCTTCACATCCAATCCCACGCTTTCCCATGCAGGCGGGTCTTTGAACGCTCAAGATTTTTTCAACTCCATCAGAACCACATTTGGCTCTTGCCAATAATTCAGCATCTGAGAATCTTCTAGATTGTATTTTCTTCCTTGATTCTTTTGAAAAAGATTCGGTCTCAAGTTTACTCCTAAGAGTAAC
The DNA here is from genome assembly GCA_963277665.1 of Viscum album. NCBI lineage: Eukaryota > Viridiplantae > Streptophyta > Magnoliopsida > Santalales > Viscaceae > Viscum > Viscum album. Next base: position 32,526,122 of record OY728153.1, read on the forward strand.
AATTTCCTCCTCAAGACCCTCAGTAGTCTTGGACTTTTCTTCCAGTCTTGAGGTGAGGTCATTGATGACCTTTCACTGCTCTTCAATTCTTATCTTAAGATCCAATACATCATCATTGCTTTCAATGATTTTAGACTGAACTTTCACAAACTCTTCCAGACGTTCAATTTCAGCTTCAAGTTCATCAACATATTCTGATGACTCTTTGACCATTTCCTTACACTTATTACATTTCTTACATTTACTCTCAATCTTGGAGAAAGCATCCTTAATTTGAACCTTTGGATTATCAAGGGCAGTACTCTGATTATTTATGCCTTTATTGATTGAAGAATCTGATATTTCAGTGGTAGCCATCATGGAAGAATGTTTTTCAGTTTTAAATTCTGGTTCTTCTTCCTCACAGAATTCAATATCATCATCTTCTTCCTCACAGACAAAGCTCTTCCTCTGCATTTTCTTTCCAGATTTGAAATCACCCTTTTTGAAAAACCTTTTCCGAGGCTTTTCAATGTCTTCAGCTTCGCTCTCATCATTATCCAACTTTCTTTGGCACTGAGAGGCAATGTGCCCAACTCTTCCACAACGGAAACATGCAAGAGGTAACTTACCTCTAAATTTACCTTTACCCTTTTTCAGCTTCTTTGCAATGAGGGAAAGAATTTCTTTTTCTTCGTCATCATCACCACTACTGTCTTCTGAAATTTTCAGTTTGTCCATGGCTTTGAATTCCATTTCTTTTCTCACGCGAGTCGTGGCATCTTCAGGTTTGACTCTCATCTCATATGCCACTAAACTACTTAACAAATCATCCAGAGAAAGTTTTGATAGATCTCTTTCTTCGAGGGCTGACACCTTTGCATTGTACATGGGAGGAAGTCTTCTCAATATTTTCTTAACGATATCAATGTCTTTGATTTCTTCTCCAAGACCTCTAATTGCTCCCACTACTTCAGTAATTCGATTAAAAAATGAATCTGCATTTTCATTGGGATGCATCTTTAGGTCGTCAAACCTGTTATGTAAAACCTGAAGTTTTGCCTCCTTTACCTTGCTATCTCCTTCATAAATGTTTTCAAGTTTATCCCACATAGACTTTGCTGAAGTGCAACTCATCACCTTTAGATATATCTGATCAGAAAGAGCTGCGGTGAGTGCATTTTGAGCTTTAGCATCTGCATCAAGAATTTTCCTGTCTGTGTCAGTCATAGCCAGTCCTGTTTGATCAGTGACTTGTATTCCTTGCACAATAGAAAAAAAAACTTCCATTCCAAGAGATCTTAGATGAGATCGCATCCTATTCTTCCAGATCTGAAAATTATTTCCATCAAAGAGAGGGACTCCCCTCACATTGGCTGCATTCTCCATGGCGACAAAGGACAGATTCAAGACCAGCAACCTCCCTCTGATACCACTTGAAGGACCCCGGGACACCCTGAGAGGGGAGGGGTGAATCAGGGTGGCAACTTTTTCTTCTTAAAGTTGTGGATCTTGTTCCCACGTTGGCAGGAACTTCTTAAACCTGTACGAAGGATATGATCAGCAATTAAACATTCACATGCAGAGAGATGACACAACAATTTTTACTTGGTTCACCACTAAGGGCTACGTCCAAGGAGCATACGCCGGCAGATTGTCGGTCGTACCTAAATCCACTATGCTTCACTAGCTGCGGATACAAAAGTTCGGGTACAGACACTCTGTCCCAGGCTCACTGCCTTTATATAAGGTTTAGGGATAGCTCACTGCTTCCCTCGGGTCACTCCCGTTGACTCCCCCTGGCTCACTGCCGTTGGTGAAGTCTCACTCAGTTTATAGACGTGTAGGTCTCTTCAATAAATTTGCATTGAAGTCTTTGCCTCTGCTCAGCACGAGACTCTGCTTGCATCGAAGTCCGGAAGAGATGCACTAAAACGCACAGAACCACTGAACTGGATAACCAAAATTTGCAGACAAACCTTACTGAGAAATATGCGAGACATCAACCATTTGCGCGCAAAATCATCCTATTGCACGCAACATTTTCTTTTGGTGCGGAAAAATATTTCGCGCAAAAATCCCCTTTTTCGCGCAACTCCAAATATTTCGCGCAAGCTCCTTTACGCGATCCTTTTCGCGCATCAGACCTCGGATCTTCTCTAAGTCTTCCAACCACCGAATGAAGGGGGTCACCTCATATTTATAGGCGACTGAGACCACTGCGCGCAAAATCCCCTTCGGCGCGGAAAATCTCTCATCTGGCGCGTAATCTTTCACCCAGCTTATGAATTTCGCGCACAACCCTTATTTTCCGCGCAACCCATGCCTTTTCCATCTTTCACCAAACTGATTCTGAAACAGCATTTGCGCGAAAAAAACTATTTCGCGCATCCCGCTGTTTTCCGCGCCCAACTTAAGTATTTCGCGCACATCCCTGATTTTCCGCGCAGCCCATGCCTTTGCCATTTTTCACCTCTCTGAATTCGAAACACTGTTTGCGCGAAAAACTATTTCGCGCATCCTGCTGTTTTCCGCGCCTAACTTAAGTTTTTCGCGCAAGCCTCTTATATTTCGCGCACCACTTCCTTTTTCTGCGAAGCTCCTTTTGCAGACAATCCATGTCTTCATTTTCCGATTTTGAGGCCCAAAAATTTGGCAAACACTGGGAAACAGCGCCACCTTCAAAACTGTTGTCTGCTTGAACTGTATGATCACTTTGCCGGAACACATTCGGAACTTCTACTGAGGATTGACAACAAACACAAACCATACACCAAATCATGCTTTGAAGAACCTGGTTCCAACAGTCACCTATATTAGTATGATATCTGCCTACCGCACTCAATGCACATGAAACATCTAGACTAGTACATAGCATAACATACATGAACGACCCAATAACTGATTCATATGGAATCCTTTCCATTTTGTTTCTTTCTTAATGTGTCTGAGGACACATTTTCCAAGAAATATGAATGCCATATGAAATTGGAAACAATACCTTCTTAGATTCTTTCATACTGAATCTCTTTAGTATCTTGTCAACATATGTACCTTGAATTAGGATGAGAAGTCTCCTAGATATATCATGATGGATCTTAATCCCAATAATATATGTTTCCCCACCTAAGTAATTCATGGAGAAGAATTTATTCAACCACACCATAACATACTATAAGACCAGTATTTTGTTTCTAATAAGTAATATTTCATCAAAGTAAACTATTAAGAAAATGACCGCACTCCCACTAAACCATTTCTAGAAAAACGAATCACATTCATTCTTTATGAAATATAATTCCATTATGGACTCATAAAAATGAATGTTCCATGATTCAGATGCTTGTTTTAATCCATAAATGGATCTTTAAAAATTTCACACCTTGTTTTCATCTTTGGAGTCACAATCCCTTTGGGTTATGTCATATAGAAATCTTCCTAAAGGTTCCTGTTAAGGAAGGATATTTTTATATCCATTTTTCAAATCTCATAATCATAGAAGTTCGCAATGGAGAGTATAATTATGATGGATTTCAGCATTGCAACTGGTGAAAAGGTTTTATCATAGTTAATGTGTTGACACTGTTTAAACCCTTTTGAAACTATTCATGCCTTATAGGTACCGAATTTTCCTTCAATGTCTAGTTTCTTTTTGAATAACCATTTGCAACCAATGTTCTTTACATACACTAGAGGGTCTACCAAAATATAGACTTGGTTTTGGTACACGGAATCTATTTCAGAATTCATGGCTTCTTACGACTTGGAAACATTTATGCCACTTATTACTTTCTTGTAGGTTATAGGATCATTATTATCAACTAATAATGATTCACCATCCTCGATGACTATAAAACCATAAAATTCTCATTCTCTAACCTATCTTGTACTCTTAAGAAGTACTTGTGTCTTCAGAACAATTTCTTCTTCCATGGGGATTTTTGGAATCTGTTCCTATACTAGATCTTGTGTGCCTTAATCCTTGACCTCATAGAAGTATATCTTACTACCACTATCACTTTTAGAGTTTTTCTCCCTCCATAACACCCCTAAATTGTATTGTAAGAATATTGTATTCGATAGCATATATGACACGCAACACCAAGTTTAAAACGGAATATAACATCCCAAGACTTTAAAAAATATTCAATATTTTAAAATAAATTCAATATATTTTATAGCTTGAAATGCACACAATAATGAGTTATCTTATATTACACACAACAAATACTTTCTTTGATAGATTATGTTATATGAAATACTGAGTTTTACCAAATACTGTTAATATTATAATTTAATATAATAAGATATAACCTAGCTGTTAAATTAAAGGTTATGAATCAGATTAACTAAATTATGAAAATATATGGTTTAAAAAAACTATAAAATTAATTCATTGGTTACTAAACAATTATAATGAAAATAAAAACCAATTGAATATAAAGAAAGGTTTATATAAAAACCCGTTTTTATGCGCCAAAGGAGTTTTATCCTAATAAATTTAATTAATTACTATTAGTGAATGATATTAATGAATTATATATATATATATATATTATATTTTTTACATTCATCCAATAGATTTGATAGGAATAAGATACAACAAGCCGAATTTTATGCATAAAAACCTATATTGTTCTAAAGACAATTTTACTGCCTTTTAATGATGAACTAGTTTTATTTTTTTTACAATTCTTCCAATTTTATTTTTCAAAATAAAATTTATTTTTTAAAGTGGAATGTTGAAATTTTCTTTGGGTGAATTTTTGGTATTTTTCTGAGAATTTTCATTTTTTGATGAATAGTTAGGTTGGGGCCGAAACGTCATTTATTATTAAAGCAAAGCAAAGACCTCTTTTAACTGGGTAGAGAGAGACCCATTACATAGCCCAAAGTCCCAGTGGGCATGTATCCCATTACATGGCCCGTAGTCCCAATTTTTTGTCCCAAATCCCATTCTGTGAACAGTATTGCTACAATACCCACCTGCTACAGTACCACATAGTACCACCGCTGTTACAGTGTCCCACCACCGCTATAGTGTCCCACTGCCACTTCAGTGTCCTACCTCCACTACAGTGCCCACCATTTCTACAGTCGCTCTGCTGCTACAGTATAGCTACAATACTACTACAATACCTACGCCCAATGGGTTTTGAACCCCTATTTTTCAGGTAGGATTACGGGGTGTTTACCACTAAGACAAACCCCAACTACAACCAACTAAGCTATTTATGTTTTACATTTTTTGATGAATAGTGAAAATACAGAATTTTAATTGAAAACTTCTTTTTCATCTAATTTATTTATATAGTTAAATTAAATTATAAATTGGTTTTAAAGTATATTTAGTTCAATTATCATCAATTAATCTAAATTAGTTTATTTTATTCAATTTAAAATTGATATTGGATATAAAAACATTTCAAACATTTGAACATTTTTACTTTAAAAACCCGCTTTCTCATCCTGTATGCGGAATTAATTTTTAATTAATTTTTTCCACTTCTATAATTAGAATTTCGAAAAATGGGTTAAATATTTGGAATAATAATAATTTATAATTTATAATAAGTTCAACTTTATTTTTACCAAAAATATCAATGAAAGTAATTAACATTAATTACAATGATTAAGTGAAAAACTAGCTTAACACGGGACTAACCTTAAACTTAAGGGCAAAAAATGTGTCAAAAACCTATTGGATGGACATATTTAGACCGTATACTCCCTTTTATAGATTTTTTAACTATTGTATCCACATGACATGGAAAAAATGTGGTTGGAATTCCCTCTTTTAAACATTTACAAGAATGCCACTCCTCCTCCACTATAAAAATGAACTCACCCCTCCCACTTATTCACACCTCTCAAACCATTTGAATAATAAAAAAAATTACCCAATAATATCCCAAAATACCTCCACTCATCTAAGAATACTCATTTTGGGTAGAAATAAAACCAAGGATGTATTTTCATATAAACTAAATAGAGTTACCCAAAAAATACGTAATGTTTTTCAACAATCACTTTTGTTTCATTTACCCACCCCTTCAATTATTTCAATATCATGATTATATAATATCATTATCATATTAAATATACTTATTTTTTTTATTTAAAGTCTAATAATTACAATCACACCCACTTTTATCTAACGGTATACACAATCATCGATCATGTGTACGACAAACTAACACCTCACGAACCGATGTCGTTCATTATTCCATTACCACATTTAAAGGTTGGGAATAATGATGTATTTATAGTTTTTATATGATATAAATGATATTTATAATTTCTATATGCTTATTTAATTTTTATATAACACATACCTTTATGCTTTCCATTTTGTGGGAATATAATAACTTCATTTGTGGACGTGTGGACAACCGCCTCCTCAAAACGATGTGATTCGTTCATGCTATGCATGGAATGTATTAAGGATGATTTTAATAAAAATATGTGACACATATGACATAAAAATGGCAATATAATGATAATATACATACATACATACATACATACATACATACATACATACATACATACATACATACATACATACATACATACATACATACATACATACATACATACATACATACATACATACATACATACATACATACATACATACATACATACATACATACATACATACATACATACATACATACATACATACATACATACATACATACATACATACATACATACATACATACATACATACATACATACATACATACATACATACATACATACATACATACATACATACATACATACATACATACATACATACATACATACATACATACATACATACATACATACATACATACATACATACATACATACATACATACATACATACATACATACATACATACATACATACATACATACATACATACATACATACATACATACATACATACATACATACATACATACATACATACATACATACATACATACATACATACATACATACATACATACATACATACATACATACATACATACATACATACATACATACATACATACATACATACATACATACATACATACATACATACATACATACATACATACATACATACATACATACATACATACATACATACATACATACATACATACATACATACATACATACATACATACATACATACATACATACATACATACATACATACATACATACATACATACATACATACATACATACATACATACATACATACATACATACATACATACATACATACATACATACATACATACATACATACATACATACATACATACATACATACATACATACATACATACATACATACATACATACATACATACATACATACATACATACATACATACATACATACATACATACATACATACATATATATATCACTTAATTTTTAAATATGACAAAGATATGGAAGTAGCGTTCATGTGTATGTACAACCTACCATCTCTATGAAAGGTGCATTTCATTTCCTATATCAAAATTTTATGGATTATTATAAATAAATATATAATGAATATATATTATATTTAAATCATAGATTACATCCTAGATATTATGAAATCATGATCAATGTAAGAAGAACAAAAATAATAAGTCAAAACATACTCGAAAAATTAGGCAATTAACACACGAAATAGTAAAAATAATGAAAGATTGTTAAAAAATGGGTAATAAGATATTATAATAAGATCATATATGGTACCATAAATATTATAATGGTTCTTTTATAAGTTAATAACATGATTAAAACCATTATATAGTAGGTTAAAGGATATTCACCCAAAATAAAATGCAATGTAAGGGATTTCATTAAGGCATATTATAATGTTATGCACCAAGTTTCTTTTATATGGTGTATATACTTCCCCATTGAAATTAAATATAATGAATAATTAATTATTCATGGTATTTTTATTTTAAATTTGAATTATTTCATTTAATGTGATTTGAACTTAATGTTACCAAGTAGTAAATAAATTTCATAACTCAATTCCTTTTCATTAGGTTATATTACTTCTTAGTTTTCATTAATATTATATGATTATGTGTATAATGACTTTTAATATATATTGACTTATTTACACTTCTTATATTTGGATTTACATTTGATACACATTATCAATTCATTGATTAATCCTCACTTCAACATTATGATCATTTTAAGGGTTTATTTCACAACCTCATTCTAATCAAGATTGCTTATTCTTGAAATTATATTTAAATAATTTACATGATAATTATTCAATAAACCATTTAATTTTATTCTCCTATGTTTATTAATTAACTTCTTCAAGTAATAATACCATTTTACACCCTTTGGCACTCAAAATATTTTAGAAAATGTTTTTAAGAAAACTCAACTTCATTTCTCTCTTCAGTCAGAAATCTATTTTCTCTCAAAAACCATGTTTTATAAAAATGTTATCAAAAATGTTTTTAAACTTTTAAAAAATAATATATTAAAGTCATTTTTACCCCTTTTTTCTTTTACAAATGTTTTCAAAGGAATAATGTTGTGTCATTCCAAACAAGTCATTTTTCTAACCTTTTTATTATGCAATAGGAATGTTTTTTTTACCTTTTACGACATATACATAATTACCCACCATAATTTATTTGAATATTACATTGAAAATTTTAAAGATATTTTTAATAAAAATGTTTTTAAAAGTTATTTTAAGAGAAAATGTATTTTAATTTTTTTTCAAAATAAAAAGGATATTTTTCTTAAGAATATTTTAAATATATTTTTACAACAATTATATTAATCATCAATAGAAACACTTTATTATTACTCCAATTGGGATATGTTTTATTGATACCATCCTTATTCTCCCTATGGATGGTTTATAATTTCTTTCACCAAGGATAGTTTTGACATTCACTAACTTGATTCCTTTTTTAGTCCCCTTGAAATATTAAATTCCATATAATCATTAGACATTAAATTAACCTAAATATATATATTATTTATCATGGTTATGTTTATTTCTTAAAACATATACCATTTCTATGTACACTATTTAATTTGAATGTTATTTGATTAACTGGGGAAATATTGATAGATCTGCATCTTTTACTCAATACATAAATTTTATAAGGGACATTGTTTTTGAATTAAATTGATTATTCGATATATGAGGAACGATTTGGACATGAAATACATAGGTTGGAGATCGGTTAATGAAAGCCCCTCAAACCATTAGTAGTCATATGAGATGAAATCAGTTGGCTAGCCTAAGCTAATGGGTTTTCACCCTGTATGTTTTAAACTATCTTGAGGATAGATCTTGATGGTAAAGGTATCATGTGCTTGGGAAACATGACATTCGATAATTAAGAATTTCCTTCATTTAGTATTTATCTATCATTATTATCTATAAGATTTTCACTATGATAAAATATATGGATGCATTTTATTCTCAGTTTATTGATTAAATGGAATGCGTGTTTAATTATTTACCTTTACATATTGATTACACACTCCCTCTAATTTTATTTATTATATGGAATTTGTGTTTAGTTATTTACCTTTCCATATTATTTACACACTCCCTCACATTTTATTGATTACTTGTCATGTGTGTTCAGTTATTTACTTTTCCATATTGATTATTTTCATTGATTCATTATTTTTTTCACTATAATTAACCATTACCAATAATTTTACCACAAAATTATTTTTGTTTCCTTTCCCTATGATTCTATTATGTTTATTAAGAAATATATACAAGGATATGATAAAGGGAATGGAATTATTATCCATGAAAAAAATATGTTTTAATTTATGCATTCATTTGTAATTTGAGACTCATGTATGTATCTTGTTTACCAAGACTAATAATCTGATCAGTTCTTTGAGAGTTGATTCCTTGTAATAATTTCAATATAATGGTTGTATACACTGAATTTGGGCTTACTAGGGTCGTGTCTCTATAGTTAGTATCAAAGGAAGTTTAGTATAAACCTTGTGAACTAGATTAAGGAAAATATTGGTTAGAGAACATAACCTAAAGGTTGAATTTGAGGATAAGTATATAATAAAATCCTAAAGTTTTTGTTACATAAAGATTATTTGGTTTTTCTTAGAATTATTCCTTTTCTGGATACTACAAGTAAATTTAGTTCTAGCCCATATGTACCTAGGGGTAATAAATTAGAAAAGGGAACATCAGACTTGACTCGAGCATTACCTGGTATATGAAAATGGGGCTTACTACGCACCTGGTCTGACACTCTTAAGGGATATTATTAGGATAATTAACATTTTATTTACAATAAATTATAAAGGATTTGAATAGATGATGATAATTAATGACCTAGGTTAAACCTGAGGTGTCTTAGATAAAAAAATTTAGATACCCTAAAAATGATTATAGGGGGTTTCCACTATGATAATTGTCACTCGCACTATTCTTTTTGGTTTTATTCAATGGATGGAAACCAAAGTAATCTTGTAAACATTGAAAATGAAGGATAAGGTGGTGATAATGAGTGAATAAATGGGATGCTGATAAGATTACAAGATATCATGTTTATTTCTAATTAGTTTTCCCAAAATATGATTAACAACATATACCTTAACCAACTCTCGAACTCACCAATTAAGAGAATAATAGAGTTTGATGAGAGCTCGAGTGGTGGAGACCATAGAGAAAATAAGGCCCATTTTCTATCATGTAAGAAATATGGAAGGATACACCCATGAAAGTGTCTCAATGGAATGGGGAAATGATTTATGTGTTGGAAATAAGGGCAGAAAGAAAATAATTTTTGAGGAAAAATGAAGAGTATGATGGAAGGAAATAAAACTCATACTAAGGATCCATTTATTGTTTTTTGCCTTAAATATGGGAAACCTGGGCATTACCTGAGTCAATTACCTTTTCTATAGGATAAAAACCAGACCAAGGAAGGATTTATGTGGAAATAAATGGTTGATATATTTATGTATTAGTGTTTTATTGAAAACATTAGTTAAAATACTATTTAGTGATTAACCATATCTCAAGGATGTCCATCATATTTATTTTATAAATTGTGTTAATGAGGCTTTAGAAAAAGGACAACCTGTATACTGGGTGACAAACCATCAAGTCTGATAAGGCCGCTTGACTTGAACCCATGATCGAAGGATGATAAGAGTTTCATTCCTACCACTGGCATACATGATGTCTTGGTTAATGTATCATTGCTTTTAGCTAGACAATTTGACAAATAAATATTAATGATAAACCATTAGTACCACTTTTGAGGTTTAGAGATTAACGTATTAAAAATATTGGTTTTTTAAACTATTTAGACAAATACATAAATTATTTTCACTCATTAATGTATCTTGTGATATATTAAAAGTGAATCTTAGTGATTCAGGCATGAAAAAATCATTCTTGGGTATTAATTTTATAGAGTAAAGGGATAAAATTTGAAATTAATCAAAGGAAAAAAAGGATGAAATTGTTCTTATGAAATAGAAATATATCAAGTAAGTATGTTTCCCAATATTCTTAGGATGTAAAATAATTACTCAACATTTGAAAAAGGATCTCAAAAAAAAAATATGTTATCATAATACATTAATTCTTGTTGAACTGATAGTCTTTTAAATCATCATAGATTTATGAATTTGTACCCTCAACTTTCTATTGTCTATTCACTTATTTGTGATCAATGACCTCAATCACTCTATATAATTAAGTTTTTTTTCCAAGTTCATATTTTCACTTTAAACTAATGTTGTTCTACATAGAAACCTAGTTATATGTTATTCCATGTAACCTTTGTACTTCTCATTCTATCATATTAATATGATAATTTAGAAAAACTTTTATGATGTGGTCTTTTCAATAAGGTAATTTTCAAATTTCAATCCCTAGATTATTGAGATTAAGTTCAAAGTGTAAGGACATAATTTAATTAAGGCAAAGAGAATGTAAAACCTCAAAATTCTAATATAAGAACATTGTATTCGATTACATGTATGATATGCAACACTAATTGTAGAAGGGAATATAAAATCCTGAGACATTACAATATATTCACTATTTTAAAATAAATTCAATATATTTTATATATTGCAATGCATGCGATATTGATCTAGCTTGTGTTTCATGTAACAAAGACTTTCCTTGATAGTTTGTGTTACATTAAAGATTGAGTGTTACCGAATAATAATAATAATAATATTTAATACAATAAGATATAACCTAGAAATTAAATTGGAATTTATGAGTAAGATTAACTAAATTATAAAAATATATGGTTTAAATAAATATAAAATGGATTCATTTGTTACTAATCAATTATAAATGGAAATAAAAATCAATTGAATATAAAGGAAAAGTTTATATAAAAGCCTATTTTTATGCGCCAAAGGTGTTTTATCATAATAAATTAAATTACTTACCATTATTGAATGATATTAATTAATTATATATATTATATATTTTTTACATTCATCCAATATATTTCATATACATAAGATAAGAGAAAATACAATTTTACGCATAAAAACCTATATTTTTCTAAAGGTAATTTTACTGCCTCTTAATGGTGTACTAGTTCTAAAAATAAATTTTGACACTTTTTAAAATTTTATTTTTCAATATAAACTTCATTTTTGAAATATTAATGTTAAAATTAGATTATGGTGATTTTTTGGCTTTTTTTTGATAAGTTTCATTTTTTGATGAATAGTGAACAAATACTGAATTTTAATTAAAAACTACTTTTTTATCTAATTTGTTTATATAGTTAAATTATATTTTAATTTTGTTTTAAAGTATATTTAGTTAAATTTTAAATAAATTAATACAATTTAGTTCATTTGAACTAATTTTACGTTGATATTGGATATAAAAACATTTCAAACTTTTGAATGTTTTTACTTTAAAAACCCGCTTTCTCATCCCGTTTGTGAGATTAATATAAAATTAATTTATGCCACTTATGTGATTGTAATTTGAAAAAATGGATTAAATATTTATAATAATTATAATTTATAATTTCTAATAATGTTAAATTATTATTTTACCAAAAATATTAGTGAAAATAATTAAAATTAATTACAACGATTAAAAGAAAAACTTGCTTAACAAGTGACTAACCTTAAACTTAAGGGACAAAATGAAATATACACATGAAAAAACCTATTGGATAGAAATATTCAGATAATATCCTCCATTATATTTAATTTGGTTCATTATTGAATCCACTTTACATCTAAAAAACATGGGTGAAATTCCCTCTTTCAAAAATTTACAAGAATGCCACTCCTCCTACACTATAAAAGGAACTCACCCCTCCCACTTATTCACACATTTAAATCCCTTTGGATTATCATAAACCTTCCAAAATAAGATCCAAAAATAAATACCCTCATCCCAGTATCCTAAATTTGTGTATAAAGAAAACCAATGAAGTCTTTAGGTATATACCAAAAGGAGTTACCTGAATAAGAGGTAACATTCTTCAACAATCACTTTTGTTTCATTCACTTATCCAACCCTTCAATAATTTTTATATCATGATTATATAATAAAATAATTATCTTAAATACACTTATATGTTTTTATATTAGTGGTATTACCTACACTCTCACACACTTCCTTCAAATGGGATGAACAATCATCTTTCATGTGTACATCAGACAACCACCTCGCGAACCAATGTCATTCATTCTTCCATTAACACCGTTAAAGGTTGATTATAATGATGTATTTATAGTTTTTATATGATATATATGATATTTATAATGTATTTATTATTTTTTAATTTTTATATAATACATACCTTTATGATTACCATTTTGTGGGAATATTATAACTTCATTTTTGGACGTCTGGACTACCGCCTCCTCAAAGCGATTGATCCATTCATGCTATACATGGAATTTATTAAGGATGGTTTTAATAAATATATGTGAAAAATATGAAATAAATATGATACTATAATTATAAAACACACACACACACATATCACTTACTTTCTAAATATGACACAAAAATAGAAGCCACGTTAATGTGTACATACAGCCTACTGTCTCCATGAATGGTGAATTCCATTTCCTATATCCAAAATTTATAGATTATTATAGATAAATATATAATTAATAAATATTATATTTACATAATTATTTATATCATATAGATGATGAAATCATGATCTACGTAAGAATAACAAAAATAACTAGTCAAAACATACTCGAAAAACTAGGCAATTAACACCCAAAATAGTGAAAATAATGAAATATTGTTAACAAATGGGTAATAAGATATTATAATAAGATTATATATGATATTATAAATATTATTATGGTTCAATTATAATTTATAGACATGCTTTAAACCATTATATAGGATGTTAAAGTATGTTCACCCAAAAGGAAATGCAAGGTAAGAGATTTTATCTCAATTTCATTTCATTGAGGCATATTGTTATGTCATGCAACTAGTTTATTTTATATGGTCAATATACTTCCCATTTTACATTTAATATCATGAATAATTCATTTTTCATGGTATTTTGAGTTTAAATTTGAATTATTTCATTTAAGGGAATTTGAAAAATAAAGTTACCAAGTGGTAAAGAAATTTCATAACTCAATCCATTTTCATTGGGTTATATTACTTCTACATTGTCGTTAATATTATATGATTATGGGAATAATTAATTTTAATATCAATTAATTTATACACAATTTTTATATGTTTATTTATAGTTGATACACATAATCAATTTTTGATTAATTCTCACTCCAACTCTATGATCATTTTAAGGGTTTATTTCACAATATCATTCTAATCAAGATTGATTATTCTTGAAATTACACTAAAGTAATTTATATGATAATTGTTTAAATAAAAAATTTAATTTTATTATCCTATTTTTATTAATGTACTTTTCAAGTAATATGACCATTTCTAACTCTTTGGTACTCAAAATATTTTTTATTTTTTTAAGAAAACCCAACTCTATTTCTCTCTCTAGTGGGAAAAGTATTTTCTCTCAAAAACATGTTTTATAAAAATGTATTCAATTTTTTTAATATTTTAAAAATAATTTACTAATGTAATTTATACCCCTTTTTTATTTTACAAATTTTTTAAAAGGAATATTCTTTTCTCTTTCCAAACAAGGCACTTTTATAACATTTTTACTGTGAAAAAAGAATGTTCTTTTTACCTTGTATGACATGTGAGAAATTAAATTCCATCATTTATTTGAAGATTACATTGAAAATTTTCAAAGATATTTTTAATTAAAATGTTTTTAAAAGTTATTATAAAATAAAATGGATTTTCAAAATGTTTTTCAAAATAAAAAGAATATTTTCCTGAAGACTATTTTAGAGATATTTTTATGGTAATTCTATTCATCAATGATAATAAACCTTTATCCATACTCCACTTGGGATATGTTTTATTAATACCATCCTTATTATTCCTATGGATGGTTTATGAT
The DNA here is from genome assembly GCA_963277665.1 of Viscum album. Taxonomy (NCBI): domain Eukaryota; kingdom Viridiplantae; phylum Streptophyta; class Magnoliopsida; order Santalales; family Viscaceae; genus Viscum; species Viscum album. The sequence continues at coordinate 32,541,609 of OY728153.1, forward strand.
TTCTTTGACCAATGATTATTTTGAAATTCACTACCTTGATTCCATTTTTATTCCCCTTAAAATATTCAATCCCCCATGATCATTAGACATTAAATTTACCCTAAATATCTATATTATTTATCATGGATATGTTTATTGCTCAAACCATATACAATTTCTATGTATGATGTTTACTTTGAATGTTATTTTATTAACTATGTAAATACTGATAGATCCGTATCTTTTACTCAATTCAGATATTTGATAAGACACATTGTTTTTGAATTAGATCAATTATTCGATATATGAGGATTGATTTAGACATGCAAGACATGGGTTGGATATCGGTTAATGCAAGCCCATCGATGCATCAGTAGTCTCATGAGATGAAATTATTTATTTAGCCTATACTAATGGGGTTTCACCCAGTATGTTTTAAACTATCTTGAGGATAGATCTTAACGGTAAAGGTATCATGTTCTTGAGAAACATGAGATCTGATAATTAAGCATTACCTTCATTTAGTTTTTATCTATCATTATTATCCATGAGATTTTCACTTTTTGAAAATATTTAGATGCATTTTATTATTAGTTTATTGATTTAATGTCATGTGTGTTTAGTTATTTACCTTTCCATATTAATTATGTAGGTTTTGGGTGAAATAGAATCACAGTAGGGATGGTGCCCAACCTTGATTTTTTCCATTATCAATGATTAATCCGAGATCAAGCGATGACGAACACCATGATCAAAAAATTTTAATCAAAGAACAAGAAAGTGTTATTAACCTAGAACTAAGAGAGAGGAGATTAATACATGTTGTTTATAATTAATTTAATTAAATAATAATTACCTCCAAGGTTATTATTTCTTCATTGATGTGTTTGGCCAAAAATATATAGTGCGCTGCCATTGTATTTTAGAATCCAAACATATGATTCCTCTAACATTGATCCACATGTACTCCATGAATCTTTAGCCATCCCCAAAGGAGTCTCCAGGTGCTATCATGGAAGATCCTTGTACTTACGATGTCTACCTTTGATCACCTCGAGAACTGCTTCCAAAGCGTTCTTTTTGATCCGGTGGAGGAGGGTCTCTCTCATTATTAAGAGCATCCTTAGAGAGGGATGGACAGTAACACCCCAAGGATTTACAAATAAATTTAATATTGAATGCATAAAACAATAAGTCTCTAAAAAACACTTTGATATAACTGAGATGATAACCATAATTTTTCCACTTCTAGGATTTGAATTTAGAAAATATGACATACACGGTTGCGTTCACGGTGATTTTTGGAGTCTGATAGAACAAAATTAATTTTTGGTGAATAGTAACCTACCCTTATGAATAATAAAATACCCTTATGAATAGTAATATACCCCTATGAATAGTATTTTTACCCTTATGAATATTAATACGACCCTTATGAATATTAACCTCACCCATGAAAGTATAAATAAAATTTACACACCTTATAAATGAAGTAGAACATTTTATAAATTATTAATTAAGTATTCGTATTTTTGTAACTGATAAGTATTTAATTAAAATTATAAATTAATAAATTAATTAATTTTCATAAAATGGGTTTTTGAATAAATATATTTTTTCCTTTGATTTTAGGATAATTTTATGAGACCATAGTTAATTTTTTAAAAAAGTATAAAAGCATTTTTAAATATAAAATATGTATTTTTCAAGTAAATAATGATTTTATTTAAAAATTAAATTTCAAATATTTATAACATTATTTTGATAAAATGGAGTTCATTTTTGGATTCCACATATTGAAAAATTTTTATGGTCAATTTTTGGAATATTTCTAAAATACTTCAATTTTAGGTGAATAGTAAAATATGATAATTTACGATAAATACTAAGTACATGATTTATTGAGTTATAGGTGATGTAATGCTGATGTAAGACCATTTTATTTGAACTAAAATACACATATTACTATTTTTGGTCACAATAATCAATACTATTACTGGTACTGAGCAAAATAATAAAATAATGATTAAGATATTCAAAAATTACTCCTTGCCTCCACTATAAATCTCCCCTAATTCCCTCTTTTATTTACTCTTATCAAGCCATGTGCCCTGTCTAAATTCTACCCAAATATCCTCCCAATATCCTCTCCTACATCCATTATCCCTTGGTCTCATAAAAATATCAAATCCTCTCCTTTAAATAGGCTTTCAAGGAAGATTAATTCAAGAGGTAAATTCATATTTTCAATTCTTTTACTTCCTTTTCAAGTTTCTTTGTTTACTTTTCTATCCTCACCTCTCCTAATCCAAATGTTATGAAAAATACAGTACCTTACATGTACTGTAATTTTTTTATGATAACGGAATAAGTTTTTATCATCTCTCCTTTACCCTTCTTTTATGCTAGTAGTAAAAAACACCATCCTAGATGTGCTAATTTACCACATTCAAGGACGATGGATTATCAATTTTTATTATTGTATTCAATTATGGTCATGAATATATTATTATTGTTTAACCAGACTATATATTCATTATGTCTCATATATGGTTCTATAATCTTTTTCTATACATTCTTTTTATTTATAAAGAAAAATGAGTTTGTTGTGTTCAAAAACCGCTAATTAACCCAAACGATTATCATTAAATAATTTATATAATGATTATTCTTCACCACAACTAACCAAATAAAATTTAGAACCATGTAACCATTTGGATGTTCACTAATAACATATAAATTTAATTTCAGATAAATATCCTCATTTTACATGATTCTCTATTCATGTATATAAGTATACTGATCATGAAACAAACACACCCGAACAATGATATTGAACCTCTTAACCCATCAAAAAGGCCATGAATGAACTTAATAAGGTTATAATAAACCGGTTAAATGAATATTATGTTCTATAATTATTAATTAATGATACTAAATTTGATTATTCAGGTCATTAATATGAAATGGAGAACACCTTCGGACTTAAGGTAAGGGTTTCTTCATCTTACTTCCATTTTGTGAGATATTACATATTCAATACTATTACTTGTGTATGGTGTATATATACTTCCCATTGATGTTTCATATCATGAATATATCTATTTTCATAATATTCATTGTATCATTTTACGATTATTAATTTTGGGGCATACAATTCAATTAGTTACAAAGTTGTAAGTATTTTCTACCCTAACCTCTATTTTCATTCGGGCTGCTCTTATTCTCTAATCACCTCAATGAAATTATTATTTATTCTTATGTACTCTTCATAAATTATGTTTTAATATTCTCTATATGTGTACCAATCATAATCCTTTTTTATTTTATAGATAGTTACATGTTTTAAAAGGATCATTCAAAATTTCATCCCGATAAACAAACCAGATTCAAGTGAACTTCTTTAATTATTACCCATTTTCAAGTGCATTCTAGAATCTATTTTAATCCACCATTATTTTTATAAAATCACTCATTTTATCATAAAAAAATTATCTTTTTTGAGCCCTCTGTAAGATTGTTGAATTCTTCCTATGATTGCTGTTTTAATAATCACAAATCATCGTTACTTAATCCGGTTGGATTTCTCATATACATAATCACAATATTTTAGTGAATCTGTTTATATCGGTTGGATCATGTTTTTATCTGTGCTTGTTATTGATTTACAAGTATTCTGGAAGTCTTCTGGATCAAACAGACACTTTGTGTTCTATTAAGTGAACGGTCGCACCGATCCATATCAAAAGTGAACGGTCGCACCGATCCATATCAAAAGACAACGGTCAAACCCATCCATATCAAAAGACAACGGTTGCACCGATCCATATCAAAAGTGAACAGTCACACCGATCCATATCAAAAGACAACGGTCGCACCGATCCATATCAAAAGTGAACGGTTGCACCGATACATATCAAAAGACAACGGTCGCACCGATCCATATCAAAAGACAATGGTCGCACCGATCCATATCAAAAGACAACGGTCGTACAGATCCATATCAAAAGTGAACGGTCGTACCGATCAATATCAAAAGACAACGGTCGCACCGATCATGGCACACCGATGCTGATCATCTGAGTCACCGAAGATGTCTCACCGATGCTGATCATCTGAGTCACTGAAGATGTCTCACCGATGCTGATCAAATGAGTCACTGATCATGATACACCGATGCTGATCAAATGAGTCACTGAAGATGTCTCACCGATGCTGATCATCTGAGTCACCGAAGATGTCTCACCTATGCTGATCAAATGAATCACCGATCATGACACACCGATGCTAATCAAATGAGTCACCGATCATGACACACTGATGCTGATCATCTGAGTCACCTAAGATGTCTCACCAATTCTGATCAAATGAGTCACCGATCAGGACACACCGATGTCTAGCCACTGATGCTGATGCTGATGACCTACCGATCATTTGACTCACCGATAGTCATAAAGAGATGTTTGAATTTATTTATCTTTATTTAATTTAACTAACAGTCATATTAGGTATATTTAATGCTCTGTCATTTATTTAATGAAGGTTGTTGGATGTCAGGGAACCGTACCTCGTACCTGCAAAAAGAAATCATTTCTTTTGCTGGAGCTCGTGCCATAAATAAAAGAAGTCCCTATTGGTGCAAAGAGATGATGAGACACATATGAGTGCAAAGAGTGGTGGATGAGATAGTTGTGGAAGACACGAGAAGAGCTCATAAGGATATACATGCATGAACAAGAATACACAGAAGCTCATACACACTCAAGCTTACTCAAGAATAGTTCTGTACATTCACGAGGACATTGAAGAACTTCATCGACTACATTTTTCACTATCTCTGAACCTGGATTCCAAGCAGACGACACTCTATTTTTCAGAAAAAAACCAGAAGAGGACTCAGAACCATTTCTGATCAAACTCAAGGAGTCGAAAGCTTCACTGCAATCACTAGAGCCATTTCTAAACTTTACATCTCTGCTATGTGATTCATTATTTTACATTTCGAGCAGTGTGTGTAATCTACTGTATTTAACACACACACTATCTCCTGTACTTTAACTGGAGGATCTATAAATCCTCAGCAAACTCTTTACATCTTTCATTTCCCACTGTAATAGTGGTAGAGGTCATGTGTGACCTGGACAGCTGGTTGCTGTTGTTTTGTTTCCCACGAATAACAGTGGTAGAGGTCTTGGACCTGGACAGTTGTAAACTGTTGTGAACCCCGATCCAGGGTGTGGATCAAATTTATATAAATTGTTGAGAGGACTAAGTCTCGCTTGAGACTAAACCTCTTGTTTATATCTACTGTGCTATTTCTTTCAAAGTTATTTTTTTATTCCAATGCTAATTACTTTAAAACCAAAATTGTTTTAAAGTCACTTGGTAATTAAACTTGCAAGTTTTTATATTAATTGTAAATCAGTAAGTTAGTTTCAAAAGTTAATCAACTCTTCTGTTTTGATTAATTGGGAAATAATCAATCCCTTGAGAACCCAACAGAACCTTTACTTTGATATAAATTCACTACAGTTTAATTTAGTATTTTATTTGGGGTTTTTTAAGACAAAGTTTTTAAACAGAAAATTTAATTGGAACTCAATTCACCCCCCCTTGAGTATCCACTTCGACCAACATTTGGTATCAAAGGATTTAAAATATTTTCTAAAGTACTCTGTTTTTAACTGTGATTTTAGTTGTATTTTAAAGTTCTTAAAATTTCTGTTATTTCTAAATTTTTATCTCTTTAAAATCTTTGCTTTAAGTAAGATATCATGGATAATAGACTTGAAGGTGTTTCTACCAATAGACCACCATTTTTCAATGGCACTAACTATGCTCAGTGGAAAATAAAGATAAAAATTCATTTAGAGAGCATGGGTTTTGATATTTGGACTGCTATAGAATCAGAATATAAAATTCCTAATACTGTTAGATCTACTTGGAATGAAGCTACTAAGGCTGCCTACAATAATAATTGCAAAGCTATGAATTCCTTGTACTATGCTCTAGGAGATGAGGAATTTAATAGAATATCTGCCTGTAAAATTGCTTATGAAATTTGGGATAGCTTAGCCATTTCTCATGAAGGAACAACTAATGTTAAGGAAATGAGATTGAATACTTATACTATTAAGTATGATAATTTTAAGATGAAGCCTGATGAACCCATTTTTGACATGTATCTCAGGTTTAATGAAATTTTCAACACAATGACTTCTCTGGGAAAGGATGTTTCATTAAAGGAACAAATTATGAGAATTCTGAGATGTCTAGCTGAAAGATGGAGAGGAACTTCTGTCTCAATTAGATAATCATGTGATATTGGTGAACTGCCATTCAAGGAACTAATTGGAAAGTTGATGATGTATGAAGAGGAACTCAAGGTTAAAAAAGAAGAAGAAGATGAACCTAGAAGGAAGTCTATTGTTTTCAAGACTTCAACTTCAAAGAACAAGGATAAGGAGAAGCTCCAAGCTATAAATGAAAGTTCAAGATGTGAAGACAGTGAAAGTGCTTCTGATAGTGATGATGAGATGGCTCACATTACCAGAAGGTTTAAGAAGTTTTATAGGAAGAATAAGTTTTTCAGAAAATCAAATTATAAAGGTAAGTATGACAACAAGGGACATTGGAAAAAGGATTGGAAGAAATCTGACAAATCAGATGAAGTTGTCTGCTATGAGTGAAAAAGAAAGGGACACATAAAAGAATACTGTCCAAAGTTGAAATACAAGAAGAAGTATGAATACAAGGACAATAAGTTTAAGAAATCCATGAAGGCTACTTGGAGTGCTTTTGAGGATAGCTCCACTGAATCTAAAGTTTCTGAAACTGAACACAGAAATAAGGCAAACATGTGTTTTATGAAAAAAACTTCTGAGGTAACAGCTGAAACTCTTGCTTTAAATTATTATTATTCTGAATATGATACTGACTCTAATAACATGTCTAAATATGAACTATTTGAATATTGTGATATGTTAGAAGAAACCTGTAATGAGCTGAAAGACAAATTCAAAGGTTTAAAGAAACAATATGCTTTAACTATTAAACATAAATCTGATCTTGATATTGAAATGGAAAAGAATGCTCAGTTGCTTAAAGAAAACACGAAACTAAAATTATCTAATGAGCAACTAAAGAAAGACTTAGAGAAATTTACCAATGGAAAAGATACTATTACTCAGATTCTAGGTAAGCAAATAGCACCTAGATAAACTACTGGTATAGGATACCAACTTGGACAAAGGAAAATTAAAAAAACTAGATTCATTCCTAAATCTGGACAGAATGTAGCTAGTTCTGGAACTTCATATGCTTCAACTAGTTATATTCATAGTTATGGATCTAATAAGGTTTATCTTTCAAAATCTGTTGACTCTAGAAATCTTATGAGACCCATTAGAAAAATATGGGTACCTAATGTTTTATTGGATAACCTGTCTAGACCCAAGAAGATCTGGGTACCAAAATCATTTCCTATCTAAATATGTTTTGTAGGAAACCTGCTTAAAGAGATCCTTTAGAATGACTTGGTATTTGGACAATGGATGTTCAAGACATATGTCAGGAGACTTCTCATGCTTCAAGAGTTTAGTAAAATTTGATGGAGGATTTGTCACTTTTGGTGATAACTCAAAAGGAAAAATCATCGGCTTAGGCCAGATTGGTAACACTGACTCAGTATTAATTTCTAAAGTTTTATTTGTTGATGGACTTAAATACAATTTGTTAATTATTTCTCGATTATGTTATGATGGTTTTTATGTTAAATTTGAAAACTATTCTTACAATGTTTTTAATTCTAAAAATGTTTTAGTGTTTTCTGATTTAAGAAATGAAAATGTTTATGCTGTTGATTTAAATTCTTTAGCTAAGCAGAATATTACTTGTTTAAATTATTTTCATAAAGAGTCTTGGATTTGGAAAAGAAGATTAGGACACTGAAATGTGCATTCACTTAGAAAACTTGATAGAAAGAACTTAGTTAGAGACCTACCCAAAATTGAATTTCCAGCAGACAAAGTTTGTAATCCCTATCAAAAGGGAAATCAACATAAAGTTTCTTTTAAATCAAAGAAAGAAGTTTCAACTTCTCAACCTCTCGAGTTGGTTCACATGGATTTATTTGGACCTTCTAGAGTTTCTAGTTTAAATGGGAAGCACTATGTCTATGTTCTTGTAGATAACTTTTCTAGATATACTTGGGTATATTTTCTAGCTCACAAAAGTGAAGCTTGTTCTTGCTTCGTAAAATATTCCAAGTCTGTAGAAAACCTTAGTGGACTTAAAATTAAAACCCTGAGAAGTGATCATGGCTGTGAGTTTGAAAATCATGAGTTTGAATCTTACTGCTCACACAGTGGCTATAGTCACAATTTCTCTGCCCCTAGGACACCCCAACAGAATGGTGTAGTAGAAAGAAGGAATAGAACCCTGCAAGAAATTACTAGGACTATGCTTAATGAGTATGACCTACCTGTTTATTTTTGGGCTGAAGCTGTAAATACAGCTTTTTATGTTATTAATAGAGTCTTGATCAGACCTGTTCTTAAGAGGACCCCTTATGAGTTGTGGAACCATAGGAAACCTAAGGTTAACTACTTCAGAGTTTTTGGCTGCAAAGTCTTTATTCTTAATACTAAAGACAATCTTGAAAAATTTGCATCCAAGAGTGATGAAGGAATTTTCCTAGGTTACTCTATTTCTAGTAAAGCCTATAGAGTTTTCAATAAGAGAACCAAATGTGTGGAAGAATCTGTTCACATCAAATTTGATGAAACTGATCCACATGAACCTAAGACCTCTCTTGAAAATCTTGAAGATGATCTCTCTATTTTGAACCTTAATGATAAAGACAGTGGACCTGTAGTTAAAACATCCAGTTCTAGAAATTTTCCAGAACCTTCTTCTGTTGAACCTCAACCTGTAGATGAATCTGAAATCTCTAGCCCTACCTTTTCTAGACTAACTAGAATTCTAAAGAACCATCCTTTAGATGCTGTTGTAGGTAATCTAGATAGAGGAACACAGACTAGAGCTTCTCTAAGAAATCAGGTTGAAAATCAAGCTTTTCTTTCACAGTTAGAACCTAAAAATATCAATGATTCTATCAATGATGAATTTTGGGTAATGGCTATGCAATAAGAACTAAATCAATTTAAAAGAAACAAAGTCTGGAAATTAGTAGAAAGACCTAAGGACACTATAACCATAGGCACAAAATGGGTGTTTAGAAACAAAGTTTATGAATCTGGAAACATCATTAGAAACAAATCTAGGCTAGTTGCACAAGTTTACAATCAAGAAGAAGGAATTGACTATGAGGAAACCTTTGCACCTGTAGCTAGATTAGAGGCTATTAGGATCTTACTTGCCTATGCAACACATCTAAATTTCAAGTTATATCAAATGGATGTGAAAAGTGATTTTTTAAATGGTTTTATTGTTGAAGATGTTTTTGTAGAACAACCACATGGTTTCTCAAATCCTCATTTTCAAAATCATGTTTTTAAACTTTCTAAAGATCTATATGGTTTAAAACAAGATCCAAGAGCTTGGTATGAAAGACTTTCAAACTTTCTTATTTCAAAAGGATTTACAAAAGGAATAACTGATCCCACTCTTTTTATAAAAAGGATTTCAAAAGATGTTTTAATAGTACAAATCTATGTTGATGATATTATTTTTGATCTTCTAAAAATTCTTTATGTACTGATTTTTCAAAGGTTATGCAAAATGAGTTTGAAATGAGCTTAATGGGAGAGCTTAAGTATTTTCTTGGATTTCAAATCTTTCAAACTAAAGATGGTATTATTCTAAATCAAAGTAAATATACTAAGGATTTATTAAAATGTTTTGGTTTGGATAGTATTAAGGGAAGTGATACACCTATGAGTACCACCTGTAAATTAGATATTGATGAAACCGGGAAACCAGTGGATCAAACTAATTACAGAGGTATGATTGGGAGTTTACTTTATCTTACTGCTAGTCGACCTGATATTATGTTTAGTGTATGTATGTGTGCTAGATTTCAAGATAACCCTAAAGAGTCACACTTAATTGTTGTTAAAAAGATTTTCAAATATCTTAAAAGTACTGCTAATTTGGGATTGTTTTACCCAAAAGGACAATCATTTGACCTAACTAGTTATTCAGATGCTGACTTTGCTGGATGTAAGTTAGATTGGAAGAGCACATCTGGAACATGTCATTTACTTGGAAAGTCCCTAGTATCATGGTGTAGTAAGAAATAGAAATCAGTCGCATTGTCTACTACTGAAGTAGAATATATAGCTGCTAGTAGTTGCTGTGCACATATTCTGTGGATGAAACACACTTTATTGGACTATGGATTTGATTTTAAACATTTTTCAATTAACTGTGACAACACTAGTGCGATCAACATATCTAAGAACCCTTTGTCTCACTCTAGGACTAAGCACATTGATGTCAGACATCACTTTCTAAGAGATCATTATCAGAAAGGTGATATTTATCTAGAATTTATTAGTTCGGAACATCAATTAGCTGATATTTTTACAAAGCCTTTATGCTCTGAAAGAATGAATTTTATTAAAAAAGAGTTATGTATGATCGATCTGTGAAACCGATCTGTGAAACCGATCTGTGAAACTGATCTGTGAAACCGATCTGTGAAACCAATCTGTGAAACCGATCAGTCAAACTGATCTCTCTTTATATTACTTTTTATTATGTTGTAATTAATTAATTACTTTTATCTTTATTATGGGAACCCTAAATGATGAAATAAATGATATGCGGCTATTTATATTCCCCAAACTGTCGACCTTTCATTTCCCGCCAAGCCTTATATCCTCTCTTCTCCTCTAATTCGAACCTTCAAACTCCTACATTCCCCAGAATCTTCAAATGGCTAAGAAAAAGAGACCAAGAAAAGGAATAGACAGTCCTGTACCATCAAAGCGTGCTCTAGGCGAGTCGAGTAGTACCACTCAAAGATCAGGAAATCCGAACCTAGAAACTCAGATTGTTGCTGTAGAAAAGGAAGTTAGTTCTGCCTGGATTTTGACAAGTAATTCGCTGTTGTTACAAGTTTTAGAATCGCAAGGATGGAAATCCTGGTTCTCAGATAACACTCATGTATACTACCCAAAGCTAGTGCATGAGTTTTATATAAATCTAAAAGTTACTTTAGATGGTGTTGAGGCTGCCATAATGTCTTCTGTAGTGAAAGGAAAGAAAATATCTTTTTCATCTAAACAATGGGCTGAATGTTTTAATGTACCCCATGAGGGTCGGTATGAGGATTATTCTGGAAACATTCCTCCAACCACTGAATACTTCTCTTATGAGTTAGCTTTAGAGCTTTTGACTGGAAACAAAGAGTCAAGGAGAATCACATCCTCAGAGTTAGATGGTGAATGTAGACTTCTATTTAAATTTATTCAGCACCAAATTTGCCTTAGGAAAGGAGATTTTGATGCTGTAAAATTCCAGGATGTTTTTCTATTGTTTTTAATAAAGACCCATGAGAAGATCAATTTGTGTAGATATCTAATGGTGCACATAGCTGGAATGGTGAAACCTTCTAAGAAAGCCACTGCCCTGTTCTATTCCAAAATGATCTCTTCTATGTTAAAGAATCTGGAATGTGTTGATGAAGCTGACGAGATAGCTGAATCTAATAGTGATTTTTGTGTTAACAAAGAAATTTGTAAAAGGATGAAAATAAATTGGAACCCATGGAAAAAATGCTGGGTTGATGATGAGGAAAAGTTGTATGAATCCTACAATCCCACTGATCATGGAAAGAGGACGAAGGGTTTGAGAGACCCTGGTTTGAAATCAGATGAGGAGCCAATTTATTCTGATGATGAGGAAGAAGTAGATGTTGAAATGAATAAGGACACTGAAGTGTCTGGTAAACAAGGGATGGAAGAAGATGAAACAGAAGAAGGAAGTATGTCACCTCCTGATGATAGGAGTGATCCTGATACTGTGAGCCCTAAGAGAAGAATGGACTTAAGACCTGCCAGTCCACCTTTAGCCTCACCTGAATCAGAACCAGTTCTTGGTGATGAAGAAGCTATTGAAAATGAAGTATCTGACAGTGAAGATTCTGTGAAGAATGGAAATGGGAATGGAGATGATGATAATGATGATGATGATGGTGATAACCGACCAGTGGATGGTCTTGCTGTACCTCCAATAGAACCACATCAAACTGTGCAAGAAACAAATACCAGTGGCAAGAGAGATTCTCTAGAAATCAGTGGAAAAGCAAGTTATGATAAACTGAAATATACTCTGTGTGCTGCTGTCTGGGATGATTACCCTGGTTTTGCTGTTTTGGGTTTAGAGTATTCTGAAGAAGAAGAGGAAGAATCAGAATCTATTGCGGTTGTGAAGGAAAACCAACCAGTTGAGGCAAGGTCTGCTCATGTTGTTGATGCTGTAGATGTTCATATACCTAGTTCTACTATCTCTCAGTCTGATTTTGATAAGTTCAAAATTGAGTTGCTTGCTGCTGTGAGAGATACAGTCAGAGAAGAAATTTCAAATGCTCTTACTCAAGCTTCTCTACAAGTTTCTGAAGATTCTTTGGAAGCCTTTTCAACAAGAGTATCAAATGTTATTTGACCAGACCTGGACAATACTGGTGAGTTTATTGGCAGGCACATAGCCTCTCTAAATCAGACTATGAAGGATCTACAATCTGACTTAGTTTCTTTATCAAACGAATTTAGATCAACCATATCTGGTATGATGGAAGTGTTGAGGAATCTGATTGAACATCTTAAGAAGTATGATATAAGGAATTTGAAAGCTGAGATAACTCAGATAGTTTCTCAAGCTAGTGCAGCCAAAGTAACCAAGATCACTACTCATGAGATAGAGGCTCTAAGGCAGATTGTGAAAGATGAATTGGCCGCTATTGGACAAGTTCTAGATTTGGACTCATTGAGTAAGATGAAGGAGCATAGTGATCACATTCATAAGATGGTAAAAGTATATTCAGCAGATGCCAATAAAGCTTAGAAAGAGATCAAGGAAAAGGTTGATCATTACTTTTCAAATATTTATACCAAGCATGAGATGACCGCGGATTTCAAGGTGTTGGATGATAATATGAAACTACCACCAGTCACTCATGCTTTCAAGACTCAAGTTCGCTAGTTTCAAGATTTTACTCCTACCTTGGAACGGTTCATGGAGAATAAGGATGATTTTGAGAAGTCTATGCAGTATGGTGCAGAAGTTATTCAGGATTTCATAAATCTTTTGAAGCCTTATCTGAATGAACAAGCCACCGCCATTGTGCTTCCTACTGCTGAACCTCTCAGCGCCTCTGATGTTGCTCCAAATCAGATCTCCGTTGCTCAAGCTCTATCTCAACTTCGGCCAGTTCAACAATCTTCTCAACCAGCTACTACTGCTCAACTGCAAATCTCCATGGCATCCTCTCCTCCACCTTACAGATTCATCTTACCACCTTTTCAAATTCGCCCAGTTCACCCTGCCTCCAAGCCTTCCAAATTACCAACGATTGATCCTTCTGACAAAGGAAAAGCCCCGTTACATCCCAAGAAATAGTTGTGTCTTGTTGTTGATAGGGTGAACAGTGTTCTGTTTTTACTCTGATGTACTTTACAAACCTTTTTTTCTTCTCTCTCTATTCTCTATGATGCCTTCTTTTAATCTCTTCTTTATATGTTTTCCCTCCTTTTTGATTATCCCAAAGGGGGAGATTTATATCTATGGGGGAGAAACATACTATGGCAGGGGGAGCAATGTTTACATAAATATACAAAGGCATAAATTCAGGGGGAGATTTTATATCTCATTGTGTTTTTATTCTTATTATGCCTTGTCACTATTATTGACGATATATTATTTTTATTTATGACTAAGATTTGTGATTATCAAAAAGGGGGAGATTGTTGAGCCCTCTGGAAGATTGTTGAATTCTTCCTATGATTGCTGTTTTAATAGTCACAAATCATCATTACTTAATCCGGTTGGATTTATCATATACATAATCACAATATTTTAGTGAATCTGTTTATATCGGTTGGATCATGTATTTATCTATGCTTGTTATTGATTTATAAGTATTCTGGAAGTCTTCTAGATCAAACAAACACTTTGTGTTCTGTTAAGTGAACGGTCGCACTGATCCATATCAAAAGTGAACGGTCGCACCGATCCATATCAAAAGACAACATTCGCACTGATCCATATCAAAAGTGAACGGTCGCACCGATCCATATCAAAAGACAACGGTCACACCGATCCATATCAAAAGACAACGGTCGCACCGATCCATATCAAAAGTGAATGGTCACACCGATCCATATCAAAAGACAACGGTCACACCGATCCATATCAAAAGTGAACGGTCGCACTGATCCATATCAAAAGACAACGGTCGCACCAATCCATATCAAAAGACAATGGTCGCACTGATCCATATCAAAAGACAACGGTCGCACCGATCCATATCAAAAGACAACGGTCGCACCGATCATGACACACCAATGCTGATCATCTGAGTCACCGAAGATGTCTCACCGATGCTGATCATCTGAGTCACCGAAGATGTCTCACCGATGCTGATCAAATGAGTCACCGATCATGACACACCGATGCTGATCAATTGAGTCACCAAAGATGTCTCACCAATGCTGATCATCTGAGTCACCGAAGATGTATCACCGATGCTGATCAACTGAGTCACCGATCATGATACACTGATGCTAATCAAATGAGTCACCGATCATGACACACCGATGCTGATCATCTGAGTCACCTAAGATGTCTCACTGATACTGATCAAATGAGTCACCGATCATGACACACCGATGCTGATCAAATGATTCACCGATCCTGACACACCGATGATGATCATCTGAGTCACCGATCAGGACACACCGATGTCTAGCCACCGATGCTGATGCTGATGACCTACCAATCACTTGACTCATCAATAGTCATAAACAACTGTTTGAATTTCTTTATCTTTATTTAATCTAACCAACGGTCATATTAGGTATATTTTAATGCTCTGTCATTTATTTAATGAAGGTTGTTGGATGTCAGGGAACCGTACCTCGTACCTGGAAAAAGAAATCATTTCTTTTGCTAGAGCTCGTGCCATAAATACAAGAAGTCCCTGTTGGTGCAAAGAGATGATGAGACACATATGAGTGCAAAGAGTGGTGGATGAGATATTTGTGGAAGACACGAGAAGAGCTCATACGGATATACATGCATGAACAAGAAGACACAAAAGCTCATACACACTCAAGATTACTCAAGAAGAGTTCTGTACATTCACGAGGATATTGAAGAACTTCATCGACTACATTTTTCACTATCTATGAACCTGGATTCCAAGCATACGAAACTCTATTTTTCAGAAAAAAACCAGAAGAGGTCTCAGAACCATTTCTGATCAAACTCAAGGAGTCCAAAGCTTCACTACAATCACTAGAGCCATTTCTAAACTCTACATCTCTTCTCTATGATTCATTATTTTACATTTCAAGCAGTGTGTGTTATCTGCTGTATTTAACACACACACTGTCTCCTGTAATTTAACTGGGGGATCTGTAAATCCTCAGCAAACTCTTTAAATCTTTCATTTCCCACTGTAATAGTGGTAGAGGTCGTGTGTGACCTGGACAACTGGTTGCTGTTGTTTTGTTTCCCACGAATAACAGTGGTAGAGGTCTTGGACCTGGACAGTTGTAAACTGTTGTGAACCCCGATCCAGGGTGTGGATCAAATTTATATAAATTGTTGAGAGGACTAAGTCTCAGCTTGAGACTGAACCTCTTGGCTATATCTGCTGTGATATTTCTTTCAAAGTTATTTTTTTTATTCCACTGCTAATTACTTTAAAACCAAAACTGTTTTAAAGTCACTTTGATAATTTAACTCGCAAGTGTTTATATTAATTGTAAATCAGTAAGTTAGTTTCAAAAGTTAATCAACTCTTCTGTTTTGATTAACTGGGAAATAATCAATCCCTTGAGAACCCAACAAAACCTTTACTTTGATATAAATTCACTACAGTTTAATTCAGTATTTTATTTGGGGGTTTTTAAGACAAAGTTTTTAAACAGAAATATTAATTGGAACTCAATTCACCCCCCTCTTGAGTATCCACTCCGACCAACAATCTTGGTTAATTACTGGTTTTAAGAAAACAAACATGCCTTTCCACTTTAAAATTTTCTTTAATATTTTCCTTAAAATTATCTAAAATGTATCATTTCTAAAGATTCTTAAGAACTCTTTTTACATGATTTCACTTCAGTAGGACATAATTTATGCCTAAAATATAATTTCAACGTCATTTCATTTTATTTTGTGGGATATTCATGTTTACAATCTTATTTCATGGAAAATACAAATGATTTTCCAAAATAACTCTTCTTTCAAAAGTAAAAAGGATTTTTCTCATCTCACATTAACTTTTATGAAGTATATGCCTTGTTCACCACTTATTCCATGCATGTGGTGTATGCAATACCCTTTGTTATATCATATCAGGAGTATCATTATTATCATTATATTCTAAGGGATTATTATTTGAATGTTTCAAGGTGGTATTGGACACTTTGGAATGTTTAAGGATTATTTCCTCATGAATTTTTCAACGGCCTCATTTAAAAGTATCTTCATCTAAGATAACATACATTGTTGAATCTTGTACTTAATTGAGCTCTATCTCTTATTATATAATATATAATATTTTGTTGAAGGGTTTCTGATTATTTTGACTATGGATGCTCTATCCTGATACCATTCACCATTTTACTCCGAATGGTTAGTGTTTATGTTAAATGATTGGGGAAAATTATTTACATTTCAATTATTAGTTTCAATATGAATTTATATATTGATTATGTTTGACCCTTTTATATTAGGAATGCATTAGACTTAGTAAGTGACTTGTGGGGCCTGCTATAGCCTCTCGATGAATCATTAGGTCTCATGAGACAAATAGATATGGACTTGGCCGAGGCCTTACCCATTTTTAGATATGGTTTTGGATGTGGCCTTAGTAATTTTTAGATGTCTTGGATGAGGACTTTACAGTATGTTTCAGAATGTCTAGAATATGCATTTCCCTCATTATAAAGCTAGTAATTGAAATATCATATGGTTATTTGACTAGTATAATACCCATGATTATGTTTTATTATGGAATTATTTATTCATCTCTTATTCTTGCCATATTATGTTAAAATTTATTTTTAGAGGCATGTGTTTTTAGTTATTCACCATGATAATGTTTATGTTTATGATATATTCCACTGTAATTATTTCCCTTACTAAGCATTTGAGATCACCCCTTTCTTATGTTTTATTTTTCCCAGGATGTGAAGAAGTATATTATAAATGAACTGTAGGGATAACCTAAGAGATATAGATGTTTTTAAAGGAATTTCTATCTTTTATTTCTTTTCAAGTTATAATATTGAACTTATATATGTATCTTATTTCCAAAGCTACTGAACTACTTGTTCCTTCGGGATATGACTTCCTTGTAATCATGCCAATGTAATTAAGTAATGCATCAACTCCATACTTCTAGGGTCAGGGCGTTACAGTTAGTATTAGAGGAAGTTTAGTAGAAAACCTAGACACTATATTTAGAAAATGTATATTAGGGAACAAAACCCTAAGATAGACTTGAAAATACACATTATAGAACATCCTAGAATTTTGGTAAGGAATAGATTATTTGGATCTTACTAGAAAATAAATCCATGTCTGAATACTGTAAGTGTGCATGGTTCTAGCACAGATGTACCTAGGAATAAAAACTCTGAAATGGTGTTTTAGGCCTAACCTGGGGTAACCTGGTTCATGAAAATGGGTCTTATTGCACACCTGTTTTGACACTCCTAAGGGATATGCTTAGGATAATTCCCATTTTCATTAAAATAAATTATAAAGGATTTATAAAGTATCCAAAGTGTATGGTTCTTGGATTTTTGATGCATAAATTTATGTTATATATTATACCATGTTTAGGGTTATATAGAGTTCATAATTTCATGATCTAATTTAGTATATGAAATTGATTAGAAATGGATCCTAGCATAAGGAATGAGAACTTCACCAATTCACATGATTAAAAGAGTAATAAGGATCATATCTCTTATGGTATTAAGACATCATTTCAAAGGAATATAGTCTCCAAAGTATCCTCATTATATGAGGAGATAATATCATGTGTTAAAAAGGTATAGAAATAATTATCCAAGTCCTATGGATTTGAAGTGAAGCAAGAGAAGAATAGGATAGAAGGGGAAAGAATGGATAATGGAAAGAATAAAATGGTAGTTTACCAACATGTGGTACTTGTGGAAGGAAACACCCTAGAGACTGATTAAAAGGAAAAGGAGTCTATTATAAGTGTGGAGAAAAGGGCAACAAAGTTCATGATTGTAAGGGTAAGAAAATGATTTTTAAGGTACAATGATTCAACTGTAAGGAAATGGGACACTATGCAAATAAATGTCCCAAGCATCAAAGGAATATTCCCCAAATGATGTTATTAGATAATGATCAAGTCATGATACTACTGCAGATGAAGTGGAATGATTAATATTCCTCATCAAGAATAATTTCATTTGAATATTTTATCATCAATGTACTGGTTATAAGAATTATGGAATATATGAGGATTATACTATAGTACTATTTCATTAAGAATTTTAGGTCGTATGATGAATTGTACCATGGATAAGTGACTTAGTAGAAAGTTAATATCTTGGGAAAGTATATGGATGAGGGAAATACAACCCTAAATATATTCTTGATGATTAAGATAATTATGAAGAAATTATTGATTTGGATAAGTAATAACTACCTCAAAACTGATTATTGACTTGTCTACAAGTGGTTTATGCTATCATTTATAGAGTTTACAACATGTATAGATATAAGGAATATATCCAATAGCATGTGTAAGGATGAGTGCATGTTTCCAATAAGGCTTTATAATAATTTAAGTTATTACCATATTTAAATAGGATACATGATGAAGATCTTAACATGTTTATAATGTGAAAATTTAGGGTTGCTTCATATTGATTAAAGGAAAATAAAGTAGTATATGCATTGAGCAGGATGAATCATGGAGTTCTAAACAAAATGAAGATTTCCAAGGACCTCGTGTACATGGATCTAGTAAGTATGGATATGGGAATGATTCCAAAGTGTTGGACCATGATCTTTTGTAAAGATAAAGCATTTATGAATTAGTTTAAGTTGATCATTGTATGAGGATTTAGAGTTTAATGTCACCACATGATGGAACATGTGCTAAGAGATAAAGTATAGATAGTTCAAGGCACAAAAACAGGATAATACTATGTTTATGAAATAAAATCATATATTTATACTCTTATAGAGTGGAATAATTCCTCAACTCTAGGAAAAGAGTCTTAAACAAAAATTTTGTCCTGTTATCATTTTTTTTCATAACTGTAGTTTATGGTTATGTGGTAATGATCATTCATATGAGCATGTTCTCTATCACTCTTTATCAGAACATGATGATTTTATTATTATTCCATGACCATGTTATCTAATTATAATGAGTAGTTTTTTAGTAACCAATGAATTTCTATTTCCCTTTTATTAAGAGGATATTTTAACTATATTTTTGATGTGGGTTTTTCATAAGTGAATTTTCAAGTATCAACTATTAACCTTCAAAATTCAATTTAAAAATTCTGAGGATGAAATTTTTGTAAGGAGGGGAGAATGTAACAACCCAAGGATTTAAAAAAAATTTAATATTGAATGCATAAAACACTGAGTCTCTGCAAAACAACACTTTGATATAACCGAGCCAATAAACATAATTTTTCTGCTTTTAGGATTTGAATTTTGAAAATTTGACATACAAGGTTGCGTTCAGGGTGATTTTTGGAGTATGATAAACAAAATTATTTTTTAGTGAATAGTAACCTACCCTTATGAATTGTAACATACCCTTATGAATAGTAATATACCCTTTTGGATAGTAATGTTACCCTTATGAATAGTAATATGACCCTAATGAATAACAACCTCACCCATGAAAGTATAAATAAAATTTAGGCACCTTATAAATGAAGTAGAATATTTTATAAATTATTAATTAAGTATTTATATTTTTATGACTGATAAATATTTAATTACAATATTAAATTAATAAATTAATTCATTTTCATAAAATATATTCCTAAATAAATATTTTTTCCTATGATTTTAGGATAATTTTATGAGACCATAGTTAATTTTTAAAAGAATTATAAAAGTAGTTTCAAATATAAAATCTATATTTTTCAAGTAAATAATGATTTTATTTAAAAATTAAACTTCACATATTTAAAAAATTATTTTGATAAAATGGATTTCATTTTTGGATTCCACACATAAAAATATTTTTATGCTGAATTTTTGTCATTTTTCTAAAATACTTCAAATTTAGGTGAATAGAAAAATATGATATTTACAATAAATACTAAATACATAATTTATTGAGTCATAGGTTATGTAGGGATGATGTAAGACCACTTGGTTTGAAATAAAATTTACATATTACTATTATTGGATACAAGAATCAATACTATTTTTGGTCTTGAGCAAAATAATAAAATAATGATTAAGATATTCAAAAATTACTTCTCTCCTCCACTATAAACCCCACCCCCTCACATAGTCTTTTCTTCACTCCTATAAATCCTTTTTACTTGTATAAATTATTCCCAAATATTCTCCCAATATCCTCCCCCACGTTCAACAACCCTTGGTCTCATAAAAATACCAAATCTTCTCCCATAAAGAGGCTCTCAAGGAAGATTAATTCAAGAGGTAAATTCCTCTTTTCAATTCTTTTAATTCCTTTTCAAGTTCCTTGTTTTCTTTTATATCCTCACCTATACTCATCCAAATGTTATGAAAACTACAGTACCTTATATGTACTAATTTTTTTTTTATTTTTACGGAATACGTTATTATCATCTCTCCTTTACCCTTCTTTTATCATAGTAGTAAAAAACACCATCTGAGATGTGCTAATTTACCACATTCAAGGACGATGGGTTTTCAATTTCTATTAACGTCTTAAATTCTATTCATTAAGCCATTATTATTGTTTAAATAGGCTATAATATATTTATTATGTCTCATCTATTGTTCTAGAATCTTTTTGTACACATGGTTTTGATTTATAAAGCAAAATGAGTTCGTTGTGTTCAAAAATCGATAATTAAGCCAAATAGTTATCATTAAATAATTTATATAATGATTCTTCTTCACTACAAGTAAAAAAAATGAAATTTACAACCTTTTAACCTTTTTTATATTAACTAATAACATATAAATTCAATTCTGGACAACCATCTTCATTTTACATGATTCTATGTTCATGTATATAAGTATACCGATCATGAAACAAACAAACCCGAACAATGAAATTGAACCTATTAACCCATAAAAAAGGCCATGATTGAACTTAATAAGGTTATAATAAATCATTTACATGAATATTAGGTTCTATAATTATTAATTAATGAACCTAAATTTGATTATTCAGGTCATTAAGATGAAATGGAGAACACCTTCAGACTTAAGGTAAGGGTTTCTTCACCTTACTTCCTTTTTGTGAGATATTTCGTATTCACTACTATTACATGTGTATGGTGTATATATACTACCCAGTTTTGTGTCATATCATGAATATATTTATTTTCATTATATTAAATTTATCATATGATGATTATTAATTTTGGGTCATACAATTCAATTGGTTACAAAGTTGTAAGTATTTTCTACCCGAACCTCTATTTTAATTCGGGTTGCTCTTATTCTCTACTCACCTCAATGAAATTATTATTTATCATTATTTACTCATCATAAATTCTATTTTAATATTCTATATATGTTTACAAATCATAATCCTTATTTATTTTATTTGGTGTTACATGTTTTAAAAGGATCATTCAAAATTTCATCCCGATAAACAAACCTGATTCAATGGAACTTCTCAAATTCTTACATGTTTTCAAGTGCACTGTAGAATCTATTTTAATCCACCATTATTTTTATAAAATCACTAATTTTATCATAAAAAATTATCTTGGTTCATTTCTGGTTATTATAAAACAAACACGGCTTTCCACTTAAAAATTCTCTTTAATATTTTCCTTAAAATGCACTAAAATATATCATTTTTAAAGATTATTAAGAACTCTTTTTACGTGATTTCACTTCAGCTAGAAATCATTTATGTCTAAAATATAATTTCAATGTACTTAACTTTTATTTTCTGGGATATACATTTTTAAAATATTATTTCATGTCAAATACAAATGATTTTCCAAAAGAATTCTTCTTTTAAAAGTAAAAATGATTTTTCTCATCTCGCATTAACTTTTATGAAGCATATGCATTGTTCACCACTTATTCCATGCATGTGGTGTATGTAATTCCATTTGGTATATCATATAAATATTATCCTTATTCTCATGATATTATAAGGGATTATTATTTGAATGTTTCAAGGTGGTATGAGACACTTTGGAATGTTTAAGGATTATTTCCTCAAGAATTTTTCAATGGTCTCATTTAAAAGTATCTTCATCTAAGATAACACCCCTTGTTGAATCTTGTACTTCATTGAGATCTATCTTTTATGATATCATCTATAATATGTTTTTGAAGGGTTTATGATTATTTTTACTATGGATGTGATATCTTGATACCATTAACCATTTTACTTTGAATGGTTAGTGTTTATGTTAAATGATTGGAGAAAGTTATTTACATTTAAATTGTTAGTTTCAATATGAATTTATATATTGATTATGATCAACCATTTCATATGAGGAATGAATTGGACTTATTAACTGATGGGTGGGGCCCTTTATATCCTCTCTATGCATCGGTAGGTCTCATGAGACAAATAAATATGGACTTGGCCAAGGCCTTACCCATTTTTAGATATGGTTTTGGCCGAGGCCTTAATAATTTTTAGATGTCTTGGCTGAGGCCTTGATGGTATGTTTTAGAATGTCTGACATATGCATTTCACTTATTATGAAGCTAGTAATTGAAAGATCATGTGGTTATTTGACTAGTATAATACCCATGATTATGTTTTATTATGGAATTATTTATTCAGATCTTATTCTTTCCATATTATGTTCAAATTTATTTTTAGATGTCTGTGTTTTTAGTTATTCAACATGCCTAATTTTTATGTTTATGATATCTTACACTATAATGATTTCCCTTACTGATCATTTGAGATCACCCCTTTCTTATGTTTTATTTTTCCCAGGATGTGAAGAAGTATATTATGAATAAACTGCATGGATAACCTAGGAGATATGGATGTTTTCATATGAATTTCTATCTTTTATTTCTTTTCAAGTTGTAATGTTGAACTCATGTATATTTATTATTTCCAAAGCTACTAAAATACTCAGTTCTTTAGGATATGACTTACTTGTAATCATACCAATGTAATAAAATAATAAATCGACTCCAAGCTTCTAGGGTCGGGGCGTTACATGAACTCTATAGGCTTGAGAGCTTTTCTCTAATCTGTTGTGCTAGGGTTATGAGAAAATAAGAATAATTGAGTATTTATATCACTAGGGTTAAAATAAAATAATTTCACAAGTGAACTTATTTATTTTATTAATACTAGAGAAACCCCATGTCAAATAATGGTATTATTATTACTATTTCTTGACATGTGCCTAACTTGTGAATTATTATTAAATATTATTTAATAAAATAATATTCAACATTATTATTTCTCACTGGACCCTAGAACTCGGTCTGCCAATCCTCCATCATATTTATTGGACCTTGAATAATGTCTATTTATTTATTAAATAAATATCACTGCATTATTCACCAATAAATATATAAATATTATATTCACTAAATAGTAAATAAATATTTATTAAATATTCCACCCATAATATATTCTCTCGAATAACTAGTGTCGAAATAAAGGCGATCAAGAATTCGTGAATAATTATTAAACCATAACTAGGAATAATCCTTATTCAACTTGTTAAATAATAAATAACACATATTATTTAACTAATATTCTTGATACACTTAGTCTGTGACCCTCTAGGCCTGTTTCTCAATGGCATTAGGTGGAGCAGCCTAAAGTCCAAGGTTAACATCTAGAAACACACCAAGGCACCCATAGAGAAATAAGTTAATTCCAAAATGACATGTCACCTTATATGAACATTTACCATGTAATGTAACCCCTTTATCAAAATATCTCAAACCGAGTAGGTTGCATGCTAGTGACATCAACCTATATGATTGATATATCTTTCTCTGTCTTTTTGTAAATAGAACTTTCCTATTGATCATCATGGATATGGATTTATTTAGGCTATATCATTTACATAAAAGTGGCTGAGATATTATCTTCCATTAAAGAACATTAAGGATAAATTCTTTCTTGCATTATTCGTTAATGAAATATTACTCATGATGCACCCAACATATCCTACCTCACCACAAACATCTATCATCATGGTTTTCATCAATAAATCTAAGTGTGTGACTCATAATACTCATTAATAATAATATTAAATTCTAAGGATCAATACACATGTACTCAAATAGGAACATCCAATGAAATATATAAATATGGACTTTCTACTGGCAGGTCTTGTTCTCATAATATCCTCTTGGACATTACCAAGGGCGTACACTATGAGAAGGTGCCTCAAAGTCCTATGAGTATCTACCCCTGATAGCCTATATCATTTGATCCCCTAAAATTATATCATCTGGATATAGAATATATATTCAAGAATAGTTTAATAGCACTTCCGGGTTCTCATCATAGCAGGGATCCGCTATGACCTTTTAGTGCGACAGTTACTCTTATGACATTATCACATTCAATGTCATGAGGAAGAATAATCATGATATGATAATGAATTTATTAATATTAAAAACCATGAATATAAGTTATCATAAAGTAGAAAATATGTTGGTTCTAGGGTACCAACTTCAACAGACTCCCACTTGAACTAGAGCCAACTGCTAACAACCTTCAGTCTACTAGCTCTCACATGATATTCATGCTTTTGCTAAGATATTCCTTTAGTAAATGGGTCATCCATATTCTCTTATGTGGGTACTCTACTCACTTCAACTTCACCCATCTAATAAAAATACCTCAAGAGGCGATACTTATAGAGTATGTGCTTTGTCCATTGATGTGACATTGCCTCTTTTGAAAGAGACACTATTACAATATTATCACAATACAATGTTATAGGGTATTTACTACTAGGTACCACATAAAGCTTCTAGATAAAGTTCCAAATCCAGATGACTTCCTTGGTTTCATCATAATCCTCTATGTACTTAGACTCCACTATATAATTTGATACAACTGGCTGCTTTGAACTCTTCCAGATCACAACTCCTCTGCTGAGACAAAAAACATATCTAGATTGTGAATTTAGATCATTTTGATCTGTCTAAAAACTATCATCATCATACCCTCTGATGATAAGATCCTCGTATCCTCCATACACCAGGAACATATCTTTATTTCTTCTTAGATACTTAAGTATAGTCTTAAAATCATTCCAATGCTGTTCTCCTAGATCTTCTTGATATCTACCTACCATGCTCAATCTATGGGCAACATCAAGTCTTGTACATAACACAACATACACGATTGATCCTATTGCTTAAGCATATGAGATCTTACTCATTGTATCATTCTACTATTGTGTTTGTGGACACATTTTCTTTAAAAGATGTAAACCATGTGACACTGAAACCAATCCCCTCTTGGATTGTTCCATACTAAATATATTTAGTAACTGGTAAATATATTTACTTTATCTTAGTCCAAGTATCCTCTAGATTTGTCACAAATGACCTTGATTCTTAGAATATAGGATGATTTTTCTATGTTCTTTATGGATAAGAACTTGGTTAACCGGTCCTTAATTGACTATAGTACTGGAATTCCATTTCCAATAAGTAATATGTCATCAACATACACTACTAGAATAAAAACTGCATTCCCATTAAACCTTTTGTAAACACATGGATTACATTCATTCTTAATGAAACTAAATTCCTTTATGAATTTATCGAATCAAATATTCCATGACTTGGATGCTTGATTCAATCCATAAATGGATCTATGAAAATTAAAAACTCTTTCGGAATCACCTAGTGTCACAAACCCTTCTAGTTGTGTCATATAGACATCTTCCCAAAGGTTCCCATCAAGGAATGCGGTTTTGACACCCATCTACTAAATTTCATAGTCATGGTAAGATTATATGGAAAGTATGATTCTTATGGATTTAAACATGTAAACTAGCAAAAAATTTTCATCATAGTAAATACATTGACGCTGTTTAAAACCTTTATCCACTAGCCTTGCTTTATAGGTATTTACTCAACCTTCCATGTCCATTTTTCTCTTGAATACCCATTTACACCCAAAAAACTTTACATAAACTGGCGCATTGAACATAACCCAAACTTGGTTTTGATACATGGAATCTATTTCAGAATTCATAACTTCTAGCCATCTTGCAGCTTCTGAGCTCTCTACTGCCTCCTTACAGGAGATAGATTCATCATTGTCCAACAATAACGAGTCACCACCCTCAGTGATAAGAGAACCATATCTCTCTGGTTCCCTTACCTCTCTTACACTCCTACACAGTACTTGTGTTTCAGGAAATACTTCTTCCATGGAGACCTGTAGAACTTGTTTCTTTACCAAATCCTATATATCTTGATTATCAAAATCATTGAAGTCAATCTTTATCCCACTATCCTTTTTGAGTATGTGCTCCCTCTTAAGAAAGATGACTTGTCTGGAGATAATAAATTTCTTATATGAGAAGTTGTATAGGTAGTATCCATTTGTTTCCTTAGGATACCCTATAAAGATACAACTTGTGGATCGGGGTGCCAGTTTGTTTTCTAAGAAGGCCTTAACAAACACCTCGCAACCCCATACACATGTATGCGATAAAATAGGTTTATTTCCACTCCGTATCTCGAAGGGTATTCCATTTTCCACTTTAGTTAGTACTTGATTTAATGTGTATTCCATATTTTGTAATTAATATCCCCAAAAGGATAATATAAGATCCACAAGACTCATCATCGACCTTACCATGTCCAGTAAGGTAATATTCCTCCTTTAACTAACACCATTCCACTATGGTGTATAAGGAGGAGTTAGTTGAGATAAAATTCCAAACTCCCGTAGAAATTTTATGAACTCTTGGTTAAGATATTCACCACCTCGATCTGATCAAAGCATCTTTATCTTCTTACCAAGATTATTCTCTACTTTATTATTGATTTCCTTGAATTTCTCAAAGGAATCATACTTATACCTCATCAAGTAGATATAGCCATATCTACTCAAGTCATCAGTAAAAGTTATGAAGTAAGAATATCCACCTCTATCTTATACTAAAAATGTTCCACACACATAAGTGTGTACCAATCCTAGAAGCTCTGTGGCCCTTTCACCATGTCCACTGTAACAACTCGAATTCGGATCCACTCAAGTGGTGCCCCATGCCTGGTTCGCCACATGAACTCAAGCGCATTTCCCCAAATTCCAGAGGCTTCTGACTAAAATCAAGGGCCTTGTTAAGTTATTGGGGAAACTATGACCTCATTTGGTAAGGTATACCAGGGAAAAGGAATAACAAAAAATAGTGAAAGCAGTAAAAAACATACAACAACTGAAACCAAATAGCGGAAGCAATGAATATATATAGTAATGATGATAATGATGCAGCAGGTACAAGTATCTAAGGAAAGAAGAAAACCCAACAACGTGCTAAAATACAACTGAAAACAAAGTACTAAAAGTAACAACATCTCCAGTAGCATCGCAAGCCTAAGCTCGGTCCTATGCTCTCCATCTCCAACCAGCAATCATGTACTTGAAGTAGAAGGGACACAATCCCTATCCACACCTGCAACCATATAACTTATTTGGGACAAAAAGAAGGACCCAAATAGGGTGTGAGACTAATCCCAGTAGGCAATCGCCACAAGATCTGTGCCCTACTGTCAGTGAGAAAAATAGAAAAAGTAAAGGAAATAAATGCAACAGAGAAACAGAGGCACACCAAAGTAACGATCCTAAAAATCTCCATTCACATTTATTTATTAATTTAATATAGTCATTTAATTATCAACCGAGGAGTCTAGAAAACAGTTCTATATTCTCAAGGCACAGCAAGTAACACAACAAGTATCTCAACAGACAACCTAAACAACAAGCAGTACAAACCCAAGCTTGTTCTTTGTCTTGGTGGACTCATCACAACCAACCAAAAAAATAATAATACTGACTCTATGGGTGGATCCTAATGGCATAACCCTCTAGTAAAATAATCATACAAGGCACAGACACTCTGGGAAGCTCTCACCGTCAATTCCCCTATGGTCTTGCAACGATAGATACAAAATCTCTGAGGAAGCACTTACGTCTAATTCCTCCTGTGGTCTCGATACGTGCGTAAACTAAGGAAACTCTTGGGAAGTACAAAGTATAATTCTTTTAGGTCCTACATACAAAACTAATTTATAACAGACTCTCTAGGAAATCCCTTAATTGTCAATTCCCTCTTTAGTCTACCGCACCAGGTTCACACAGCCCTGAGCAGTCTAGTCGTGCGTAATCGACTGTTAGAAGAGATAATTAAGTTCAAAAACTACTTGGATAATAGATACATTGCATCAAAAGCATATAAATATCAAGCAATACATGCAATCGTCTATAACAAGGCAGACAAATAATGCTACAAGGTTTTCCTCACATGAAACCTAAGCCAAACGGCGATAAACAACCAAAGAAAGGGAAATCACCCATGGGTGATCCTCGAACATGAAACCAAGTATATACTACTATCAATTAACCTCAAGAAAATAATAAATCTAAGGAAAATAAATAATGGAATCAAAATCCCGAACCTGGGATACCCGATACATGGGTATCCGAAACTTTTTGCACAAAAACTCAAAGACATTCAATGTAGGGAAACAAACCACCTACCTCGATCCTAGGAGATCGATATACTTGAGCCACGAAGATTGATTCTCCTTATAATGATGAAGATCTGAGAAAATGTCCAAAACTCTCAACCCATGATTACTTGAAAATGAGGAGGAATCATGAAACAAGGATTAAGCAGAAGAGAGAGCTTACCGAGGTGATCCCAACACAATCGACGGTGGCTGAAACAGAGATCGGATGGTAGATTGGGGGCTCGGAGAAGGATCACGGCCGTACGAGAGCTCCCAGATGAACGAAACCTAGAATAAGGTCGTTCTGGTGATTAAGTGCGACCCCGGTGCATTTAGTGAAAAAAA
Organism: Viscum album; assembly: GCA_963277665.1. NCBI lineage: Eukaryota > Viridiplantae > Streptophyta > Magnoliopsida > Santalales > Viscaceae > Viscum > Viscum album. The sequence continues at coordinate 32,571,018 of OY728153.1, forward strand.
GAAAATACACAGTGTATACTTCTAGGGTATACAATGTGTAATCTGTTTTTCTATACTTCACTTTAAGTAGCCTCCACATCACCCCTACACACCGTGTGTGTGGCCCATACACGACTAGAACACAACTTCGAGTGGCAAGGAGTACACGGTGTTTACTCTGAAAGTACACGACATGTACTTCAAAAATTTCTAGAAAAATCCTTTTTTTCTCAAAAATGACCAAAAAAAAAACACACCTGAAACGAAGATCCGGGTTCTTACAAACTTCCCCCCTTAAAGAAATTCATCCCCAAATTTCCCTAGCGAGGCGTAGAAGAAGAAACCTCAAACAGTTCCGGACACTGCGATCGTACATCGGCCTCCCACTCCCAAGTCTTGTCTTTCACTTGCTTGTACTACCATAGCACCCATACTATAGGAACAGACTGACCACAGAGTACCTTCATGCTACAATCAACAATCCTGGTAGGATGCTCCTTGAACGATGCATCCTACTCCAGCTCAACCTCCTCGAGCCGAAAAACATGAGACGGGTCTGAGAAATAGCGTCAAAGCTGAGAAACATGGAATACGTCATGCATAGCCAGATATCTCTGAGGTAACTGTAACCTATAAGCAATCAGCCCAACTCTATCCAGAACCCCAAATGGCCCAATGTATCTCGGTGAAAGCTTACCTTGTCTTCTGATCCTATTGTGTCCCAACCTCGGGGTAACACATAGGAAAACCTGATCTTCAACCTCAAACTACAGAGGTCATCTCCGCTGATCAACATAAGATTTCTAACGAGACTGTGCAATATCCATTCTATTCCAAATAAAATATATCTGCTTCGAGGTCGCCCGAACAAGACGAAGTCCCAACAAAGCTACCTCTCCTGCCTCCATCCAACACAAAGGTGATCGGCATGGCCTACCGTACAAATCCTCGTAAGGTACCATCTGAATATTCACCTGAAAACTTTTGTTATAGGAAAACTCCATAAAAGGGATATGATTTTCCCAAGAACCAACAAAGTCTAGAATTCAAGCTCGGATCATATACTCAAGCACCTGGATTGTGCGCTCTGACTGGACTTCTGTCTGGGGATGGTAAGCTGTACTCAGAAGTACCTATGTACCCAAATCTTTCTGTAGACCCTTCCAGAAATGCGAAGTAAAGTGGGCGTCCCTATCCAAAATGATAGTACTCGGAACCCTGTGACAACCCACAATCACATGGACGTACAACCATCCAAGCTCATCGACATCGAAGGTTTCCTTTATCGGCAAGAAGTGAGCAACCTTCATGAGCCTATCAACGAAAACCCATACCGCGTCGTTCCCTCTCGACGATCTCGGTAACTCTATCATGAAGTCCATTGCGACATCATTCCACTTCCACTTAGGAATGGGTAACTGCTTCAAAATCCCTGCTGGCCACTGATGTTCTGCCTTCACCTGCTGACAAGTGGAACATCTCATGACAAAACTAGCCACATATCTCTTCATACCTGGAAACCAGTACTGGTGGTGTAGATCACGATATATCTTGGTGATTCTAGGATGAACTTCCCAGATGGAGGAATGAAAGTCTCACATCAGCTCCTCGTGTATATCTGCTGGCACCCATACACGTCCCTGGAAACGCAAGATCTCATCCTTGTCAACGGTCCATCCAGGAAGAGGGTCCTATCCTGACACGCTTTCCCGTAGGACTAGGACTTCAGAATCTGCTAGCTTCCTCATTCGAACTCGGTCAAGAGGTGCAGAGGTAACAGTTACAGAAGACAGGCAAGTATGCACGTGCCTGTCATGCACCTCCAAATGCATTTCAGAGAACTAAGACATAAGCTTCCACTCACTACTGGCCTCCTGAACTTCCTGTATCTGAGTTCTCATGCTCAGTGCATCATCCACTGCACTTCCATTCCTAGGTGTATAGGCAAGATCTAAGTCGAAGAACTGAAGATACTCGAACCACCTCCGCTGTCTTAGATTCAGGTCACACTGCGTGAAGATGTACTTGAGACTCTTGTGGTTAGTGTATACCAAAAAATGATCTCCCAGAAGGTAATTCCTCCAACAATGCAAAGCATGAACAAATGCAGCCAACTCCAGGTCATGCGTAGGATAATTCCTCTCATGTGGAATCAACTACCGAGATCCATACGCAACTACACGATCCTCCTACATAAGCACTGCTCCTAGCCCGATGCCAGATGCATCACAGAAAACTGTATAACTCCTTCCCGGCTCTGGAAAAACTAGAATTGGTGCCGAATTCAACCTCCCCTTCATCTCCTGAAAGGCTGAATCATAGGATTCTGACCAAAAAAACTTTACCCCCTTCTTAGTCAAGCCCATCAACGGTGCTACTAAGCATGATAAGTCCTGTATAAACCGCCTGTAGTAACTATCCAGCCCCAAGAAACTCCATACCTTGAATACATTCTTCGGCTGCTCCCAGCTAACTACTGCTCTCACCTTCTCTGGGTCTACTGATACCTCTGTCTCTGAGATGACATGACCCAGGAAGTGGATCTCGTCCATCCAAAAGTGGCACATTGAGAGCTTAGCATATAACTGATGCTCCCTCAGTGTACTCAAAATGATCTCAAGATGGGTTACATGGTCGTGTTAAGTGTGAGAGTACACCAAGATGTTGTCCACGAAAACCACCACGAAGGAATCCAATAAAGGATGGAACACTCTGTTAATCAGCTCCATGAAGACTGCCGGTGCGTTAGTGAGACCGAACGACATAAACAAGTACTCATACAGACCATACCTACTCTGGAAGGCTGTAAGGGGTATATCATATGGTCTGACATGCAACTGATGATAGCCAGATCTCAAGTCGATCTTTGAGAATACTCTGGCTCCTCAAAGCTGATCGAAAAGATCATTGATCCTTGGCAATGGATATCGGTTCTTGACCGTCAACTGGTTCAACTTCCGATAATCCACGCAAAGCCTAAGGGTACCGTCTACCTTCTTCACAAAAGGACAGGTGAATCCCAAGGAGAAGTACTAGGTGAGATGTAACCCTTTGACTGTAACTCCTCCAACTACTTCTTGAGCTCCTGCAACTCAGGTGTAGCCATCCTATAAGGAGGAATGGACACCGGTGCCACTCATGGCATGAGCTTAATCGAGAATTCTACCTCACAATCCAGAGGTATAAAGACCCACACTTGTTACATACATAATCTTGAATTTATTCAAGAAAAAACTTCCTTTTTACATTGAGGATCTTTTCAAGTTTAGAGCTTTAGAGAATTAAGACAAAACATTCATAACATTACACATTGTTACATAGCGGATACCATAAAATCAGTTTCCATTTTCCTCAGAATATAAAACATTAAAACTTAAAACAAGACTCCGTGAAAATTCTTCAACATTTAACATGTATTATTTCCTTGTATTAATCATCCATTAACCTGTGAAAAATCATTAAAAAACTTGGGATGAGCACAAAAACTCAGTAAGGTATGAAAAAGAAGGAAAAATCACATTAGTCCATGAATATGCATGACGTATGAAAACATTTTCAAAAGACATGATTTCCACCCATAAATACTTACTTTGTGTATCATGAGATTTACACAAGATCCACACAAACATAAATATAATCATAGATGTATCTTGGGGCATTACTTAAATAATCTTGTAACCATCTTGGCTACCTTAAAATTTGTAACCCTCACGACTACCTTACTTTGTGTAACCATCACAGTTACACTTGGAGTAACCATACGACCGACCTCCAACTTACTAATAACCAATGAATTGGAGGGAAATATAGGTCCCAAACTTCATCATAAAAAATTCCCAATAACCAAAACATAATCATACAATATAAATAATAGCATAAAAACATTGCTTTTGAATATTGAAAAACAGAATTTTAAAAAAGGATTTTAGAAGAAAAGTCCCTTATAAACATCATATAATTGAAGTGGGACTTAATAGAGTGTATGGAATAGGTATATAATCTGTAAATACACATAATGAAACATAATATAAATAGAACTCATCACACAAACAATTTAAATAGCACATAAATAATAAATTAGATGGTTAACCCAAAGAATGGAAATTGGGTTAAGAATTCCCTTACCTTAGGCTTGTCTTACTTAAAAATTGTTTAAACCTCCTGTATAATGGTTAAAAGAGTGTTATTATTATTTTAAAGATACATTTTCATGTTTATAACATCTTATATGGTCATTTCATAACCTCATTTCACCCCTTAATTGTCAGTATTTTGTTCCTTGCATTATTTTGGGTGAGTTCTTTTGTGATTTTCACGATCGGTTCATGATGAATCGTTCTTGTTGATTGGAAGTGAAACTCTAGAATTGGAATGGAGTAGTATTTAAATATTTCCAGTACCATAATTTATACCATTTATCACTTTGATTCTTTATATGATAATGACTTATAAGTTAAAACATTAATTATGTTCGTTTAGATCATTTAAGTGGTTCTTTGATAATAACAACCTCATTTAGTCTTATAAATTAGAAACATGAGTACAAAAGAATTACAGAACCATATATGAGTTATAAAACATATATTATAACCTGGTTCAACCATATAAATGGTTTCATGACCATACTTTAAAGAATTAATGGAAAGTGAAATTACATCGTCCACGATGTCGGTAATTCGACACATCACGGACAATGTTTTTATTCCTTAAATAAGTGAGAGAGGAGAGGAATAATGATTTGTAATTTTCCATAAACATGAAAACATCCAGAATATTCATGATTCTATAGATTTCATGCCTCTTGGATAATAGGGGGTGAATAAAGAAGAGAAAGGAATCATGAAATAAAGAAAACATGAGAAATTTATTACCAAAATTCGGCAGCCTAACGGCGTCTCTTAAAATTTCATAAAAACAAGATTGATGAGAGGAATGGAATATCTCATCATTCATACAAAATTTGGACAGTAAGGGGAAATATTTAGTGAAATATCCCAACAAAAGACAAAGGGAAAGGAAGAGAATAACATAAAATGGAAGAAGATAATGAAAATGAAAGAGGATGTTTACCTCTTGATCTCTTCTCCTTGAGATCCTTCTAAAGGGCTTTTATTTTGGTCTTTTGGTGAGACCAGTAGCTCTAAAACGTGGGGAAGAAGATTGGGGAGGGAATTTGGAAGAAATTAGGCAATGATCAAGGCTTTAGAGGTGTGGGAGGAAGAGGGGAGTGAGGGTGATATTTATAGTGGAGGAGGGGGAGGTATTTTAGATTATTTTAATTATTATTATAATATTTTTATCAAGACAATGAATAATCTCTAATCAAGTGGGATTAAATAGTAAAAATATCAAGTGAGTTCGAAGAAAGTGGCCTTGCATCACTTATTATGTCATAAATAGTTCATTTTTTCTGATAAATTGATTATATGGTATTTTATCATATTTCACTATTCACCGAAAACTCAAGAGTTTCAGAAAAATACCAAAAATTTACCCCAACCATTTTTCGAAGTTTAGAATTCAAAAATGAACTCAATTTTTCAAAAATAATTTTCTAAATATTATTAATTTAATTTTTAAATAAGGTCACAATTAATTCGAAAAATTACAATATTGAAGTGCAATTAGTTTTATGTGACATTGGAAAATTAATTAAGATCCCATTATCCTATTTCCATGGGAAAATAAAATAATAATATTATTTACTATTCATGAGGTCATATTACTATTCATATTACTGTTCATATTACTATTCATAAGGGCATGTTACTATTCACAAAAAAAAACAAATTTGTTTCATCAGACTCTAAATAACATACTGAACACAATTGTATATGACAGTTTCTTGAAATTCAATACATAGAAGAAATAAAATTATGTTTAAAGGATACTTATAAATATATACCTTAAACAAAATTTCAAGCATTTTCAATTTATTTTTAGAAAACCTTGGGATGTTACATTATTCCCACCTTCTTGAAATTGCGTCCTTGCAATTTTTATTTACTTATTAAACAACTGAGGGTATTTTTCCCTCATAGCATTTTCAGACTCCCATGTTGCTTCTTCAACCATGTGGTTTCTCCACAAAACCTTTACCTGGTGGATTACCTTATTCCGCAATACCTGTTCTCTTCGATCAAGAATCTGAACCAGTTTTTCTTCATAAGAAAGGTTCTCTGCTAGCTGAACTGCTTCCGACCTCAAGACATGTGATGAATCTGGAACATACTTTCTCAACATCGAAACATGAAAAACATTGTGTACCTGAAATAAGCTCGGAGGAAAAACTACGCGGTATGTAACTGTTCCAACTTTATCCAAGATTTCAAAAGGACCGATGAACTGTGGACTTAGTTTCCCTTTCTTACCAAAACGCATCACACTTTTCCAAGGAGAGATTTTAAGGAAAACATGGCCACCTACCTCGAAAGAGAAGTCTTTCCTTCTGTTATCTGCATAACTTTTCTTCCTGCTCTGAGTTATCCTCATGTGTTGCTGGATCATCCTCACTTTCTCAGCCACTTCTTCTACTAATTCTGGACCCATCAACTTTCTTTCACCGACTTCATCCCAAAACGCAGGAGTCTGACACCACTTTCCATACAAGGCCTCAAAAGGTGCCATCTGAATACTGGAATGGAAACTGTTATTATGAGAAAACTCAACTAATGAAAGATGCTGATCCTAACTTCCCTAATAGTCCATTGAACAAGCTCTAAGCATATCCTCTAAAGTTTGAATCGTTCGTTCTGACTGCCCATCTGATTGAGGATGAAAAGCTGTACTGAAATTCAACTCTGTGCCCAAAGACTTCTGAAGTCCCTTCCAAAATTTAGAAGTGAACCTGGGATCTCAGCCAGACACAATGGAAAGAGGAACTCCATGTAACCTGACAATCTCCTTGAGGTACAATCGAGAAAGCTGATCTAATGTCATTGTATCTCGAATAGAAAGAAAATGAGCAGAATTTGTTAGCCGATCAACAATAACCTATATCTCATTGTTACCTCGAGAAGTCTTTGGTAGCCCCACCACAAAATCCATGGATATATTCTCCCATTTCCATTCTGGCACTGGCAAAGGCTGAAGCATCCCCTTCGGTAACTGTCGCTCTGCTTTAACCTGCTGACATGTCAAACATTTTATTGTAAAATCAGCAACATCTCTTTTCATCCCATTCCACCAATAATACTCTCGAAGGTCTCTGTACATCTTAGTACTTCCAGGATGAACAAAAAATGGAGAACTGTGAGATTCACACAATAATTCTTTCTTCATCTGGGAATCACAAGTCACACACAACCTTTTTCCAAACCTTAAAACACAATCTTTATCAAGATTAAATTCTGGAAACTTACCCATTTTAACCAATTCTACCTTTTTCTATAGCTCACGGTCTTCCCTCTGTGCTTTCATAATTCTGTCTGACAATGAAGACTGCACTGAAACCTGAAAAAAAAACAGATATATTCCCTACACCAACAACTTCTAAGCCAAAATTCATCAAATCATTAATCAAGGTATCATGTTCCAAACGTAGCGTGGTTAATGATGCATGATTTTTCCGACTTAAGGCATCCGCTACTTTGTTTGCTTTTCCAGGATGGTAATTGATCATGCAGTCATAATCCTTTATCAGTTCTAGCCATCTTCTCTACCTCATGTTTAATTCCTTCTGAGTGAATATATACTTAAGAATTTTATGGTCAGTATATATTTTGCATTTGGTTCCGTATAGATGATGCCTCCATATTTTCAAAGAAAAAACCACAGTTGCCAATTCCAAATCATGTGTGGGATAATTTAGCTCATGAGGTTTAAGTTGTCTTGAAGCATAGGTAATTACCTGATCATTCTGCATCAAAACACAACCAAGTCCCTTCAAAAAAGCATCACTGTAGATGACAAACTCACCATTCCAGGAAGGTAAGGCCAAAACTGGAGCATTCACCAATCTCTTCTTTAGTTCCTGAAAACAAACATCACAATCCTCTGTCCAAACAAATTTAACCCCTTTCCGTGTTAACTTAGTTATTGGGCTAGATAACCGTGCAAAGTTCTTAACGAACTGTCGGTAATAACTTGCTAAGCCTAGAAAACTACGAATCTCTGTAACATTTGTGGGTCTTGGCCATTCATCAACTACTTTTGTTTTGGCAGGATCAACTATTATTCCATCCTTATTTACAATGTTCCCAAGAAAAGAAATCTGTTGCAACCAAAAATCACACTTGCTGAATTTTCCATATAGTTTCTTTTCTTTTAAAGTTTGTAAAACAATCCTTATATGTTTTTCATGCTCCTATTTATTTTTATAAAAAACCAGGATGCCATCAATAAATACAACCACTAACTTATCCAAGAACTCATGAAATACTCTATTCATAAGATTCATGAATACAGCAGGTGCATTAGTTAACCCAAATGGCATAACAAAAAATTCATAATGCCCATATCTAGTACGAAAGGCTATTTTTGGGATTTCATCCTCCTTCACCTTCAGCTGATGGTATCCGGATCTCAAGTCAATCTTGGAAAAGTACTGAGCTCCCTGGATCTGATCAAATAAGTCATCAATATGTGGCAAAGGATACTTGTTTTTAACAGTGATGTTATTCAAAGCTCTATAATCAATGCAAAGTCTCATGGAACCATCTTTCTTTTTAACAAACAAAACAGGGGCTCCCCATGGTGAAGTGATGGGACGAATGAAGCCCTTGACAAGCAAATCCTGCAACTGATTTTTCAATTCAAGAAGTTCTATTGGAGCCATACGATATGGGGGTTTTGAAATTGGCTTAGAATCAGGAACTAAATCAATTGTGAATTCGACTTCTTGTTCAGGTATGACACTGGGTAAATCCTCAGGAAAAACATCAAGGTATTCATTTACCACTAGCACATCATTAATTTGAATAGTTCCCTTGTTTTCAACAATATGATCAAGATAACTTTCACTTCCATCTTTCAGTAGTTTCTCAGCTTCTTGATATGTTATCAATTTTATGGGTTCATTCTTGTATACAAACTGAAACTCTTTTTGAAAAACAACTTATTTAGCTCTACAGTCAATCTTAGCAAGATAATTAGAAAGCCAGTCCATCCCCAGAATAACATCAAACTCGACTAAGGGTAAAACAACAAGGTTTGTAGGTAAATTCTTTCCACATACCACAATAGAAATATTCTTATAATTCCTCTTTGCTATAACATTTCCCCCTGGTGTTTTAACAACAAGTTCAGGTCTAATTTTTTGAGGTGATATTTCCAATCTACCAGAAAATTTCTCAAAGATGAAGGAATGTGTAGACCCCGTATCAAACAAAACTTTAGCAAAATATGAGTGAACAAACAAAGTACCTGATACAACTTTATTGGATGGCCCAATATCTGCTGACGTAGTCGTAAAGGATCTCACTACACCTTTCTGCTTGTAGTCTGGCTTCTTTGCATCATTTGGATCCCTCTTTGGACAGGCATTTCCATAGTGACCAATCTCACCACATTTAAAACACTTTACAGTTTTCTTATCAGGATTAGTCTTTGGATCATTTTCATTGCAATCTCGGGCCATATGTCCAAACTTACCACATTTAAAACACTTCCCAGTTTTGATAAGACATTCCCTAGGGTGCTTCTTGCCACACTTTTCACAAACTGGAAACTGGATTTTCTTACCATCAGATTTCTTTGGTTTATTTTTACCCATTGCTTGCCAATGGGACCTCTTCTTCTCTTTGTTTACAAAATGCATGTGATCATCAGAAAACTTCATCTCTACCCTCTCAGCACATCGAAAAAGTTTCTCATAACTTTTGTATTCACGGGAAGACAACGCCCTTCGATACCTTGGCTTCAATCCTGAGTAAAAGTGGTTGATTTTTCTATCGATATCTAGAAAAAGATTTGGAGCATACCTCGCCAGTCGGGTGAAGTTCGCTTCATACACGGCCACTGAGTCTTCCTCCTTTTGTTTTAATTAAAGGAATTGCTTCTCCATTCTAAGTCACACCACCTTAGGAAAATATTTTTCAAGAAAAATACTTTTAAATTCATCCCACACTAAGGCATAAAAATCCTCTCTACCCCTGATATTCCTTACCATTGACCACCACTGATCAACTTCCCCTTCAAAACGATAAATGGCAAGACTTACCTTTTGATTGTCCGAACATCCCATAACATCAAATATCTTTTCAAGGGCTTTAATCCATCCTTCTACTGCCACTGGGTCAGAGGATCCATTGAATGAAGGAGGATGTTGTCTCATAAAATGTTCCACCACTGTCATGTTCCATTGGGGTACCTCTATTGTTTTTCTTGCATGGATGCCACCACCATTTATAGCCTACTTTAGCTGAGCCATTACTGTCACAAACTGCTCGGTTCCAATCCCTACCATTCCGGGCTGTAGATCAGGAAGGATGTCATTCTGTCAGTGCTTCTCCTCTTCAGCATCCATGTTGCTTCTGCGGACAACCATTCTAAACAAATATTTCTTAGATAAAGTAACATGGTAATCTTTAAATGCTATAACAAATTAAACATAGAGTGAAAATTATTTATGGTATTCTATTCGCATCACCTTAACCCCTAAAGTTATGTAAACCATCCTCTGATACCAACTATAAAGACCCGCACCTGTTACATACATAATCTTGAATTTATTCAAGAAAAAACTTCCTTTTTACATTGAGGATCTTTTCAAGTTTAGAGATTTAGAGAATTAAGACAAAACATTCATAACATTACACATTGTTACATAGTGGATACCATAAAATCAGTTTCCATTTTTCTCAGAATATAAAACATTAAAACTTAAAACAAGACTCCTTGACAATTCTTCAAAATTTAACATGTCTTCCTTCTTTGTATTACTCATCCATTAACCTGTGAAAAATCATTTAAAAACTTGGGATGAGCACAAAAGCTCAGTAAGGTATGAAAAAGAAGGAAAAATCACATTAGTCCATGAATACACATGACGTATGAAAACATTTTCAAAAGACATGCTTTCCACCCATAAATACTTACTTTGTGTATCATGAGATTTACACAAGATCCAAAAAAACATAAATATAATCATAGAGGTATCTTGGGGTATTACTTACATAATCTTGTAACCATCTTGGCTACCTTAAAATTTGTAACCCTCACGGCTACCTTACTTTGTGTAACCATCACAGTTACACTTGGAGTAACCATATGGCCGACCTCCAACTTACTCATACCAAATGCATTGGAGGAAAATATAGGTCCCACCCTTCATCATAGACAATTCAAAATAACCAAAACATAATCATAAAATATAAATAATAGCATAAAAACATTGCTTTTGAATATTGCAAAACAGAATTTAAAAAAAAGGATTTTAGAAGAAAATTCCCTTATAAACATCATATACTTGAAGTGGGACTTAATAGAGTGTATGGAATAGGTATATACTCTATAGATACACATAATGAAACATAATATAAATAGAACCCATCACACAAACAATTTAAATAACACATAAATAATAAAGTAGACGGTTAACCCAAAGAATGGAAATTGGGTTAAGAATTCCCTTACCTTAGGCTTGTCTTACTTAAAAATTGTTTAAACCTCCTATATAATGGTTAAAAGAGTGTTATTAGTATTTTACAGAAACATGTTCATGTTTATAACATCTTATATGGTCATTTCATAACCTCATTTCACCCCTTAATTGTTAGTATTTTGTTCCTTGCATTATTTTGGGTGAGTTCTTTTGTGATTTTCACGATCGGTTCATGATGAATCGTTCTTGTTGATTGGAAGTGAAACTCCAGAATTGGAATGGAGTAGTATTTACATATTTCCAGTACAATAATTTATACCATTTATCACTTTGATTCTTTATATGATAACGACTTATAAGTTAAAACATTAATTATGTTCATTTAGATCATTTAAGTGGTTCTTTGATAATAACAACCTCATTTAGTCTTATAAATTAGAACCATGAGTAAAAAATAATTACAGAACCATATATGAGTTATAAAACATATATTATAACCTGGTTCAACCATATAAATGGTTTCATGACCAGACTTGAAAGAATTAATGGAAAGTGAAATTACATCGTCCACGATGTCGGTAATTCGACACATCACGGACAATGTTTTTATTCCTTAAATAAGTGAGAGAGGAGAGGAATAATGATTTTTAATTTTCCATAAACTTGACAACATCCAGAATATACATGATTCTGGAGATTTCATGCCTCTTGGATAAGAGGGGGTGAAGATAGAAGATAAAGGAATCATGAAATAAAGAAAACATGAGAAATTTCTTATGAAAATTCGGCAGCCTAACGGCCTCTCTTAAAATTTCATAAAAACAATATTGATGAGAGGAATGGAATATCTCATCATTCATACAAAATTTGGACAGTAAGGGGAAATATTTAATGAAATATCCCAACAAAATAAAAAGGGAAAGGAAGAGAATAACATAAAATGGAAGAAAAGAATGAAAATGAAAGAGGATGTTTACCTCTTGATCTCTTCTCCTTGAGATCCTTCTTAAGGGCTTCGATTTTGGTCTTTTGGTGAGACCAGAAGCTCTAGGACGTGGGGAAGAAGATTGGGGAGGGAATTTGGTAGAAATTAGACAATACTCAAGGCTTGAGAGGTGTGGGAGGAAGAGGGGAGTGAGGGTGATATTTATAGTGGAGGAGGGGAGGTATTTTAGATTATTTTAATTATTATTATAATATTTTTATCAAGATAATGAATAATCTCAAATAAAGTGGCCTTAAATAGTAAAAATATCAAGTGAGTTCGAAGAAAGTGGCCTTGAATCACTTATGATGTCATAAATAGTTCATTTTTACTGATAAATTGATTATACGGTATTTTATCGTATTTCACTATTCACCGAAAATTCAAGAGTTTCAGAAAAATACCAAAAATTTACCCCAACCATTTTTTGATGTGTGGAATTAAAAAATGAAATCCATTTTTCAAAAATAAGTTTCTAAATATTATTAATTTAATTTTTAAATAAGGTCACAGTTAATTCGAAAAATAACAATATTGAAGTGCAATTAGTTTTATGTGACATTGGAAAATTAATTACAATCCCATTATCCTATTGCCATGGGAATATAAAATAAAAATATTATTTACTATTCATGAGGTCATATTACTATTCATATTACTATTCATAAGGGCATGTTACTATTCACCAAAAAAACAAGTTTGTTTCATCAGACTCTAAATAACATACTGAACACAATTGTAGATGACAGTTTCTTGAAATTCAAAACATAGAAGAAATAAAATTATGTTTAAAGGATACTTATAAATATATACCTTAAACAAAATTTCAATCATTTTCAATTTATTTTTAGAAAACCATGGGATGTTACAAGAGGTAAACCTGAAAAGTCCTCTGGGAAGACATCTCTGAAACAATCCACCATTGGAGGAAAGTCTAAATGTGAAGTCCCATGGTCATCCAGATAAAGACTACCAAAATGGCCCGTAAACCCTCCTAGCCTATGATGCTCTGGTCCAGCTCTACCCGCCTGGACATCCCACTCGCCTCTATGAAGAAATGACCCACCGTCTGGTGATACGAAACTCACCCTGTGGAGATATAAATCGACGACAGCCTGGAAGGGAACCAACCAGTCCATACTATGAATGACATCATATCCTGTCATCTCTAGGACATAGAGGTCCCATAAGAAGTGACACCCTGCAACCTCTAGAGGTAATTCTTTGCATTTACGTACGCTAGATGTCCTCGTCCTCAAGGGCGTGTCGAGAGTCAACATGTCAGCAGACGAAAAGACACAGATCCCAAGGTTCTTCATGACAGAAACAGAGATAAAGCTATGCAAAGCACTAGTATCGAAAAGAGATAAAGATAAAACTGAGGCTAATAAGATCGTACCTCGAACTTTAGAGGGTCCGGGATCCTGCTCCTGATGAATATTCTCTACAGCAAAAGTCTGGCTTGTACCGCGACCCTGTGTAGCAGCCTGAAAACCTAGAGTTGATCCTCCCTGAGCCTGACCACTGCATCCACGGCCTCTACCCTGACCTGGATGACTTGAAGAACTCCATCCCCCAGTCTACTGCGGAACTGGTAACCCTGCTCCTGTACACGGGGTCGAAATTAATCCTCATTCACTAGGTGCTGGAAGGGGAACCTTGCAGAAATGCTGCAGATGACCCATCTTACCGTAAGATCGGCACTCCACTGGGTCTCTCAGGCACTGGGGATTCCTATTCCCACTCCTCCCACACTAATAACACACCACTTGGGTTCCATAAGGGAGATATCATCTACCATAAGGAATACCTCGCTTCCTCGGGTCGCCTCGGGTAGACTCTCGGTGGCGCTTCCTGCTGTCTGTCTGAAAAGAATCATCCCTGGATGTTGAACCACCCTGGTTCACAGCTTCAGTATTCCTCAGGTTTCTTTCCGTGATCAGCTCATGGTTGACTATCAGAGTAATAGAAGTTAACTGGAAGACATTCACCTACTATCTGATATCTGGTTTGAGTCCCTCCTCAAACTTCCTTGCCAAGAATAGCTCGTCATTCCCTAGGACAGGAGCGAAACGTTTTAACTATGTAAAATGGGAGGAATACTCCATAACTGAAAGAGTACCCTGCTGCAAGTTCATGAAATCCCAAGCTCTGTCAGCCCTTAGCGTCGCTGGGTAGAAGTAGTCGTATAACGTACGCTGGAAATCATCCCAAGCCATAGTCCATTAGCGCCCTGCCTGAGAAACTACGTCCCACCATATTTTGGCAGTGTCACAAAATTTAAGTCGTGAGATTCACCCTCCTGTCTAGAGGTGTATCGAGATGGTCGAAGATGGATAACATGGCTTCTAGACATGACTCCACAGCCTACGGTCCTCCATCCCCTGTGAACGTGTGAGGATGCTGCTACTGAAAAACCCACGTTAGCTCTACCATAGTCGGGGCAGGATGCTGAACTCCTTAGAAGGTCTGCATTAATCTCATGAAACCCTCTATGAACTGATCATAGACACCAGTGTCCGGAATCACTGTAGGTTCCATGTCCGGAACGATATGTGGAACTACTGGTAGTCCCTAATCAGTTGCGTCAGGCGTACGATCACTGCCTGGTTCCTGTCGTGCAACGAGAGGACGTCTTGGTGCCATAGTTTTGAAAGATCAAAACGCACCTTTATTAATGATGAACAAAGTTTCTACATAAGAGAGTAAAACGGAATAGGAGAGAAAAACCTTTAAAATTGGGAAAAACATGACTACACAGTGTGTTTCCAGAATATTTACCCTGGGCATGTACCTTATCCATACATGGCTATGTAAACAACCCGACTACACAGTGTGTTCTCAAACTACACGGCGTGTACTGACCCTTTTCTCCCTTCCTGGTTACTCCTACATGAATAAGTCACACGGACTGTCCCAGCCGAAGACTACACGACATGTTGAGGAAGACACGGCATGCACTAGGCATGCCTTACCTGGCCCGTGTTGTTAGCGACACGGATTGACAGACAGTCGACACTACACAGCGTGTTCCCAAGGGACACAGCGTGGACTTGAAGGAAAACCACGACTAGTGTGGTTCGTTACATGGCCGGCTACACGACTTACCCTTACACGGCGTGTTCCGAACAAACACGACGTGTATAGGAGAAGATAACACCGACTCGTGCTGTTCGTGACACAGACGGGTACCTAGAACAAGACTACACGGCGTGTTCATACCAAACACGGCATGTAATACCAGAGTTTTTCCAACCCGTGTTGTTAGTGACACGGTCGGCTACACAGTTTACCACTACACGGCGTGTACATACTGTACACGGTGTGTTCCTAAAGACCCTTTTACAGCCCCGTGTCCTTGTCCACACGGTTAGTGACACGGCCAAAACTACACAATGTGTATTTATAAAGTACACGCCATGTATTATGGGTTTTTCAAGAAAGTAGCCTCAGAACTGCACCGGAGCCCTGAAAACACATAAAACAGAGGTTAAGGTGCCAAATTACAATCCGTGGGGGCCCATACTCCCCGCGAATCAAATCTTGGCATCATAACAATGCATATAACAAGAAATAGTATAACAAACTCATGACCCATAAAATTCCGATCCTCGAGGGCTCATAACACCTCTAAGACCAAAGTTTGGCGTCTGTGATAAGGAGCTCTAAACAACCAATACCCTATCCACATAGTAGGTATTTTATCACAGAAACTACCACAACAACATGCATTGTCTATAAAAAATTCTATCACAACAACATGCAATCTCTAATGCAACCTAGATGGAATGAAAAAATGAATGGCATGTGATTTTCTAACATGTGCCTATATGATGCATGAGATGGCATACCCTCATCTCATCGGGTTGCAACAATATAGAACCACAATCATATAAACAGTAACATCACAAAACAAGTAAATCAACCAACGGTGAAATCAATTAAACTGTAACATTTGCAGAACTCGACAATTACAACATTCGAGGTAATCTGGATTTTTCCCTGTACACGGGTTCTAGAATGCCCGGGCACAACTATTTACCATTTAACTATTCCGTCCTATCCCCGTATAATGTCTCCAAATAGTAAGTCAAATAGAAAAGGAAGAAACTCCTTTGATACCACTTTGTAACGACCTGAATCCGGAGCCACTCAAGCGGTGCCCCGTGCCCAGTTCGCCACATGACCTCAAGCACATTTCCACAAATGCCAGAGGCTTCCGACTAGTAGCGAGGGCCTTGGTAAGTTATTGGGGAAACTATGTCCTCATTTGGTAAGGTATACTATGGAAAAGGAATAACAGACAATAGCGGAAGCAGTAAATGACATACAACAACTGAAACCAAACAACGGAAGCAATGAATATATATAGTAATGATGATAATGATGCAACAGGTACAAGTATCTAAGGAAAGTAGCAAACACAAAAACGTGTTGAAATACAACTGAAAACAAAGTACTAAAAGTAACAGCAACTCCAGCAGCATCGCAAGCCTAAGCTAGGACCTATGCTCTCCAGCTCCAACCAACAATCATGTACCTGAAGTAGAAGGGCCACAATCCCTATCCACACCTGCAACCATATAACCTATTTGGGCCGAAAAGCAGGACCCAAACAGGGTGTGAGACTAATCCCAGTAGGCAATCACAACATGATCTGTGCCCTACTGTCAGTGAGCAAAATAGAAAAATTAAAGGAAATAAATGCAGGAGAGAAATAGAGGCACACCAAAGTAACGGTCCTACAAATATCCATTCAAATTTATTTATTAATTTAATACATTCATTTAATTATCCACCGAGGACTCTAGAAAATAGCTCTATATTCTCAAGGCACAACAAATAACACAACATGTATCTCAATAGGCAACCTAAACAACAAGTAGTAGAAACCCAAGCTTGTTCTTTGGCTTGGTGGACTCATCAAAACCAACCAAAAAATAATAATACTGAATCTATGGGTGGATTCTACTGGAAGACCCCTCTAGTCAAATAATCATACAAGGCACATACACTATGGGAATCTCTCACCGTCATTTCCCCTATGGTCTTGCAACGATAGCTACAGACTCTCTGAGGAAGCACTTACGTCTAATTCCTCATGTGGTCTCGATACGTGCGTAAACTAAGGAAACTCTTGGGAAGCACAAATTCCAATTCCTGTAGGTCCTGCGTAAAAAAATAATTTATAACAGACTCTCTAGGAAAGCCCTTAATCATCAATTACCTCTTTAGTCTACCACACCAGGTCCACACAGCCCTGAGCAGTCTAGTCATGCGTAATCGACTATCAGCAGCACTAAGTAAGTGAAACAAATACTTGGATAATAGCTATAATGCATCCAAAGTATATAAACAGCAGGAAATACATGTAATCGACTATAACAAGGTAGGAAAACAATGCTACAAGGTTTTTCTCACAGGCAACCTAATCCAAACGACGATAAACATCCAAAGAAATGGAAATCACCCATGGGTGATCCTCGAACATGAAACCAAGTATAAAATACTATAAATTAACCTCAAGAAAATAAGAAATCTAAGGCAAATAAACAATGGAATCAAAATCCCTAACCCGGGATACCCGATACATGGGTATCCGACACTTTTTGCATAAAAACTCAAAGACATTCAATGTAGGGAAACAAACCACCTACCTCGATCCTAGGAGATCGATCTACTTGAGCCATGAAGATTGATTCTCCTTATAATGAAAAAGATATGAGAAAACGTCCTAAACGCTCAACCCATGATAACTTGAAAAAGAGGAGGAATCATGAAACAAGGCTTAAGTAGAAGAGAGAGCTTTCTGAGACGATCCCAACGCAATCGACGGAGGCTGAAACAGAGATCAGACGGAAGCTCAGGGGCTCGAAGAAGGATCGCGGCTGTATGGGAGCTCCCGACCAAACAAAACCTAGAATAAGGTTGTTCTTGCGATTTGGTCCGACCCCGGTGCATTTAGTGAAAAAAAGAAAATACACGGTGTGTACTTCCAGGGTACATGACATGTACTCTGTTTTTCCATACTCTGCTTTAAGCAGCCTCCACATCACCCCTACACACTGTGTGTGTGGCCTGAACACGACCAGCACATGACTTCGAGTGGTAATGAGTATACAACATGTACTCTGAAAGTACACGGCGTGTACTTAAAAAATTTCCAGAAAACTCCTTTTTTTTCTCAAAAAGAACCAGAAGGAAAAACATACCTGAAACGAAGATTAGGGTTCTTACATCCACCAAATGGTGGTTTGGTCATTTTTACTTATAAAAAATAATGAAATATACAAGTGGTTTTAGCTAAAAAGAGTCTAAACAACGATCTCGATAGAGATTTATTAAGCGCTTCTTATTTATATTACTAAGATGGTGATGCCAAAGCTAGGTGTTAAATGTGTCATGTGAACTTGATTCGTTATTAATTTCCAACACTTGTTTTTTATAATTTAATACACATAGATTATTATTTAAATGTTCCATACCATAACATATATTGTCCTTATAAAAGAAACAACTTTTATTTCTAAGCTTGAAAATAAAACCATCTGTATCTAAAATTGATACAAAAATTATGTTTTTGGTAACAATAGGTACATAATAAAAATAATATAAAACCAATATCATTACTATTATCAATAAAAGGTGGTAGTCACCAATGGAAAGAGCATCTAGCCTCATACTATTGGTAGCTCTTAGATCCACCTCTCCTCAGTAAATTTTTCAGAATCTACTTGGTTCTTGTATTTGGATATAGATGTGAGCACCAAAAACTATATCTAATACTAAATGTGTAAATATACAACAATCAAACTAGAAAACAAATGCACCTTTATCTTACCATTTCTTCTGGGTGTAGTTCCTCTTCCAATGGCCTAGCTTACCACATGCAAAACATGTTGCCTCCTTTTCCAAACCCTGCCTTTTGATCTTATTCTTCTTGGTAGGGTGGTGCTTGGGAGCTTTAGAAATTTTATAAGTCTTGGGACTCTTCTTATTCACTATAAGGACAGTGGGTTTATTACACCCCATGTCCTTATCCACTTGGATAATTAAGGTCAGAAGTTCTGAAAGATTATTCTCATTATTGCTCATATTATAATTCACAATAAAGCTGTATAAGGTCTTGGAAAGTGATGAAAGTATGAGATCTGTATGCAACTCATCCTAGAATTTAATCCCTAAGATGTACAGGCATTCAATGTAGTTAATATTCTTGACTACATGAGGCCCAGATGGCACAAACTCTCCAAGATTAGTGGTATAAAAAGCATTATAGATCTCATACCTCTCTTGTATCGCCTTCTCTTGATAGAGATCCTAAGGTGATACATCATTCTATATGCATCCATTTCCTCATGTTTCTTTAAAAACTCATTGGAAATGGATGATAGCATGGAACACTGAACATCTGTTGCATCATTCAGATGTTTCTCATAGAGATATAGCTCTTCATCACTTGCCTCATTTCTAGGCGCAACATGTAAAGGTTCTTCCAATACATAAAATTTCCTTTCATGGAAAAGGATGACCCGTAGGCACCTTTTCCACTCCTGGAAATTAGTGATGATGATAATTTTTTTCTTCTCGAGTATGGATCACAATGATATGTTTGATTTCATTTTTAATGTTGTTTATAAAAATAAGACAAGAAGATATTTATTACTTTATCTGAAAAATTTAGATAAATAAATAAATATTATATTTATTAGTCACCTATTATTTTATCAAAACCCAATAGCCCTTACCATTAGCTTTGTAATATCCAATTTCTTGGACATTCAAGTGGAAAGGATCCATATTCCCCTTCTCATTACCCCAAATTTGGTTGGTCAAGTAACTTTAATGGTTTTAGGTAGGCATTCCAAATGCCAAATACATTAACTCATAGTTTCTTGATCTACTGAGTGGACTCCTCAATCCTAAAATCATTAATTTAGATTTCCTCAACCTTTTCCACTCACTTACACCAAGTCCTACTTTGGCAGTCAACCCTTGATGTGAAAAAAGTCAAGTCAACCCAAAACCTCATGATAGAATTCCTTGATAATTGAAATCACCCTAAATTTGGCTACTCAAGAACTTTGAACCATGGTTCGATTCTAACCGAAGTAGTGGAAGGCTATACCAATTCAATATTTGATGGATGGATTTTATCCTTTATGTATAAATTTCCAATTATTATCTTTATCACATGCATGTTAATATTAAGTGGGATTACTTGAGTGATTTACCATGTCTTTAGATAATATTTATGCATAATCCAGTTTATTTTAGTTCCATATTGCATGATTTTTAATTCATTAATTATTTGATCGTGAAAAAACATCCATAATGAATAAACATGCAATTAATAAAAATAAAATAAAGTGTATGATCATGATATTGTTCTTATGGTTAGTTTATCTAGCGGTTGATAAATTATAGCTGACCTAGGGGAGAAACACCTTGAACCATTAGAGGTTCATGTTTATATCTTTCGACCTATCCACCTTTATATCTCTCTTGGATTATTTTTTCCTCAGATTCGAACTTGAACCACCTCCACAATATTGGGAGCTCCATCCATTATATATAATTTTACTCACACATAGGTGAGGGGTAAAATGAATTTACATAAAAGAAACCATGGGCACATAGGACCTACATATTAATGATAAGAGAAGGCACGCATGACAATAATTTAATTTAATAATAAATTAAAATGAAACCAATCACATACAAAGGACTAGCCTAGCTTATGATCATCCACTAGCATGCAACGAATTACACATTTAATAAAACTAACTTTAAATTATTAATCATTATTATTTAAGATAAATTGTGCTCGTATCAATAAATTATTATATTTAATTAATCAATCCTTTTATCTTAATCCTTATTCGATTTTCCTTGAGATTATTATCCATTAAAATTTTAAACAAATTAAATAAATTCATTTAAAATTAACTGTGTACATAACTTGTACCTTAGAGGTAACCCAGTGAATACCCATATAAATCTACCCAAAATGTATTATAGTTGTATACACTTTATTCTTTGTGACATATATCATATATTACTTATCAATTAATTTCATGACATGTAATTCATAGATGATTATAAGAATTACATGATTTTTTAGTAACGCGTCATGCTTTAATACACATAGAATAATAACTGTAATACAAATCATACATTACATGCAGATCTTGAACATTATGAAGATATTAATTAAACATTCGAATATTTATGTATATTAAAACCTATTACATGGCGTGTACTATCTTTATGACCACATGCAAGTACATGTTTCAAGGTTTACATAGTAAAATAAATAAATTTTAATTCTGCGTAATTTGGTAAAAGTACACAACATGTAGATCCGATCTACATGACATGTACACCCTTCAACATTTATCTGATGTACTACCTAGATACTTGATGTGTGAGGTGTACTTAAGAAATCTTGGAGTAAACGACATGTCCAGTGGGAACCATGCTGTGTTGACTCTTTGTTACACAGTCACCAGTCAGGTAGGCCATGTATGGAATACATGACCTGACCCCTAACTCAAAGGGACTAAACTCCGTGTTGATTGAGCCACATGGAATTTAGTCTGACTGATCTTGTACCAGTTAATCCTATTTAACACGTGGTGCAATAATGGTGTAATTAATTCCCTAATCAATTAAAAATCTTGAATTGATTTATGATTCAATCTTTATGCATTGAACATGACTACATGATGTTCAATACCGATTACATAGCTTGTAGTCTGGTGTTGAACCGCCAGGATCCTTGGAACCTCCGAATGAGTTCCTTGATTATATTTTAATCATCAAATTAATTATTTCTGTTAGATATGCGAGAAAAGATAGAGGAAGAGATAGATCTCATAATTTATATTTAATGAATGATTAAACTCAAATTGAAAAAATAAATTATGAATGAGTAAATCACCAAAAAAAACTAAATAATTATAAACAATGATGTGCCTACTCTGATACCACTTGTAGGTTCTGGGTGCAGTAGAATCATGGTAGGGATGGTGCCCAACCTTAATTTTTTTCCATTATCAATGATTAATCTGAGATCAAGTGACAATGAATTATGTGATCAATAGATTTGAATTAGAGAAAAATTAAGTGTTATTAACCAGGAAGAAAGAGAGAGGAGATCAACACATGTTGTTTATAATTAATTTAATTAAATAAGAATTACCTCTAAGGTTATTATTTCTTCATTTATGTATCCAACTATAGGTCTGCAGTGTTCCGACATTTCATTATAGAATCCAAGCAAAGGATTCTTCTAAAGGTGATCCACACATGATCCAAAAATCTCCAGATGTCTCCAAAGAAGTCTCTAGGTGCTAGCATGGAAGATCCTTTCACTTGTGATGTACGCCTTAGATTGACTTGAGAACCACATTCAAAGCATTCTTCTTGATCCAGTGGAGGATTATCTCTCTTGTTCTTGAGAGTATTATTGGAGAGGGATGAACTCTATAGGCTTGAGATATTTTCTCCAATCCGTTGTTCTAGGGTTATGAGAAAATAAACATAATTGGGTATTTATATCACTTGGGTTAAAATAACATAATTGCGTAAGTTTCCTTATTTATTTTATTAACACTAGAGAAACCCCATGTTAAATAATACTATTATTATTATTATTATTTCTTGACAAGTTCCTCAATTGAGAATTATAATTAAATATTATTTAATAAAATAATATTCAACATTATTATTTCACACAGACCCTTGAACTTGGTCCACCAATCCTCACCATATTTATTGGACATAAAATAATGTCTATTTATTTATTAAATAAATATCACTGAATTATTCACCAATAAATATATAAATATTATATTCACTAAACAAAAAATAAATATTTATTAAATATTCCTCCCATAATATAATCTCTTGAATAACTAGTGTCAAAATAAATGCGATCATATATCCATGAATAATTATTAAACTACAACTAGGAATAATCTTTATTCAACTTGTTAAATAATAAAAAATATATATTATTTAACTAAGATTCTGGATACACTTCGTGTGTGACCCACTAGGCCTCTTTCTCTGTGGCATTTGGCGGAGCAGCCTAAAGTCCAAGGTTAGCATCTAAAAACACACCAAGGTACCCATAGATAAAGAAGTTAATGCCACAACGACATGTCACCTCATACGAACATTTACCTTGTAATGTAATCCCATTATCACAATATCTTAAACCAAGTAGGTTGCATGCCGGTTCCATAAACCTATATACTCGATATCTCTTTATTTGACTTTACAAAAATAGAACTTGCCTATTGATCACCATGGACATGGATTTATTTAGGCTATATAATTTCTATAAAAGGGCCTAAGATATTATATTCTATTAATGAATATAAGGGATAAATCTTTTCTCATATTATTCATTAATGCAATATTACTCCTGACACACCCAACATATCCTACCTCACCACGAACATCTTTCATCACAATTTTCTTTAATACATCTAAGTTCATGACTCATAATACTCATTAATAAAAATCATAAAGTCTAGGTACCAATACACACATCCTTATATAGGAACATAAAATGAAATATATAAATGTGGATTTTCTACTGGCGGGTCTTGTTATCATAATACCCCTGGACATTACCAAGGGTGTACACCATTAGAAGGTGACTCAAATTCCTATGAGTATCCACCCCTGATAGCCTGCATAATTTGTGTCCCTAAAATGATATCATCTGAATATAGAACATATATTCAAGAATAGTTTCATAGCACTTCCGGTTTCTCATCATAGAAGGAATCCACTATGAACTTTTAGTGTGAAAATTACTCTTAGTAAATTATCACATTCAATGAAATTCATAAGAAAAATCATGATGTGATAATAAATATATTAATATTTAAAACCATGAAAATAAGTTGTCATAAAGTAAAAAAGAAGTTGGTTCTAGATAACTAACTCCAATAGAGCATTCCATATCCAGTTATTTTTATGGAATGTGTGTTCAGTTATTTACTTTTCCATATTATTTATGCACTCCCTCTCGGTTTATTTATTACATGGAATATGTGTTCACTTATTTACCTTTCCATATTTTTTATGCACCCCCTCTCAGTTTATTGATTACATGGAATATGTTTTTAGTTATTTACCTTTACATATTTATCATTCTCATTGATTCATTATTTTTTTATGTTTTACTTAACCCTTACTTATCATTTGATATCACTATTAGTTTGTTTCCTTTCCCTAGGATTCCATGAAATTTTTTAAGAAAGTTATAAAAGGATATTATAGAGGGAATAAAGTTATTATCCTTGAAAAAGAATTATATTATAATTTTTGCATTCATTTGTAATTAAAGACTCATGTATGTATATAGTTTACTAAGATTACTAAACTGATCAGTCATTTGGGATTTGATTCTTTGTAATCATGACAATGTAATGGTAGCATATATCGACTTTGGGATTACTGGGGTCGGGTTTCTATAGTTATCATCAAAGGAATTTTAGTAGAAACCTTTAAAACTAGATTTAGGAAAACATAGGTTAGAGAATATAACCCTAAAGAATAATTTGATTATTTGTATATAATAACATCCTAAATTTTTGGTTAAATAGTAATTATATGGTTTTAATTTCAATAAATCTCTATATAGATACTACAAGTGGATGTGGTTCTAAGATAGATATACCTAGGGGTAATAACTCTGAAAAGGGTATGCCAATCTTGACTTGAGCATAATTTTGTACATGAAAATAGGCCATACTATGCACTTGGTCTGACACTCTAGGGGGATATGTTTAGGATAATTCATATTTTATTTTCAAAACATTATAAAGGTTTTGAATATTTAATAACAATGAATGAACTAGGTTAAACCTGAGGTGTCTTAGATAAAAAATTTAGACACCCTAAAAATTATTATATGATTTTTCCATTGATAATTGTTGCTCACAATTTTATTTTTCGTTTTAGTCAATAGATGGAACCTCAAGGAATCATGTTAAAATTGAAAATAAATGGAAAGGTAGTGATAATGAGTGACCAAATGGGATGTTGATAGGAGTGAAAGATATCATGTTTATTCCTAATTAGTTTTTCTGAAATATGATCAATAACATCTACCATAAACAACTCTCGAACTCAACAAATAATAGAATGATGGAGTTTAATAAGAGCTTGAGTGGTGGAGAGCATGGAGAAAAGAAGTCTTGAGTTACATTATATAAGAATTTTGGAAAGATGCACCCAATAAAGTGTCTCAATGGAATGAGGAAATCCTTTATTTGTGGGAAAGAAGGGAATGAAGCAAAGAATTTTTAAGGAAAAACAAAGAGTACGATGGAAGGAAATAATACTCATCCTAAGTATCCATTTATAGTTCTTTGACTTAAATGTGGGGAACCTAGGAATTAATCAATTAATTCCTTCTTCTATAGGATACAATATATACCAAGGAGGGAACTATGTAAAAATAACTGGATGATGTATTTATGTATTGGGGTTGTATTAAAAACCTTTGTTAGAATTATATTTAGTGATTAACCTTATTTTAAGGATGTCCATCATATTTATTTTTTAAATTATATTAATATGGTTTTAGAAAAAGGAAAATTGTATTCTGGGTGACAAACCATTAAGTTAGGTAAGGCCATAGGATTTTAACCTATAGCAGAAGGATGATAAGGGTTTCACGCCTCCCACTGGCCTACATGATGTATTGATTAATGTCTAATTTATTTTAGCTAAACAATTTGACAAATAAATATTAATGATAAACCAGTAGTATAAATTTTGAGGTTTAGATATAAATGTTTTAAACATGTTGGTTTTATAAACTTTTTAGATAAATATAGAAATACTTTTCACCCTTTCATATATCTTATGATATATTAAAAGTGAATTTTAGGGCTTCAGGAATACAAAAATTCATTATTGGTTCGTAATTTCTTTGAGTAAAGGGAAAAATTGAAATTGATCAAAGCACAATCAAAGGATGAAATTATTCTTATGAAATAAAAATATATCAGGTAAGTATGTTTCCCTATATTTTTAGGCAGTAAAATAATTACTCAACATTAAGAAAAGGATCTTGAAATAAAAATGTTATCTCAATACCTTATTTTTTTTTGAATCAGTGGTCTTTTAAATCATCATAGATTTATAGATTTGAGGCCCTAAAATTTTCATTAATAATTAAATTATTTGTGATCAATGAACTAAATCACTTCCTATAATTATTTATTATTTCCCTCCAAGTCCATATTTTCACTTTCCACTAATGTTCTTCTATGTAGAAACCTAGTTATATGTTATTCCTTATGACCTTTGTACTTCTCATTATCTCTTATTAAGAGGATATTTTAAAAAATATTTTATGATGTGGGTTTTTCACCAAGTTAAATTTCAAATATCAAATTCTATATTATCGAGTTCTAGTTTAAATATTTAGGACATACTTTAATTAAGATGGGAAGAATGTAACACCCTAAAATTCTGATGTAAAAACATTGTATTCGATAGCATGTATGACAAACAATACCAAGCGTAGAAGAGAATAAAACATCCTGATAATTTAAAATATATTCACTATTTTAAAATAAATTCAATATATTTTATAGTTTTAAATGCACACGATACTGAGTTATCGTGCATTAAATGAAACAAAGACTTTCTTCGATAGCCTACGTTACGGGCTATACCGAGTTTTATTGAATACTATTAATATTATTATTTAATATAATAAGATATAACCTATTAATTAAAATAGAGGTTATGAATATTATTAAATAAATTATTAAAATATATGGTTTACAGATATATAAAATTAATTCATTGGTTACCAATCAATTATAATTGAAAATGAAAACCAATTGAATATAAAGGAAAGATTTATATAAAAACCTATTTTATGTGCCAAAAGGGTTTTATTATAACAAATTAAATCAATTAATATTAATTACTGATATTAATAAGTTATATATATATATATTATATATTTTTGAAATCCATATAATAGATAATATAGGTATAATATTAGAACAAACACAATTTTACACATAAAAACCAATATTTTTATAAAGGCTATTTTGCAACCTTTTAATGACACTAGTTTTAAAACAAAATTTTACCACTTTTTTAAATTTTATTTTTCAAAATAAACATAATTTTTAAAATAGTAATGTTAAAATTATCTTAGGGTTATTTTTTTTGTATTTTTCCGGGAAGTTTTATTTTTTGATGAAGAGTGAAAAATACTGAATTTTAATTGAAAACTACTTTTTCGTCTAATTTATTTATATAGTTAAATTATATTTTAATTATATTTAAAAGTATATTTAGTTCAATTATACATAAATTAATCCAATTTATGTCATTTTATTCAATTTTACATTGATATTGGATATAGAAACATTTCAATCTTTTGAACATTTTTACTTTAAAAACCTGCTTTCTCATCTTGTCTGTGAGATTAAGTTTAAATTAAAATTTTCAACTTATGTGATTGGAATTTGGAAAAATGGATTAAATATTTTTAATAATAGTATTTTATAATTTATAATAAGGTAAACTTATTTTTTTTACCCAAAATATTAGTGAAATTACTTAAAATTAATTACAGTGATTAAGAGAAAAACTACCTTAACAAGGGACAAACCTTAAACTTAAGGGAAAAAATGACCTATAAAAATATGAAAAACCTATTTAATGGAAATATTTTGAAAATATTCTATCTTTTATAGAATTTTGTTCATTATTGAATCCAATTGATAACGAAAAAATGTGCTTGGAATTCCCTCTTTAAAAAAGTTACAAGAATGCCACTCCTCTACAATAAAAAGGCACTCACCCCACCCACTTATCCACATCTATAAATCCATTTGAATCATCCAAAATCTGACTAAATAAGCTTGAAAAATACCAACCATAATATTATAATGATCAAATTTTGGAATAAAGAAAACCAAGGTAGTTTTTTTTTATAAATCAAAAGGTGTTACCCAAATAAGAGGCAATGTTCTTCAATGATCAATTTTGTTTCATTTACTTTTCCACACCCCTAAATTATTTTTATATAATGATTATATAATAATATTAGTGTATTAAATACAATGATATATTTTTATGTTTGGTTTATGACCTAAAATCATAAACACTTCCACCAAATGGGATATATAATCATCGTTCGTGTGTACGACGGACTACCACCTCACGAGCCGATGCCGTTCATTCTTCCATTTTCACCTTTCAAGATTGGGAATAATGATGGATTTATAATTTTTATATGATATATATTATATTTATAATTTATTTATGCTTTTGGAGTTTTTATATAATACACACCTTTATAATTTCCATTTTTTTAGAATATGATAACTTCATTTGTGGATGTGTGGACTACCGTCTACTCAAAGTGATGTGATTCGTTCACTCTATATATGTAATGTATTAAGGATGGTTTTAACAAACCTATGTGATATATATGACATAAATATGATACTTTAATGATAATATATGTAATTCCCTAAGACTTTATAATATTTTCACTTCTAAATAAATTTAATTTTGTTGCTTTCTCACTTTTTACGCAACACCATGTTAAGCTTACGCTACAAAAAATAATGAGTTGGCTTACATTACATACAAGACCCAATTTTATCAAACAATAATAGATTAACAAAATATTATTATTTAACATAATATATAACCCAACCATTAAATTTGAAATTATGATTAGTATTAACCACATTTTGAATTTTATATATTCTATATAATTTTAACATTAATCTTATGTATTTTATAGACATGATATATGAAAAGATTCCATTTTTCATATAAAAGAAGTATTTTTCAAAAACTTTTGTTTTATCGCCTTGTGATGGCATGTCCATTTTAAATATAGTTTTTGAAACTTTTATGTATTCTATTTTAAAAAATAAACTTATTCTTTGGAATTTGGATATAAAAATTTACTTTGGATGAATTTTTGATTTTTTATGATAAGTTTTATGTTTTGATGAATAGTAAAAATATACTAAATGTTAAATGAAAACAATTTTTTTCATGGAATTAATTTATGTGGATAAATTATATTATTGAATGGTTTTAAAGTAAAAATAGAATATATTTTTACTATTTAATTTAATTTTGGTCATTGGAATTAATTTTACCATGAATTTTGATGTAAAAACATTTCAATCTTATGCAATGTTTTAAATTTTAGAAACCCGTTTTCTTTTCGACAACGTGATTAATTTTAAATTAATTAATAAAACTTATGTGTTTTGAATTTATAAAAATGTATTCCATATTTGGAATCAGGGGGTCCAAATTATGTAAATAGGTTGCTTTTATTTTTGGGCATTATGAATAGTAACTTTAGTAATTTTTTTATTACTGCGGTTAAGGGTAAATCGAGTAATTAAAGGTAAAAATAATGTTATAAAATTACCATAAAACCTATAAAAATTATATTGGATGACTAAATTATACCCTTACCACCTATATTTCTAAATGGAATCATTTAATTGACCCTTGTCTGTGAATATGACATGAATATTATTAAAATTAATGAATGTGACAAAATGTCACTCTCATTTATTATAAGTATAATAATTTTAATATAGAGATTAGTAAGAGATAACATCTATGATAAATAGTATCTAAAAATATAAAACAATTTCATACATCATATAAATTTATTTATAATTTTTATAGATTAAATAATTACCATTAATGATGACACAGTAGTGATGCATAAATTATTTTATTAATAGAAATATAAAATAAATGGTATTAAAAATATTAAAATAAATATAATTCTACTTAATTAATGAAATAAATAATTTTATAGAAAACCTAGAAATGTTAGTGACATATTTAATGTATTTTTTTGAAGTTATCATGTTGTTTTGATATTTTAAAAAATGAATATTTTGACTAGTATTAAAATTGACTTAAATGATATTTTAAAATAAATACTATTTTATTAAATGATATAAAAGTTATAAAAATATAAGGTTCAACCAAATAACTTTTATAATTTCAAATATTTCATATATTATCTAATTGGGGTTTGTTTAGTATTTTATAGTAACTATATTAACCCTATAGTATAAAAATCCAAGAAGACACAGAAATAGTTAAACTATTTAACTATGGGTTAAATCCAAAAGATAAGGTTAATTTTATGACCTAAACATGTATAAAATTCATTGGATGAGGGGAGTTAGACCCATACTTATATTATCCTCTAAATAAATCACTTTGGATCTATTTTAATTCGAATATAAATTTATAATAAATTAATATATTAAGATATCCCAAAAGTGCCCCTCACCCCTCTTATAGAAGGGAACTTCTCTTGATCTTTAATTCACATTTATAATGCTCATTGTATCGGCCCAAAACTACCAAATTATCCTCCAAAATTACATAATTTCATCCTATAGGCCACACTTTGTGAATAAATCCAACACAAGGAGTCTTTTTGTACAAATTAAAAGGTGACACTCGAAGAAGATGTTATTGTTTTACCAATTCAATTCAATTTCTTTTCTTCTTCTACTTACTCTTCCTATATTGTTTCCATAATAAAATAATATCTAAAGTATAATATATATTATTATATTATATTATGATTATTTTATAACCATATTTCTTCTTTTAACCATCCTAAGAAAAATAATATCACCATTCGTGCGTGCGTACGTACAGATTACCATCTCCACACCGTGGTGAAAACTGTTTTTCATTTATACTTTTTTTTGATGGGTATAATGATGAATATAAAGAATTTAAATAATAAATATGGAATGATAAAGTTTCTTTATAATTAATATTCCATCCAATTACATACCATTTAACCATCAAGGGAATGATACCGTCGCTCATGCGTACGTACGACCTACCGTCAACACAACGTGGTGAGATTCATTATTCACATTAACCATTAAAGAATGATAATAAAATTTATATGATGAGTAAAAATAATTATTATGAACTTAATATCATTATTTATATGAATAAAATACATTCTATTTATAACAAACATGACTTACATGGGAAAATTGAAATGGGAAAACAAAGCAGTTAACACCTGAAACAACTGTAATACTGAAATATTATTTACAAAAATATATAAGAAGATCATATATGATATCATAAATATGGATGTGTTTCTAGTATAATTTAATAACATTATTTAACCATTATATAGTAGTTTAACAAACCCTTGATTGAAGTAAAGTACAAGTTAAGGGTTAATTTCATAATCTCATTATTATCCACGGTTATTTATACATAAGTATCTACTGGGATATCTTTATTATCCATGTTCATGTTTCTTAAAATGTATTTCAAAATATTATCTAAAATTTCTTAAAGTCAATTTTATCTATTTTTGACTTTTATAAAATGTTTTTAAAGGAATCTCTCCATCATTTTCCAAATGTGGTACTTTATGACCTTTTCGAAAAATTAAGGAATGAATGTTTTTTAACTTATATAGCGTGAGCAGCTATTTTACGACATTATGACACCTTAACATTTTGAAGCTTCCCATAAAATCTTACAAGGTTATTTTCAAAAGAAATATTTTCTTTTAAAATTATACATTTTTTAATGTTTTCAAAGTAAGAAAAAGAGATATTTATCTCAAAGAGTTTTAATGATTTTATTAGATTATTTTCATCTATGTAAATATACTTTGTTGTATTTTATGCTTAATTGTGGTTGATTTATAATGATACAATCTACCATATTGTATTGAAGGGTTTATGATATGTTGGAATATAGATGAAACATCCCAGTTTCGGGTGCCACCCAAAGGTTCCCCATACCTGGTAGGTTACATGGCCTCAAGCACATTTCTCCAAACACCAGATGATTCTGACTAGCAGTGAGGGCCTTGGGTGTTATAGTGGAGAAAATATGCCCTCATTAGTTGAGTAACACATCTAAATATCAATTAGATAGAAATAGTGGAAACAGTGATACCATACAGGAAAAAAATAGTAGAAGACTGAAAGTAATAAACAACTGTAGCATATATATAAAAATTGATGCATGTAACAAGTATATAGGAAAAGAGCCAAAAAAGTCACAATGCTGGAAAAAAATACTAAATATAAGTACAAAGTAAAAAAAGTAAACAACTCCAGCAGCATCGCAAGCCTCATCTTGGTCCCATGCTCTCTATCTCTATAGCAATCAAGTACCTAAAGTAGAAGGGCGCTTTCCCTTATCTATACCTACAACAATATGATCTGTTTGGGCCTAAAAGCATGACCCAAATAGGTTGTGAGATGAATCCCAGTAGGCAACCACCCAATGATCTATGCCTAACTATCTGGGAATATATATAACAGGAAAATATGAAAAATTAAGTAATAAACAAGGAAGTACTCAAAAGTAAATAGTCCCAGAGTTTCACTACATTCATTTACATTTACTAAATATTCAACCAATAATTCACAAGTAACCCTCTGAGAAATTTCTCACAGCCTATCCCCTATGGTTCAACTTAACATCTAACATTAAAGATATAACAACCCCCTGGGATAGCGCACACAGTCTAACCCCTTTGGTCTCATGGAAACAAATACTCTCTGAGGAAGCACCTACCATCAATTCCCCCTATAGTCTTTTAATGATAAACTATAGACTCTCTAAGGAAGAACTCAATGAAAATTTCCCTTGTGGTCTCATAACAATAATTATAGACACTCTGAGGTATCACTCAACATCAGTCCCCCCTATGGTCTCACAGAGTGAAAAGTACAACAAACACTCTGGGGAATCCCTCAATGTCAATTCCCGCTATGGTCTCACTACACCAGGTTCCTGTAGCCCAATGTAAAGCACTTGTGAAAAAAAAAATTCATTAGCCCAAGTAAATCACAAATACTACTTGGATAAATGACTAAAAATCATAACACAAGCATGTCAGATAAAATCACTCCATCCCAACAACACTAGGCATGGAAAACAGAGCATCCTAACAGGCAATTTCGGACCCAATAACCAATATCAACAAGCATGGGAAAAAACATCCATATAAAGTTAAATAAACCCTATTCTCAATAAAAACCCACACTCAAGAAAACAAGGCATGGTAAACATTAATAGGGTTAAATTCCCAAAACACACAATACCCTAAACTAGGGTATTGGGCAATTTTGCACATATAATTCAAAGATAGTCTACGAAAAGGCACAAACCACCTAACTCGATGTTATATGATCTATATAGTTGAACCTAAACCTTTGAATCGACCTAAAACATTGTATATCTACAAAAAAAATCTAAAATGTTCAACCAAGGATATCTCACGAAAGAGGAGAAATCAAGAGATGGGGATCTAGAAGAAGGAAGAAATCATAGTGGAGATTACAATTCAATCAACGATGATTGATTCAGAGAACGTATGGTGGGTCAAAGGCTCGGAGAAGAATCATTGCTCCTGGTTTCTCCTGGATGATATGGAGCCAGAAGAAGGGTGTTCTGTAAACGAGACACGACCCCTGTCTGATTTAACAAATAAAAAGAAAATTATACGGCGTGTTCATTTAATGTACACTCCGTGTACATGCCTTAACCATCCTATGCTTTAGGTGGTCTCTAGATCACCCCAGACGACCAAGTACTCGGCCATTACATGGCCAGTAAACTGTTACCTGAGAAAAACCGGTACACCGTGTGTACTCCTAAGTACACGACGTCTACTCATAAAATTTCTAGAAACTCGTATTTTTATCAAAAACACTAGAAAAAAAGATCCATACCTGAGATTAAGATCTTGGTTCTTAAAAACTTCCCCCCTTAAATAAATTTCTCCTTGAATTTCCCTAAGAATGCGATAAAGAAGAAGAATCCTCGAACAACTACGGCCACTGCGATCGTACGTCGGTCTCCCTCTCCCAAGTGTCGTCCTTTTCTCACCCATGCTGCCATAACACCCATTCCAGAGGAAAATAATGGCCATGGATAACATTCATGATTCTATCAACAATCCAGATATGATGCTCCTCGAACGAGGCATCCACCTCTAACTCAACCTCCTCAGGTTGAAAATCCTGAGACGAGTCTGAGAAGTAACGCTATAACTGGGAAATGTGGAAGACGTCGTGCATATCCTGATACTTATGAGGTAAATTATACTGATAGGCAACCAGATTAACTCTCTCTAAAAACTCAAACAAACTGACGTATCTCGGTGAAAGCTTACCCTATCTCCTAATCCTCCTATGTCCCAACCTTGGTGTGACATACAGGAAAACCTGGTCTCCAACCTCGAACTCTAGAGGTCATCTCCTTCTATCATCATAAGACTTCTGTCGTGATAGTGTAGTATCCATCATATTCTGAATCAACTCCACCTACTCTATGGTTTCCTGGAAAGATGAGGTTCCAGTATAGCTACCTTTCCTGCTTCCAGCTGAACACAGTACAAAGCCTCATAAGGTGCCATATGAATAGTTTCTTGAAAACTATTATTGTAGGAAAAATCCACCAGAGGTATGTGATTCCCCCAAGAACCTCCAAAATCTAGGATTCATGTTCAAAGCATTTCCTATAATGCCTGAATCATATGCTCGGACTGGCCATCTTTCTGGGGATGGTAAGATATACTCAAAAGTACTTGTGTACTCAAAGCCCTCTGTAGTGCATGCTAGACCTGATAAGTAAAACGAGTGTCCGTATCTAAAACAATTGAATGTGGAACCCAATGTAATTGTAAAATATCTTAGATGTACAACCTTCCCAGATCATCAACACTGAAGATATCCTTGATCGGTAAGAAGTGTGAAACCTTTGTGAGTCTATCAATGACAACCCAAACTGCATCATTCCCTCAAGGAGACCTTGGTAAGACTATCACGAAGTCCATCACGATATCATTTCACTTACACTCAGGAATGTGTAACTGCTGCAAAATCCCTACTGGTCACTGATGCTCTACCTTCACCTACTGATAGGTGGAACATCTCATGAAGAAACCAACAACATATCTCTTCATACCTGGCCACCAATATTGGCGGTGTAGATCTCGATACATATTATTGTCACCAAGATGAAATACCCAAACAAAATATTGAAAACACCGCATCAGCTCCTCGCGCATGTCTGCTGACACCCATTTGCTCCCATGAAAATGAAATATCTCATCATTTCCTACGGTCAATTCAGGAATAGGGTCCTCTCCTAACACACCCTCCCATAGAGCTAGGCCTTCAGAATATGATAGCTACCTCATTCGCACTCGATCAAGTAGAGTATAGGTAACAACTATAGAGGAAAGAAATGTCTACCCCTGTTAGTAGTGCACCTCCAAATGCATCTCAGAGAATAGAGCCATAAGCTGGCACTCACTACTGGCCTCCTGAACTATCTATATATGAGTCCTCCTGCTCAACTCATCAGCCACTACGTTGCCTTTCCCAGGCATATAGGCAAGCTCAAAGTCAAAGGAATGAATGTACTCAACCCATCTCCACAGGCCAAAGGATCAAAAACTAACTTTGATACCACTTTGTAACATACCAGTTCTGGGTGCCACCCAAAGGTTCCTCGTACCTAGTAGGTCACATGGCCTCAAGCACATTTCCCCAAACACTAGAGGTTTCTGACTAGCAGCGAGGGCCTTGGGTGTGATAGTGGGGAAACTATACCCTCATTGGCAGAGTAACACAATAGAATAACAATCAGATAGAAAAAGTATAAATAGCGATACCATACAATAAAAAAATAGCGGAAGACTGAAAGTAATAAAGAACTGCAACATATATATAAATAATGATGTATGTAACAAGTATCTTGGAAAGCATCCAAACAAGTCACAACGATGAAATGAATTAATAAATCCTAGTATAAAGGAAAATAAGTAAACAACTACAGTAGAATAATAATACTTAGCTTGGTCCCCTGCTCTCAAGCTCTACAGAAATAAAGTACCTGAAGTAGAAGGGCGATTTACACTATCTATACCTACAACAATATAATCTGTTTGGGACAAAAAGCATGACCCAAACAGGGTGTGAGATGAATACCAATAGGCAATCAACCATAGATCTGTGCCTAACTATCAGTGAATATATATAATAGGAAAATATGAAAATGAAGTATTAAATAAGTAAGTACTCAAAATTAAATAGTCTTACAGTTTCACTACATTAATTTACATTTATTAAATATTCAAACAATCATTAAAAAGTAACCCTATGGGAAAGTTCTCACAACCTATCCCCTCTGGTTCAACTTAACATCTAACATTAAAGATATAACAACCCCTGGGATAGCTCACACAATCTAAGCCCTTTGGTCTCATGCAAACAAAGACTTTCTGAGGAAGCACTCATCGTCAATTCCCCCTATAGTCTTTTAACAACAAACTACAAACCCTATGAGGAAGCTCTCAACGTAAATTCCTTCTGTGGTATCGTAGTGATAATTATAGACACTCTGAGGGATCACTCAACGTCAATCCCACCTATGGTCTCGCAGCATGAAAACTACAATAGACACTTTGGGGAAGCCATCAACATCAATTCCCCCTATGGTCTCACTACACCAAGTTCCCACAACCCCGTGTAAAGTACTCATGCACAAATGATATTCAGAAGGCCAAGTAAATCACAAATAATACTCGGCTAAATGGCTAAAAAACATAACACAAGCATGTCATATAAAATCACTCCATCCTAACAGCACTAGGAATGGAAAACAGAGCAGCTTAATAAGAAATTATAGACCCAACGACCAATATCAACAAGCATGGGAAAACAAATCTATAGCAAGGTAAATAAACCATTTTCTAAAAAAAAACCCATACTCAAGAAAAAAAGGCATGTAAGACATTAATGGGGTTGAATTCCCAAAACACACATTACCCTAAACTGGGGTATTGGGTACTTTTGCACATATAATTCAAAGAAAATCTTCAGAAAGGCACAAACCACCTACCTTGACATTGTACGATCAATATAGTTTAACCTTAGCCTTTGAATCAACCTAGAACATCGTAGATCTACAAAAACCTCCAAAACATTAAACCAATGATATCTCAAAAAATAGGAGAAATCAAGAGGTGGGGATCTAGAAGAAGGAAGAACTCACCTTGGCGATTCCAATGCAATTGATGATGATTGATTCGGAGGATAGATAGAGGGTCAGGGTCTCAGAGAAGAATCATCACTCCTGGATGAGACAGAGCTAGAAGAAGGGTGTTCTGTAAAGGAGTCACGACCCCGATCCGATTTAATAAATAAAAAGAAAAGTACAGAATGTGTTGATTTAATGTATATTCCGTGTACATACCTTAACCAGCCTCCACTTTAGGCAGTCTCCAGGTCACCCCACACGACCAAGTACTCGGCTGTTACACGACCAATACACAGCTACCCGAGGAAACCTAGTACACGGTGTGTACTCCTAAGTACACAGTGTGTACTCTTTAAATTTCCAAAAACTCCTATTTTTCTCAAAAACACTAGAAAACAAGATCCATACCTAAGATGAAGATCTAGGTTCCTACAATAGATGTTCTATTTAGACACTATTATTGGTTTATGGTTAAAGTATTCATAATTCATATAATAGTTTTGAATATGAATGATTATGTAGTTTATGTTTCACCATTTTCATATGAGGAATGTATTGGACTTATTATAGGATGGGAGTGGTCTGCTATGGCCCCTCGATGCATCAGTAGGTCTCATGAGATGAAATTAGTTGAAAAAAAGCCATTTTCATTTGTTTTCCAAGTAGTTTAACATTGTCAGGAGGATAGATATTGACACAAATTAGACGGATTTCCACCCACATACTTAAACTGTCATGAGGATAGATGTTGACTATAGATATCTTAAGGATATATATTGATAGTGTAGATGTCTAGAATTATGTATTCCCGCATTATGATATTAGTTATGGATATTCCTTGTGATTTTTAGACTAGTAGAATATCCATGTTTCTACTTATTTTATATGATATTATTTATTCTTTTCATATTATGATCAGGATTATGTTTAAAGGGCTTGTGTTTCAGTTATACATCTTTCTTTAAGGTTTATGATTATTTATTCATAACAGCTTCTATTGCATGCTTACCCTTACCGAGCATCTGAGCTCACCCCTTTCTTATGATTTATTTTCCAGGATTTCATGAAGTGTATTACGACTGATATTAAGGGTTAATATAGAATAATAATGGTATTATCAAAGGATTATCTATGTTTCATTTTATGTTTTGAATTGTAATGTAACTTGATGAATGTAATCTATTTTCAAAGACTTCTGAACTGATTGGTCCTTCAAGATTTGATTCCTTGTAATCATGCCAATGTATTAAAATAATGCACCAGCTCTAGGATTCTTGGGTTAGGGCATTATAACACATACACACACACACACATATCAATTAATTTTTAAATATGACAAAGAAATGGAAGTAGCATTCAAGCGTACGTACGAACTACTATCTCCATGAATGGTGCATTTCATTTCCTATATATAAATTTTATAGATTATTAAAAATAATATATACTTAATATTTATTATATTTAAACCATGTTTTATATCCTTGAGATTATGAAATCATTATTGATGTAAGAATAAGAAAAATACAAGTCAAAACATACTAAAAAAACTGGTCAATTAACACCCAAAATAGTGAAAATAATGAAAGATTATTAGCAAACAAGTAATAGGATATTATAAGAAGATAATATATGATATTATAAACACGATTATGGTTCTGGTAAAAGTTAATAAAATTCTTAAAACCATTATATAGGAGGTTAAATAACGTGCATCCAAAAGGAAATGCAAGGTAAGGGATTTTGTCTAAATTTTATTTCATTGAGGCATATTGTAATTTTATGGACATAGTTTCTTTTATATAGTGTATATAATGCCCCTTTAATATTTAATATCATGAATAATTCATTATTAGTTGTTTTTTTAGCTTCAATTTGAATTATTTCATCTAAGGGATTTGAAAAAATGTTACCAAGTGTAAAGAAAATTAATAACTCAATTCCTTTTCATTGAGTTATATTACTTCCTCATTATCGTTAATATTATATGATTATTTGTATAATGAATTTAAAAATATATTGTTTTATTTACACTTATTATTTGAAGTTTTAAATTTTATACACATAATCAATTCATTGATTAATTCTCATTTCAAACTTATGATCATTTTAAGGGTTTATTTCACAATCTGACTCTATTCAAGATTTATTATTCTTGAAATTAAATTAAATGAATTTTTATGATAATTGTTCAATAAACCCTTTTATTTTCTTCTCCTATGGTTATTCATGAAAATTTTCAAGTAATAGTTCCATTTTTCCACTCTTTGGTACTTAAAATATTTTGGAAAATGATTTTAAGAAAACCTGAATTCATTTCTCTATTCAGTCTGAAATATGTTTTCTCTCAAAACCTTACTATATAATTTTTTTATAAATATTTTTAACCTTTTCAAAATAATATATTAATGAAAATTCTACACTATTTTGTGTTTTATTTTTTTCAAAGGAATCTTCTTGTCTCTTCATAAACAAGGAACTTTTCTAACCTTTTTACCATGTAAAAGGAATGTTCTTTTTTACCTTGTAAGATATGTACAAAATTACCCACTGTTATTTATTTGATGCTTACTTTTCAATTTTTCAAATATTATTTTAATGAAAATGTTTTTAATAGTGATTTTAAAAGAGTGGGGATTTGTAATTTTTTTTAAATTAACAGTATATTTTTTCAAGAATGTTTTTATGAGATTTTTAGGTTAATTATATTCATCAATGACAACAACCCTTTATCCTTACTCCACTTGGGATATGTTGTATTGATACCATCCTTATTCTTACTCTGTATGGTTTATGATTTCTTTAACCAAGGATAGTATTGAAATTCACTACCATGATTCCTTTTTTAGTCCCCTTAAAATATTTAATTCCTTAAAATCATTAGACATTAAATTTACCCTAAATATCCATGTTATTTATCATGGATATGTTTATTTCTTAAACCATATACCATTTCTATATACAATGTTTACTTTGAATATTATTTGATTAACTGGGGAAATACTAATATATCTGTATCATTTACTCAATATAGATATTTTTTAAGACACATTGTATTTGAATTAAATTGATTATTTGATATATGGAGAATGATTTGGACTTGCAAGATATAGATTGAGGACT
Organism: Viscum album; assembly: GCA_963277665.1. NCBI lineage: Eukaryota > Viridiplantae > Streptophyta > Magnoliopsida > Santalales > Viscaceae > Viscum > Viscum album. The sequence goes on from OY728153.1 coordinate 32,611,754, forward strand.
AGTTAATGGAATCCTATTGATGCATCAGTAGTCTCATGAGAGGAAATCCGTTGGCTATCCTAAGCTAATGGGTTTTCAACTACTATGTTTTAAAATTTTCTGATGATAGATCTTAATGGTAATGGTATGATGTTCCTATGAAACACGAGATCTGATAATTAATCATTGCCTTTATTTAATATTTAGCTATCATTATTATCCATGAGATTTTCTGTAAGGTCCCAACCCTAGTTGTCCAGAGCTGGTGCCTTATTTTATTACATTGTCGTATAAACATGGAATTTTTATCCTGAAGTACCAAGTAGTTTAGTATATTTTGGAAAAAATATACATATATAAGTTCAAAATTACATCATTAAAGGAAACACAACACTAATTTATTCCATTAGAGACATCCATGCCTCTTAGATTATGCTTGAAAGTCACTCATAACTTACTTCTTCATATTTTGGGAAAATGAAACATAAGAAAGGGGTGATATCAAACGCTCAGTAAGAATAAGAAATAAAATGGAAGATAACATAATCATTATACATGGTGAATAAATTAAAACACATGACTTACAAATAATAAACTTGAACACATTATGTTAGGAATATGAGCCGATTAAATAATTCCATAATAAAACATAATCATGGGTATTCTACTAGTCGAATAACTACATGAACTTTCAATTACTAGATTTATAATGAGGGAAGTGTATATGCCAGAAATTCTGAAACATTTCATCAAGGCCTTGACCAAGACTTCTAAAAATGATAAAGGCCTCAACCAAAACCATATATCAAATTGGGAAAGTCCATGACCAATTCCATGTATATTTGTCTCATGAGACCTACTGATGCATCGAGGGGCTATAGCGGGCCCCAACCATCACATAATAAGTCCAATGCATTCCTTTTATGATTGGGGATAAACATAAACAACATATACATTCATATTTAAACTCACATATGAAATTTAAATAACTTTCCCCGAACATTAAGCTTAAACATTAACCATTCATAGTAAATTTGTGAATGGTTTTAGGATAGAACATCCACAATAAAACTAGTCCTAAACCATCCAATTAAATATTGTAGATTATATCATAAAATAATAATCCTAAAAATACATAATGTTGGTCAAAGTAGATGACTCAAGAGGGGGGTGAATTGAGTATCTATAATTTTTTTTGTTAAAATTGGTTCTTTAAAATAACATTCCCCTATTAAAATAAAATCTAAGTCAGCTTGTAGTGAATTTATAAAAGTCCTAAAAGTTCAATTAGTTTCACAAAAGATTTATTAGTTATTTGCTTTACCAATATTAATATTAGTCAAACTTTTGAAACTAATCTACTAATTCAAAATAGATATAAAAACTTGCTAAACTAATTATCAAAGTCCAGTTTATCTTAATGTGAAATTAATTAAATAGATGATCAAATTTAAAACATAAGACAAACTATGTAGTTGATAAAAACAAGAGGTTCAGTCTTATGTTGAGACTTATTCGCATCCACTTAGTGATCAACTTCCACCAAGCAATTTATATTAATAAACTTTTGATCCTAACCCTGGATCGGGTTTCACAACAGTACATAGGGCTATCTAGGTCACACTTGACCTCTACTACCGTTATTCATGGGAAAACTGACAAACAGATCACACAATATCTCTTCCATAGTTCTATGTGGGATACAAGAGTATAAAGGGATTGAGTGTGAGGATATTTAAGTATCCTCTAGTTATGATTTGGAGACAGTGTGTGTGACACAAACAGATACACACACATCGCAAAAATAAACACAATATCACAATGGAGTTATAAAGAATAATAGTGTTTAGAAATATCTGTGTGTTGTGCAGTAAATCTATGGAATAAATGGATGTAGAGAAAATGACATTTGAGTCCTCTTCTGAATGTTGGCTTCAGAATAGAGTATTGCAGTTTCTGTAATCTAACTTCCAAATCTGAAAAGGTTCATCTCTTCAAAGTCTGAATGTACAATGAGCTTCAGCAGGATGTTACTTGTAAAAACTTATTGTGTTCTCAAGCTTATAGTTCCTCTATTTGTAATATCTTGAGTATTCACACAGTATACCATTTTTTTTCCAGTGTGTTCCATGAGCATCACACTTTTTAGGTTGAGCTTGTAATCCTTTTATACTTCATGGTCCAGTAGGAATGAAGATCTCCCCATGTGCATGTACCTTGTACTGTCTATGGATAGTCCTACAGACAAAATTAAATAATGTCAGAAACATTAATTTGTATAAATATGACCGTTAGAAATAAATTTAAATTAATAAAATCGAAACAGTTATTTATGACTATTAGAGATTCATTTGCATCGATATGTCATCTTCGGTCTGTCACCATCGATTTGACATCTTTGGTCTGTCACCATCAGTTTGACATCTTTAGTGTTCCATCTTTGGTCTATCATCTTTGGTGTGTCATCTTCGGTCTGTCATCTTCGGTCTGATAACATCGGTCTGTCGAACATCGGTGTGTCGAACATCGGTGTGTCGAACATCGGTGTGTAATCTTCAGTGTGTCATCTTCAGTGTGTCATTTTCAGTGTTTCGAACATTGGTGTGTCGAACATTCTGTGAAACTTATGAAGTGACTGTCTTACACATAACATTACTAGATTAAGTGAAATCCAAAAATACAAGTAATAAAATACACTCGTAAACATGTTGATTCATAAATATAGGTTATTGGCTTATTGAAATATACTGTTCTGTATGAAATAGTTGATTTACTTAGAGATATTAATTGGCATGAAATAGAAGAATCTGTAGATTGATATTATTTGTGATTATCAAAACTATTATAGCATAGAGGGTCCAACAATCTATCCCTTTTTGATAATCACAAATTATGGCATACATACAAATTTAAAGAATAAAGAAAATGCACATAACATAAAAAACTGAATGATATTATTCAATATAACTAAAAACATTCCTTATTTCAGGTTTTAAAACAAAGACCCCCCCTCAATAAATGGATTATGATGAGGACAAGACATGTGTCCTAAACCATAATTTCTCCCCCTTAGTTAAAGAGTGTATATGCCTTTTCTCCACCTTTTGGGATTAACAAAAAAAGAAAAGGAGAAATATCATAAAGGAAAGACACCATAAAGATTTCCATTAAGATGCAGAAGAGTACAGGGAAAAGAAAAGATCAAATACATATCAAAGATACAATCCATCACTAAGGATTTGGCTTCTAAGGGGATTTCCTTTATCTGAAGGATCAAGAGAAGGATGAGAAGGTTTGGGAGTGGTAGAGGGGAGAGGTGGTTTGAAGATAACACCAGGTAAAGCAAAACCTCTAGGAACATTTTCTGCAAGTCTAGGCCTTATTTTTGACAACAAGCCCCTGGGAGATTGCTCTGTAATGACTGATCGAATCTGAGAAAGTGCCTGAGAGACAATCATTGGAGCTAGAGGCCTAGAGGGAGTACCAATGGAAGCTGTAGGAGGGAGCACAATGGCTTCAGCCTGGACATGCAGATATGGGTTAAGGAGATTGATGAAATCATTAATAATTTCACCACCATATTCCATAGCTTTCTCAAAATCATCCTTGTTTTCCATAAATTTATTCAATAACGAGGTAAACTACTTCAATTAAGTAACTTGTTTCTTGAACACCTATATGACTGGAGGTATTCTTAGATTCTCTATTAGAAACTTGAAGCTATTTATCAGATCATTCTTGGTATAAATCTTAGTAAAGTACTTATCCACTTTCTCTCTAATTTCTTTCTGAGAAGCAGTGGCTTCATTAGTGCACTGCCTTACCCTATTGTACACAAGGTCTGTATTTCTGTGCACCTTTTCAAGAGTTTATTTATCTAAAACACTCTGAAGATTTTGGATTTACTCTCTCATCATAGCCTTGAGAGATTCCAAATCCGCAATAACACCCTTTCCACTCTTAGGACTGGATGGGCCAGTAATTATTTTGCTAAGATCCTTTTTCAACATCTTTAGATCTATACTTAGTAGATGAGTCACCAAGTTCTTGAGAACTTCTAGCAAACCACTAAAGTAGGTCTTGAAATCAGAGGTCAGAGAGTATAATTCATTGCTCACCTTCCTTACTTCTTCTCTCAGCAAGGTATTATGTCTAATGATAGTTTCTGCTATGGTAATGAGATTTGGTTGAATCTCTTGGATCACCATCCTTGCAATATTTTTTGCATCAGCATCTAAAATACTTATTGAATTTGAGGCTTCACTTCTAGATCCAACTGAGACTTTCATTGATTCACATATTTAATTTTTGAATTGCTCCAAATCTGCCTTAGTGACATAGTCACTAGGCACTCTCTGTACTACTGGCTCTACTACTGGAGGGGAAACTGGTGGAATAGGTTCCGCTTCAGCTTGAGATTGTGGAGCAAGAGGAGGAGGCACCCTCTCCTCATCCAAGTCATATTCCAACCCAAATATAATGTATCCTCGATCATTATTCCATTCTCAAGTGCTGGTCCAGTCTCTTGGATCAACAATATCAATCCTAACCCTTCTTCCCTGAGGCTCAGGAACAACTTCATGTTCATCAACTTCTTCATCTTGTCCTCTCGCCGTAATAACATTTTGGGGTATAGGAACCAACTGAACTTCAGGTTCTGTATGCACTCCAGCCAATTCAACTTCTCCAAGAACTTCCTCAATCTGAGGCACCTAATCCTCAGCTTCTTCCTCATGGCCACCAACCATAAGTTCATTCAATTCCTGAATGATTTCTTGATTTTCTACATTAGGATGGGGTGATATGTACTCATGAACAACATCTCTATGATCAACATCCTCCTGTTCAATAGGCTTAGTACCATCACCAACTCCATGTACAGATTCCTCACTAGATATGTAAACTACTTGTTGTCCCACTTTTAAAGAATCACTTACATGCTTATCATTTCCTCCTTCTTCATCATCATCATCATCATCATCTCCAGAATCCTTATCTAATTTACTCACATAGCCTTCAACTCAAATAACCTCGGTCTCTTCCTCACCCTCATCACCTAGTAGAGGTTCTCTTGAGGGTAATTCCAAAGGCGGACTATTAGGTCCATAGGACATATATTTGGGAATTTCAGCAATATAAGGATCAATCCTTTCATAAAAAGGAGATCCTTATTCCCTTGGAACTTCAGGCACAACTTCCTCATCAGAATAAACATGTTTATCTCCTGGTTTGAGACCTGGATCAACTTGATCCTTTGGTCTGGTGGGATGGTCAATTGGATTGAAATCCTCATACAAACTTTCCTCATCTCCTACCCAACATTTCTTCCATGGGTTCCAGAATATCTTCATCCTTTTGCAAATAACTTTTTGAAGACAGAAACCACTACATGAACTTATCACTTCATCTCCATCTTCCACACAACCTAATCTTTTTAACATGGCAGAGATCATCCTCAGATAGTACAAACATGTTTCCTTTTTGGATGGATTTATCAAGTCAGAGACATATACCATTAGATACCTACATAGGTTCACTTTTATCCCATGTTTCAATATATAGATCAGGAATACATCCAGATACTTCATAGTAGAGAAATATCCCTTCCTTGGGAAGATTTGATGTTGAATAAACTTAAACAGTAATCTTACTTCTCCTTCAAAATCACTTACAATAGTCCTCCTAGATTCTCCATTTCTAGTCATCTCCTTCAGAGAATCTTCATAAGAGAAAAAATCACAGGAAGGTGGAATATTACCCGAATAAGTATTATAAACACCTTCATGAGGCATCTCCAAGAACTTAGCCCATTCATCAGACGAAAAATCTACTTTCTTTCCCTTTACCACTGACTTAATTCTTGATGCCTCAGCTTCATCCGGATATATCTTCAAATGTTGATAAAACTCATGTAATAGCTTTGGATATAAAGGCATTTCATTATTAACAAACCAGATTAGCTACCCTTGAGATTTCAGTACTTTCAATAAACATGATTTTCTTGAAAGAAGCAATTCAGCAGATACTTATTTTTCAGCCGTAACTACTCGACTTTCTAAGCTTGGTTTTATAGTCCCACTGGACTCACCTTTCTGATGCTTAGCAGATAGAGATTTTCTTGGCTTTTCCATAACATGCTTGGTTCTTACCATTTCAAGTTTTTGGATTCCAACTGAGTTGAGAGATCGAGGGTCGATAGATAGAGTGACAAAGAGTAAGAGGATTTACGGCAGTGGGAAGGTGAAAGGTCAGGATGGATTGAAATTAATATATCATTTAGAGATTTTAAGTCATAAAATATAAAATTTAAATTCGGGAAAAATAATAAAAAATAGCTTTGTTTTATTTAAAAATAGACAGAATTACAAAATAATCCTTAAATGCATTGGTGTCATTGATTCGATATTACATGATCAGTTTTAAGAGATCGGTTTTAGGGATCAGTTTCAAGAGTTTGGTTTTAGGGATCAGTTTTACAAGATCAATTTCACAATATTGATTTCACAAGATCGATTTCATAAGATTAGTTTTATAAGATCAGTTTCAAGGATCAGTTTCATAAGATCTGTTTCATAAGATCAGTTTCATAAGATCAGTTTCAAGGATCGGTTTCAAGGATTGGTTTCATGAGATCGGTTTCATAAGACCGGTTTCAAGGATTAGTTTCATGATATCGGTTTTATAAGATCAGTTTCATAAGATTGGTTTTATAAGATCGGTTTCAATGATCATAGAGATTTATCATTCCTAGTTCATGTCTAATGTAGTTCATTCTCTCAGAGTTTAAGGGTTTAGTGAATATATCAGCAAGATGATGTTCAGTCCCAATAAACTCAAAAGTTATACCACCTTTTTGATAATGATCTCTCAAAAAGTGATGTATTAAATCAATATGCTTTGTTCTAGAATGAGAAATTGGATTCTTAGAAATGTTAATATCACTTGTGTTGTCACATTTTATAGGGATATGTCTGAATTAAAATCCATAGTCTAATAAGGTGTGTTTCATCCACAGAATTTGTGCACAACGACTACCAGCATCAATGTATTCTGCTTCAACAGTTGATAATGCAACTGAATTTTGCTTTTTACTACACCATGATATTAGTGACTTTCCCAAAAAGTGACATGTTCTATAGGTACTCTTTCTATCTAACTTACATCCACCAAAATCAGCATCTAAATATCTAACTAGATCAAAAGGTTTTCATTTAGGATAGAATAGTCATAAGTTAGTTGTATATTTTAAGTATTTGAAAACTCTTTTAATAACATTTAAATGTAACTCTTTTGGGTTTTATTGAAATCTTGCACATATACACACACTGAAAATAATATCTTTTCTACTAGCTGTTAAGTACAACAAACTCTCTATCATTCCTCCATAAGCAATTTGATCAACTGGTTTTCCATTTTAATCAAGATCTAGCTTACATGTATAACTCATAGGGGTTTCACTACTCTTAATGCTATCAAAGCCATACCTTTTCAAAAGATCTTTTATGTACTTACCTTGTTTAAAATAATACCTTCTTTATTTTGAAATACTTGAAATACAAGAAAATATTTAATTTCACCCATTAAAATCATTTCAAACTCACTTTTCATTATATTTGAAAAATCATTACATAAAGAATTTTTAGAAGATCCAAATATAATATCATCTACATATATTTGGGCTATTAATACTTCTTTTGAAATTATTTTTATAAATAAAGTAGGATCTGTAAGTCCTTTTGTAAAGCCTTTAGAAATAAGAAAATTACTCAACCTTTCATACCAAGCTCTTGGAGCTTGTTTCAAACCATAAAGCTTTTGATAACTTGAACACATGATTTGGAAAATGTGGATTTGCAAAACCTGGGGGTTTTTTAACAAAAAAATCCTTAATTATATAACCATTTAAGAATGCACTTTTGACATCCATTTGATAAATTTTAAAATCTAAGTGAGTTTCATAGACAAGTAAGATCCCAATTGCTTCAAGTATAGATACTGGAGAAAAAGTATCTTCATAATCAATTCCTTCTTCTTGATTATATCCTTGTGAAACTAGTCTAGATTTATTTCTAACTATATTTACAACATCATCTACTTTATTTCTAAACACCCATTTGGTTCCTATGGTCAAATTATCCTTTGGTCTATCTACAAGTTTCCAAACTTTATTTCTTTCAAACTGATTAAGTTCTTCTTGCATGGCCATTTCCCAAAATTCATCATTGATTTCATCATTGATATTTTTAGGTTCAAGCTGTGACAAGAAGGTTTGATGTTCAACCTGATTTCTTAAGGAAGATCTCATTTTTGTTCCTCTATCCAAATGTCCAAAAACTGCATCTAGGGGATGATTCTTAAGGGTCTTAGTTGGTCTTGAGAAGGTAGGAATTGATATTTCAGGATGATCAGGTTGATCTAGTTCACTATGATTAGGATCTGGATAAATTTCTAGAACTAGATGTTTTCACAGATTCATTCACATAATGATTTGAGGTTTTATCATTAATGTTCAGATTGGACATATCCTCTTCAATATTTTCTAGTGAGGTATTGTGTCACGACCCGTCCTCAGGGCTCGTTCCGTGACTACACCAAGCCCGCCTTCCATAGGCCAGGGGCTGGCGACTAGCACCAAAGATGAATTTCTGATAAAAGGGAAGACACTTCCTTTAAACCTATGACACACACAGTCTGAACACAAGCAGTAGAAGCAAAAAATACTAATATAGAAAAGAAAAGTGTGCTGAAAGTACTTGGGCCAATATACAAACCCAACTGAGCAACAAGTACAAGTATAAGTAAAAAGGTAAAAACAGCTCCTGGATCGTCCACCGGGGAATCCTACCTGAAGGGTAGGTGCAGAACTCGAACAAATCCTCCCTGAGGTACGTCCCGTCTATTCCAGCTCCGAGCAGCCTTTCGTCCATCTCCCTCAGCCTCGATCACTGCTGACCATCGTCTGCACAGAACACAACAAGGTGCGGGCGAAGCCCGTGTAGGGGTGAGTATAACAATACTCAGTAGGGGACCCCGAGACCCTCGAAGGTCTCCCAGAATCCAATAAGGATAAACCAAATAAGAAAGATACAATCAAAAAGTATCAACCAACCCTACTTAGGAATATGACCATACATATACCTAAGTTACCAGTCACAGTCCGACTCCAACTCTCGAGCCCAAGAACAACCCTATCCACAAATGAAGTAAAGTCAATAACCTTGTTGATAATGATTGAAAGACAAGACTCATCTCACATAGGTATAGAACACATTAATAGGGGTAGAGATGATTAGATGTATCCTCTGAATCATCTCCTTTGTCGAACCCACGTAGGATCCTGGAACAATATCAACGCTGTCGACCCACGGAGGATCGTGGTACAGAAGTCATCACTGTCCATCCCACAGAGGATCCCGGTACCGAAGTCACCATTATCGAACCCACAGAGGATCCTGGTATAGAAGTCATCGCTGTCAAACCCATGGAGGATCCTGGTACAATATCGTCATTGTTGAACCCACGGAGGATCCTGTAATCTCAGTCGCAGCCAGCCCTAGGGTTGCCGCACGCAACACGCTCGATTTTGGGAGGGTCCGCTCCTCTAGCCAAGTTTCGATACATCAACTACTACGAAGTCTTGAGTTGAGGTATCCCATAGTTCTGTCTCATCAAAAGGATCCCAACGCGACAGACGGTGCGTCAATCAGACGCCTGGTCTATGAGTTATTGGCGTTTCCATTCTAGGGGCCCCATTGGTTTTTAGGCTCAAACCAACCCGACCGTACCCCAACTATACCTGAATCTCAAGTGGATTATTCCAAAAGAATTTTATCGTTCCAAGAATTCCATCACCACAGACGGTTCGTTGATCAGACGCCCGTAGCCCAAGATACGAGCTAAAAGGTGTAAATAGACATAGTGGGTCTGGGTCTGGTCCGACCCAGTCGGACCGACCCAGCCTAACCCAATCCGAATCGGGGTCTGACCCGGTCCGCGGGTGCGGCCCGACCCGAATGGGTAGCTCAGCCCGAGTGGTCAGCTCGACCTGAGTGGGCGGCCCGAACCAAGGGGGCGGCCTGGCCCAAAGGGGCGGCCCGACCCGAAGGCGCGACCCGACCCGAATGTGTGGCCCGGCCTGAGGGAGGCTCGACCCATGGCAGCCTGACCAAAGGGTTGCTCGGCCGTGGCGGCCCGGCCCGTGGTGGCCTGACTGAAGGGCGGCCCGACCCATGGCGGCCCAGCAGAAGGGCAACCCGGCCGTGGCGGCATGGTCCGTGGTGGCCTAGCCGGCCATGTGTGGGAGGGGGTGCTACCCCCCCAATTTGTGGAATGGAACTGGCGCATTGCACCGGTTCAGGAGCCGTGGGACCCGGGTGGCCCTGCTTGACCGATTCCACGGCGGCCGGCCCAACCGGCCGCCTTCGCTCCTCGATCGCGGTGTGATGACGCCACGGTCCTCCTGCCCTCCGCGCAGCGCGACGACGCTGTGCCACCACTGCCGCGTCCCAACCTGGCCGCGACCTTCAACTCCACCATGAGGCGCGACGGTGCCACGCTTCTTCATCCACCGCATCCCTCCCGGCCGTGGTTTCTCTCTGGTGCGGCGCGACGGCACCACACCCCTTTGCCGCGGCCCGCCCTGGCCACAGTTCCATGCCTCCGACACGACGCGGTGCGACGACACCATGCCTCTTTAATCCACCGTGACCCTCCTAGCCACGGTTCTTCTCCAGTGTGGTGTGACGGCACCGTGCCCTTCTTGCTCCGCCTCAGACGTCAACCAAACAAAAACCAACCAAGGGATGTCGGGCCGTGTTTTTTCAGCCCGCGCCCTCCACATTAGGTGATAACAATTGGTGAACATCAAACCATAATAAATGACGAGGAACGAGGATTTAATTTAGTCAAATGAAACCCCTACCTTTCTTTTCAGCGTCGTTTGACGGAGTCTTGGGAAGGCGGAGTCATTCCGTCAACGTTGTAAAAGGAAGATAGGTACTCTTCGTTCACGAATGGCGTTCGAAGGTGACAAAGTCGAAGACGACGTCGACATTTTTCTTGGGCGTCGCTTCTCTTCCTTGCCCTGGTTGAAGAAAGAACAAGATGACGCTCGACGTTCTTCAGAGATGAGGGTTGTTCTTCGTTGGAGAGGATGTCGTTCTCTAAGAATCTCCCAAGTCCTCTCTCAAAGTTCCATAAAAAAAAATCGCCAACCCAAAATAAAATAATAGATTATCTATTATTTTATTGTTTCCATGCATTCAAAAATAATTCAAAAGTTTTCAAAAAGATAATTAATTGTGGTCATTAATTAATCTTTAGGTGTGTTGGCACCATTATGGGTAAGTTCAAGAGTTTCTCCCATTTATGGGGAGCTCAAGGGGTTTAAAGGGGGGTTAGAGGAGTTAAAGGATTCTGGTGGGACCCACCTAATAACATCCTCTCAAGGGAGGTTAGGGTGCGGTGGGCCCCACAACTAACCTCCACTTGGTGTTTTTAACCACAAATCAAATAAAAATATTCTACACATATTTTTATTTAATTTTATTTAGAAACCCAAAAAATTAACTTCCATTCTTGTTAAAACGCAACTACGGTAAAAGTCTCCTTAAGCGATTACCGGTGCTGCGAGTTCAACAGTGCCCTCAGATTTCAATTCCAAGCTCCGGGTCAAAAGATATAAAATCCCGCTCGCACGCTTACTGAATATACCCGAACAAAAATTTAGAAATTGATTCCGAGCACACCAGGCCTCAGAATCAAGTGCCGTCAGAAACTACGGACTCATAAAATTCCCATGTATTTAAGAAAATATTTTACATGGAATTTCCGGATCTTTACACTCACCCCACCTCAGGTATTTTCGTCCTCGTAATTTACAACTCAAACTAAGGAAACAAATGAGGGTACTGAGCATGCATCTGAGCATCTCGCTCCCATGCACTCTCCTAGAGGTTTCTGTGCTACAAAAGAATGCGCACCAGAGGAATCGACCATCCACGTAGGACCTTCTCCTGTTGATCCTCAATCTCCACTAGAACCTTCATGAAAGTTGCCCCGTCATCGATGTACAAATCGCTATGGTCGATGATGTGATAAGGGTTATGCATGTATCTTCTTAGCTGAGATTCATGGAAGATGTCGTGCACCCGGTGCAACTGAGGTGGAAGAGCCAAGTGGTAAGCTACCTCACCTACCCTGATGAGAACCTAAAAAGGTCCAATGAATCTTAGAGATAACTTTCCGCCTTGACCAAATCTCCATAGACCTCATTGAGGCGAGACTCGTAAAATTCGTGGTCACCATCCTCGAACTCCAGTGGTCTTCATCTCCTATCAGCATAGGACTTTTGCCTGGTCTGTGCAGTCTTCATCCATTCCTGGATGATCTGCACCTTCTCTGTCGTATCCTGCACCATCTCTGGTCCTACAAGTGCTGACTCCCCTAGGTTAGTCCAGTACAGAGGTGATCTTCAAGGTCGGCCGTACAATACCTCATAAGGTTCCATCCCGATGGTAGAGTGGTAGATGTTGTTATACACAAACTCTACCAAGGGTAAGTGATCCTCCCAGATGCGACCAAAGTCGAGGATGCATGCACGTAGCATGTCCTCGAGAGTCTGAATGGTCCTCTCAGTCTGACCATCTGTCTGAGGATGGAAGGTGGTGCTCAAGAGAAGCTGCGTCCCGAAAACCTCCTGTAACCCCTTCCATAGACGGGAAGTAAAATGAGCATCTCAATTGGAGACTATCATCGATGACACACCATGAAGTCATACGATCTCTCGTACGTAGAGGAGTCCCAGGATCTCTACTGAACCCTGCTCTCTAATCGGTAGGAAGTGAGATGACTTGGTGAGTCGGTCTATGATCACCCATATAGAGTCATGTCCTCTGGATGTACGTGGAAGTACCGTCACAGAATCCCTGGATATCCCATCCCACTTCCACTCTGTGACCTCCAAGGGCTGAATCAAGCCTGCTGGAACCTGGTGCTCCGCCTTCACTTGCTGACAAGTGAGGAATCGTGAGACAAACTCTACTACTGCCTTTTTCATACTTGGCCACCAGTGATATTGTAAGAGGTCTTGATACATATTCACCACTTCTAGATGTACCGCTAATGGAGATGTGTGTAAATCCCTAAAAAATTCCTCCTGAAGTGAAACTGGTACCATGGTACCTCCTCTGAAGATAATGACATGCTCCCCACCTTCAGAAAATCCATCAGGTGCCTGCCCTGAGGATATCTGAGCATGTCGCATCTCATAGTCAAGGTCCCCATGATGTGCCTCCCTGACTTGCTGAAGAAGTGGAGGAGTGACTGTGAGAGACTGCAGAAAGGCTAATACATCTCTATCCATAAAGGATATCTGCAACACGGCCAGCTTCTCTATCGCCTCTCCTAGCAGCTGAATGCCTGATCTCCTACTGAGAGAATCGACTACAAAATTCCCCTTACTAAGAGTATAGACTATTTCGAAGTCATTGTCCTAGAGGAACTCAAGCCATATAGCTGGTGATCTCAGAGTGTGTCCAGTACTACATGTAAATGGTAGGCATGCTCCTCCTCAGTAGTCGATTAGATCAGTATGTCGTCGTTGAAGACTATGACAAAGCGATCGAGGTAAGGCTGGAAGATCCTATTCATGAGACTCATGAACACTGCTAGAGCATTGTTTACACTGAAGGGAAAAACCAAGAACTCGTAGTGACCATACTGACACCTAAAGGCCATCTTCTTCACATCCTCATCTCGAACTCTGAGCTGGTGATAGCCTGACCTAAGGTCTATCTTCGAGAACTATCGTGATCCCTTGAGCTGATAAAAGAGGTCGTCAATCCTCGGGAGTGGGTACTTGTTTTTTACTGTCACCTAATTCAGGCGCCTATAATCAACAAACAGACGCAAGCTCCCATCCGCCTTCTTGGCGAACAAAATTGGGGATTCCCAAGGTTAAACACTGGGTTAGATAAATACTTTCCCTTGCAAGTCCCCCAACTATACCCGCAGCTCAGGAAGCTCGGTGGGAGCCATCCGATATGCTGGAGTAGATATCAGTTTCGTACCAGGATATAGGTCAATGTAGAAGTCTACCTCTCTACGAGGAGGTTGTCTTGGAACATCGTCAGGGAAAACATCTGCGTACTAATCCACCACAACAGGAAAAATCAAACTCCACACATCAACTGCTCTGAGAATGAGGCTAGCCAAATGATGTGTGATCGGATGCCCCCTCCTCTGGGTAAGTCCATCCTGCACTGCTAAGTTTCCCTTCTCACCGGTGAAGGTAAACCACATCCCATCCTCATGGATACACCTCACTTTCCACCTAATACAGTCAATCTGAGCATGAACTGTGGATAACTAGTCCATACCCAAGATGACATCGTATGGCCTCGACGTCGCTATGAGGAGATACCGGCTGAAGCTCTCGTCTCCTAGAGTAAGATCACATTGCCAGCACCAGTGCGTAATCGTCAAGTTTGCTCCCATAAGGATCTCTAGTCGTAAGGATTGAGCCAATGGTTCCATCGGAATCTCTGAGCTATGAACGAGGGCAGTGACAGTAAAATAATGACTCACACCTATGTCTATAAGTACTGCAACAAAGGTGGAATAGACATAGATAGTACCTCGAATCATATCAGGTGCACCGTGGTCATAGGACTCGACTACCTGGAGCTGAGCCCGCCCCTGTCTTCCAGCTCCCTGTGGTTGGGGTGGACCTCCTGGTGGTGGTGGTGGTGAGGGCTCGAAACGGCATCCACCACCTACTGCTAGGCCAGCTCCTCTGCCACGTCTACCTGCTCCTGGAGGACCACCATGGTCGAACCTTTGCCTCTTTCTGGGAGGTCCCTCTACTATCTGCTTCTCATCTGCATGGCGGTTCGGGCAATCATGAGCCATGTGACCCTGCCCACCGCATGCATAGCACTACGTGCTCCTCATATGGATGGCTCTATCTCGTGTTCCCCACACAAATGAACATGTATCCTGGGGTTTCCCACCTGATGGCCTGGTCCGCTTAGACCTCTACGACATTTTTCTACTTCTTACTGCAGAATACTCTGCTACGTGTCGCCCTATGGTGGTTCTCGCTGCTGGTGTCACTCAACAAGAAAACTCTCCCAAAAAATGGCTCGCTCCAACACCCCTACCTGCGTCCGGATGTTAGGGGAGATCATTGAAGCCCTGATCTCATGCCTGTGTCCCTGGTAGAAGGTCCATGCCTTGAAGAATGATTCCTGCACCATATCCATGGAGTAGCGCGAGAGGTTGGTAAACCACGCTATGTACTGACCTACTATCATATTGCCCTTCTGCAGAAGAAGTAACTTCTGAATCCGCACCACATGAAGGCTGGATAGAACAAAGTCTGATTGGAAGAGACTCTCTAAGTATTCCCAGTGTAATGATGCCTCATCATGCACCTGCAGCATCAGGATCCACCATCTGCCTGCTTCTGTATGCAGGAGACTGGTGATAAGGATCACCATGAGGTCAGCTGGTGTCCCTACCAATTTGAAAAATCTCACAACAGCATCCAGCCAATCCTCAGCTGCATGTGGGTCCGCCTCTTCCCGAAAATTGGGCGGCCTTTGGTGCTGGCACTCGTGCCAAGCACTTAGATGGCGTGCACTCTCTGCTGCTGGAGCTGGTGGTATCGGTGGTCTAGCGGGTAATGGTACCGCTGGTACCTCTGCTGTGATGGAGCCATGCACCGAGGCCTTGTCGCTCGGTGGGCTACCATCTCATACGAAACTAGGAACCCTAGATGGCTACCTTCATGGGGACATCCTGAAAAGAAACAGATGCGCCATGGTCAAACAATATACCTGGTGAGCTGACACAAAGTAACCACAAAGAAAACTTTTCAAAGGAAACACACACCCAATTAGTGCTTTCGTGCACTGAGTCGAAAATCAGAAGTCAGAGTCCTAGTGTATGGATACGTCAACTTCCACACCAACACTAGTTTACCTAAACTGATAACCACACCCTAAACACTTAACACTATTTGCATTAAAAGAATCAGAGTCCAAGTTCTGTTGTAGAACCGACTCCTCTGATACCAATTTGTCACGACCCGTCCTTAGGGCCCATGTGGTGACTACCCAAAGCCTGCCTTCCATAGGCCAGGGGCTGGTGACTAGCACCAAAGGCGAATTCATGATAAAAGGGAAGACATTTCCTTTAAACCTGTAACACACACAGTCTGAACACAAGAAGTAGAAGAAAAAAGTACTAAAATAGAAAATAAAAGTCTGTTGAAAGTAAGTGGGCCAGTATACAAACCCAACTGAAAAAAGTACAAGTATAAGTAAAAATGGAAAAACAACTCATTGATTGTCCACCGGGGAATCCTACCTGAAGGGTAGGTAAAAAACTCAAACAACTCCACCCTAAGCTACGTCCTGTCTAGTCTAGCTCTGAGAAGCCTTCCGTCCGTCTCCCTTAGCCTCGATCACTGCTGACCGTCCTCTGCATAGAAAAAAACAAGGTGCAGGCGAAGCCCGTGTAGGGGTGAGTATAACAATACTCAATAGGGGACCCTGAGACCCTCGAAGGTCTCCCAGAATCTACTAAGGATAAACCAAAGAATAATGATAAAATCACGAAGTATCAACCAACCCTACTTAGGTATATGCCCATACATATACCTAAGTTACCAGTTACAGTCCGAATCCAACTCTCTAACCCAAGCACAACCCAGTCCACAAAGGAAGTAAAGTCTCTCACCCTTATGATAATGATTGAAAGAAAAGACTCAGGTCACACAGGTATACAACACATGAAGAGGGGTATATATGATTAGATGTAGCCTCTGAATCATCTCCTCTGTCGATCCCACATAGGATCCTGGAACAATATCAGTGCTGTCGAACCCACGGAGGATTCTGGTATAGAATTCATCACTGTCGAACCCACGGAGGATCCCGGTATAGAAGTCACCTCTGTCGAACCCACAGAGGATCCCGATACAAAATTAATCGCTGTTGAACCCACGGAGGATCCTGGTACAGTATCGTCGTTGTCAAACCCATGGAGGATCCTGTCATCTCAGTCACAACTAGCCCTAAGGTTCCCGCACGCAACACGATCGATTCTGGGAGGGTCCGCTCCTTGAGCCAAGTGTCGATATGTCAACTACCATGAAGTCTCAAGTTGATGTATCCCGTAGTTCCGTCTCATCAAAAGGATCCCAATGCGACAAATGGCACGTCAATTGGACTCGTGATCAGTGAGTTATTGGCGTTTCCATTCCAGGGGCCCGGTTGGTTTTTAGGCTCAAACCAACCAGACCGTACCCCAAATGCACCCGAACCTCAAGTAGGGTATTCCAGAAGAATCATCTCACTCCAAGAATTTCATCGCTGTAGATGGTTCATTGATCGGACACCCATAGCCCAAGATACGGGCTAAAAGGTGTAAATGACCATAACAGGTTCAGGTCCGGTCTGACCTAGTTGGAACGACCCGGCCTGACCCGGTTCAAACCGGGGTCTGACCCGGTCCACAGGTGTAGCCCAACCCGAATGGTTGGCCCAAACTGAGTGGTCGGCCTGGCCTGAGTGGGCGGCCCGAACCTAGGGGGTGGCCCGACCCAAAGGGGCAGCCTGAACCAAAGGTGCGGCCCGACCCAGCCTGAGGGTGGCCCGACCCATGGTGGCTTGGCCGAAGGGGGGCCCGGCCATGGAGGCCTAAAAATTGGTGGCCCGGCTGTGGCAGCCCAGCCTATGGCGGCCCAACTGAAGGGTGGACCGGCCGTGGCGGCCCGACCCCTGGCAGCCCGACCGACCACGCATGGGAGGGGGTGATGCGCCCCCCCAGTTTGTTGAACAGAACTGGAGAATTGTACCGATTCAGGAGTCGCGGGACCCAGGGGGTCCCACTTGACTGGCTCCATGCTGGCCGGCCCAGCCAGCCACCACCACTCCTCCACCGCGGCGCGACGACACTGTGGTCCTCCTGCCCTTCGTGTGGCGTGACGGTGCCGTGCCACCACCGTCGCGGCCCAACCAGGCTGTGGCCTTCGGATCCACCACGTGGCGCGACAGCGCCACGATTCTTCATCCACCATGGCCCTCCCAGCCGCGGTTCCTCTCCGGTGTGGCGCGACGGCGCCGCACCCCTTTGCCGCGGCCCACCCTCTTCGCGGTTCCGCACCTCCGGCACGGTGCGGCACAACGGTGCCACGCCTCTTTCATCCACCGCGGCCCTCCTGGAAGCGGTTCTTCTCCGGCGTGGTGAGACAGCACCGCACCCTTCCGGCTCCACCTCAGACGTCAACCAAACAAAAACCAACGGAGGGACGTCGGGCCGTGTTTTTTCGGCCCACGCCCTCCACATTATGTGATAACAATTGATCAATGTTGAACCATAATAAACGATTATGAACAAGGATTTAATTTATTCAAAACAAACTCCTACCTTGCATGTCGGTGTCGTTTGACAAAGTCGCGGGAAGGCGGTGTCATTCTGTCAACATTGGAAGAGGAATAGAGGTACTCGTTATTGGTGGACGACGTTCGAAGGTGACGAAGTCGAATAAGACATCAGCGTTCTTCGTGGGCGTCGCTTCCCTTCCTTTGCCCGCTTGAAGAAGGAATAAGATGATGCTTGACATTCTTCGGAGATGAGGGGCGTTCTTCGTTGAAGAGGATGTCATTCTCCAAGAATCTCCCAAGTCCTCTCTTGAAGTTCCACCTAAAAAGAATCACCAACCCAAAATAAAATAATAGCTTCTCTATTATTTTATTTTTTCCATGCATTCAAAAAGAATTAAAAAGTTTTCAAAAAGATAATTAATGGTGATGATTAATTAATCTTTAGGTGTGTTGGCACCATAATGTGGAATTTCAAGAGTTTCCCCCATTTATGGGGTGCTCAAGGGGTTTAAAGGGGGGTTAGAGGAGTTAAAGGATTCAGGTAGAACCCACCTAATAACATCCTTTCAAGGGAGGTTAGGGTGTGGTGGGACCCACCATTAACCTCCACTTGGTGGTTTTAACCACCAATCAAATAAAAATATTCTACACATATTTTTATTTAATTTTATTTAGAAACCCCAAAAATTAACTTCCATTATCGTTAAAACGCAACTGCTATAAAAGTCTCCTTAAGTGATTACCGGCGCTGCGAGTTCAACAGTGCCCTCAGATTTTAATTCCAAGAATCGGTTCAAACGATATAAAATCCCTCTTGTACATTTACTAAAAGTACCCGAACAAAACTTCAGAAATTGATTTCGGGCACACCGGGCCTCATAATCTGGTGCCGTTAGATATAGCGGACTCGTAAAATTCCTATGTATTTAAGAAAAAAGTTTCCACAGAATTTCTGTGTCTTTAAATTCTCCCCACCTAAGGGCTTTACGTCCCTATAAGATATAAATCACACTAAGGAAACAAATGAGGTTACTAAGCACACATCTGAGCCTCCCACTCCCATGTGTTCTCCTGGAGGTTCTCGTGCTACCAACAAATGCACACCAGAGGAGTCGACCATCCATGTAGGACCCGCTCCTGTCGATCCTCAATCTCCACTGAAACCTCCGTGAAAATCTCCCCGTCATCTATGTCCAGCTCCCCATGGTTGATGATGTGAGAAGGGTCATGCACATATCTTCTCAGCTAAGATACCTAGAAGACGCCGTGCACCCGGTGCAACTAAGGTGGAAGAGCCAATCACTAAGCCACCTTGCCTACCCTGCTGAGGACCTGGAAAGGTCTGATGAATAGTAGAGATAACTTTCCACCTCATCCAAATCTTCATAGACCTCGTCGAGGTGATACCCATAGAAAGACGTGGTCACCATACTCAAACTCTAGTGGTCTCCGTCTCCTATCAGCATAGGACTTATTCCTACTCTATGCAGTCTTCATCTGTTCCTGGATGATCTGCACCTTCTCCGTCGTAGCCTACACTTTCTCTAGTCCTACAAGTGCTGACTCCCCTGGGTCAGTCCAGCATAGAGGCAATCTGCAAGGTCGGCCGTACAATGCCTTGTATGGTGCCATCCCGATGGTGGAGTGGTAGCTGTTGTTATACGCAAACTCTACCAAGGGTAAGTGATCCTCCCAGCTGTGACCAAAGTCGAGGACACATGCACAGAGCATGTCCTCGAGAGTCTGAATGGTCCTATTAGTCTGACCATCTATCTGAGGATGGAAGGCAGTGCTCAAGTGAAGCTACGTCTCTAAAGCCTCCTGCAACCCCTTCCATAGCCGGGAAGTGAAACGAGCATCTCGATCCAAGATGATCGTCAATGGAACACCATGAAGACATACAATCTCCCGTACATAGAGGCATCCTAGGCTCTCTACTGAACCATACTCTCTAATCGGTAGGAAGTGGGCCGACTTGGTGAGTCGGTCTACGATCACCCAGATAGAGTCATGTCCTCTGGATGTACGTGGAAGTCCCGTCACAAAATCCATGGATATCCTATACCACTTCCACTCTGGGACCTCCAAGTGTTGAACCAAGCCTGCTGGAACTTGGTGCGCCTCCTTCACTTGCTAACAAGTGAGGCATCGTGAGACAAACTCTGCTACTGCCTTTTTCATACCTGGCCACTAGTGCTGTCGTCGGAGGTCCTGATACATCTTCACCACTCATGGATGTATCACTAATGGAGATGTGTGGAACTCCCTCAACACTTCCTCCGGAAGTGCAACTGGTACCATGGTACATACTCTGAAGAGATTGACGTGCTCCCCACCTTTAGAAAATCAATCAGGTGCCTACCCTGAGGATATCTAAGCACGTCGCATATCACAGTCAACGTCCACATGCTATGCCTCCCTAACTCACTGAAGAAGTGGAGGAGTGACTATGAGAGACTACAGAAAGACTGCTCCATGTCTATCCAAAAAGGATATCTGCAACGCAACCAACCGCTCCATCGCCTCTCCTAAAAGCTGAATGCCTGATCTCCTACTGAGAGCATCAGCTACAACGTTCCCCTTCCTAGGAGTATAGAATATCTCGAAGTCATAGTCCTGGAGGAACTCAAGCCATCACCACTATCTCAGGTTCCGGTCCTTCTGAGAAAAGATGTACCTGAGACTCTGGTGGTCAGAGTAGACTGTAAAATGCTTGCCCATCAGATAGTGCCACCACATCTTCAAGGAAAAGACCACTGCTACTAACTCCAGGTCATGGGTAGCATAGTTCTGATCGTGCTGTCTAAACTGCCAAGAACCATATGCAGTCACTTCTTTCTCCTGCATCAGGAAACACCTGAGTCTGGTCCCTGATGCATTGTAGTAAACTATGTACCCTATTCCCTCCTCTGGTAGCCTCAAGATGGGTGCACTAGTCAACCTCTGCCTCAGCTCCTGAAAGCTCTGCTGGCATCTCTCTGACCACACGAAGGGTTGACTCTTCTTCGTAAATGCTAAAAGTAGTGCTGCAACTCTGGAGAATTCTGTCACAAATCTCTGATAGTACCCAACCAGTCCCAGAAAACTCTATACCTCCATCACACTCCTAGGTGGCTCCCAAGCAAGCACTGACTCAATATTCACTGGATCCACTGCAACTCCAACCTCCAAGATGACGTATTCCAAGAAGTGAACCTCTTGAATCCAAAACTAGTACTTCTAGAGCTTACCATAAATCTGGTGCTCTTGGAGTGTGTCCATTAATACCTGTAAATGGTAGTCATGCTCCTCCTTAGTAGTCGAGTAGATGAGTATGTCATCGATGAAGACTACGACAAAGTGATTGAGGTAAGGCTGGAATATCCTGTTCATGAGACTCATGAACACTGCTGGAGCATTGGTTATGCCGAAGGGAATAACCAAGAACTCATAGGGGACATAACGACACCTGAAGGACATATTCTGCACATCCTCATCTCGAACTTTGAGCTGGTGATAGCCTAACTTAAGGTCTATCTTCGAGAACCATCGTTCTCCCTTGAACTAATCAAAGAGGTCATCAATCCTCAGGAGTGAGTAATTGTTCTTTAAGGTCACCTGATTTAGGCACCAATAATCAAAAAACAAACGCAAGATCCTATCCGCATTATTGGAGAACAAAATCAAGGATGCCCAGGGTGAAACACTGGGTTGGATAAATCCTTTCCCTTGCAAGTCCTCCGGTTGTACCCGTAGCTCACGAAGCTCAGTGGGAGCTATCTGATATACTGAAGTAGATATCGGTGTCGTCCCAGGGTATAGGTCAATGTAGAAGTCTACCTCTCTACAAGGATGTAGTTCTGGAACATCATCATGGAAAACATCCGTGTACTGATCCACCACAATAGGAAAACTCGGACTCCGCACATCAACCACTCCGAGAATTAGGCTAGCCAAATGATGTGTGATCGGATGCCCCCTACTCTGGGTAAGTCCATCCTGCGCCGATAAGTCTCCCTTGTCACTAGTGAAAGAAAAACTCATCCCATCATTGTGGACACACCGCACTTTCCGCCTAATACAGTCAATCTGAGCATGAACTATGAATAACCAGTCCATACCCAAGATGATGTCGTAAGGTATCAACGCCGCTATAAGGAGATCCCAGCCAAATCTCTAACCTCTTATAGTAATCTCACACTACCAGAACCAGTGCGTAATCGTCGATTCTGTTCCCATAGGAGTCTCTAGTCATAAGGATCGAGCCAACGGTTCCATCAGAATATTCGATCTCTAAACGAGGGTAGCGATAATAAAAGAATGACTCATACCTGTGTCTATAAGTACTGCAGCAAGGGTGTAATATACACATATAGTACCTCGAATCATCTCAGGAACACTGTGGTCATAGGCCTCGTCTTCCTGGAGATGAGCCTGCCCCTGTCTACCAGCTCCCTGTGGTCGGGGTGGACCTCCTGGTGGTGGTGGTGGTAGGGCCTCAAAATGTCGTCCACCACCTGCTGCTCAGCCATATCCTCTTCCACATCTGCCTTCTCCCGGTGGACCACCACGGTCGGACCTCTGATTCTACCTAGGAGATCCCTCTACTGTCCGCTGCAGATCTGTATGGAAGGTCAGGCAGTCACAAGCCATGTGACCCTGCCCACCACATACATAACACTGCTTTCTCCTCGTATGGCTGGCTCTGTCTCGTGTGCCCCCGTACAACCAAACCTGTATCATGGGGTCGCCCACCTGATGGCCTGGCCCGCTTATACCTCTACGACATCTGTCTACTTCCGTCTGTAGAAGACTCTTCTACGTGTCACCCTGTGGTGGGTCTCACTGCTGGTGTCTGCTCAGTAAGAAAAATCTCCATAATAAGGGCTCACTCTAATACCCCACCTGCGTTGGAATGTTGAGGGAGATCATCGAAGCCCTGATCTCATGCCTGAGTCCCTGCTCAAAGGTCCGGGCCCTGAAGAATGGGTCCCACACCATATCTGTGGAGTAGCATGAGAGTTCGGTGAACCTCAATGAGTACTG
This sequence comes from Viscum album, assembly GCA_963277665.1. Classification (NCBI taxonomy): domain Eukaryota; kingdom Viridiplantae; phylum Streptophyta; class Magnoliopsida; order Santalales; family Viscaceae; genus Viscum; species Viscum album. The sequence continues at coordinate 32,635,150 of OY728153.1, forward strand.
AGCTACTGTCATGCTGCCCTGCTGCAGATGAAGTAACTCCTGAATCCGCACTGCACGAAGGGTGGCTAGAACAAACTCTGACCGGAAGAGACTCTCGAAGTCTGCCCGGAGTAATGATGCCTCATCATGCACCTAGAGAATCAGGCTCCACCATCTGCTTCCTTCTGCATGTAGGAGGCTCGCAGTAAGGATCACCATGAGGTCAGCTGGTGTCCCTACAAATCTAAAAACTCCCACGATAGCCTCCAACCAATCCTCAGATACCTGTGGGTCCACCTCTACCAAAAACCTGGGTGGCCTTTGGCACTGGAACTCATGCAATGCACTCAAATGGTGTGCACTCTCTGCTATTGGAGCTGGTGGTATCAGTAGTCCAGCGGGTAGTGGTACCGCTAGTACCTCTGTTGTGATGGGGCCCTGCATCGAGGCCTCATCGCTCGGTGGGCTACCATCTCGTATGAAACTCAGAACCCTAGCTGGCTGCCTTCATGGGGCCATCCTAAAAAGAAACAGGTGCACCACTTTCAAACAATATACCTGGTGATCTGACACAAAGTAATCACAAAGAAAACTTTTCAAAGGAAATACACACACAATTAGTGCTTTCGTCCACTAAGTCGGAAATCAGAAGTCAGAGTCCTGGTGTATGGATACGTCAGCCACCGCACCAACACCAGTTTCCCTAAACAGATAACCACACTAAAAACACATAACACCATTTCCATTAAAATAATCAGAGTCCAATTTCGGTAGTAGAACTGACTCCTCTGATACCAATTTGTCACGACCCATCCTTGGGGCCTGTGCCGTGACTACCCCAAGCCCGCCTTCCATAGGCCAGGGGCTGGCGACTAGCACCAAAGGCGAATTCCTGATAAAAGGGAAGACATTGCCTTTAAACCTGTAACACACATAGTCTGAACACAAGAAGTATAAGAAACAAGTACTAATATAGAAAAGAAAAGTGTGCCGAAAGTAAGTGGGACAGTATACAAACCCAACTGAACAACAAGTACAAGTACAAGTAAAAAGGGAAAAACAGCTCCTGGATCGTCCACCAGGGAATCCTACCTGAAGGGTGGGTACAGTACTTGAAAAAATCCTCCCTGAGGTACGCCCCGTCTAATCCAGCTCTGAGAATCCTTCTTTCCATCTCCCTCAGCCTTGATCACTACTAACCGTCATCTTCACAGAACACAACAAGGTGCGGGTGAAGCCCGTGGAGGGGTGAGTATAACAATACTTAGTAGGGGACCCCCAGACCCTTGAAGGTCTCCCAGAATCCACTAAGGATAAACCAAAGAAGAAATATACAATCAAGAAGTATCAACCAACCCTGCTTAGGTATATTCCCATATATATACCTAAGTTACCAGTCAGAGTCCAACTCCAACTCTCAAGACCAATCACAACCCAGTCCACAATGGAAGTAAAGTCAATCACCTCGATGATAATAATTGAAAGACAAGAATCAGATCACATAGGTATACAACACATGAAGAGGGGTAGAGATGATTAGATGTATCCTCTGAATCATCTCCTCTGTCAAACCCAGGTAGGATCCTGGAACAATATCAGCACTGTCGAACCCACAGAGGATCCTGGTACAGAAGTCATCACTGTCGAACCCACAGAGGATCCTGGTACAGAAGTCACCACTATCTAACCCACGGAGGATCCCGGTACAGAATTCATCACTGTCAAACCCACGGAGGATCCTGGTACAGTATCGTCGTTGTCAAACCCACGAAGGATCCTGTCATCTCAGTCGAAGCCAGCCCTAGGGTTCCTGCACACATCATGCTTGATTCAGGGAGGGTCCGATCCTCGAGCCAAGTGTCGATACATCAACTACCACGAAGTCTTGAGTTGATGTATCCCGTATTTCCGTCTCATCAAAAGGATCCCAACGTGACAGACAACGCATCATTCGGACGCCCGGTCTGTGAGTTGTTGGCGTTTCCGTTCTAGGGGCCCGGTTGGTTTTTAGACTCAAACCAACCTGACCGTACCCCAACTTCACCTGAACCTCAAGTGGAGAATTCCAAAAGAATCCTCTCACTCCAATAATTCCATCGCCCCAGATAGTTTGTTGATCGGACACCCGTAGCCCAAGATACGGGCTCAAAGGTGTAAATGACCATAGCGGGTCGGGGTTCGGCCCGACCCAGTCAGACTGACCCAGCCCGACCCGGTCCAAACCATTGTCTGACCCAGTCCATGGCTGCGGCCCGACCCTAATGGTTGGCCCGAATCGAGTGTGCGGCCCAAACCAAGGGGGCAACTCGACCCGAAGGAGCGGCCCGACCCGAAGTCGCAGCTCGGCCCGAAGGCTCGGCCCGACACGAAGGTGCGGCCCGACCCGAAGGCGCGGCCCGACCTGAGGTCAGCCCAGCCCATGGTGGCCCAATCGAAGGGAGGCCCAACCCGTGGTGGCCCGGCTGAAGGCCATCCCGGACGTGGTGGCCCGGTCTGTGGCGGCCCAGCTGAAGTGTGGCCCAGCTATGGCAGCACAACCCATGGCGGCCTAGCCGACCACGCATGGGAGGGGGTGCGCCCCCCCAGGTTTGTCGAATAGAACCGGTTCATTGCGCTGGTTCAAGAGCCGCATGACTCGGGTCGTCCCGCTTGACCGGCACCATGGCGGCCGACCCAACTGGCTGCCACCGCTCCTCCACCGCGGCGCGACGGCGCCGCGGTCCTCCTGCCCTTCGTGTGGCGCGACGATGCCATGTCACCATCACCACGACCCGACTTGGCCGCAACCTTTAGATCCACTGCGCGGTGCAACGACGCTGCACTTCTTCATCTGCCACGGACCTCCTAACTGCAGTTCCTCTTCGGTGCAGCGTGATGGAGCCACATTCCTTTATCACCGCCCACCCTAGCCACAGTTCCGTACCTCCAGCGTAGTACGATGGCACCACGCCCTTCCGGCTCCACCTCAGACATCAACCAAACAAAAACTAATGAAGGGACATCGGGCCGTGTTTGTTCAGTCCACACCCTCCGCATTAGGTGATAACAATTGGTCAACGTCGAACCATAATAAACGACGAGGAACAAGGATTTAATTTAATCAAAACAAACCCCTACCTTGCTTGTCAATGTCATTTGATGGAGTCACGGGAAGGCGACGTCTTTCCGTCAATGTTGGAAGAAGAAGAGAGGTACTCGTCATTGGTGGACGACGTTCGAAGGTGACGAAGTCGAAGAAAACGTCAGCGTTATTCATGGGTGTCGCTTCCCTTTCTTACCCCGGTTGAAGAAGGAACAAGATGATGCTCGACATTCTTCAGAGATGAGGGGTATTCTTCATTGGAGAAGATGTCATTCTTCAAGAATCTCCCAAGTCCTCTCTCGAAGTTCCACCCAAAAATAATCGCCAATCCAAAATAAAATAATAGATTCTCTATTATTTTATTGTTTCCATGCATTAAAAAAGAATTCAAAAGTTTTCAAAAAGATAATTAATTGTGGTCATTAATTAATCTTTAGGTGTGTTGGCACCATTATGGGGAAGTTCAAGAGTTTCCCCCATTTATGGGGAGCTCAAGGGGTTTAAAGGGGGGTTATAGGAGTTAAAGGATTTTTGTGGGCCCCACCTAATAACATCATCTCAAGGGAGGTTAGGGTGTGGTGGGACCCACCACCAACCTCCACTTGGTGGTTTTAACCACCGATCAAATAAAAATATTCTACACATATTTTTATTTAATTTTATTTAGAAACCCCAAAAATTAACATCCATTCTCATTAAAACACAACTGCGGTAAAAGTCTCCTTAAGAGATTACCGGCGCTGCAAGTTCAACGGTTCCCTCAGATTTCAATTCCAAGCATCAGTTTAGAAGATATAAAATCCTGCTCGTACGTTTACTAAACGTACCTGAACAAGACTTCAGAAATTGATTCCGGCCACACAGGGCCTCAGAATCAGGTGCTGTCAAAAACTGTGAACTCACAAAATTCTAATGTATTTAAGAAAAACTTTTCCACATAATTTCCGGGTCTTTACATCTTGTGCTCATGTGGATCTGCTTCATCAAACTTGATATGTATGGATTCATCCACACATTTGGTTTTCTTATTAAAGACTCTATAGGCTTTTCTTGATGTAGAATATCCAATAAATATTCCTTCATCACTTTTGGAAGAAACTTTATCTAGATTATCTTTAGTGTTTAGAATATAAACTTTACAACCAAACACTTTAAAATAACTTACTTTGGTTTTCCTATTATTCCACAACTCATAAGGAGTCTTCTTAAGAATGGGTCTGATTAAGACTCTGTTTATTATGTAACAAGATGTATTAATAGCTTCAGCCCAGAAATAAATGGGTAGATCATATTCATTAAGCATAGTCTGAGAAATATCCTATAAGGTTCTATTTCTTCTTTCTACCACACCATTTTATTGAGGTGTCTTAGGAGCAGATAATTTATGATTATAGCCATTTAGTGACCAAAAAGCTTCAAAATATTTATTCTCAAATTCATGGCCATGATCACTTCTTAAGTGTTTAATCTTAAGTCCACTGAGATTTTCTACAGTCTCAGCATACTTGGTAAAAAGAGAACAAGCTTCACTCTTGTGAGATAAGAAAAAGTTCCAACTGTACCTAGAAAAATCATCTCCAAGAACATAAACATAGTGCTTCCCATTGAGTCTTGAAAATCTGGATGGTCCAAACAAGACCATGTAAACCAAATCAAGAGGCCGAGAAGTAGTTACTTCTTTCTTTGGTTTGAAAGATATTTTATGTTTCTTTCCTTTTTGACAAGGATTACATACTTTATTATTAGGAAACTCTAATTTGGGTAATTATTTAACTAAAACTTTTCTAGTTAACTTCTTAAGAGAGTGTATGTTCCAATTTCCTAGTCGTATATTCCAGATCCAAGACTCTTTGTGAAAGGCATTTAGACAAGAGACATTCTGTGTGGCTAGTGTGTCTAAATTTATGGCATATACATTATCATTTCTAAAAGTAGTAAATAAAAAATTATTCTTGGGATAAAAAACATGGAATCAATCATTTTTAAATTTAAAATTAAATCCATCATCACAAAATTGAGATATGCTGAGAAGGTTATAATTTAATCCATCAACATACAATACTTTACAAATTAAAATAGAGTTAGGGTTACCAATCTGGCCGAGGATGATGATTTTTTCTTTACCATTGTCACCAAACGTGACATGTCCTCCATCAATCTTGATAAGACTTTTAAATATTGAATAATACCCTGTCATATGTCTTGAACAACCATTGTACAAGTACCAAAACTTCTTACATGAGCTCTTTAGGTAGTTTACCTACAAAATAGTTCATCCAAGAAATGACTTTGGTACCCATATTTGTCTGGGTCCATATACATTAGTGATATAATCTTTGGGAACCCACAAATGTCTTAAAAGTTTCCTATATGTAGAATATAAAGTATTTGAAAAGTAAACTCTGTTTGGTCCTGAGGAATTGGATACATTAAAAGAATTTTTGGAACTGGAACTTGCTGTAAAATTCTTGTTTTTGAAAGAGGTAACATATTTTCCAGATTTGGTTACAAAACTTGATTTGGATAAATTTCTTAGACCTGGTTGATATCCTATCCCAGAAGTAAACTTAGGTGATATTTTTTTACCAATAATTTGAGTAAGAGTATTTTTACCATTAGTAAACTTTTCTAAGTCTTTCTTTAATTGCTCATTATAAATTTTTAATTCATTGTTCTCCTTGAGTATTTAAGCATTTTTCTCTTTTTCAGTTGTAAGTTCAGAGTTAATAGTCACAGTAAGAGAATGCTGTTTCTTTAAGACATTATACTTATCTTTTAACTCATTGCATGTTTCTTATAGCATATTTAAATATTCAAATAATTCAACATTTTTCATAATCTCAGATTCACTCTTAGAATAATAAGAATTATGTATAGGAGAGTCTAAGGTTACCTCAGTTGTGTTTGTCATAAAACACATTTTAGCCATATCATATTTCTCATTCAGAGAGGAGCCAGATTCACTTGAGCTTTCATCCAAGGCACTCCAGGTGGACTTCATTGTTTTATTATATCTTATATCCTTATTTTCATACTTTTTTCTGTATTTCATCTTTGGACAGTCAGCCTTGACATGTCCTTTCCTTTTACATTCGTAGCAAACTATCTCTTTTAATTTCTCATTTTTCTTCCAATCCTTTTTCCAATTTCCCTTGTTATCATACTTGCCTTTGTAATTGGGATTTTTGAAAAACTTCTTTTTCCTATAATTTTTTTTGAATCGTCTAGCCAGCTAGGCCATTTCTTCATCACTGTCTGAAGATAATTCATCATTGATTCAGCTTTCAATAATAGCTTGAACTTTCTCCTTGTCTTTAATTTTAGATGCATTTGTCTTGAAATCTATAGAATTTCATTTTGGTTCATCCTATTCTTAATTTAGCTTCAATTCTTCTTCATACATCATTAATTTTCCAACCAATTCCTTTAATGTAGTTTTATCAATATCGCATGATTCCCTAATAGACATTGATGTTCCACACCATCTTTCTGGAAAGCATTGCAGAATCCTCATAATCTTTTCTTTGGTTGTTACTACTTTTCCTAAAGAAATCATGGTATTCACAATTTTATTGAACTAGAGTATATCATAAATAGATTCATCAGGATTCATCCTGAAGTTGTCATATTTAATTGTATAAGTATTTAATTACATTTCTTTAACATTAGATGTTCCTTCATGAGAAACAGATAGAGTGTCCCAAATTTCATATGCAATTTTACAAGAAGAGATATGGTTAAACTCTTCATCTCCTAGTGTACAGTACATAGCATTCATTGCTTTACAATTATTGTTATAAGAACTCTTGTTAGGTTCATCCTAAGTATTTCTAGTTGTTTCAGGAATTGCATATTTACTTTCAATAGCTATACATATTTCAAATCACATGATTTCTAGATGTATTTTCATTTTAATCTTCCACTGATCACAATTAGTTCCATTAAAGAAATGTGGTCTATTAGTAGCATCCCCTTCTAATCTATTTTCCATGATATATATTGTAAAATAATTTCAAAGAGATAAAAATTTAAAAATAACAGAAATTTTGATATATTTGAAAAACAACTATACTCACAGTTGACAAGATTTGAAAAACTGCTAAAACCTTAAAATGCCTCTGATACCAAATGTCTGTCGGAGTAGATGACTTAAGAGGGGGTTGAATTGACTATCTATAAAAAATTTATATTAAAATTGGTTCTTTAAAATAACATTACCCTATTAAAATAAAACCTAAGTCATCTTATAGTGAATTTATAAAAGTCCTGAAAGTTCAATTAGTTTCTTAGAAGATTGATTAGTTATCAACTTTACCAATCTAAAGATTATTCAAAATTTTGAAACTAATCTACTAATTCAAAACAGATATAAACACTTGATAAAATAACTATCAAAGTTCAGTTTATCTTAATGTGAAATTAATTAAACACAAGAGGTTATTCATAAGACAAACTACACAGTGGATAAAAAAAAGAGGTTCAGTCTTAAGTTGTGACTTAGTCCTCTACACTTGGTGATCACCTAAAACCAAGCAGTTTATATTAATAAAATTTTGATCCACACCCTAGATCAGGGTTCACAACACCACACAGGGCTTTCCAAGTCACACTTGACCTCTACCACAGTTATTCATGGCAAAATTAATAAACAGATCACACAAGATCTCTTCCACAGTTCTACATGGGATAAAAGAGTATAAAGGGATTTAGTGTGAAGATATTTCAGTATCCTCCATTCATTCTTAGGAGATAGTGTTTATGACACAAATAGATACACACACAGCTCAAAAATAAACACAAGATCACAATAGATTTATAAAGAAGAATAGAGTTTATAAATATCTGTGTGTTGTGTAGTAAAGATCTGGACTCAATGGATGTAGAGAAAATGATGTTTGAGTCTTCTGGAAGTTGGATTCAGAAAAAAGTATCACAGTTTCTGTAATCTAACTTCCATATGTGAAAAGGTTCAGCTCTTAAAATTCTGGATGTAAAATGAGCTTCAGCAGGATGTTTCATGTAAAAACTTCTTGTGTGATCAAGCTTCGAGTTCCTCTATTTGGAATATCTTGAGTATTCACACAGTCATACCTTTTTGTTTTTCCAGTGTGTTCCATGAGCGTCACACTTTTTAGGTTGAGCATGTAACCCATTTATACTTCAAGGTCCAGTAGACATGAAGATCTCGCCACATGCATGTACCTCGTACTGTCTACAGATAGTCCTACAGACAACATTAAATAATTATAGAAACATTAATTTGTCTAAATATGACCATTATAAATAAATTTTAATTAATAAAATTGAAACATTTATTTATGACTATCAATGAGTCATTTGCCTCGGTCTGTCATCTTTGGTCTGTCACCATCAGTTTGACATCTTCGGTCAGTCACCGTCGGTTTGACATCTTCAATGTTTCAACTTCGATGTGTCATCTTCGGTGTGTCATCTTCGATGTGTAATATTCGGTGTGACATCTTTGGTCTGATAACATCGGTTTTTCGAACATTGGTGTGTCAAACATCGGTGTGTCATCTTCAGTGTGTCATGTTCGGTGTGTCGAACATCGATGAGTCGCACATTAGTGTATCAAACATCAGCGTTTCAAATATTATTTGAAACTTATGAAGTGACTATATTACACATAAAATTACTATATTATGTGACGTCCCAAAATACAAGTAAAAAATACACTCGTAAACATATTGATTCATAAATATTGGTTATTAGCTTATTGAAATATATTGTTCTGTATGAAATAGTTGATTTACTTAGAGATATTAATTGGCATGAAATAGAAGAATCTGTAGATTGAAATTATTTGTGATTATGAAAACTATTGTAGCATAGAGGGTCCAACACAAAATAATCAACAAGAGTGTTGAAATAGACGAAAATACTCTAATAAAATCATTGAGTAATTCTTGAGATAAATGCTCTTCTATTTTGAAAAGAAGAGTTGTTTTGGAAAAGTATTTGTATAAAAACAGAAGTGAAGTAAGATATTATTTTTACAATAAAATGATTTATTTTATAAAGATAATGACTTCCAAAAACATATTATAGAGTGCCCTAGAAAATAGGTAAGAATTTGAGAAATTCCCTTGAATTGGGATTGTATTTCGAAAATAATATTTAAAGTTACTTTTAAAATGTGTAACTCTCCATAAAATAAGGAAGGATTATGGTTGTTAAACATATATAGAACACTCACACTGAATTTATGAGCAGTACACAATAATACATAAGAACTTCATTGAGGTAAGTAGACAATAAAAGTAACCTGAATGAAAATGGACTGACTGAATGACTGAAACATAATTTTTTATTTTCAAACACTTTTAGGGAAAGTGAGAAACCATGGGACACAAACCGCAAAAGAACACAACTGACACAAACCAACATCGAATAGCACAAAAACAAACAACAAGAACATACCAGTATAACCACTAATAATCATAATAACCATAATCTTCACCACCCGACACATGAGTCCTCCTCTACAGTGGCCGATTCCCATTCAGAAGTTGGCTTATATTGACTCCAGAGATTATCACCTTGGACCCGACTCCTCATTTGATCCATAGAGAGATACCCCTGACACAATTTCATGGATATGTTGTCTTTTTTGAAAGCAAGGATCACCCCATGATCTCATTTAGAAGAAGCTCTGGTAATTACCGAGCATAGAAGATAAGAATAATCCTTCCTTGTTTTTCTTCGTCAAAATGAATCTCTGACACAGGTTCCTTGAACCCCTTGTCCTTGTCCCTCCTCGGGCCAGGTGTGTTGCATTCAATCATTGAATGGAACCTAACCACAGCTCCATTGTATTTAGAAGATTCCTACCCCTCACCCTCTGCCACTATCCTAATATCCTCTTCTTTGTCTTGAAATTTTCCAAAGTCCCGACTAGGAAGATCCTCCACCAGCAAAGAGATCTTCTCATGACCCCACCCTTCATACATTTGATTCTCCTGGTAGCCCTCATCCAATCCTCCAGCTTCCACATGATTAGTAACGAAACCTACTTCTGAGAGACCATCAAACCTGTTGCTCAGCTGAAGTAGAGGCCTCACCGGTAGAGCAGGACCTCCATCTTCTCGGTTCCTGACTGAGCTGGCCACCTCCATGGCAGTCACAACCTTTTTGCCTTCAGCCAGTTGTACACTATCCTTTATAGTTCCATTCCTATGAGTTTCTTCATAACTCTACTCACGATTAGTAATGGCCTCCTTCCGTGAACACTGCCTGGAAGGCCCCTACAAGTCCCGCCTCAGCCTTCTAAACACTTAAGACACCATTGAGTTGGGAACCAATGCTTTCATCTCCACATGACCAAGAGAAGAAACTTCAGGCTCCTTGAGCACTCCCTCCGAGATATCCTGCTCCAACAGACGGAGTGACTGAACCCTGCCGCCACTATCTGAACCATGATCCCTCTGAACTGGAACGCCCCCCCCCAAAACTGTAGGTGCTTTACCTTTTGAACATTACTCCCTCTTTGCTGAGACTTGGTAACCCCCACAATGAATCTCCCCTTGGGTTGAAGGTCTCCGGAAAACCCCCAGAGAGTGACCCATACGGTTACATGATGAACAAAAGTTAGTAAAATTTTCATAAATGACCCTTTGCTTGCATCTATATTCCTCTCCAGTGGTAATCCAAAAAAAAATCAAAAGGAACATCTAGAAGTATTAATGGTCATTATGAACATCCATAAGTGTTAATTTTAATTTATATAATTTGGTTACATAGAAAGAAGAGGAATCATTAGATGAAATATTAATGGCATTCACTTAGATTATTTTTGTGGTATATTTATTATTAGGATTTAGTTTGATCATAAAATTTAATAATATGTATGTATAAAAGTTCATTAATATTAATTATGTTATATTACATATATTACAATCTTTTTCAACCATCAAAATTGTTTCATGACCAGTAATGAAGGATAATTTGAAAAAAGAAACTTCGTCGTCCACAAAGATTATAAATTGGAACCTCATGGATGTTAATTTCATTTATAAAATAAAAGGGAGAGAGTAAGAATATTGATTATGGTTCTTCCATTCACATGATATAATTCCAGTATATAGATGATAATTTAATTATCATGGTCATTTGGATAGAATATGTGAGGAAAGGATAACAAAAGAAGATAAATTGAGATGAAACTAAATGAAAAAGAAGGGTGCTTTACCTCTTGAAATAACCTCCTTGAGAACCTATTTAAGAGAAGGGGTTTTGGTCTTTTAGAAATAACAAGAGCTTCTTGGACATGAGGATTGACTAGGGAAGGGTATTCTGGGAGAGTTTTGAGGAGCTTAATGGCTTATAGGAGTAAAGAGAAGAGGGAGTGATGGGGGGTTTTTATAGTGGAGGATAGGAGTGAGTGATGAATATTTTATTCATTATTTTATTAATTTCCTCAAGAAAAACAATAGTGTTGGTTTATGTGACGTATAATATTAATAAGTGCATATGAGTTTGAAACAAGTGGCCTTGCATCACTCATGATTTCATAAATAGTGTATTTAACAGATAATTTTTATATACGGTATTTTATTGTATTTCACTATTCATCAAAAGTTTAGGAATTTTAGAAAAATCACAAAAATTCACTCCTACAATTTTTTGATGTGTAAGATTCAAAAATGAACTCCATTTTTCAAAAATAATTTTCAACATATTATTAATTTAATTTTTAAATAAAATTATATTTAATTTGAAAAATAACAGTTTTAGAGGTATAATTAGTTTTATATCACATTGAAAAATTAATTAAGATCTCATTATCTTATTACCTTAATAAAATAAAATAATATAGTTATTTAATATTCATAAGGTTCATATTATTATTCATAAGGGTATGTTACTATTCATAAAAAAACAAGTTTGTACTATCAAACTCCAAATGACTTACAGATCACAACTCTAGATGACTGTTTTTCGAAATTCAAAACAGAGAATAGGAAAATTTGTGTTTAATAGATAGATTATAAAATTTTTTGTTTTTTAGAGACACAGTGTTTCATGCATTAAATATTTATTTTCAAAACCTTCGGGTGTTACATTTTTCCCTCCTTACAAAAATTCCGTCTTCGAAATTCAAAAAATGTTACTTAAAAAGATTCAGGTATGTCTTCAACATAAGCTCCTCAGTCTCCCATGTTACTTCATTTATATTATGGTTCCTCAAAAGAAACTTTACCAGATGAGTCATCTGATTTCTTAATACTTGTTCTCTGGTATCAAGAATCTTGATAGGCTCTTCACAATAAGACAGATCGGGCTCAAGTTCTATTTCTTCGTGGGTGAGTACATGCATTGGGTATGGCATGTATTTCTTTAACATTGATACATGGAACACATTGTGAACTTTGGATAGACTTGGTGGCATTGAAAAATGGTAAGCTACGATTCTAATTTGATCAAAAGGTCTGATGTACCTAGGTCTTAATTTTCTCTTCTTACCGAATCATATAATACCCTTCCATGGAGATGATTCTAAGAAAATGTGATCTCCTTATTGAAATTTCAAATCCTTCCTTCAGTTATCAGCATAGATCTTTTGCCTACTTTGAGCTGTTTTGATATGGGTTTGGATAATATTCTCCTTTTCTATTATTTTCTCAAAAAGTTCTGGGCCTATGATATTTCTTTCACCAACATCATCTTAATAAGTTGGTGTACAACATCTCATTCCATATAATGCTTCATATGGTTCCATCTAAATACTTGAATGGAAGCTATTATTATAGGAAGATTCTACGAGAGGTAAATACTGTTTCCACATACCTTGAAATTCAAGTGAACAAGACCTCAACATGTCTTCCAAAGTTTGAATAGTCATTTCTAATTATCCATCAGTTTGTGGGTGGTAGGCAATGCTCAAACGAAGATCAATATCTAGGGACTTATGAATACTTTTCCAGAATTGTGATGTAAAATGGGGATCATGATAAAAAAAAATTAATAAGGTTACACCATGAAGTCTTACAACTTCATTAATATATAGTCTTTCTAAACGTTCAAGTGGAAAATCTTCTCTTATACCAAGAAAATTTTCTAATTCTATAAGATGATCAACAATGACCCATATCGCATCATTATTTATTGGTTTATTTGGTATCCCCATGAAAAAATCCATCGTAATATCATCCCATTTACACATAGGAATAGGAAGGGGTTGCATGACTCCTCTAGGATGTTGTCTTCCAGCCTTCACCTATTGACAAACCAAACATCTCAATATATAATCAGTAATATCCCTCTTTATGTTTCCCACCAAAAATGTTCTTTTAGATATCTATATGTCTTTGTGCTACGAGGGTGTATAGAGAAATTCAAACTATGGGAATTATCCAATAACTCCATTTTTAGTTCAGGTATAGCTGGAACACAAAGCCTCTTCCCAAATTTTAGAACACCATCCTCACACCAAAAGTCATCTATCTTACTATCTTTCATAGCATTGATTTTCTTTTGAAGGTTCTCATCATCAGGATGATAAGATTTAATTATTTCTAATAAAGATTGTTGGAGAACCATTTGAAAAAGTATTGATTTTTCACCTTTATTAATAATTCCCATATCCTTCCTCACTAGATCCATGTATAAAGGATCCCTGTCAATACTCATTTTGTTGATAACTCTATGATCCTTCCTACTCAATACATAAGCTACCTTGTTTGCCTTCCCTGGGTGGTAGTTTATATTAAAATCATAATCCTTGAGTAGTTGGAGCTGTCTCCATTGCCTCATGTTGAGTTCTTTCTATGAGAAGATATACTTTAGGCTGTTGTGATCTGCATATATCTCACATTTTTCTTTATTGAGATAATGTATACATATCTTTATAGAAAATATTACTACTTCTAACTCAATATAATTAGTGGTATAGTTTTGTTCATGAATTTTCATCTACCTTGATTTATAGGCAATAACTCAATCATTCTGCATAAGGACACAACTGAGTCCTTTCTTTGATGCATCATTATAGATAACAAACCCATCATTCCCTGATGATAGGGTTAGGATCATATAATTCACTAATATCTTCTTCAATTCTTCAAAAAAGTCCTTAAATTATTTTTTACATATGAAATTACCCCATTTACGTGTAATCTTGATCATTAGGTTGGATAAACGGGCAATGTTCTGAACAAAATGCTGATAATAACTTACTAAACCAATAAAACTACGTACCTCAGTTATGTTTGTTGGAGTAGGAAATTCTTGCATAACCTTTGTCTTCACAGGATCAATAGATATTCCATATTTAGAGACAATGTGGCCCAAAAAGGAAACTAATTGAAGTCAAAATTCACATTTTATGAACTTCCCATATAATTTGTTTATTCTAAGAGTCTTCAGAATAGTGCCAAGTGATTTTCATGATCTTCATAGCTTTTAGATTATACCAAGATATCATTAATAAATACCACCACAAAGTCATCAATATATTCCTTGAAAGCTCTGTTCATTAGATCCATGAAAATAGAGGGTGCATTAGTCAGTCCAAAAGGCATTATAGTAAACTTATAATACCCATACCTGGTTCGAAATGCTGTTTTTGGAATGTCTTCCTTCCTCACAAGCAACTTATGATATCCAGATCTAAGATCAATATTTTAAAAACATTGAGATACATGAAGTTGATCAAATAAATCATCAATGAGAGGTAGGGGATAATTGTGCTTTATTGTTATATCATTGATCTCTCTGTAGTCAATACACAACCTCATGGATCCATCTTTATTCAAAACGAAAAGAACAGAGGATCCCCATAGAGAAACACTAGTGAGAACAAATCCTTTATCAATCAATTCCTTTAGTTGTTTCTTTAGTACCACTAATTCTAAAGTGGCCATTCTATAAGGGGTCTTTGATGTGGGCCTTGAACCAGGAACTAAGTCAAAGGAAAACTCAATTTCCCGCTCTGGAGGATGTCCAGGTAATTTATCTGGAAACACATCAACATATTCTTTCATATTCGGTACATCCTATATCTGAAAATTCTTCTCCTTACCCATAGTTATTTCATTCCCTTCCTCCCCAATAATTGAATTTAGTAGAGCTACAGGGGGTGGATCTATATGAGAATTATATGGTGATGTTTTTGTCTTAAAAATAAGGTATTACACTTCGTCCTCAAAAATTATAACCTCCTTATTCTTGCAATATATTTTTTCATCATGGTTCGAAAGATAATCCATACCAAGGAAATCAAATTCAATCATGGTTATGACAATAAAATAAAAAGATAACACACGTTTATATGCCATAATGGGGACTTCTGGACACAACTTTGTCGCAATGATACTACCCTTAGGAGTTTTGACTTATAACTCCCTTACTAAATCAAATTAGAAACATCTTATTTTCATGGAAAACTTGGAAGATGTGAAGGAATACGACAATCAAGAATCAAATAAAGCATTGGATAAATTTTATGAAATGATTAATGTACCTACCATGACTTCGTTAAGAACTTAAACCTCCATAGTTGTGACCACATAAGCTTGGACTTGATACCTTTCCCTTATTTGGGAATGTTTCCCTGATGCTTTGGACAATCATTATCATAGTTTCCCATCTCCCAAAAATTATAGCATTGAATATTAATATCTTCTTTGTCCCCCTTAAAATCATCATCAAGATCTAATTTATATCCACATTTTTAGCATACTCTGTTTCCCTTTAAGCAGGAACCATAGTGTTTCCTTCCACAATTGTCACAGGGTGTAAATTCAACTATTCCCTTCTTCCCTATTTTTTTATTTACTTTTCTATAGTTTTTAGCATCCATATTCTTCTCTTTATTTCCCTTAAAGTCATAAGACTTAGGGAATTCCTTTTCCATCTAGATATCACATGAAACTATATCTTTATATGATAAGAAACTTTGGGAGAACAGTGCCCATCAGAGGAATAGCTTTAGGCCATCAAATAATTGATCAATCATGCTCATCAGATTTTGTATATAGTCCACAACATGCCTTTCTAACCTTATGAAGTTATCTTCATACTTTGCAAAATTCTCATCTTTATTTTGCTTCAAATATAGAAATTACCTTTCCATATATGCTCATTGCTCACGAGGAAAGTATTTCTCTAGGAATATTTCCTTAAAGTACCTTTATTCCATCTCTTCTATCTCTTCCTCCTCTTTTGTGTTTTGAATTAATGACCACCACTAATCCACATCTTATAATAGACGATAAACTGCCATGATAACCTCCTCTCTTTCATTACATCCCAAAGCAAGAATTATCTTTTATAGAAAGATTATCCACTGCTCAGCTATAAATGGATTCGTAGTCCCATTGAACGATGGAGGCTATTGTCACATATAGAGATCTAAAAAAGTTCCTCCATGTGGTGGATCTGGATACTTCATACGGGTAAGGTTTTTTTTCATAACTTGACTAAGTTTTCCTAGTATAGTTATAAGCTGCTCTTCACTAGTCGCAACACCAGTGCCAACATCATTATCTTAAATCAGAGGGCAATTCTTACATGGGATGTGCGTGTTCATGCGGTTTCCATTTCTTTCACTAGGCTCCATTTCTAGATAATGGAATACACTAGATTAGTTTATGAATCATAATGTATAATCTTAACTTAACAAAAAACTTAGAATAAATTGAAATCCTATGCATGGCTAATCCTATATTCACAAAAATGGTTTCTTTGAGGAAAAAATTAAATTTAAATCCTTTATAATGGCTTGTAAATAAAATATGAATTATCCTAAGCATATACCCAAGGAGTGTCAATACCAAGAGTACAGAAAGGCCCGTTGTCATGTAACAGGATACACCGGGTCATGCCAGAAACTTCTTGTTAGAGTTTTCACTCCTAGGTACAACTGTAGCAGAGCCACCTCTACCTATTTGTATCCAAACATGGATGTATTTGCTAAAAATATCCACATAATATATTCCTTACCAAAATACCAGGATGTTATTGCATGTTTATCCTACAATAATATGTTAGGGACTTGTTCCATAATCTATGTTTTCTAAATCTAGTTTACAAGTTTTCTACTTAACTTCCACTAATACCAACTATAAGGACCCGACCCCAGTTGCCCGAAGCTGGTGCCTTATTTTATTACATAGTCATATAAATAAGGAATTTATATCCTAAAGGACCAAGTAATTTAGTAGATTTTGGAAACAAGATACATATATAAGTTCAACATTAAATCATGAAAGGAAATACAACACTAATTTATTCCATTAGAAACATCTATGCCTCCTAGATTATGCATGCAGGTAACTCATAAATTACTTCTTCATATCCTAGGAAAATGAAACATAAGAAAGGGTTGAGATCAAATTATCATTAATAGTAAGAAATAAAATAGAAGATAATATAAACATTATACATGGTTAATAAATGAAAACACCTGCCTTTACAAATAATAAACTTGAACACATTATGGAAGGAATATGAGCTGAGTAAATAATTCCATAATAAAACATAATCATGGGTATTCTATTAGTTAAATAACCACATGAAATTTAAATTAATAGATTCATAATGAGGGAAGTGCATATTCTGAACATTCTGAAATATTTCATCAAGGCCTAAACCAAGACTTCTAAAAACGATTAAGGCTTCAGCTAAAACCATATATCAAATTGGGAAATGCCTCAACCAATTCTACATCTATTTGTCTCATGATACCTACCAATGCATCAAGGGGATATAGCGGGCCCCAACCGTCACATAATAAGTCCAATTAATTCATCATATGAGTAGGGATAAACATAAACAACATATATATTCATATTGAAACTCACATATGAAATGTAAACAACTCTCCCTAAACATTATGCTTAAACACTAACCATTAAGAGTAAATTGGTGAATGGTTTTAGGATAGAATATCCATAATAAAACTAGTTATAAACCATCCAATTAAATATTTTAGATGATATAATAAAACAATAATCCCAATAATACATAACAATCAACAAGAGTGTTTAAACAGACAAAAATACTCTTATAGAATCACTGAGTAATTATTTAGATAAATGCTCTTTTATTTTGAAAAAAAGAGTTCTTTTGGAAAAGTATTTGTATAAAACCATAAGCTAAGTAAGATATTATTTTCAAAATAAAATGAGTGATTTTATAAATATATTGATTTCCAAAAATAGATTATATAGTACCCTTGAAAATAGGTAAATTTTTTAGAAATTCCCTTGAATCGGGCTTGTATTTCGGAAATAATTTTGAAAGTTCATTTTAAAATGTGTAAATCTCTATAAAATAAGGAAGGATTATGGTTGGTAAACATATATAGAACACTCACAAAGAATTTATGAGGATTAAAAAATAATACATAAGAACTTCATTGAGGTAAGTAGACAATAAAATTAACCTGAATGAAAATGGAGGTTTGGGTGAAAAACCCTTACCTTAAGTCCGAATGTGTTCCACTCTTGAACTTAAGATCCTGGAATATGAAATTAGACTTATTAATAACTTATTTCAGAACCTATTAAACATGTATTTAGTTTATCATAATTCTGTTTAGTTAATTTATGCCCTTATTGATAAGTTATTATATTGAATTCCAAAAGACCAATAAACAAATTCATTTATATCAAACCACATCAAAGTACACAACAACGGAAGAACAAACTAAGAATCAAAGTACACAACAGATGAACAAATCAAGACTCTCAAAAGACACTACGGAAGTACACAACAACGGAAGAACAAACTAAGAATCAAAGTACACAACAGATGAACAAATCAAGACTCTCAAAAGACACTACAACTCCATGATAAAAAAGCTCCAAGCTCCACAAAATCTCCCAAGCATCACCACAATCCACTAGCAGTAAGATGCTTTACCTTTACCTGTGTCCCAGAATACGACATCTGCAAAAGCACCAACGTGCCAAAGCACAGGTGAGTATAAAACTCAGTAGGTTTTCCCCAATGACTTCCCTACTCACGCCACTAGGATAGAATACTTAGCCACATTTATATAAAAATATTTTATATAAAACATTTTCTCAAAAGCCGTTTATAACTAAATATAAACAAGTTTACAAAACCATTCATAACCAAAGGCATTCTAAGATCAATTGAATCCAATTTTCCAGCAAGTTATTTTTCCAGAAAAAAATAACCAAACAAGCTTAAGAACCATTTCACAAACAATACTTTTTGATATAACCATCAATTTCCCTGTCACGACCCGACCCAACGGGGCTCGAGCCACGACTCCCCAAGCCCGCCTCCAATAGGCCAGGGGCTGGGGACCAGTGCCGAGTAGGCTATCACACACATGGGAGGCATTAGCCTAAGGTACCTGTACACATGCACCCACAACCACCTCCATGAAACAGTGGAGAGATATAGAAACTGGAAAGTAAGTGCATGCATACACTATCCCACAACCAGAGAGAAACAACAAAAGTACAAGGGCAAAACAGGGCCCACCAAAAGAAAACTACAAAGCGCATCCAACCTGCTCTGAAGAAGGGGAACACTGCCACAAACACCCGCAGAAAAGCTCCCTCAGCACAGCTCCGGTAAACACCCCGGTCAACTCTCTCACTAAGCTCCGCCTGCTCCGGGTCCTCCTGGGACTCTGTCAAAAGGCATGTGGTCTGCACAAGACACAAACATGTGCGGGCAAAGCCCGTGCAGGGGTGAGTATAAACATACTCAATAGGCACCCCAAAAACCCAAAACCCAAGGGAGCAACTGAAAGGAAACAATCCGCTCAACCCAGCCAGAGGGAACCCAGACGAGAGAGAAACTCCATCTCGTGACCATCCTCGGCTAAAGACAACTAGTCATCTCAGCTCAGCTCAGGTGTATGCCCATACATACACCTTGAACAATCCAGATATACACAGCTCACGCCACAAAGCCACAAGAGGTACCGACTCATCACCAGCAACTGTCTACAACCAGGAGAGTACACCACACGAACACTGTCATACCATATGACACTCATCCGAGAGATACACTCCATCGGGTCCCAAACAAACATCTCAGACGCTCACCCGAGAGACCACGCTCGTCGGATAACATCACTAAGGAAACATCGCTGAACCACCATAACCACCAAACTCCTCGGATAGGGGATCACCGCTAGGGTCCGCTAGGGGATACCAAAAACCACTCCAGTATACGTAGCTCACAGATAGGGGATCACACCCAGGGTCTGCTAGGGGATACCACGACCAGATCTGGCATACGTAGTTTTCACAGATAGGGGATCACACCCAAGATCCATTGGGGGATACCACAACCTGATCTGGCGCTCGACAGAACTCCACACTCAGATAGAGGATCATCGTCCATATAAAGTTGGTCACAACGATACCGGAACCCTATCTGGTATAACTCACGATGTAGGGGATCGAACCGACGATGCTGAAACCCTACCGAAACCACGCACTGAGTAGGGGATCGCATAACCAATGATACCGTAACCCTACCATAAACCACATGCTGAGTAGGGGATCGTATACCCGATGATGACACATCCCTACTGAGCACAGACCACCGCGTATGGGATCATATTTCTGATGATTCCACAAACCCTACGGGGTTAACCTGCTAGATAGGGGATCACCGCCCGTAAATAAGCGGTCACAGCGATACCAAGAACCCAATCTAGGGTAAAGATGCTAGAGGATCCACTCCGGGCCCACCGGAGGGATACCACAACTCTAACAGTTTAAACATCCCATTGAGAGGATCACTAACCCATACGAAGGTTGTGATACCACACGAACCCTCGTAGGAACGAACCAAGGGAGAACCCTCAACCACTACTGGTCCAAACATCGCTAACCCGAGCGACCCGCCACAACGCCACACTGCACACCTCCTAAGCCAAAACCGAGGCCACCATCGCGTTCCACGCGGAAAAACACGCAGGATAGGCTGTTTACTCGCCCGAAATGGAGCACTGGTGAAAAAGGAACTATTCACCGTAGCTAGCTCATGCGGGGCCCACACAATGATCCCGAAACATATTGAGCAGATCACACCACGACGATCCCCTCGGAAAAACAAGCGGAATCGACTACTCGCTCGTCTGAAACGGACACCCGGTGGAAAAAGCACTATTCACCGAAGCCCAGCTCGGGTGGGGCCCAGACCTGGATTCTGAAACTCATCGAACAGAACGCACCATAGCGTTCCTCTCGGAAAAACACACAGGATCGACTATTCATCGGCCAAAATCGGACTCCTGGTGCAAAAGCTGCGTTTCTCCGCAAACGCCAAAACCCAGCCTTATGGGGCCCGCACACCGTTCTCAGTCCCAATACCCGGAAACCATCTCAAAAAGTCCTTCGTACCATCAAGGTCTCAACGCCACTGACATCACGTCAATCGGACGCTCCGGGTAGAAGTTACAACGACCCAAAGTCGTAAAATAATAAAATAATATTATTTTATACGACATTTCTAGCTCCCGGGCCACGATACCGAACATTTAAACCCTAGAACCTACACCGGAGGGTTCGCCTCGTCGTCAGGGTCACGTCGCCCCAAACGGCGCGCGAATCTGGCTCCCGGTTTGCAAGATTCGGGGGTTTAAAGACCCCCCGTATAGTAAAAGAGGCCGGACCGGCCGCCGCCGCCGGCCTGCCTTGGCCGGCGGCCCTCCGCCGCGCGCCGCCGCGTGCCGCCGCGCTGGGCGGGCGGCCGCCGCGGCTCCGCCGCCGGCCGCCAGGATCCGCCGGCGCCGGCGCCGTCGTGCCGACCGCCAGGATCCGCCGGCGCCGGCGCCGTCGCGCCGGTGCCGCGCCGACAGATCTTCCGCCGACCGCTGGGGGCACCCCGGTGGTCCAGTTTGAAATCCGGAGGTGTCTTCACGACCCTCGAGACCCAATCTACACTGCTACGACTTCAATTTGTAGAAAAACGCAGCAAAAACGGGATCAGGGGTTAAAACTCAAAATCGCCTACCTCGCGGGCGAAACGCCGACGTTCTGCCTCAGATCCGCGCTCCAGAGCTTCCGCTGCGCGCTCCTGGAACGTCCGCCGTCGAATTCCGAGCTCGTGGGCGCTTCGTTTGCTCGATTCGGCGGAACAGCGGTGAACAACGGCGAAGAACGCCGAGAGGAACGATAAAGGGGGGGGGGGGGGGGGGTGATATTTATATCAGCGGCCCACCGGCGCCAAACCCGCCTCGGACTCGACGCCCGATGCGAACAAAAGTAAGGTCACCCCTAGGGTAAACGCGCCATTATGAATGCAACGGCGGACTCAGATTTTCCATCCGAGACTCCGTTCAGAAGTTATTTGAGCCGACGCTCGCACACTAACTTTGCTACTTATTTACGAAAACGCCCCTGGTGGCGTTTCTCACCGCAGGCCCGCGCCCGCAAAGTTTATACCCCGCCTAGGGTAAACGGCACGTTCCGGACGCAACCGTGCCCTCAGATTCCCGTTCTGAGCTACCATATAGAAGATATCACACACCCGCCACGTGCATAGTATAAAAAATACTTAATATTATTATAAAATTAATTCCGGGCACACCGGGCCACGGAATCGCACGCCGTCTTCACGCCTAGCTCTGGAATTATTCCTAGAAATATTCCAAAGGCTGACAGGACCAAAAACCTGAGTCACTACATCCTACCCCCCCTTAGAACTTTTCGTTCCCGAAAATCCCTAAGCACAAGGAAAGCGACTGGACTCTCAAATGGGTCTCACACACTAGCGAGCTCACCAACCAACACCCACACAGGGTCTTACCAACGCCCTGAACAAAAATCGAGCAAACAACAAATGGAAAGAGTACCGCTAAATAGTGTCTAACAAACTACTGAGTAAGTAGAAAAGACACAAGGCGTACCTCTATCCATCCGCGGTGCCTCTGGGTTGACTGCCTCCAGGGCATGCAGCTGTCCTCGCCCTCGACCACCAGCTCCCTGAGCTTGGCGTGGACCACCTAGGGGTGGGGGTGGTGGAAACTGGTATTGCCTACCACCGCCTCCTGCTGCACCAGCTCCACCCCTACGTCCGCCGCCCTGAAGACCTCCTTGCTCGAGACGCTGCCTCTGCCAAGGCGGTCCATCGACCGGCTCCCTCTCAGCAGCACGTCGGGTAGGAAAATCTCTAGAAATATGTCCCCAACCGTCGCAAGCGTAACACCGCCTCTCCTACGGCTGACCAAAACTGGCCTGCGAGCCCTGTGAGCCCTGAGGCTCAGATCCTCCATCTTGGGGTCGCCTCCTGAAACGTCGGCCACATCCAGACCCCTGAGTCTGTCGTCGGCTACCAGATGCCGATCCGACCGACGAAGTCTCATCTCTCGAGTGCCCAGCACTAACAGGGGGAAACTGCTCAGCCAAAAATCTCTCCACCACCAACGCTCACTCCAGCACTCCATCATAGGTGGGCAGGCACAAGGAAACCACACATGCTCGGATGTCCCTGCGTAAGTCCTGCTCGAAGGTCCGAGCCCTAAAGAACGGGTCTCGAACCATATCCAGGGAGTATCGTGACAGGTCTGTAAACCTCACTGAGTACTCCGACACAATCATGCTCTCCTGTCGAAGCTGCAGAAGCTCCTGGATCCGCACTGACCTCAGTGTCACCGGATAGAACTCCTCCCTGAAGAGCCGCTCAAACTCTGCCCACGTGAGCGTCTCCTCGTCATGGGACTGCGTCACCAAACTACACCATCGCCCGACAGAACCATGCAGAAGGCTCGCCGCTAGGACCACCATCTGATCTGGAGGTGTCCTCACTAGGAGGAAAACTCGGGTGACTGCCTCAAGCCAGTCATCAGCTGCCTGGTGGTCTGGATCACCCCGGAACCTCAGAGGTCACTGCCTCTATAACTCGTGCAGCGCACTCAGCCTGCGTGCAACCTCATCCTGCACCGCCGGCACAACCAGCTGCTCAACAGGTGGTGGCTCAACTGGCAGACCACCGGGAGGTGCAACCTCAGAACCTGCGCCCTGCTCCACAACCACTATACGGGACGGGTCATCAGCACAATTCTGTTGCATAACCCTCACTGGCTGTCATCGTGGAGGCATCCTGAAATACATTCAAGACGCAGTACAGTCAAGCGTATATCTGGAGAGATGACTCAAGAAGGACAAGGAAAAACCAAAAACCCAGTCCTATATGATGCATGTACCATTATGTCCCCGCGACCAGTGTACGAATGTACCAAGTCAAAAGGCAGGTTGTCAGAGTCTTGGTGTATGGATACGTCGGCCGCCACACTAACACTGGTGTCTCTGGCCTGAAATCCAAACTCGAAACATCCTAACACTACCACTATGCAACCCAAAATAAGCTCACAGCTAGACCAGCTACGCTCTGAGATCCCAAAGGTGGAACTTCCTCTGATACCACTCTGTCATGACCCAACCCAATGGGGCTCGAGCCGCGACCCCCCAAGCCCACCTCCAATAGGCCAGGGGCTAGAAACCAGAGCCGAGTAGGCTATCACACACATGGGAGGCATTAGCCTAAGGTACCTTTACACACGCACCCACAACCACCTCCATGCAACAATGCAGAGATAAAGAAACTGGAAAGTAAATGCATGCATACACTATCCCACAACTAGAGAGCAACATCAAAAGTACAAGGGCAAAACAGGGCCCACCAAAAGAAAACTACAAAGCGCATCCAACTTGCTCTAAAGAAGGGGAACACTGCCACAAACACCCACCAGAAAGCTCCCTCGACACAGCTCTGGTAAACACCCCGGTCAACTCGCTCACTAAGCTCTGCCTGCTTCGGGTCCTCCTGGGACTCCGTCAAAGGCATGTGGTCTGCACAAGACACAAACATGTGCGGGAAAAGCCCGTGCAGGGGTGAGTATAAACATAATTAGTAGGCACCCCAAAAACCCAAAACCCAAGGGAGCAACTGAAAGGCAATAGTCCGCTCAACCCAGCCAGAGGGAACCCAGACGAGAGAGAAACTCCATCTCGTGACCATCCTCGGCTAAACACAACTAGTCATCTCATCTCAGCTCAGGTGTATGCCCATACATACACCTTGAACAATCCAGATATACACAGCTCACGCCACAAAGCCACAAGAGGTACCGACCTCCTCACCAGCAACTGTCCACAACCAGGAGAGTACACCACACAAACACTATCATACCATATGAAACCCATCCGAGAGATACACTCCATCGGGTCCCAAACAAAGATCTTAGACGCTCACCTGAGAGACCACGCTCGTCGGATAACATCACTGAGGAAACATCGCTGAACCACCATAACCACCAAACTCCTCGGATAGGGGATCGCCGCTAGGGTCCTCTAGGGGATACCAAGACCCACTCCGGTATACGTAGCTCACAGATAGGGGATCAATCCCAGGGTCCGCTGGGGGATACTATGACCCGATCTAGCATACGTAGTTCTCACAGATAGGGGATCACACCCAAGATCCATTGGGGGATACCACAACCCGATCTGGCGCTCGATAGAACTCCACACTCAGATAGAGGATCATCGTCCATATAAAGTTGGTCACGACGATACCAGAACCCTATCTGGTATAACTCGCGATGTAGGGGATCGAACCGACGATGCCGTAACCCTACCGAAACAACGCACTGAGTAGGGGATCGCATAACCAACGATACCGTAACCCTACCATAAACCACATGCTGAGTAGGGGATTGTATACCCGACGATGCCACAACCCTACTGAGCATGGCCCACCACGTAGGGGATCATATTTCTGATGATTCCACAAACCCTACGGGGTTAACCTGCTAGATAGGGGATCACCGCCTGTAAATAAGCGGTCACAGCGATACCAAGAACCTGATCTAGGGTAAAGATGCTAGAGAATCCACTCCGGGCCCACCGGAGGGATACCACAACTCTAAAAGTTTAAAAATACCATCGAGAGGATCAAAAACCCATACGAAGGTTGTGATACCACACGAACCCTCATAGGAACGAACCAAGGGAGAACCCTCAACCACTGCTGGTCCAAACGTCGCTAACCCGAGCGACCAGCCCCAACGCCACACTGCGCACCTCCTAAGACAAAACCGAGGCCACCATCGCGTTCCATGCGAAAAAACACGCAGGATAGGCTGTTTACTCGCCCGAAACAGAGCACCGGTGAAAACGGCACTATTCACCGTAGCTAGCTCATGTGGGGCCCACACAACGATCCTGAAACCCATCGAGCGGATCACACCACGACGATCCCCTCAAAAAAATAAGCGGAATCGACTACTCGCTCGTCCAAAACAGACACCCAGTGGAAAATGCACTATTCACCGAAGCCCAGCTCAGGTGGGGCCCACGCCTGGATTCCGAAACTCATCTAACGGAACGCACCATTGCGTTCCTCTCGTAAAAACACACAGGATCGACTATTCATCCACCAAAATCGGACTCCTGGTGCAAAAGCTGCGTTTCTCCGCAAACGCCAAAACCCTGCCTTGTGGGTCCCGTACCCCGTTCTCAGTCCCAACACCCGGAAACCATCTCAAAAAGTCCGTCGTACTATCAGGGTCTCAACGCCACTGACGGCACGTCAATCAGACGCTCCGGGTAGAAGTTACAACGACCCAAAGTCGTAAAATAATAAAATAATATTATTTTATACGACATTTCTAGCTCCTGGGCCACGATCCCGAACCTTTAAACCCTCGAACCCACACCATAGGGTTTGCCTCGTCGTCTGGGTCATGTCACCGCAAACGGCGCGCGAATCCGGCTCCCGGTTTGCAAGATATGAGGGTTTAAAGACCCCAGTATAGTAAAAGAGGCCGGACCGGCCGGCCGGGACCGGCCGCCGCCGCCGGGCCGCCCTGGCCGGCGGCCCTCCGCCGCGCTGGGTGGCCGGCAGCCGCGGCTCCGCCGCGGGCCGCGGGTGCCACGTCGGCGGATCTTCCGCGGACCGCCGGGGGCACCCCGGTGGTCCGTTTTGCGATCCGGAGGTGTCTGCACGACCCTCGGGACCCGATCTACACTACTACGGCTTCAATTTGCAGAAAAACACAGCAAAAACGGGATCGGAGGTTAAAACTCAAAACCGCCTACCTCGCGGGCGAAACGCCGACGTTCTGCCTCAGATCCGCGCTCCAGAGCTTCCGCTGCGTGCTCCTGGATCGTCCGTCGTCGAATTCCGAGCTCGTGGGCGCTTCGTTTGCTCGATTCGGCAGAACGGCGGTGAAGAACGCCAAGTGGAACGATAAAGGGGGGGGGGGGGGGGGGCGCTGATATTTATATCAGCGGCCCGCCGGAGCCAAACCCGCCTCGGACCCGACGCCTGATGCAAACAAAAGTAAGGTCACCCCTAGGGTAAACGTGCCGTTCTGAATGCAACGGCGGACTCAGATTTTCCATCCGAGACTCTGTTCAGAAGTTATTTGAGCCGACGCTCACACACTAACTTTGCTACTTCTTTTCGAAAACACCCCTGGTGGCGTTTCTCACCGCAGGCCCGCACCCGCAAAGTTTATACCCCGCCTAGGGTAAACGGCACGTTCCGGACGCAACCGTGCCCTCAGATTCCTATTCTGAGCTACCATTTAAGAGATATCACACCCCATCCACGTGCATAGTATAAAAAATACTTAATATTTTTATAAAATTAATTCCGGGCACACCGGGCCACGGAATCGAACACCGTCTTCGCGCCTAGCTCTGTAATTATTCCTAGAAATATTACAAAGGCTGACAGGACCAAAAACCTGAGTCACTACATTCCCAACCCATACTAAAAACCATTCATGCTTCGTTATGACAGTTCCATACTCATGAGTGGTCTCTCATCGATCTAACAAGCCGTCACAAGGTAATTGTTTCCTATGCGCCATTACACCTTTGGCACCGAGAACAAAGTCATATTTCAACCAAGCCTCATATAAGTAGTTTCCATTGTTCCATTAAACATTTGGCACCGAGCACAAGGTCCTATTTCAACCAATCCCCATACATGCAATATGAACACACACCACATATTCCCATCAATCATGCCAAAACACCCTTTTAATAAAAACAGAGTGTTCATTTTCTTTATTTTTATAATTGGTTCACTTGTTCTTAAGTAGTGGAGTTCATTTGGAATGGATATAAATCTCGAGAATTGAAATTAGATATTATTTTTGAACATCCGGAAGTGTTAATGGTCGTTTCAATCATTTGGTTACATGGAAAGAGGATGAATCATTAGATGAAATATTAATGGCATTCAATTAGATTATTTTACTGGTATTTTGATTATTAGGATCTAGTTTGGTCATACTATTTAATAATATGTATGTGTACTGGTTATTGAATATTAATTAGGTTATAATAAATATATTATAGTATGGTTAAACCATAAAAATGGTTTCATGACCAGTAATGTAGGATAAATTGAAGAACAAAACTTCATTGTCCACGAATGTTATAAATTTGAACCTCAATGATGTTGATTTTGTTTATAAATTAAAATGGAGAGAGTAAGAATATTTATGATTGGTATTTGATTCACATGATATAATTCCATTATATAGATTATACTAGAATTATCATGGTCATTTGGATAGAGGAGGCGAGGAAAGGATTACAAAAGAAGATAAATTGAGATGAAACTAAATGAATAAGAAGGGTGCTTTACCTCTTGAAATAACCTCCTTGAGAATCTCCTTAAAGGAAGGAGTTTTGGTCTTTTGGAAAGACCAAGAGATTATTGGACATGGATAGTGACTAGGGAAGGGTATTTTGGAAGAGTTTTTAGGAGATTCATGGCTTATCAGAGTTAATAGAAGAGGGAGTGATGGGGGGTTTTTATAGTGGAGGGGAGGAGTGAGTTTTGAATATTTTATTCATTATTTTATTAATTCCCTCAAGACAACCAATATTGTTGTTTAATGTAACCCATAATAGTAATAAGTATATGTGAGTTCAAAAAAAGTGGCCTTACATCACTCATGATGTCATAAATAGTGTATTTAACTGATAATTTGTATATACGTTATTTTACCATATTTCACTATTCATCAAAAGTTCAAGAATTTCAGAAAAATCCAAAAAATTCACCCCTACCATTTTTTGATGTGTAGAATTAAAAAATGAACTCCATTTTTCAAAAATAATTTTCTAAATATTATTAATTTAATTTTTAAATAAAATCATAGTTAATTACAAAAATAACAATTTTAAAGGTATAATTAGTTTTATATAACATGGAAAAATTAATTAAGATATCATTATCTTATTACCTTAATAAAATAAAATAATATCATTATTTACTATTCATAAGTTTCATATTACTATTCATTAGGATATGTTACCATTCATCAAAAAAACAAGTTTGTTCTATCAGAATCCAAATAACTTACTAATCACAACTCTAGATGACCATTTTTTTGAAATTCAAAACATAAAAGAGGCAAAGTTGTGTTTAATGACTATATTGTGAAATGTGTTGTTTTTTTGGGACACAATGTTTCATGCATTCCATATTTATTTTCAAAACCTTGGGGTGTTGCATTTTCACTATTAAAAGAAATCTATAGATACATTTCATTCTTATTTTATTGATTAAATGAAATGTGTGTTCTGTAATTTACCTTTTCCATATTGATTATTCCTTATCCAATTATTTAAATGGAATATATGTTCAGTTATTTAACTTTCCATATTTTTTAGGAAATCCCTATCATATTATTGATTACATGAAATGTGTGTTCAGTTATTTACCTTTCCATATTATTTACACACTCCCTCTTAGTTTATTTATTATATGACATGTGTGTTCAATTATTTACCTTTTTATTTTGATTATTCTCATTGATTCATTATTGTTTACATTATACTTAACTCTTACTGAGAATTTGTGCTCACTTTTATTTTGTTTCCTTTCCTTAGGATTCCATAAAGTTTTCCAATAAATATATACAAGGATATACTAGAGGGAATAAAGTTATTATCCTTAAAAAATTATTTTTTAATTTGTGAATTCATTTGTAATTAGAGACTCATGTATGTATCTAGTTTACCAGAACTTCTAAATTGACCAGTCCTTCAAGATTTTATCCCCTATAATCATGCCAATGTAATGGTTGTAGACACATGCTTTGGGATTAATGGAGTCAGGTTTTTACTCCCTCTCAAGGAATATGGAATGTATTTCCCATATAACATTTTTTTCTTAAGGGGTCATATATGTATATCCCCTTGTTTCATTGGGGTATCCTATAAGGGTACAATTTATACCTTGGGATTAAAGTTTATTAACTGAAGAGGCCTTAACAAATGATTCACTTCCCCACACATGTAAGTTTGATAAAATGATTTTTTTCCACTCAAAAATTCATATGGAATTCTTTTTATCAATTTAGTTGGTACTTAGTTTAGTATATGTGCCACTGTTTGTAAAACATATCCCCAAAAGGATAATGGAAGAATCATATGACTCATCATTGATCTCACCATATCCAACAAGGTGAGATTCCTCCATTCACTTATACTGTTCCATTGATGTGTATTAGTTGGATCGAGTTGAGATAAAATCTCAAACCCCTGAAATAATCAATGGAGTTTTGATTGAGATATTCTCCACCATGGTTTGAGAAGAGTTTCTTAATCATCTTACCAAGCTTCTTATCAAATTCATTTTTGTATTCCTTAATTTTTTTTAAAGGAATCCAACTTTTACCAAATTAATTAGACATATCCATAACTACTAAAATCATAATTCAAAGCTATGTAGTATGAGTACCCACCCCTTTCTTCAATAGGAAAAGGTCCACACATGTATGTATAAACTAATTCAAGAATCACTTTGGCCCTTCCACCTTTCCCACTAAATTGGAATTTTATAATATTTCTTTATAAACATGCATGATATATACCAAGTGGTTTTAGTTTAAAAGAATCTAAATATCCATATTGATATAATTTAGTTAATCAATTTTCATTTACAAGACCTAGTTAGTGAGGCCAAAGTTGGGTGTGGTATGAGTCATGTAAGGTTGTTTTGTTATCGATTTCCATTACTTGGTTTGTGTATTCCTATACATAAGACTATTAATTAAATGTTACTTAGCATAAAAAAAATGATATATTTATAAAAGAAACAAATTTTAATTCCAAATTTGAAAATAAAACCATCTGCATCTATTCTAGATACTGATATAATGTTTTTGGAAATAGATAGAATATAATAACAACCTTTCAAAACCAAGATCATTCTAGTCGACAACATGAGGTGGTAGTCCCTGATAACTACAATAGTAAGTTTATCCTCATTGGATTATCATAAATATACCCCCTCTTAGTCAATTATTTTGAATCTACTTGGTTTTTTTATTTGAATACACTCGTGAGCAATACAAGATTTATCTAATACCCAATTTGTAGAAACAAATAAATTTCACTCGATAACAAACACACCCGAAACTTCCCATTGCTTCCTAGTCCTTGTGTAGTTTTTCTTCCAGTGCCCCTTATTTCCACATGAAAAGCAAAAATCATCATATTCCCTTGATTTCCCCTTGATATTCCTCTTCTTTGAAGGGTGTTGAGAAAAATCCTTGGCCTTGGGGATTTTCACTTGGCCTTTTCGCCTTTTCACCATAAGAAAGAAAGGTTTTTTTCTTCATCTCCTTATCCACTTGGTGAAGAAGAGTGAGAATATCTCATAGATAATTATGAATGTTTTTTATATTATAATTCAAAATAAAACTTGAGAATCTTTGAGGGAGTGATATAAGAATGGGATCAATTCCCAATTGTTTAGGGAGTTTAAACCCCAGAACCTCTAGGCTCTCAATATAGCCAATAATATTAACTACGTGAGGTAATGATTGGGAAACTTTTTCAATATTTCTCTGAAAAATATCCTTGGAGATCTTATACTGATATTTTCTAGCTCTCTCTTAATATAGGACACAGAGATAGTCAATCATTTTATACACATCCATATTTTTGTAATATTTCATGATCTTACTAGACATGGATGAATGAATAAAAAAATGAAGATCAACAGGATCATTCATATGTTTCTTATATACTAGTAACTCCTCATTAGTTTCCTCCTTAGTATGAGGATCATAAAGTGGGGATTTTAGCACATATGGTTTCCATTCGTGGCACAAAACAACCCAAAGGTATCTGTACTATTCCTGGAAGTTACTACCAGTTAGGAGATGGTCATTCTCTAATATATATCAAAGTAATTGTCTGGATGATGGGCTTTCCATTTGTTTTAAAATTTAAAATATCACATTTTAAGGACTTTTCTTGATTACAAATTAGGTGAGATATAATAAATTAAATATTTTTATTAAAAATACCACTATTTAATCAAGTCCTAATAGCCCATCCTTTGAATCTTAGAATGTATAGTTTCTAGTACATTATAGTGGAAATGATCCGAATTTCCATTTGTATAACCTTAAAAATAGTTGTTCAAGGTATTTTAATATATTTAGGTAGGCATGTGTTTTCCAATTTCAGGGTTGAAGATCCTTGATCCGTTGAATAGACTCGCCAATCCTAAAATACTGACTTGGATTTTCTTAACACTTGCCCCCAAATCACACAAGTCTAGAAAGTTCTACTCCTCTTTATGTAAAATGGATAATTCAACCCAAAAACTTTATAATAACTCCCCTTATAAAAGTAAGTGTCCCAACAAGGGTTGGTCAAAAACTTTGTTCTATAGGTTTCATTCTAAATCAAGAAATGAAAGGCCAAGTCTGAATTAATATTTAATTGAGGTATTTTAATTTATTATGCATAATTTTTATCTTATTTTATCCTTTACATGTCTTGTTAACATTATGTGTATTTTACTTAATTAATTAACCATGTTGGATAAAAAATTTATGCATAATCCATTTATTTAAATTTCATCTTTTCATATTAATTTATTTATTTATGTGACTGTAGTCTTGCATACATAACATAAATAATGAATATAAATAAATAAAAAAACTAAATAACCCAATAATGATCTTATCTAATGTTTTATTTTCTGATTGAACATTAAATAAACCTATAACCTTGGGAAATAAATCCTTTTCTAGTATTGGCATGAGTTACAACATTCCACTTGTACACCTATGTATCATAGAGTTGGTATCTTCATGGTTCTGTCTTGAACCTCCTGCACATGCCTTGGGATGATCCATTAAATACAAGTATTTTTTACTCACATGCAGGTGAGAGGAACTAAAGTATTGGTTAAATGATATTACATAAATCTCTTTGGATATGCAGGTCCCACATAATAATGGAGGGGGAGGATACCCATAAAACATCATTTAATTTAATATTAAATAATTGAAAACCCATGTAATAAATTAAATTAAATAAATTCCAACACATACTTAGGTCTTTTTCAAGATCATGACTGGTTATATATTCAATAAATAGGCAAAAGTAACTAGCTAGAATTTATTTATTTATTCTTTATTTATTATTAAGATAAACACAGTTGTGTTAATTAATTAATGAATGGATTAATTAATTCCCTTGAATCTTAATGATCATCCAAAGTTAATTTGAGATACCCATAATTTATGGAATTCATGGAAATAAATGGTATAACAAATGATGATATATTTATTACAATAAATTAACTGATCATTTACAATTATTTAAAACTATTATTAAAATTTCAATCAAACAATGGTGTCCCCATCAATAAAATAAAGTTTTAATGGTGTAATTTTTCAATTTAATGTAATTTTAATTCTTTCTTTTAATAGGAGACTATATGGAATGTACAGACCAACTACATTCCATGTATCTCGGTTTCTATGTATCCAGTGTATATTATTAAGTCTATAGTGTGTACCTTAGTTAGACTACATGGTGCGTACAGACCATCTACACATCATGTGTTCCATTTATTGTGTGTCTAGAATGCATTATTGGATCTTCAGTGTGTGTTTCAGATGGGGTAATTTACGAACTACATGTTGTGTACTCTATATACATGCTGTCTATATCATAAATACTCCATGTTTTCAGTATCATGCTATTTTGCCTATGTATAATTACCATAATTATTGTACAAATTATGCCACTAACTCATGTAGACTAAGTGATGTGTATACCAAATACATGTCATGTAATCTGAAAACCCATGTGATAAAATATCCTAGTCTACATACGGTGTACAATAAATGAAATGCGTATAGTAACTATGTGATGCTCCGTGTACCCCTTGGAATATCCATATACAATATACTTGGGTACATGACATGTACCTCTGAGTATATGCTGAGTAACCCTATCTTATCAACCAAAAAATTGGAATTTCC
Organism: Viscum album; assembly: GCA_963277665.1. Lineage (NCBI taxonomy): Eukaryota > Viridiplantae > Streptophyta > Magnoliopsida > Santalales > Viscaceae > Viscum > Viscum album. The sequence goes on from OY728153.1 coordinate 32,669,493, forward strand.
TAATAGAAACCCCAACCGTTCTTCATATGTTCTTAAACCTTTAAGAAAATGAAACACTGAAAGAATAATTATTAAGATGTCGAAGCATGTTAATTCAAATCATATTAAAGAAATAATAGAATGAAATGAAAATATAACAAAAATTGTGAATAGATCAGCAATCAAATAAATAATTATAAATTTAAACATGACTACTCTAATACCACTTTCAGGTTACGAGTGAAGAAAAAGCATGTGGTGGGTGATGGGATAATTAAAATTTATTTTAATATCAATTTCCCAGAACCCCAATAGTGGATCCTGCATGTTAATTTTAAAAATTAATTCATTTAGATTGGAAGAAATTAATTAACTTGTCTTAGGTTTCTTTCTTCATAGTCAATAATGATCATCTAAAAAGACCCTTTTGGATTTCCATAATTTTTCTTGTGAGGATCCAAGGGTAGAATCCCTCTAGTGATGATCCACACTTGCTCCAACAATATCTGACCAATACTAGAAGATCTTTAGGTGTTAACATAGTGAATCAAATTTATTTCATTATTCATTCTTGATCGCTCATTCTTCAGTCTTGAATAAATATATCTTTCATTCTCATTATTGAGAGATAGAGAGATGGAGGATTCAAAAGAAAATTCTTTGTGTCCAAAAATTCTCTATTTTTCGATTACCTAAATAATAACCATAACAGGCTATTTATATAGGTAGGGTTTAAGTTAGAATATTATTTAATTGAATGTTGGAACATAAACAATATTAAAACCTTTAATAAACTCCATTCTACAAAATAAAAATATAATTATTATTTTTTGGTGTGTATAATCTTTCACAAATGATGAATAATATTTATTAACTTGTAAATTATTATTTATCATCGGATGCAGACTTGATCCATTCAAAATACTCATCATTTATTGACAACTCAAAAAAATATTTTATTCATAAATAAATATTTCACTCACATACTGGAGAATAAATATTTATTAAATATTCAATAAAATAAATAAATATGTTTTTATTCACGTGCCGAGGAATAAATATTTTTTAATTTATATGATCAATATAGTTTGAATAAAATTATAACTCAGTCTTGAGAATAATATTTATTCCATTAATTAAATTAAAATATAATTTAATTGAGATCAATAGAAACACTTAGTGTGTGCCCCTCTAGGGTCCTTTCTCATTGGAATTTTGCTAGATTGCCTGAATTCCAAGATTACTGTATAGTAATGGGTTAAGATACCCAAGAGAAAGAACTTATTGTTGTAACATTAAAAACAACATGCAAAAACTCACTGTATAATATAATCCATTTGTCATAATATCTCATAAAGAAGGTTTCACAATGGTGTCATCAACCTATATACTCGATACGTATTTCTTTGACTATCTGAAATAAACATATCAATGCACCATAATCATGGAATTTAGGAAACGATTATATTCCAATCAAAGGAACAAGATATAAACTCCCATAAAGATGGAAGGTACACATCATTCCTCAACTTATCCATTTATGACATTTCAATCATGATGCACCCAATGTAACCTACTTTCCGCCAATATAAGGTGTGATGGTTTTTATTAGTAAATCTAAGTAGACGAGCCATGACATACCCCAATGATAATCTTAGAATCTAAGGACCTTTACACATGCTCATAGATAGGAATATTCGATGACACCAGAACATACAAGATTCCTACTGGTGGTTCTATTCTCATAATCTTCCATATTAGGGATTACTAAGCATGAACTTCATAGAAAAGAAGCCACATCCACTTACACGTACTCAAAACTAATGTTCTATATACTTTGTGTCTCATCATAGTATGTTATCCAACCATATAATTATATAAAGAATATTATCATAGCACTCGAAGGTTCTCATCATAGAGGGGAACTGTTATGAACTAATCAATGTGACAAATAATATAGGGAATTATTATATTAATGTCATGAAAAAAATGAACAATATGTAATAATATGTTTAATTAATATTCAATACATTAAATATACTTATAATAAAAGTACAATATGTTGATCGTAGGACACCAACTCCAAAACATTCATTGTTAAAAAAACCATGCTCCTCCCTTTAATAGGCTTCACGATTGACTGACATGGTAAAAAAAACTATGTACCAACTATGCGCTTTAGTCTATTTCTACAAAAACCAATGGTTTGAGCCCCTAATGATCCCAAACTATACCTATTCCCTCCTTAAACCCTTAACAAATTTTATTAAATAAAAACATGAGATTTAAACTAAAAATTAAACATTTGATGCTGTGAATAAAAAAAAGTATCTTAAAACCACAACTCCTTAAAATAAATCATCCTTGAGTTTCCTTGAGGGTGTTCGATCATAATCTGAAAATAAATCCAGCCACTGAGCATGTATATCAGCCACTATGTCTCCTTGGTCTCATCCTATACATGGTTGGGAAACAATATCACCCAAACCAGAGGTACTTATATACCTCAAAGATCATTGATGTTGTAATCAACTATACAAACAGGATACTCTTCAATAGAATCATCAATATCCAACTAAACCTCATCTGGATAAAGGACATGAGATTGGTCAAAGTGATAATAGTGAAGTTGAGAAACATGAACGACATCATTCATGGATAAACACCTCTGATAGATCTCTATATAATTGGATACTAACCCGACTCTCTATAATATCTTGAAAGGCCTAAATAATCTAGGTGACAACTTCCCTTGTCTCTGAATTGACCGATGACCAAATCTAGGAGAAACACACAAGAAAATACAATCTCCTACCCTGAACTCTGATGTTCAATTATAATGATATGAATAATAATTCTTCCTATATTGAGCTATATTCATTCACTTTATGATAATCTATACATGATTTTAAGTCTCCCAAATGATATTTTGTCTAAGTAGTGCTACCTCCCCTGCCTCTAACCAATATAGAGTTAATCAGCATAACCTATCATATTTGGAATCTTAAGGATCCATCTGTAAAGTCTATTAGAAGTTGTTATTGTGGTAAAATTTATAAAGCGATATGTGTTACTACCAAGAACCTCCAAAATCAAGGACACATTCCCTAAGAATTTCCTCTAACACCTATATAGTATACTCAAATTGACTGTCGGTTTGATGGTGGTTGGCTGTAATCAGGATCTCCTATAAACCTAAAGATTTCTACAACCCCTTACTGAACAGTGATGTGAAATCAGTGTCCCTATTAGATATGTTGGTACATGGAACTCTATGAAGGATTATAATCTCTCAGACATAAATCCTTATGATTTCATCCACTGAAAAGTTCTCCCTAATCGGCTAGAAGTGGGTGAACTTTGTCAATCTATCCACAATCACCCATATGATATCACTATCCTAAGGAGACTTCAGTAATCCCATCATGATATACATAGTTATGTATTCCCATTTATACTAAGGAATGCGTAATAACAGTAAACACCCTACAGGTCACTAGTGTTCTAACTTCACCTACTAAGAGGTGGAACACCGAGTAACAAAACCTGATATCTCTTTTTTCATCCCTGGACACCAATATATGCAACAAAAATTATGATACATATTAGTAAGTATGGGATGAACTACCCTTTTAAATATATGATACTCTAGAATAAATTCCTCTCTAATTTCTATAGGAAATTAATGAATCCATGAATACAAAAGATATCATTCTCATCAATGACCTAACCATGAAGTGGGTCCTTACTAGAAACGATTTCCTTTAGGACTAAGACTTCAAGATAAAAAATTTGTATCATATTCAATTGATCTATGAGTGATGAGTTCACTACTAAAGCCATAAAAATAGGATACCCATGACACTCTTAAATACCAATATGTATCTTAGAAAATAGATCCATCAACTACCATCCACTACTTGCTTCCTGAACTTCCTGTGTCGGAGTCTTCCATCTTAGAGTGTCAACCACTACATTTACTTTACCAATAATATAAGAAAGATCAAAATAAAATTTCTAAATTTATTTATCCAACTTTCACCATATTTTGTTCAAATCATTGTGAGTGAAGATGTATTTGAGAATTTTTTGGTTTGTGTATACAAAAAACCATCATCCAAATAGATTATGTATCCAGCATCATAAAGCATGAACCACAACTGTTAAATTGAGGTTGTGTGTTAGGTAATTACACTCATGAGTCTCCAATTGGAGAGACCCTTATGCCATGAACCAATCCCCTTCCATCAAAATAACTCCTAGCCTTATGCCTAATTCATTAACATAAACTGTATAACATCTATGAGGTGTGGGTAAAATCAGGATAAATGCTGAGGTAATCCATCGTTTTAACTCCTTAAAAGATATTTCACAAGATTTGTACCATATGAATTTGAAACCCTTCTTGGTCAAGCCTGTAATATGTGCTACAAGGTGTGAGGAATCCTCAATAAAACACTTATAATATCCAACTATCCCTAAGAATATATGAATATCAAATAATTTATTGGGATTATTCTAGTAAATAATGACTCTCACCTTCTATAGATCCACATATACCCCTAATTATGATATGATGTGACCAAGGAAGTGAAATTTATCAATAATTAACTAAAATTTATGAGATTAGCATATAAAAAGTGTTCTCTCATTGTATTTAGTAAGATGTAAAGATTTTTAGCTTGATCATGTCGAGTATGTGAATACACAAAGATATCATCCATGAAAACTACCACAAAATAATCCAAATTCGGGTGGAAGACCCAATTCATAAAATCCATGAAAATGGTGGGTGTGTTCATGAGAAAGAATAGCATAACCAAATACTTGTATAAGCTATATCTATGACGGAATGTTGCACATGATATATTTAAAGGCATGAATCATAATTGATGATAGACTAACCTTAAATCAATCTTTCATAAGACCTTATCTCCTTTAAGAATTTGAAATAGGTATCTTATATTATGTAAAGGATACCTTTTCTTAACTATAAGTTGATTTTAGTAATCCACACATAACCTTAGAGTTCTATCTACCTTCTTGGTGATGATTATGAGTGAACCCAAATGTGAAGTACTGGTTCATATAAATCCCTTAGCTTCCAGGTACTCTAGATATGTTTTTAGTTCCTGAAGCTTTGTAGGAGATATCCTTTATGGAGGAATGGATACCAGTTCTACTATTGGAACAAGATCAATAGTAACCACCACCTCTCTTCAGAGGTAGTTTAGAAAATTAACTAGAAAAGACGTCCCTGAAATGATTCACTATAGAAGGGGAAATTTTTTGATGTGTTCCCTAATCAATCAAAAAAAGGCTATCCATCTAGGCTGACACTTCACCCAACCCATGATGCTCAGGTTCATCTCGACATTCTTAGACATACCACTCATGTTTATGAATATTCCTACCACTATATAGTGATGAAAATGACACCCTTAAATGATAAAAATCAATATAGGCTTGTTATAACACTATCCATCCCATCCTATGAATGATGTCAAATCCTATCATCTCATGGATGAAGAGATTCTAGAATATACGATAGCCACCTATCTTAAAATAACAAACCTTACATAGGTGCGCACTCTCTGGTTGGAATCCCAACAGAGTGTCCAGAGTAATCACCCCATAGAATTATTTGATCTCAAAACCAAATATACTCACTAAAATAGAAAATATGAATTAATGTAAGGTTCCAATTTCAAATAAAGTTAATAACAAAGTCATGGATACTAAAATCATACCTAAAATAGTAGATGGACTGACACTCTGGTCCTTGTGTGAATGCTCTACTGCATATATTTTACTCAATCCATGACCCTAAACTATAACCTGACTACCCTAAGTAGGTCCACCATACTGGAACTACATATAAAAAATTTGGATTCCTCGACTATGTCTGTCTCCTTTTATATAATAGCCTGTAGTACTCCAGATCCCTACCTGACATGGAGCCACTGATCCCTCTCCAAAAAGTGGATCAGGTGTAGATCCTCTCCCACTAGGAAAAGGTTAGAAGGTATGAAAAAAATTTAAAATATGGACTACTCTACCATAGGAACAACACTCAAATGGGTCCCTCTCACATTGTGGCTTCATGTTACCTGAATTCCCACATTGATGAAATATCACCTTGCTACCCGGGAACATACTATAACCACTTTTACCCCATGATAAAGCTCAAAACGATGATTTATACTACCTGAATAACTACCTCCTAGTCTAGGTACTAAACCACCATGCCCACACCTTCATCTTCCCTTAGGTTAGTCTTGGTGATGAGTGTATGGTTCACTATCTCATAAATGATCACCAGACATAGAATGATCACCTAATAATAGATGGCATACCTAAGATCATCCTTAAAATGACTTTCTATGGTCAATTCATCACTATATAGAGTTAGTGAAAAAACTTAAGCTCAGTAAAGTGAGAAAAATTGTCCATGATGGACATAAAACCCTTATTTAGGTGCATAAACTTTCATTCTCATTCATCTCTCAATGTTTATGGAAAGAATTAATCATATAAGAAAGATTGAAAATCCCTCCAAACCATATCTCAATTTTGATCTATCTATTTAATAAGATAAAAATAATTTTTGGTAGATCCATGATGTAAATAAGATATGAGATTGACCCTCCTTTATAGAGGTATCTCTAGATGCTTGAAAATAGATAAAATGGTCTTTAGTGATGATTCAGAAGCCTAGGGGACACCATCCCCCAAGAAATTAGGTGGATGCTGCTACTGAAATTATCATGATACTTTTCTATAATATGGGTAGGTCATGGGACTCCCTATATGGATCACCTAAATCCTAGAAAACCCTCTTGAAACCAAGTTTTGTTACCCATATCAGGTATACGAGGAGGTTTTTCAGGTGGCACTATAGGTGGTTCACGTCCCACTACTTTCATGGCATTTCCATCACCACTTTATTGATGTTTAACCTGAGGCCTTCATGGAGGCATAAATACACAATGCTGAACACATGCCTCAATACTAGTTTTGATAATAAAAAAAATCTTAGATAAAAGAATAGGATAGGTACAAGGTCCTCCTATACAAGTTTCAATACCCATATGCCTACTCCAAAATACAATTATAGGTAACTTTAGAAGATTATGAAGGAATATAAAAAATACTCCCAACTACCCACTAATAATTTAGATATAGGTTAATGTTCATGGTTCCTTATCTTGTAATAGATTCCCCATTATATGGAGTGTCAATTGTAAGTTATAGAGGAAAAAAACCTATAAGTTCTAATTGGAATACCCATTTAATGGAAACTATCCACTTAAGAATTTCAAATTAGCAATTTCATATATATACCATGGTCCATTTTGATGCCTTTTCTATTCTTAAGTTATAAAGTCCTAAACCTTATAAGTTTCAATTGGAATTTAATTTTACTGATCCAATTTCACATGTTTCATTCAATCTTGGGAAATAAAAAAGTCATGTATAAGTTTAAATTATATGGATCAACTTACCAATTTATAAAGGCCCAAACAAATTTTAAATTTTATTTTACATCCATTTAATTACATTAGCTAATGTTTTAGTCTATGTAACCAATGGTTCATGGATAAAAAATTTTATAATTGGTTAGTCAAGCTTCCACTATCAACCTATGTAGGAAAAAACCATTTTGGTTGAAGAATACACTTTAAGAAAACAATTATTATTCCTTTCTTGCAACAAACATTAGCATAATTAAAATTATAGTAATCAAGGAACTTACAATATGCTACAGGAAATACACAAATTAAAATAAACATGTCATGTAATGTGCAAGACATTTTAAATCCCTATGTGCCTATAATGATGCATGATCTAATACTTCCTTTCTATACAGGGCCAAGGAAAAAATAAAATCCATAATCATAACAAACATCATAAATCATGTGTTTCACCCTATAGTGAAATCAATACAAATGTAATAGGAAAAGACCAGTACAGTAAGTCCCATCCTTTGCAACATGATTTTTTATTGTACGTGGGTTAGATACTCCCAATAAAAGGCTCATTTCCAAATTTGAACACATCCTAGTCTCCATTATTCCAAACCAAAATTATAAGGTAATCAAAATAAATCATTGATACTACTTTATGATGTTACGAAATTAGTATACTCATAAGTAACCAGACCCAGTTAGCCACATGGCCATAAGAGAACCCCTCCATATATTGTAGGCTTCTAACTTATAGTGAGGGTCGATGATGGTATGGTGGGGAGAATATACCCTCTTTATTAAAGTGGATCACTATCAGAAATAATAGATAAGAGGAAAAAAACATAATAATGGAAATTGTGGAAGTGAATCATACAAATATAATAATAACTGATAGGAGTAATAACCAGTAGTATTATCTTATAAAAAATAATATTGTCATGATACTATAAAAAATGGGGAATATAAGGGAAACAAGGTAGTAGGTATATTACATGTACATTCTATAAAAAACATTCAAAATACCAAAAACTAATCTACAATATAATCATCAGAACTGGTATGGTCCTCTACTCCTGTGAACCATCATAGTACACAAGATCAGGTCTCCCTAGCTGTGTACTTCTCTTTATCCCTACCTGCATCCATGAATTCTACTTGGGTACCAATTGGTATCCTGAAAAGGATGTGAATAAAACTCGTTAGGCCCCCCAATGTTGTCTAATACCTTCCAGTCTATGAATATGTCATGTATTAGTGTGTAGGTGATATAGAAAAAGAAGTAAACAAACTAAATAAAACTTATGTCGGATCAGGTTCCACATAGGACACCCATCCCACACTACCTAATTCATACTAATATAAAATGTCTCTGAACATTTATTATTTTATAAACAATGAGTATCTTCATGTCCATTAATTCAAAGTTAATGATATGGAATTCCATGTCCACTGACTTGGAATAATAAGTATAGAAATTCATGTCCATTTATTCCTCATAATAGTTAGGAATGTTATATCCATAGATTAAAAGTTAATCATAAGGAGCATCATGTACATTAATTCCATGTAATGATAAGGAACATCATGTCTGTAAATAGTAAGGAACATCATGTCCATAAATTCAACATAAAGATAAAGAACATCATATCCATAAACAATATGTAATTTCATGTCTATTAAAGGTGGTGAGCATAATGTAATCACATCCATGTTATGTTATAGTCAAGGCTAGGGTATTTCACCCTTTCCATTTATCAATTCCATTTATTATTTAAAACATATGGATGGGGAGTAATAAGAAGGGGATAAGTGTAGCTACTTTCCACTACATCATTAACAAGGGATGTGTGTCATATTCTTACCATTAAACTTTTATTAAATTCATTTATAAGTCATAATGTGGTGCATGGGAATATCCATTACACATAATATTTCATCCATTCAATTTAAAACATTTCACTATCCAATTCCAATCCAAACACACCATAATGGTGTTTTGGGGACAAGGGAAACATAAGTCATTAAATCATATAATCGAACCCACCCAAGGGGTGGTTCAGGTTAATGTTGTTAACCTATAACAAAAAAATAAGGGTGTCATAGCATATCTATATCAAGGTTTGTAAAATTAAAGTAAGGGTTTATCAATTTTAGGTGAAATGTTTTGAAATTATGGTGTGTGACACAACGAGGACAAAATATAAACACCCAAAATTTTAGGGAAAAGTATGAGACCACCTAGATTACACTGGTAGTAGAATTATTGTCTAGTATTGGAATCTAATTCAGAATTGGAATGGGATAAATGAGAGAAATAGACAAACGCCCTGAAAATAAGGTATATTAGCTCACATGGAAATAACATCTAAAAAAGATATAGAAACCAAGAAAATAAGTAATAGGAATAATATAATAACCGAGGGTGATCCACCATGAATGATGACACTTTAATCCGAGTCTAGATGATAGAGATATAACTAAGCCTAGAAGGAGGAGAAAATGGAGCTGTCAACATGAGACCTGCTGTAAAAAATGAGGAGGAAGAAGGATGATTTTAGTTTTAAAGAATATAGGGTCAAAAAGTTCATTTCTAAAATTTTAATGTAGCACATGGTTTGTTCATACATTTGGCCAAATTATGTGCCAACTTTGTATAATCCATTGGTTAGGGAAAACCCCTCACATATTTTGTGCGCATGGTTAGACAAACCATGTGAAAATTGTGTTGTTCACCTATAATACCACACTGTAGTTTATTGAATCGTTGTGTGACCCTCCATGCATGGTTAAAGAATCCATGATCCAACCTTTAGTGGACCATATATTTGAACAACACAGTTAAATAAACCATTCTCCAACAGTGCGCCTCTGTCTGTTTCTCTAAAAACTAGAACTCTAAGCCCTGAACAAGACCAAAATTTCCCAAAGAATTTTTAACCCCTTAGGAACTTTTATTAATGTAATACAATATATTTAAACAAAAAATTAAATAGTCATTACCATGTAGAAAAATTGGGATCCTACATCAGGGTTATCCATTCAAGCATCATGCAATTCAAAGAGCTCATTATATCAGAGTGGGTTAAGAGAACTCCATGTAATAAAATAAAGGGTGGAGAGGGAGGGAGAATTCATATAACTTTTTTTCTTATAGGAATAAACCCATTATTATTCTCATTCACTTTATTAGTATTTATGGAATAAAAAAAACTGGTATCAGAGCCATTAGTATCAAAACAACGATGAGAAGAGGATATTTTTTTAGTGATCGAAATATTCAAGTTTCTTGGATTCTTGTTTTGATGGAAGATTATAAAGGTTTATGAAAAGATGATTCCAATGTAATAGATTAAATAAAAAATTGATCCAAAAAATATCCCTATACATGATCAAAACTTGGGTTAATCTTAGGGTTCTATAGTGCCCCCTTTTTAGATAAGAAGACACTATTCCAGCACTACATTGAATTTCTAGCAAGATTTCAAGAACCAGAACCAACATGCCACACTAGTGAAAAAACTTTCTTAAATATCATCCATTCATCCAATTTTGATCCTATTTTAATCAATTAAAGTTTTTTAATGATCTAGGATTCAATTAAACATTTTTTGACCATTCCGAGTGCAATGGTAGGCTCAATTTTTCTAAATTCAACTCTAATTTTTTTGAATTAAAATTCAATGGAGGGAACATATAATAGAGGGATGACCATGTTAAATTCATTAAACTACTCCATTTTGAATCCTAAAAAAGGAATATTTCCTTAATTATAAGGATCTCTTTAAAAGCATTGAGAATAATGGAGTCAAATCTGATTCAACCAAGGAATCCTCATGAAGAAGATGAATAAGAATATGATCATTAAAATATTTATTGTATTTATCATATCATATACCACCATGTTTCTCAATAGACCAGTGAATAAAAACTCTGAAGAAATTCCTAGAATATATATCATTCAATGAACACTTGAAATAAGATCCACTTATTAAAGTAGTTGATGAATCTTTGACTATAAAGTGGAAGATCTATAGTGGAACACACCAGAGAGTTCCAGAGCCTAGTGAATCAATTAGTGACTCTAGGTAAAACTTTGATTGATGAAGATCAGGTGAACTACCTACTATGCACTCTTTTAGATAATTGTTACACACTATTGGTCTCTCTTGGAAACTCAGTGCTAATAGTAAAACTTACCATAGTAATGGTAAAGGATGAACTGTCCAACAAGGAGGCCCAAAGGAAGAATGGAATTTATAACCAAATACAAGATATCATCCTAGAGAAGAGAGGGAAACACAAGGATGTGGTCAGAGGGTAGGAAATAGAGGAAAAATAAAGAGTAGAGGAAGGTTAATAGATGGTAAAATTAAAACATACAAATGTTGACATTATAGAATAGAGGTAATTTGAAGAATAATTTCCAAAAGTTACCACAATAGAAGTATCAAAGTAATAACTAAAAAATAAAAAATGGGGATGTTCATGTGTTAATAATTAGAGAAGTTTCACTTTTCTCTAAATATGAACAAGTGAATTTTTTTCACACATCAGACCAAGTCAGATAATGGGTGGATGATACTACAACATTGCACCACTACAATCTACATTATGATTATTTGTTGACTTATAAAGTTGGTAATTAACTGTAGTCTCAATAAGGAATACTAGTTTAACAGAGATCATAAACATGATTTATATCAAATTCAAGATGAATTATGGATACAAAACTGTTAAGAGCACTTTGGAATATGCTTAAAACTGATAGGTGGGTGAATTCGTGTTAGAATTTTTAAACCAACTATTATTTTATCCCTTTACCTCTAATAATTGTTAATATCTTGATTATGTTGTTCTATTTTCATTTTCATATGTATGTAGATGAAATAAAGTAGAGAATAAAATACATTATTTCACAAGGTTAACTACTCAATAAGAGTAGATAGTCCTTGTTACATATGGTGATGATTAGTTAAAAAATTATATACTATAATGAGATAAAAATTAATTTTTTTCCATAAAATAATTCAAAAAATGAAGTTTTTATCCCCATAATTTGGGAGGTGGGAAATAAAATAGTCATAATTCCTTGGACTGGTGAATTCCTAGTCAAACTAAAATGAGTTGATAGATTATCATACTTTCTTTATTGATGATATTTAACTTCTTTATTTTATTTTTAATATGAAGAAGGAATTTAACCAATGTTACTTTTGTTGAATCCTACATTGGTGATTTATTCTTATTCCTCTTCTCTTACTTACTCAGCAGCAAACAATCAACTATTCTCTTTCTATTCTTATAAATAAAGTAATGCACACAAAATTTTTCCTCTTTTCAATAATAAAATGGAATGTTTATTTTCATGAAGTGGTGTAATAATTATTCCTCACGTATGTACAAAAATTATTCATCCATTAACTTCTTTGTCCAATACCTACTGATCTGATACTTTTTTTGTCCAGTACCTCTTCATCCGATCTTCTTCTAATTTTGATATATCTCTATAAATTTATTCACTTCTTCATCCAATACCTCTTCATACAAAACTTATTCATCTGATACTATTTATATGGAACCATTTTTTGATATATTCTTGTCCATATCATACATTAGTTCGACACTTCAGTTCTTTAACAACATGCACAACCATAATAACTCGATCAACCTTTTTATAGTGCACCTACTCCCTTTTATATAGGTGTAGTTTCTCTAAAGAGAAAGAGAGATGTGTGAACATCAAATTTCAACATCCTAATTGTAAAGACCCAATGTTTTATAAATGGAAAATAATTTCTTATAAATATTTCATGTGATCACAACATAATGAACTACTAAGTGCTTTGTGACCATTAAACATAAGTGTGTTACTTCTGTGTTTGGAATTTTGAAAATCTGACTTACACGGTAGTGATTGATAAGTTATTTGGAGTCTGATTAGAAAAAATTAATTTTTGGTGAATAGTAACCTACCCTTATGAATATTAACATACCCGTATGAATAGTGATATACCTTAATGAATAGTAACCCTTACCTATGATAGTATATAAATAATATTCAAGTTGAAGTATGATTTACCTATATTTTTTAGAATAAGTAAATGAATGTTTTAAAACAGGTTTTTGATAATAATTTAAGATTTTAATTAACTATTAAAATAATTATATTTATAAAATTATTTTGGAAAAATGGACTTCATTTTTTGACTCTACACATTGAAAAATTAGTAGGGTGAATTTTTTGGATTTTTCTAAAATACTTGAATTTTTGATGAATAGTAAAATACGACAATTTATGATAAATGCTAAATAATGGATTTATTGAGTCATTGATGATGATCTGATGATGTAAGACCAATTTTTTTGAAGTCACATGAATTTATTACTTTTTTTTGTCATGGAATCATTACTAATTCTGGTCTTGACAGAAATTAATAAACTAATGATTATAAAATTATGAAAACCCTCCTCTCCTCCACTATTGAACCCCCTCACTCACTCTTCTCTTCACTCATCTCAAGCCTTTTTTACTTGCCAATATTCTGTCCAAATCACTCTGAAAGATCCTCCCCCACATCCAACAACCCCTAGTATCTTCAAAATACCAAAACCTCTCCCCTTAAGAGGTTCTCAAAAGAGGTAGGGTCAAGAGGTAAATTCCTCTTTCCAATTCCTTTATTTCTTTTTAGTTCTTTTCTTTTTGTTTGTTTCCTAACCTCCCTTCACCCAAATGGTATGATAACTCCAATAACATAAATGTACTGAAATTATATTATTATAATGGGATACTTCTTTATCTTCTCTCCTTTCCCCATCTTTTATTTGAAAGAAATGAAAGGACCATTTGAGATGTGGTAATTTAGCACATTTAAGGACAACTGTTTATCAATTTCTATTATCATATTTAATTTGGGTCATGAAAACATTTATGTTATGGTTTAACTAGGTTATTATATATTTAATATATCCTTGTTTTAGTTCTGTAATCCTTTTGTACAAATCGTAGTAAGTTATAAATAAAAACATGTTCTTTGTAATCAAACCCAACAATTAACCCAAAACAGTTTTCACTAAAGTTATATATAATGGTTCAAATTCACTCCAAGTAACCAAATTATTTTTTAAACATGTAATCTAATGTATGATAAATAATAAAACACAACTTCAATTCTGTACATCCACTTTCATCATACATGTTTAACCGAACATGAATATAAGTGAACCGATCTTTAAATAAAACCAAGCAAGCAACCGGACCCGAACAATGAAATTGAAACTTATAAGAAATCAAAATGGTCTTGAATGAACTTTAAAAAGTTATAATAAATATTTTACATATAGAGTATGTTATGTAATTATAAATTAATAAACCAAATTTTTTTATTCAGGTCATTAATAATAAGTGGAAAACACCAATGGACTTAAGGTAAGATATCCTCTCCATTTCACTCTTAATCATGATATCCTCTATGATAAGCCTTTTATTGTGTAATCAAAAATTATGGGGTATGTTTTATCACATCCCCCATAATTCCATAATGATTTATAAGTTATTAGAAACCCTTTTTTCTCTCATCAAGCCCTCTTAGGTACACCCGACACCATGCTGATAAACCATAACGAATTCTACCCGAACCTTCTTTGTTCTTTCGGGTTGCCGTATCTTTATTTATATCAATATGAAGTTATCTTATCTATTTATGTACAAATTACAAGTTCTGTTTAGTTTTAAAAAATTCATTTATGAATAACCTTTCATCACTCTCTTTCGGGGATATACATGTTTTTAAAAGATTCCCTCCTTAGAACTTTCCGATAAGCAAACATGTTTTAAGAGAACTTCTTGAAATCTTACCCAATTTCAAGTGAACTCTATCCTCTTTTTTAAGCCACAATTGTCTTTATAAAATCATTATTTTTATTATAAAAACCTTCTTGGTTCAATTTCTATTTTATATAAAAGATTTTCCTCTTTTCAATTTTAAAAGCTCTATAGTATTTTCCTTAAAACCGCACAAAAAATGTTTTAATGATCATGTTTCTCAAATACATTTATTATATGTTTTCACTTCTATTTGACACCACTTACCATTTTATATTCCTATTTTACCTTATGAACGTCCATGTATGTTCTATTCCCTTTATTTCATGGACACTTTCATTATACACCCATTGGTTATGCTTTATGTCATGATTGTGGTACCCAATTATTTCCATGGGTACCCTTATGTTTATGTATGGTTGATTATATATAAATATTTATGTGGAAAGAATATTAATGATAATTTTGAGATGGGTACACCCGGATAGAACTCCAATTCATTGGGTAAAGTTAATTCTCATGAGATGTGATGTGAAACGGGATTGGCGGTTAGCCTTGACCCGTACTTAAATGGGAATTGGGATCGGCAGTTAGCCTTGAACCATACTTAAATGGGAATCAAGATTGGCGGTTATCCTTGACCCATAATGAAATGGTAAAAGGGATTAGTGGTTATCCTTGACACATAATAAAGACATGTTTTATGATTCTCCCACATTTATATGATTCCATGTTTATATTATCCCATGCTTATATGATATGATTTCATATGTTCCATGATTTGGATATCATTATGTCATGCCTCCTAACTCACATGCTTAAGATGTATCCTTATGTTCATTACCTTACTAGAATTTTTATCTCATCCCTTTGTTCATGTGTTCCCTAGGGTACCCTATGTAGATGTAAGGTCTCAAAGGAACTTATGAGCTCTTTATGGATATTAAATAAAGAAGTGTTTTTTAGCCCCATGTTTTATGTTTTATGTTCCTAGTCTTTCAAGACACTGGACTTAACAATTATTGGCTTGTAATATAATGTATAATTATTATTAAAATAATGTAATGTTGTATGTAAAAGTATTAGGTCGCTCTACTAATCCAGACTTATATATCCCACTCAAAATATTCTTCAATTGACTTCCTTAAAATCACCAAATAGATGCGTGTTAACAATATTTATATGATCGTTCTTTATAAATTGACAACAATGATCTCTTAAAACATCCTAAAATTTAAAATTGAATCATGATCTTCCCTTCATGATTATTGGGGAATTGAATGGAAAGATCAACATCCCCGCATTATATGAGTTTACAAAAATTTTGTAAATATCCTCAAGCTTTATTTTTTACATATTTATAGGAACTAATATCTCTGCTAATGCTCTGTCTGGTGTAAATATTTAAAACCCCCTTGTCTAGTACTTATTAATATAAAACATATTTGTTCAATAAACTCAAAAACATAGTTTTTTCTGGTTCAATTTACATGATTCCTTTTTTTGATCTCTTCAAGATACTATGTTCCATGGATCCACTTAAAAATATTTATCTGATGCTTCTTAAAACTTATGTTTCTTCCAGATCTTCCAAAAAAACATCAATATCTATTGATATTGAAAATTTTCCTATATCTGATGACTTTTTTAGGAAATATTTCTCAATAAATTAGAAACCTCTTTCCAATAATTATCATCATAAAAACTCTGTCATATGATACTTTGTTGGAAACATCCGATGGAGACCTTCTATATGATAACTTCACTAAAAAACTCCTATAATATTATTCAGATACTCCTGTCTGATGACTTAAAAAATATTTGTCTAATTTTCTTTTTTTAGACCACTTTATTCAAAATTTACATGTTTCTCCATTTGGTATTCCTTTAAAATTTATTCCAAAAAAACTTCCTCAACACTTCTTTATCTGATGATATTACAAAAATTATTTTTCTATTGGTCATATTATGTTTCCAATATCCGGTGAGCTTGTTTAAGAAACCTTTTTATGAAAAGAATTGTTAAATCAAGTCTCACCAATATCTCCCATTGAACAACTTTAGCAAGAATCATTAATTCCTTATAATAGTTAAGGTGTTTGGTAATTTGGAGAACAACAATTCATCTTATAATTTTTTTTCGATAGACATAGTCCGATTGAGTCATACTTATTTATCTAGTAAAGTCTCCATTTGTTTGGAATACTCTTCATTTCCTATAGGATTTTATTATTCCAATATCCTTCTTGAACCACAACCACAAGGCATCATTATATTTAATCAATGAGTAATACCTCACTATGAAATGACTGATATTTCTTTTTCCAATCATTATCCATATAATATAAATATGAATACACTCGAAAAACACTTTTTTTGAACCCTCTATCTATTCTTCTCAATTCGTTTGACTTCTATTTCTCCATCCATTAGATTCATCCAAAAATTTGTTTAAAACAATCCATTTGTAAACTTTATATAGTAGATATAACTTCATTATGTTGTTTAAAAAACATGATCCTCTAAACATTAGGGCACATTTCTGAGACATTAAGGTCTTCTCACCAATCATCATAAGTAATACAAATCTTTAAACAATCTTTTTTCCTTAAAGTAATGAACATATTCCAAAGCTTCCAAATTCAATAACATAATTTATCTTCATCCAAGATAACATGGATTGGGAACTTATTCTCTTTCTTCAACTTGATTGGATTCTAAATTCTTCCCTTCATCATAGTTAGGACTTTATCATTTTTATTCAATAATACTAGATACATCTTATTCATTATCCATCTTAGATACTTCAAGAAAACTTCTAAGAAACTTATTCACTATGAAATATTCAACAAATTGACATTAAGGAAGGCCTTATACTTCCTTAAAAATCAATGAAAACCATTGAAATCAAATAAAAGACATAAAAAATGGGATCTTTAATTCCCCCTTTGTATTTAATAGCAATACCTTCAAAACGAATAATGTTAATTTGAAAATATTTCGTTATTTATCTGTCACATTCTTTTCAAAAATTCATTTCACTTTCTCTTCCCCTTATCAATAATAAATAAAAAGTAATTGGTAAAAGGGTATCGATTCATACTTAATAAGTGTTCCATAATTCATTTTACTCTAAGTCTATATGAACCATTCTTAGTGTAGAAAATAATAGGATTTTATTTAGATAAAAAAATTGCCTATTTCTAATTGAATTTGATACCAAATAGGATGAGAACACACAATATTTTCTTCAAGGTATATCCACCTATTTTATAGACTAAAGGTACCAAATGTGATATGAAACAATTATAGAATAAATAAACATGAAACTCGTGTATTCACTTAAATAAACATATTAAATGTATTAAATTATAAATAACAGGATTAATAGCCTTGATACACTTTCATTGATTAACTTTTCTTATATCACTGATTAATTCAATTTACCCCCATTTTTGGTAAGTTTTTTATTTTTACTAACCAAGTATGAGTGATTAAGAAATATATACCTTTACAATGATATTCTTTCAAGCATAATCTAAAATAGTTAGATCTATATGAAATACTAGTTCTAGAATCTTTTTCCACATACTCCACTAGTCTCCCCCCTCAAGGAGGAAATTTATCATGATCTTCATAATAGTTTATCTCTTAAAATATGCATCACATTATTGTTTATGTATAGGATAAATAAAAATAGATCTCATTTATGTGTATGTATAGGCTTTAAAGTTTCTAAAACTTCACCAAAGATGACGTTCTTCAATATATTTCTTTGGGACTTTGAAAGTAAGATAAAAACAAGATGGTTTCTTTTTAAATTTTTTATCATGTGTTGATGAAAACCATGTAAACTTAATCTAATATGATCCTATCATTATATTTTTTATTATATCAATTTAGAAATCATTATAGGATGGTAACTTGTTTAAATAATATTGTCCATTATTGTCAACCCATCCACTACCTCAAGTTATCCCCTTGAGATCATGCTTCACCTTCAAATACATGAAAATTATGAAGGCATATAATTAATTTAGTTTAATGGAATAAGGCATATATTTCATTCTCCTTAATTTTAAAAACAAGTTTGAGATGATTTTCTCAACCAAGTTTCTCTATTTCCTCCACTCTTCACGATTGCATATATAAACATCAATTTTGATTGGGGAAAAAGTATCCTATCACTTTAATTTTTTTGTGTGTGAATTTTATTTTCTCAAGATCCTTTATGTAACTTATATCACCTTTTAAAACTTTCATATTCTTGAATAACTCTTCTTCTGTGAGAATTATTATGTAGAAATCTATAGGAGTGTGTCTAGCTATACTGTACCTCACACACAAAACCTTTTCATTATAAGAGTTTTCATTTGTTAACAAACTCTCATGAAGTTTGAGATCTTATTATAGAATTTAATTTTTTTCCTTTGGTAATTCCTTATACATGTGATTAATCCATATTTAATTCCTTCCCTTGATCTACTGGAAAATTAACTAATATATCTTTGGGGTCATTTCTAGCCATCTTAGAGTCCTCACATGGATTATTTTGAGTGAATTTATTTTCAATGATTATTTCAAATGTTGAAATAATTTTAAACATATTTTAATTTCATTGTATTTTATTTTAATTTATCTTATTATTTAAGTATCTTTCACCTATCCTTCCTGATAGGTTCTTGGGATAATTCGTGTTTGTAATATTCTTCTTCTTACTTCCAATAACTGCTTCTTCTTTCTTCACCAAATTATGTGGTGTAATTTTGTTTTATGATTTTGTGATATTTACTGATGAAAATTTAATAATATCATGGGAATAATTATTACATACATCATATATATTTTCATTCATTCCAAATCTGTTGGAATTATACTGTTTTTCTTAATTTGTGGATGTTGCTTCTTCATCTCTTGCTCGCTTCCCCCTAACATGGGATTCCTTGTGCTCTTTAATTTAGAGGGTTGTACCAATAATTAAATTCACAATGCCTGAACCTGTTTTAGCACCAAAATTGACCCAAAAATATTTATCTTTTTATATTTACTGTATTCTATTTAGAATTTATAGTAAAATGGGCAGCTATTTTTTTGGCTTTTCTTCATAATTTATTTGGATATTCTTGGGGAAAAAGCTTCTATAATCCTTTTCCTATCCACCGTAGATATAGTGGTAGTATTATCTCTACATTTATTCATCCATAGTTTTGAATATTCCATTACTAATCCTACACTATTTATAAACACATATTTATATAAAACATTATAACAAGGTGTAACATTCTGACCCAAATCACCAATTTCAATCCAGAATTCCATATAAGCTCAAGAGATCCTCCCTTTATGCCAGTGGTTTTCAACTAGCAGTAGAGGTCTAAGGTGTAAATATGGGGAGAATATACACTAAATTAGAGAACCAAATAAAAATAAATAACTAAATATGTAATTAGTATACTATCAAAGTAAGTGGAATCCATAAACACACCAATTGTATGAATAATTGTGGAAATAAAAAACTCAATAGTAACAACTGGAAACAAGTCACTGATCTCCCATAAAGCTGATCACATACATGATAAAAATTAATATAAGTACAAGAAGCTTTAAAAATCCAATCCTCACCCCATCCCAGTCTCCAGAACCATAGAGAGATATCCCAACAGTAAATCAAACCCAGTCCCTAGACCAAATCATACCTACAACAAGAGATGGATGCTTAGGTAACCAAGTGCCATGGATACCTGAGTAGGGTGTGAGTACATTTTTTTTAGGACACCACCGATGTGGTACAGTACCTAAAGAGTAAAATATAATGTATGTACATGTGATAATCTCATCAGAAAGTAAATAGTCAATACATAACTGTGCAAACATAGTATATAATTACCAAGAACTCACAAGCTATAAACAATCATGTGTTGAGAGGTCATGTGCTTTCTAGGCCACCAAAAACCCCAAACGTAATTGATTTAGCTCCATTATTGAAGGATGGAAATAAAATATATTAGAATTAATCAAAGACTAGTCTCGAGGATGATGAGTATGTTACTCAGCATCCACATGGAATCAAGTGGACATGTCACTAGTATTCCACTAAGCATCGAGTGCACTTGCTACTTGGGAACCAATATACATGGAGCCAGTGTTATAATTAGTATCCACTAGGAATCATGTAACATGATACTTAGAATATACTAGGCATCAAGTGTGTAAGATAATCAATATACCCTTGGCATCAAGTAAACATGATACTTGATATCCACAAAGTCATCATACCCAAACACTATTTCTACATGTCTAGCCTCAAGGTTGTCATACCCATTCCTCATGTATAGGTCATTCGTCATCATTATCTCAATACGTGCACACTCCCCCTATATAAGTATTCACAACACGATGGTCCACCTACCATCAATAATAGAACAATACCTCTATAGGAAATATGATATATATCACACAACATGATAGATTATATATGTTGATAGAACACAATATATCATCCCGAGTCATATCTATTGGAGTTGGTTCCCTAGAACCAACTTCTATTTACTTTATGATAACCTATATTCATAGTGTTGAGCCCTCTAGAAGATTGTTGAATTCTTCCTATGATTGCTATTTTAATAATCACAAATCATCGATTACTTAATCTGGTTGGATTTCTCATATACATAATCACAATCTCTTAGTGAATCTGTGTATATTGGTTGGATCATGTTTTTATCTCTTTGTTATTGATTTACAAGTATTCTGGAAGTCCTCTGGATCAAACAGACAACGGTCTCACCAATCCATATCAAAGGACAACGGTCTCACTGATCCATATCAAAGGACAACGGTCGCACCGATCCATATCGAAGGACAATAGAGTCACCGACTATGACACATTGATGCTGATCAAATGAGTCACCGAAGATGTCTCACCGATACTGATAAAATGAGTCACTGATTATGTCTCACCGATGCTGATCAAATGAGTCACCGATCATGACACACCGATCATGACACACCGATGTTAATAATTTGAGTCACCGATTATGACACACCGATGCTGATCAAATGAGTCACCGAAGACGTCTCACCGATGCTAATCAAATGAGTCACTGATTATGACACACCGATGCTGATCAAATGAGTCACCGAAGATGTCTCACCGATGCTGATCAAATAATTCACTAATCATGACACACCGATGCGAATAAAATGAGTCACTGATCAGGACACACCGATGTCTTTCCACCGATGCTGATGCTGATGACCTACCGATCACTTGACTCACCGATAGTCATAAACAACTATTTGAATTTATTTATCTTTATTTAATCTAACCAACGGTCATATTAGGAATATTTTAATGCTCTTTCATTTATTTAATGAAGGTTGTTGGATGTCAGGGAACCGTACCTCGTACCTACAAAAATAAATCATTTCTTTTGCTGGAGCTCGTGCTATAAATACAAGAAGTCCCTGTTAATGCATATACCCGTGTGACAACAATGAGACACATTTGAGTGAAAAGAGTGGTGGATGAGATAGTTTCAGAAGACATAAAACCTCATACACACTCAAGCTTACTCAAGAATAGTTCTGTACATTCACGAGGACATTGAAGAACTTCATCGATTACATCTTTCACTATCTCTGAACCTGGATGCCAAGCAGACGACACTCTGTTTTTCAGAAAAAAACCAGAAGAGGACTCAGAATCATTTCTGATCAAACTCAAGGAGTCCAAAGCTTCACTACAATCACTAGATCCATTTCTAAACTCTACATCTCTGCTCTGTGATTCATTATTTTACATTTTGAGCAGTGTGTGTTATCTGCTGTTTTTAACACACACGCTGTATCCTTTACTTTAACTGGAGGATCTGTAAATCCTCACTCAATCTCTTACATCTTTTATTTCCCACTAGGATAGTGGTAGAGGTCGTGTGTGACCTGGACAACTGGTTGCTGTTGTTTTGTTTCCCACAAATAATAGTGGTAGAGGTATTAAACCTGGACAGTTGTAAACTGTTGTGAACCCCGATCCAGGGTGTGGATCATATTTATATAAATTGTTGAGAGGAATAAGTCTCGTCTTGAGACTGAACCTCTTTGTTATATCTGTTGTGCAACATATTTCAAAGTTATTCCTTTTTATTCCGCTGCTAATTACTTTAAAACCAAAACTATTTTAAAGTCACTTCTATAATTAAACTCGCAAGTGTTTATATTAGTTGTGAGTCAGTAAGTTAGTTTCAAAAGTTAATCAACTCATCTATTGTGATTAACTGGGAAATAATCAATCCCTTGAGAACCCAACAGAACCTTTACTTTGATATAAATTCACTACAGTTTAATTCAGTATTTTATTTGGGGGTTTTTAAGACAAAGTTTTTAAAACAGAAATTTTAATTGGAACTCAATTCACCCCCTCTTGAGTATCCACTCCGACCAACAATTGGTATCAGAGGTTGTCTAAATATTTTCTAAAGTACTCTTTTTTTCAACTGTGATTTTAGTTGTATTTTAAAGTTCTTAAAATTTCTGTTAAATATAAATTTTTATCTCTTTAAAATCTTTGCTTTAAGTAAGATATCATGGATAATAGACTTGAAGGTGTTGTTACCAATAGACCACCCTTTTTCAATGGCACTAACTATGATCAGTGGAAAATCAAGATGAAAATTCATTTAGAAAGCATGGGTTTTGATATTTGGACTGCTATAGAATCAGAATGTAAAATTCCTACTACTGTTAGAACTACTTGGAATGAAGATAATACGACTATCTACAATAATAATTGAAAAGCTATGAATGTCTTGTACCGTGCTTTAGGAGATGAGGAGTTTAATAGAATATCTGCCTATAAAACTGCTTATGAAATTTGGGATACCTTAGCCGTTTCTCATGAAAGAAAAACTAATGTTAAGGAAATGAGACTGAATACTTATACTATTAAGTATGATAATTTTAAGATAAAGCCTGACGAACCCATTTCTGAAATGTATCTCAGGTTTAATGAAATTGTCAACACAATGACTTCTTTGGGGAAGGATGTTCCATCAATGGAACAAATAATGAGAATTCTGAGATGTCTACCTGAAAGATGGAGAGGAACTTCTGTCTCAATTAGAGAATCATGTGATATTGGTGAACTGCTAGTCAAGGAACTAATTGGCAAGTTGATGATGTATGAAGAGGAACTAAAGGTTAACAAAGAAGAATAAGATGAACCTAGAAGGAATTCAGTTGCTTTCAAGACTTCAACTTCAAAGAGCAAGGATAAGGAAAAGCTTCAAGCTATAAATGAGAGTTCAAGCTGTGAAGATAGTGAAAGTGATTCTGATAGTGATGCTGAGATGGATCACATTGCTAGAAGGTTTAAAAAGTTTTATAGGAAGAAGAAGTTTTTCAGAAAATCAAATTATAAAGGTAAGTATGAGAACAAGGGACATTGGAAAAAGTATTGGAAGAAATCTGAAAAATCAGATGAAGTTGTCTGCTATGAGTGCAAAAGAAAGGGACACATAAAAGCAGACTATACAAAGTTGAAATACAAGAATAGGTATGAATACAAGGACAATAAGTTTAAGAAATCCATGAAGTCTACTTGGAGTGCTTCTAAGGATAGCTCCACTGAATCTGATGTTTCAGAAACTGAACACAGAAATAAGGCAAACATGTGTTTTATGAAAAACACCTCTGAGGTAGCATCTGAAACTCCTGATTTAAATTCATATTATTCTGAAGATGATTCTGACTCAGAAAACATGTCAAAATCTGAACTATTTGAATACTGTGATATGTTAGAAGAAACCTGTAATGAGATGAAAGACAAATACAAAGGTTTAAAGAAACAATATGCTTTAATTGTTAAACATAAATCTGATCTTGATATTGAAATGGAAAAGAATGCTCAGTTTCTTAAAGAAAAAACTAAAATGAAATTATCTAATGAGAAACTCAATAAAGTCTTAAAGAAATTTACCAATGGAAAAGATACTCTTACTTAGATTCTAGGTAAGAAAATAGCATCTAGATACACTACTGGTATAGGATACCAAACTGGACAAAGGAAAATTACCAAAACTAAATTCATCCCTAAATCTGGACAGAATGTAGCTAGTTCTAAAACTTCATATGCTTCAACTAGTTATATTCATAGTTATGGATCTAATAAGGTTTATCTTTCAAAATATTTTAACTCTAGAAATCTTATGAGACCCATTAAACAAATATGGGTACCTAAAGTTTTATTGGCTAACCTGTCTGGACCCAAGAAGATCTGGGTACCAAAATCATTTCCTATCTAAATCTTTTTTGTAGGGAACCTGCTTAAAGAGCTCCTGTAAAAAGCCTTGGTATTTGGACAGTGGATGTTCAAGACATATGTCAGGAGACTTATCATGATTTAAAATCTTAGTCAATGTTGATGGAGGGTTTGTCACTTTTGGTGATAACTCTAAAGGGAAAATCATCGGCTTAGGCCAGATTGGTAACACTAACTCAGTATTAATTTCTAAGGTTTTATTTGTTGATGGAATTAAATACAATTTGTTAAGTATTTCTTAGTTATGTGATGATGGTTTTTATGTTAAATTTGAAAATGATTCTTGCAATGTTTTTAATTCTAAAAATGCTTTAGTGTTTTCTGCTTTAAGAAATGAAAATGTTTATGCTGTTGATTTAAATTCTTTAGCTAAGCAAAATATTCCTTGTCTAAATGCTTTTCATAAAGATTCTTGGATTTGGCACAGAAGACTTGGAAACTGCAATGTGCATTCACTTAGAAAACTTGCTAGGAAGAACTTACTTAGAGACCTACCCAAACTTGAATTTCCAACAGACAAAGTTTGTAATCCCTGTCAAAAGGGAAAGCAACATAAAGTTTCTTTTAAATCAAAGAAAGAAGTTTCAACTTATCAACCTCTCGAGTTGGTTCACATGGATTTATTTGGACCTTCTAGAGTTTCTAGTTTAAATGGGAAGCACTATGTATATGTTCTTGTAGATGGCTTTTCTAGATATACTTGGGTATATTTTCTAGCTCACAAAAGTGAAGCTTGTTCTTGCTTTGTAAAATATTCCAAGTCTGTAGAAAACCTTAGTGGACTTAAAATTAAAACCCTGAGAAGTGATCATGGCCGTGAGTTTGAAAAATCAGGAGTTTGAATCTTATTGCTCACACAGTGTCTATAGTCACAATTTCTCTACCCCTAGGACACCCCAACAGAATGGTGTAGTAGAAAGGAGGAATAGAACCCTGCAAGAAATTGCTAGAACTATGCTTAATGAGTATGACCTGCCTATTTATTTTTGGGCTGAAGCTGTCAATACAGCTTGTTATGTTATTAATAGAGTCTTGATCAGACCTGTTCTTAAGAGGACCCCTTATGAGTTGTGGAACCATAGGAAACCTAAGGTTAACTACTTCAGAGTTTTTGGCTGCAAAGTCTTTATTCTTAATACTAATGACAATCTCGACAAATTTGCATCCAAGAGTGATGAAGGAATTTTCCTAGGTTACTCTACTTCTAGTAAAGCCTATAGGGTTTTCAATAAAATAACCAAATGTGTGGAGGAATCTGTTCACATAAAATTTGATGAAACTGATCCACATGAACCTAAGAACTCTCTTGAAAATCTTGAAGATGATCTATCTGCTTTGAACCTTAATGATAAGGACAATGGACCTGTAGTAAAAACATCCAGTTCTGGAAATTTCCCAGAACCTGCTTCTGTTGATTCCCAACCTATAGATGAACCTGAAATCTCTAGTCCTAAATTTTCTAGACCAACTAGGACTCTAAAGAACCATCCTTTAGATGCTGTTGTAGGTAATTTAGATAGAGGAACATAGACTAGAGATTCTCTAAGAAATAAGGTTGAACATCAAGCTTTTCTTTCACAGTTAGAACCTAAAAATATCAATGATGCTATCAATCATTAATTTTGGGTAATGGCTATGCAAGAAGAACTAAATCAATTTGAAAGAAACAAAGTCTGGAAATTAGTAGAAAGACTTAAGGACACTATAACCATAGGCACAGAATGGGTGTTTAGAAACAAAGTTGATGAATCTGGAAACATCATTAGAAACAAAGCTAGGCTAGTTGCACAAGGTTACAATCAAGAAGAAGGAATTGACTATGAGGAAACCTTTTCACCTGTATCTAGATTAGAGGCTATTAGGATCTTACTTTCCTATGCATCACATCTGAATTTCAAGTTATATCAAATGGATGTGAAAAGTTCTTTTTTAAATGGTTTTATTGTTGAAGATGTTTTTGTAGAACAACCACCTGGTTTCTCAAAATCCTCATTTTCAAAATCATTTTTTAAACTTTCTAAAGCTTTATATGGTTTAAAACAAGCTCCAAGAGCTTGGTATGAAAGACTTTCAAACTTTATTATTTCAAAAGGATTTACAAAAGGAATAGCTAACTCCACTCTTTTTATAAAAAGGATTTCAAAAGATGTGTTAATAGTACAAATCTATGTTGATGATATTATTTTTGGATCTTCTAAAAATTCTTTATGTACTGATTTTTCAAAGCTTATGCAAAATGAGTTTGAAATGAGCTTAATGGGAGAGCTTAAGTATTTTCTTGGATTTCAAATCTTTCAAACTAAAGATGGTATTATTCTAAATCAAAGTAAGTATAGTAAGGATTTATTAAAATGTTTTGGTTTGGATAGTATTAAGGAAAGTGATATACCTATGAGTACTACCTGTAAATTGGATGTTGATGAAACTGGGAAACCAGTTGATCAAACCTATTACAAAGGTATGATTGGGAGTTTACTTTATCTTACTGCTAGTCGACTGGATATTATGTTTAGTGTGTGCATGTGTGCTAGATTTTAAGCTAATCCTAAAGAATCACACTTACTGGCTGTTAAAAGGATTTTTAAATATCTTAAGTATACTGTGAATTTAAGTTTGTTTTATCCAAAAGGACAATCATTTGACCTAACTAGTTATTCAGATGATGACTTTGCTGGATGTAAGTTAGATATGAAAATCACATCTGGAACATGTCATTTACTTGGAGAGTCCCTAGTATCATGGTGTAGTAAGAAACAAAACTCTGTTGCATTGTCTACTGCTGAAGCAGAATATATAGCTGCTGGTAGTTGCTGTGCACAGATTCTGTGGATGAAACACACTTTATTGGACTATAGATTTGATTTTAAACATGTTTCAATTAACTGTGACAACACTAGTGCGATCAACATATCTAAGAACCCTGTGTCTCACTCTAGGACTAAGAACATTGATGTCAGACATCACTTTCTAAAAGATCATTATCAGAAAGGTGATATTTATCTAGAATTTATTAGTTATGAACATCAATTAGATGATATTTTTACAAAGCCTTTATGTTCTGAAAGAATGAATTTTATTAAACAAGAATTATGTATGATTGATCTATGAAACTGATCTGTGAAACCGATCTGTGAAACCGATCTGTGAAACTGATCTGTGAAACTGATCTGTGAAACCGATCTGTGAAACCGATCTATGAAACTGATCTGTGAAACTGATCTGTGAAACCGATCTGTGAAACTGATCTGTCAAACCGATATTACTTTCTATTACTTTTTATTATGTTGTAATTAATTAATTACTTTTATCTTTATTATGGAAACCCTAAAGGATGAAATAAATGATACACGACTATTTCTATTCCCCAAACCGTCGACCTTTCACTTCCCGCCAAGCCTTATTTTCTCTCTTCTCCTCTACTTCGAACCTTCGAACTCCTGCATTCCCCAGAATCTGAAAATGGCTAAGAAAAAGAGACCAAGCAAAGGATCAGAGAGTCATGTACCTTCAAAGCGTTCTCGAGGCGAGTCGAGTAGTACCACTCAAAGATCAGTAAATCCGAACCTGGAAACTCGGATTGTTGCTGTAGAAAATAAAGTCAGTTCCGCCTGGATTTTGACAAGTAAGTCGCTGTTGTTACAAGTTTTAGAATCGCAAGGATGGAAAGCCTGGTTCTCGGATAACACTCGTGTATACTACCCAAAGCTAGTTCATGAGTTTTATATAAATCTGAAAGTTACTTTAGATGGTGTAGAGGCTGCCAGAATGTCTTCTGTAGTGAAAGGAAAGAAAATATCTTTTTCGTCTAAACAATGGGATGAATGTTTAGATGTACCCCATGAGGGTCAGTATGAGGATTATGCTGGAAATATTCCTCCAACCACTGAATACTTCTCTTATGAGTTATCTTTAGAGCTTTTGACTGGAAACAGAGAGTCAAGGAGAATCACAGCCTCAGATTTGGATGGTGAATGTAGACTTCTCTTTAAGTTTATTCAGCACCAAATTTTCCCCAGGAAAGGAGATTTTGCTGCTGTAAAATACCCGAATTTTTTTCTATTGTTTCTGCTAAAGACCCATGAGAAGATCAATTTGTGTAGATATCTAATGGTGCACATAGCTGGAATGGTGAAACCTTCTAAGAGAGACACTACCCTGTTCTATTCCAAAATGATCTCTGCTATGTTAAAGAATCTGGAATGTGTTGATGAAGCTAATGAGATAGCTGAATCTGATAGTGCTTTTTGTGTTAACAAAGAAATTTGTAAACGGATGAAAATAAACTAGAACCCATGGAAGAAATGTTGGGTTGTTGATGAGGACAAGATGTATGAGTCCTACAATACCACTGATCATGGAAAGAGGCCGAAGGGTTTAAGAGAGCCTGGTTTGAAATCAGATGAGGAGCCAATTTACTCTGATGATGAGGAAGAAGTAGATGTTGAAAGGAAGAAGGACACTGAAGAGTCTGGTAAACAAGGGATGGAAGAAGCTGAAATAGAAGAAGGAAGTTTGTCACCTCCTGATGATAGGAGTGATCCTGATACTATGAGCCCTAAGAGAAGAGTGGACTTTGGATCTGCCAGTCCACCTTTACCCTTACCTAAATCATAACTAGTTCTTGGTGATGAAGAAGCTAGTGACAATGAAGTATCTGACAGTGATGTTTCTGTGAAGAATTGAAATGGGGATGATGATAATAATGATGATGGTGATAATCGACCAGTGGATGGTCTTGCTGTACCTCCAACAGAAACACATCAAACTGTACCAGAAACAAATACCAATGGAAAGAGAGATTCTCTAGAAATCAGTGGAAAAGCAAGTTATGATAAACCGAAATATACTTTGTGTGCTGTTGTCTGGGATGATTACCCTGGTTTTGCTATTTTGGGTTTAGAGTATTCTGAAGAAGAGGAGGAAGAATTAGAATCTGCTGCGGGTGTGAAGGAAAGACAAACAGTTGAGGAAAGGTCTGCTCATGCTGTTGATGCTGCAGATGCTCATCTACCTAGTTCTACTATCTCTCAGTCTAATTTTGATAAGTTCAAAATTGAGTTGCTTGCTGCTGTGAGAGATACAGTTAGAGAAGAAATTTCAAATGCTATTAGACCAGTCCTGTCCAATACTGGTGAGTTTACTGGCAGGAACATAGCCTCTCTAAATCATATTCTAAAGGATCTACAATCTGACTTAGTTTATTTATCAAATGAATTTAGATCAACCATCTCTGGTATGATGGAAGTGTTGAGGAATCTAATTGAACATCTTAAGAAGTCTGATCTGAGAAAGTTGAAAGCTGAGATAACTCAGATAGTTTCTCAAGCCAGTACAGACAAAGTAACCAAGATCACTACTCGTGAGCTAGAGGCTCAAAGGCATATTGTGCATGATGAATTGGCTGCCATTAGACAAGTTCTTGATTTGGACTCGTTGAGGAAGATGAAGTAGCATAGTGATCACATTCATAAGATGGTAATAGGATATTCAGTAGATGCCACCAAAGTTCAGAGAGAGATCAAGGAAAATGTTGACCATTACTTTTCAAAGATTTATACAAAGGATGAGATGACTGCGAATTTCAAAGTGTTGGATGATAATCTGAAACTACCTCCAGTCACTCAAGCTTTCAAGACTCAAGTTCGTCAGTTGCAAGATTTTACTCCTACCTTGGAATGGTTCATGGAGAATAAGGATGATTTTGAGAAGGCTATGCAGTATGGTGCAGAAGTTATTCATAATTTCATAAATCTTTTGAAGCCTTATCTGAATGCACAAGCCACCACCATTGTACTTACTACTACTGAACCTCTCAGTTCCTCTGATGTTGCTCCAAATCAGATCTCTATTTCTCAATCTCTATCTCGACTCTGACCAGTTCCTCAGCAATCTGCTCAACCAGCTGCTACTGCTTCACAGCAAATCCCCTTGGCATCTACTCCTCCACCTTCCCGAGTCATCTTGCCACCTTTTCAAATTTTCCCAGTTCAACCTGCCGCCAAGCCCTCCAACTTGCCAACCATTGATCCTTATGACAAAGGCAAAGCCCCGTTACATCCCAAGAAATAGTTGTGCGTTGTTGTTGATAGGGTGAACCCTGTTGTGATTGTACTTTCTTCTTTTAATCTCTTATTTATCTATTTTCCCTCCTTTTTGATTATCCCAAAGGGGGAGAAATATGTATATATATGGGGGCGATGCATCTCTAAAGGGGGATATTTTTTTTATATATGGGGGAGAAACATACTATGGCAGGGTGAGCTATGTTTACATAAATATACAAAGGCATAAATTTAGGGGGAGATTTATATCTCATTATGTTTTTATTCTTATTATGCCTTGTCACTATTATTGATGAAATATTATTTTTATTTATGGCTAAGATTTGTGATTATCAAAAAGGGGGAGATTGTTGAGCCCTCTGGAAGATTGTTGAATTCTTCCTATGATTGCTGTTTTAATAATCACAAATCATCGATTACTTAATCCGGTTGGATTTTTCATATACATAATCACAATCTCTTAGTGAATCTGTGTATATTGGTTGGATCATGTTTTTATCTCTTTGTTATTGATTTACAAGTATTCTGGAAGTTCTCTGGATCAAACAGACAATGGTCTCACCGATCCATATCAAAGGACAACAGTCTCACTGATCCATATCAAAGGACAACGGTCGCACCGATCCATATCGAAGGACAACAGAGTCACCGATTATGACACACCGATGCTGATCAAATGAGTCACCGAAGATGTCTCACCGATGATGATCAAATGATTCACCGATTATGTCTCACCGATGCTGATCAAATAAGTCACCAATCACGACACACCGATGCTGATCATCTGAGTCACCGATTATGACACACTGATGCAGATCAAATGAGTCACCGAAGATGTCTCACCGATGATGATCAAATGAGTCACTGATTATGACACACCGATGCTGATCAAATGAGTCACCGAAGATGTCTCACCGATGCTGATCAAATAAGTCACCGATCATAACACACCGATGCTGATCAAATGAGTCACCGATCAGGACACACCGATGTCTTGCCACCAATGCTGATGCTGATGACCTACCGATCACATGGCTCACCGATAGTCATAAACAACTGTTTGAATTTCTTTATCTTTATTTAATCTAACCAACAGTCATATTAGGAATATTTTAATGCTCTGTCATTTATTTAATGAAGGTTGTTGGATGTTAGGGAACCATACCTCGTACCTACAAAAATAAATCATTTCTTTTGCTGGAGCTCATGCTATAGATACAAGAAGTCCCTGTTAATGCATATACCCGTGTGACAACAACGAGACACGTATGAGTGAAAAGAGTGGTGGATGAGATAGTTGCAGAAGACACAAAACCTCATACACACTCAAGCTTACTCAAGAAGAGTTCTGTACATTCATGAGGAAATTGAATAACTTCATCGATTAAATCTTTCACTATCTCTGAACCTGGATGCCAAGTAGACGACACTCTGTTTTTCAGACAAAAACCAGAAGAGGACTTAGAATCATTTCTGATCATACTCAAGGAGTCCAAAGCTTCACTACAATCACTAGATCAATTTCTAAACTCTACATCTCTGCTATGTGATTCATTATTTTACATTTAGAGAAGTGTGTGTTATCTGCTGTATTTAACACACACACTGTCTCTTGTACTTTAACTGGAGGATCTGTAAATCCTCACTCAATCTCTTACATCTTTTATTTTTCACTGGGATAGTGGTAGAGGTCATGTGTGACCTGGATAGCTGGTTGCTGTTGTTTTTTTCCCACGAATAACAGTGGTATAGGTCTTGGACCTGGACAGTTGTAAACTGTTGTGAACCTCGATCCCGGGTGTGGATCATATTTATATAAATTGTTGAGAGGAATAAGTCTCGTCTTGAGACTGAACCTCTTGGTTATATCTGTTGCGCTACATCTTTCAAGGTTATTCCTTTTTATTCCGCTGCTAATTACTTTAAAACCAAAACTGTTTTAAAGTCACTTTGATAATTAAACTCGCAAGTGTTTATATTAGTTGTGAATCAGTGAGTTAGTTTCAAAAGTTAATAAAATCATCTGTTGTGATTAACTGGGAAATAATCAATCTCTTGAGAACCCAACAAAACATTTACTTTGATATAAATTCACTACAGTTTAATTCAGTATTTTATTTGGGGGTTTTTAAGACAAAGTTTTTAAAACAGAAATTTTAATTCGAACTCAATTCACCCCCCTCTTGAGTATCCACTCCGACCAACACATAGTTTTGAATATTAATAAACAACTCATGACATCATTATTGTTCTTCTATGTAACATAGTTTGTGATAATGTACTAAGACTAGATGTTTCACTAAAAGGTCATAACAGTTCCCCTCTATGATGGGAACCCAAAAGTGCTACGACACTATTCTCAAATATGTGTTCTATTTTCAGATGTTGAGGGGAATAAATGATATAGGATATTCGGGATGGATACTCATAGGAATTTGGGACACCTTCTCATGGTATAAGACCTTGGTAATATCTAGTGTAGGATATTATGAGAATGAGAACCGCTAGTAGGAAATCCACATTTATATTTTTCATTGGATGTACCTACCTACAAACATGTGTATTGATCCTTAGACTTTAAGATTATTATTAAAGAGTGTTATGATTCAAGAATAAAAAATAAAATAAAACATTTAAGGACTTTAGGATATTTAGGTATAGATGAAAACCACGATGACATATGTTCGCAGGGGGGTATGATATATTGGGTATGTCAAGAGTAATATTGGATTAATGAATAATGAAAGAAAAGATGTGTATCTTATTTTCTTTAAAAAAATATGATATCTTAGGCCCTTTGATGGAAATTATATAGTCTAAATAAATCCATGTCCATGATGTTCTTTAGGAAAGTTCAATTTCTCAGAAGTCAAAGAAAGAGTCATCAAGCACATAGGTTTATGGAATCAACGTGCAACATTCTTGTTTAGAGATATCATGATAAAGGAATTATATTACACAATAAGTGTCTGTATGAGTTATTATGTAGTTTTAGCATTAAATTATTTCTCTACGGGTTTAATATCGTGTTGCTAGATGATAACCCTAGACTTTAGATTGCTTCTCCTAATTCCACTAAGAAAGAGACCTAGAGGGACACACACTAAGTGTAACCAAAATTAGTCATGTTTTCTTGATCACAAATATTTTGTTTCTAGTTATTCAAGAGAATATAATGTGAGCAGAATAACTAATAAATATTTATTTTCTATTTAGTGAATATAGTATTCATTTATTTATTAATGAATAATGCATTGATATTTATTTAATAAATAAATAGTCATTATTCAAGGCCTGATAAATACTGTAGCAGAATAGAAGACTGATTTTAATAGTCTGATGAGGAATAATAAATATTGAATATTATTTAATTAAATAATATTTTATTTAATTTAATTTTCAAGTTAAGGACATGTCTAGAAACAAAAATAATTATATTATTTGACATGGGGTTCCATAGAGATTAAATAAATAATAAGGGGCACTTGTGAAATTATTTATTTCTAATCCTAGTGATATATAAACCCATTTATTTTATTTTCTCAAAAATAAAATTCATTTTTTTGTTGTGAACAAAGGATTTGGAGAATTTTCTCAAGCCCTAGATATCTCCCTTATCCAAGAATTCTCCCATGAATGGAGAGCGATCTTCCTCCACCTCCCACTCTCAAGAAAAGATAGATCCAGGAGAATGCTTTGGAAGCGATTCTTAAGGTGATCAGAGGTGGTTGATTAAAGTAATAGGATATATTATTCTAGAACCTGAAGATTCATATGACGACATTCAGATATTTGTAGAACAAGTGTGGATCGCCGCTAGAGGGAAGTTTCTTTTATTACTACAACATAATGACCATACAATGCAGATCTGTTTTAGATTCCTCAATAAAGAAATAATTACATAAAGGTAATTATATAATTAGTTAATTTAATTATAAATAATATGTGATGGTACTCTCTCTAGTTCTAGATTTCTATCCATTATCTATTTTCTTTGATTAAATTCTTTAGATAACGACATTTATTATTGTGTAAATCTCAAATTGATCATCAATCATGACAAAAATCAAAGTTGAGCACAACCCATCAAACAATTCTATTGAATTAGGAACCTAAAAGTGCTATCAAAGTACTCACATGATTATTTATAATTATTTAAAGATCATTTATTGATTTACATATTTGTGATTTAGTATTTCATTCAAGTTTAATCGTTATTTTAATCTGAATTGTGAGATATTATTTCTCCACCTACATTTCTCATTGATCTAATCAATACAATTAATTTTATAAATCAAATAAAATCAAAGATCTCATCCAGAGGTGACACGGATTATAGGCAGGTAAAATAAGAGTAAAAACCCCGTAACTAGAGTTACACGACGTGTAGTTGTGTTCAATGAATTAGGAATTAATTCCTAAATTAATTCAAACCATGTGAATTGATGGCATGCGATGCATATATTTCTTACACTGTGTATTGACTAGGCTATCTTGGAACATGGTTAGCTAGAGTACACGCTGTGTATCCTAAAAACATGGCATATAGTCCCTTTGAGTCACAGACGAGACATTTATTACCATACATGACTTACTTGACTGGTGACCATGTAACTCAGAGATCACATTCCATGTAATTTATTATACACACCTTATACTCCAATTTTCCAAGGCACGATTTACACACTGAGTCCCAAGTTTTGTGGCTTAAATAAATGGCAAGAGATGTTCATGTCTTGTAGCTCCATGGACATGCCATGTACTTATACCAAATTATGAAGATTTAAAATTTATTTATTATACTATATAAATCTTATCGACATGTTCTTGAATGTGTTCATTAAGTTGATAAAACATGACATGTGATAGGTTTTAATATATATATATATAAATATTTAATTAATACTTTTGTGATGTTTAGATCTATATATCATGTATGATTCATATTATAGTTGTTACTCTATGTGCATTAAAGCATGACACATTATAATAAAATCATGTAATTTGTGTAATAATTAAGTTGATACTAAACATCATGAAAGTACGTGATAAGTCATGTATGATATATGTCACAAAGAACAAACTGTGTACAAGTATAATACATGTTGGGTTGGTTCGATGGTGTATTCAATGTGTTTTTTCCAAGGTACATTTATGTAAATAGTTAATTTTAAATAAATTTATTTAATTTTTTTAAAATTATGATGGATGTGAATCTTCAGGAAATTCAGTTGAGAATTAAGATAAAATAATTGATTAATTAAAGAAGATAATTATTTCATTCGAGCATTATTTATCTTAAATTAGAATGATTAATAATTGATTACTAGTTTTATTAAATACATAATTTTTTGCATGTATGTGGATGATCCTGAGTATAGACTAGACCTTTGTATGTGATTGGTTTCATTTAATTTATTATTAAATTAAATTGTTGGCATGCATACCTTCTCTCCACTTATTATGTAAAGACCTGTGTGCCCATGGTTTCTTTTATATAAGCCCCTTGTTTCCCTCACATGTGTGTGAGTAAAATCATATATAATGGATGGATCTACCATGATAATGGAGGTAGTACAATTTTGGAGTTGAGGAGAAACTAATCCAAGAGAGATACATAGGTGGAAATGTAGAAAGCTATAACATGAACATTAATTGGTTCAAGGTGTTTTTCCCCTAGGTCAATGGTTAGTTTATCAACCAATATATAAACTAACTGTTAGTAAAGGCTCATGATCATTTCAATTTATTATATTGTTTCTATTAGTTTTCATGGTCATTTTTTATGGATGTTTTGTCCTGATCACATGAATTAATGAAATTAACGAGCATACAATATAGAACTAAAATAAATTTGCTTATTCATAAATATTATCTAATATATGGTTAATCACTTAAGTAAATCTACTTAATATTAACAAGAATTTAGTAAAGATAATAATTGGAAATTTATGTATAAAAGGATAAAATATGTCAATTATATATTTTAAATCGGTATATCCTTCCACTACTTCAGTTAAAATCAAACCATAGTTCAAAGTGATTGACTAACCAAAGTTGTGGTGATTTCAATTATCATAGAATTCTAACATGAAGTTTTGGGGTGACTTAACTTAGTTCACATTAAGGGCTAACTGCCAAAGAAGGACTTGTTGTAACTGAGAGGAAATGGTTGGGGATATCAAATTTAAGGATTTCAAGGTTGGAGATTATAGTCAACAAATCAAGGAACTATGAGTTAATGAAGTTAGAATTTTGAATTCCTACCTAAAACTATTCAGGTTTCTTGACCAACCAAATATGGGGTAATGAGAATGGGAATATGGATCCTTTCTACTATAATGTCCAAGAAATAGGATATTCCAAATCCAATGGTGAGGGTTATTGGGTTTTGATAAAATAGTGGAGACTAATAAATATAAATTTTTTATTTTCCTAAATTTTTATTAGATATATTACTAAAATTCTACTCATCTTCTTTGTAAAAAAAATTAAAATGAATTCAAACATATAACTGTGATCCATACTTTAGAAAGATAACCTTCTCACTGTCACAAATTTCCAAGAGTGGAAAAGACGCCTATGAGTTACCCTTCACCATGTAGGGAAATTATATATTTTGGAAGATACTATCCCTAAAGAACCTGATAAAGAGGCTAGAAATGAATATTTTTCTCTCTATAAGAAACATATTAATGATTCTACAAATGTTCAGTGTTTCATGCTATTATCCATGACCAATGAAATTTTGAAGCAACATGAGGAAATGGATGTATATAAAATGATGTCTCACCTTCGAATCCTATCAAGAGAAGGAGAGACAAGTGTGGTATGAGATCTTTAATGCATTATTTACAAATAATCTTGGAGATTATACACCAGCTGTGCCTTATGTAGTCAAGCTTATTGGATACATTGAATACTTAGACATCTTAGGGATTAAATTACTGGATGAGTTTCATATATATCTTATACTTTAATCAATTACCAAGACCTTATCTAGTTTTATTATTAATTACAATATGAGTAATAATGAGAAGAGTATTTTTGAACTTCTTACTTTAATTCAACAAGTAGATATGGACATGGGTCATGATTAACCCGTGGTCTTTTTGGTGAATAAGAAGAGGAATAACAAGGAAAAGGGACCCAAGACTAACAACAATTCTAAAGCTCTCGAGCTCCATCCTTACAAGAAGAAGATCTATACGCAGAGCAAGGAAAAGGAGGTAGTATGTTTTGTATGTGGAAATCCATGCCACTAGAAGAGGAACTACACCCAAAAATAAGGGGAAGCTAAATTTTCATTCGTTATTGAATTTAATATTTCAATATCTACAAATTGGGTATCAAATACAGCTTGTGGCTCTCACATCTATATCCAAATACAAAAACCGAGTAGATTATAAAATATTTCTATAGGATAGGTGGATTTTCATGCTACCAATGGTGAAAGACTAGTTTCTCTAGCCATTGGTGACTAACAACTTTCATTTCTAATAGGAATGATTTTAGTTTTAAAATATTGTTATTATGTACCTAAGGTTACCAAGAACATAATTTATGTATCATGTCTAGATAGAGATTGGTTTATTTTCAAGTTTGGAAATAAAGTTTGTTTCTTTTATAAGGAAAATATATGTTATGGTATATCATATTTAAATAATAGTCTATTTGTTTTAAATTAAAAAAACCAAGTTTTGGAAATTGATAACAAATCATATTCACACAACTCATATAACACCCATCTATAGAATCACCATCTTGGTCATGTAGATGAGAAACATTTGATAAAGCTCTATCATGATGGTTATTTAGAATATTCTGAGCTAAAACCACTTGAAAGATATCATCATTATTTATAAGGAAAAATAACCAAACCACCATTTGGTGGACATGGAGAAAGGGTCAGAGTGCTTCTAGGATTGGTACATACTAATGTGTGTGGACCATTTCCAGTAAAAGCTATAGGTGGATATTATTACTTCATAACTTTTATTGATGACTTGAGTAGATATGGATATATGTACTTGAGGAGGTATACATCTGATTCCTTTGAGAAATTCAAGGAATTAAAGAATAAAGTAGAGAATCAACTTGAAAAGAGTATAAAGAAACTTCGATCAGATTGAAGTGGTGAATATCTTAACCAAGAGTTTATCCACTTCTTATAGTATTTTTGGATTATATTTCAACTCACTCTACATTATACACTACAGTGGAATGGTGTTAGTGAAAATAAGATCCATAACTTGTTCGACGTGGTAAGGTTAATGATGATTCATGAGAATATTCCATTATCCTTGTGGGGATATGCATTACAAACTGTGGAATACACATTAAAATGAGTACCAATTAATTTGGAAAGTGGAATTAACTTCATGTAAGGGAGTGGAAAGATACCCGTTTTGTCGCATACATGTGTATGGGGCTGTGAAGAAATTTTCAAGGACTTCTCAGGAAAAAACTAGCACCCCGGGGAAAAACGTTTATAATTTAGGTCATCCTAAGGAAACAAAGGGATACTACTTATAAAACCCATCATACAAGAAAGTGACTATCTCTAGAAAAGATGTATTTCATGATAGGGATCATATCCTCAAATTTGATAGTGGGAGAAAGATTAACTTTGGTGAAGTTGATACCCACAAGAGTTTTTATAGGAACATATTCTACAAATTCCCATAGAGGAAGTAGTTCCTAAAACACAAGTACTATGTAGGAGCACAAGAGAGGTAATAGAACTTGAGAGATATGGTTTTCTAGTCACATAATATGGTGACTCATTATTGGTTGACAATTATGAACCTATTTCCAAAAAAGAGACAATAGAGATCTCCAAATATTTAAGATGGAAATTATTTTGAAATGATTCCATGTATCCAAACAATTTTTGGGTTATGGTTGATGCACCAATTGATTTAAATCCCATTGGGTGAAAATGGGTATTTAAGAGAGAAATTTACATACAAGGTAATGTAAATACCTATAAAGAAAGTCTATTGTCTAAAGTGTTTAAACAACATTAAGGAATTTACTACAATGAAACCTTTTCACAAGTTTCCATTTTT
Organism: Viscum album; assembly: GCA_963277665.1. Lineage (NCBI taxonomy): Eukaryota > Viridiplantae > Streptophyta > Magnoliopsida > Santalales > Viscaceae > Viscum > Viscum album. The sequence goes on from OY728153.1 coordinate 32,710,214, forward strand.
AAATCCATCAAAATTATACATGCTATAACAGCTTACCATGACTACATGATTTGGTAGATGGATGTGAAAACCATATTCCTTAAGTGGAACCTTTATATATGACACATCTAGAAGTATTTGTGACTCTATGTGATGTAAAAATAAGTTTTAAGTTTTAGAGATCCATTTATGGATTGAAGAAAGCGTCATGATCATGGAACATTCAATTCAATGAAGCGGTAAAATAATTTGGTTTAATTAAGAAAAAATGTGAGCCATGTGTTTAGAAGAGTTTTAGTAGGAATGCGGTCATTATCCTAGTAGTATATGTTGATGAAATATTACTTATTATAAATGACATTCCAGTCTTACGATTTGTTAAGGAATGCTTAAAAAATGTTTCTGCTTGAAATAATTAGGTCAAAAAACCTATATTATAGGGAACAAGATAATTCGTGATAGCTCTAAGAGGCTTCTTGGACTAAGTTAAAGTACATATATTGACAATATATAAAGAGATTTAGTATGGAACAATCTAAGAGGAGATTGGTCCAATATAACATGTTTTACATATTTCTAAAAAAATGTGACCTTAGACACCACATGAGAATGATATAATGATTAAGATTAAATACACTTCCGGGATAGGATCAATAATGTAATCCATGTTATGTATAAGACTTTTTATTTGCTATGCATTTGTCATGATTGGTAGATATCAAGAAGATCCAGGAGAACATAATTGGTATGCTGTTAAGGCTATCCTTAAGTATCTGAGAAGAACTAAGGATATGTTCTTAGTGTATGGAGGATATGAGGATGTGGTTATCAGGGGATATAATGATGCTAGTTTTTAGACAGATCAGAATGATTTGAAGTTTCAGTTAGGATATTTTTTTTGTCTCAATAGAGGAGCAGTGAGCTTGAAGAGTTTAAAGAAGATAGTTTTTGCTGATTATACAGTGGAGTATAAGTATATAGAAACTTCCAATGCATCCAAGGATTCTGTTTGTAAACATAAATTTGTATAGGATCTTGTTGTGGTACCTCTCAGTAAAGTCCCTATCACATTTTATTGTGATAATTCTACAGTGGTGGCTCTTGAAAAAGAGCCAAGGTCACACCAATTAAAAAAGCACATACTCATAAGCATCACCTCTTGAGGGATTTTTATCAGATGGGTGAAGTTGTAGTAAGGAGAGTACCCATGTAAGAGAAAGTGGCGGACCCCTTGACTAAATGCCTATCTCAACAGAATAATGGGTATCATGTGAGAGTTAGAGGCCTGAAAGTTGTTAGCAGTTGGATCTAGAATAAGTGGGAGTTTGTTAGATCTGGTTCCCTAGAACCAAGTTCTATTTACTTTATGATAACCAATATTTATAGTTTTTAATATTAATAAACTAATTATCACATCATGATTATTCTTTTATGTAACATTTTATGTGATAATTTCCTAAGAGTAGATGTTACACTTAAAGTTTATAGGAGTCCCCTGCTATGATGGGAACCTGAAAGTGATATGATATTATTATAAAATATATGTTATATACCTGAATGATATCATTTGAGGGAAAAATGATACATCCATATGTGGTATTATGTCATTGAGGAATTATCTTATTTCTCTTTGGGTGCCTTGGATTGTTGCTAGACGCTAACCTTGGAATTTAGGCTGCTTCTCCTAATGTCGCTGAGAAATAGGCCTAGAGGGTCACACACTAAGTGTATCCAAAATATCAGTTAAATAATAATAATAATAATAATAATAATAATAATAATTATTTAATAATATGAATAATTATTATTCCCACACATGGTTTAATAATTATTTATGTTTGCTTGATCACATATTTTCCATCACTAGTTATTCGAGATAATATAATGTGCAAAAAATATTTAATCAATATTTATTTTCTATTTAGTGAATATAATATTTTTTTTATTGTATTTTTTTAATAAATAAATTTTTATTATTCAAGGCCTGATAAATATTTTGGAGGAATGGAAAACGGGTTTTATTGGTCCAGTGGGAAATAATAAATACTAAATATTATTTAATTAAATAATATTTAATTTAATTTAATTCGCAAGTTAAGATCATGTTAGGAAATAATAATAATAATATTATTTCACATGGGGTTTTGCAGGGATTAAATAAATAATAAGGGGCACTTGTGAAATTATTTATTTATACCCTAGTGATATATAAACCCAATTATATTATTTTCTCAATAAGAAAATTCTTTTGTTTGTTGTGCATAATGGATTTGCAGAATTATCTCAACCCCTAGAGAGACCCCTTATCTAATAATTATCCCCAAAATATAGAGCAATATTCTTCCACCTCCCACTCTCAAGACAAGAGAGATCCCTAAGAATGCATTAGAATAGGTTCTCATGGTGATCAAAGGCAGATGATGTAAGTGATAAGATCTGCCATTCTAGCACCCAGAGATTCGTATAGTGATGTTTGGAGATTTTGGAAACATATGTGTATCACCGCTAGAGGGAATGTAATTTTATTACTATAACACAATGGCCGTACAATGCATATCTATTGTTAGATTCATCATTGAAGAAAGAATTCCATCAAGGTAATTCTTTAATTTATTAAATTAATTATAAATTATGTGGGATGATACTGTCTTTGGTTCTGTCATTCTATTCCTTGCGTATTTTCTTTGATTAAATTAAATAGATCATGAAGTTTATCATTGTATAAATCTTGGATTGATCATTGATCATGATAAAAAGAAAAGTTGTCATGACCCATCACACCGGTTTTGCTGTGCCCAAAACCTATAATAGCAGCTTTAAGAATACACATGTGATCAACAAGTCAAACATGGTCTATTAGGATATCTAAGCACACTCATGGAATTAGTATTCATATCTATATTATTTATATATTTAATAAAGGGGAACATGTTTATACACAGTATGGAATGACACATAAGTGCATCTTATCACATTGAGAAAGATTGTCAATAGCCATATATAAACACACACATGAGATCATCATCAAACATGGTCTCACATGTTATATATAACATAAAAAATATCTACACACCCTAAATTGTCCATTCAATTCAAGGAATTCATTACTCATCAATCCACAACCATTGGTAGCTAACATCAATCTAGTGAACAATAGTCCAATGTGGCCCTTGAAACTTTTTAAAAATACATTAGACATGTTCCTTTAAATAATTAAAACTTAAGAACCATTAAGTAATTAATGATTGATATTTTTTCATAATATAATATGAATTTAAGTGTTGTTTTCCCAAAGCATATAACCACATATCTCATTCCAATAGATGTGTATAAAACCATAGGGTAAAGTACACGAGACTACCTAATTCAAAGGGAGACAACTCCAAACCAATAAAATATTAGCATTCATGTCTAAGTCAATCAAGTCCATTTATCCTCCATCATTCGCCAAGAGTTTCTAACTCAATACCACCTTCCAAATTAATTAATTATAACTAAATTATAATTAATTATTTTTTAAGGAAAATCAAAATCTAAAGTGAAAGGAATACTTACAGAAAGTCTTACCAGATACCATTTACTTTCGAAAACCAACACCAACCACCCCTGGTAGGTCTTTATCACACTTCCAAATTCGTTCATGGAAAAATCCCTATCACACAACATTAAGATAAGGAAAATTTGATATAATTTAATTGTTATCTTTAAAATAGATCACCAAGGTATATACATTAAATTAAACTCTCTCCAAAGGAACACATTCATCATCATAGGACATCCTCTAGCCATGCTGATCCAAGATTCATCATTCTCAGAAAACATCACCATGAACTGGTGTAATATTCATCCATTCTCTAATCAAGATTGAAATAAGAATAAATAGATGATTATAGTGATCAAGAAGAAAGAGTATTTAAATATAATTGATACATAAATGTATCAAAAGATCTGAGATCTACTGATAGGTTCATCCATGATGAATGATGCTAAAATCCATCACTCCTTGAGGAAAAAAAAGATAAAGATCGATGAATAAAGAAGGATATTTCCTAAATTCTCCAATAGATCTCGATATGGAGGTGATCTATCACTAAACTAAGAACATCCCATCAGATCGGACCATCACAACTTGACTCTAAGGCTATATTACAAGGAAGAAGATAATATCTATCAAAAACTTGAAGATAAAAATTAATATAAGAAAATACCATTAATTATTATGATCTGATCTCACCAGATCCATCAAGAACACTCTCATAAGGGAAAATAACTTACTTTGGACGCCTTTGGAGTCCATTTTTTAGATAGATAAGAAGTATAATAGGAAGAAAAAATTAATTTATAAGATTAAAGGATAGTTAATAGAGACTCACATGTGAAATGTTTAGTTGCATGGTTTACCAAACTATGTGCCAACCATGTGAGGATAGTAGTACTTATGGGAAACCCACATGGTTTGGTCATGAAGTTTATAAAACCATTAAATAACCACACTATTTTCCACCTAAGTTATAACAACATAGGATTAACATACATGGATATCACACCATTTTAGATGAATATTTAGTACATTACAAAAGTAAATACATGAGGACCATAATACATTAGTGTATTTGGAAACTTGCAACATGTTCTTCTAGTTTGGTTAAAGATCTTAAAAATATCCCTTAAAGTTATTACCCTTGAGTACTCCCACTTAAAACCTTTCTTCATTACCTAGGGAAAGGAAACATAAGAAAGGGGTGTGATCAAGTTATAAAAAAGGGTAAATAAAAGAAATACGTAGGTATAACATGAACCTAAGGGTACAAGAACATGGGAATAACTTTTGAAGATCATACCCTTCATATCAATGGTCATATACATGAGACATATAATAAATATTTCTAGTTAATAAAACATTAATGATAAGATAATCAAAAACATGAACCATGTGTGCATATCACAGGCATAAGACATAGAATTTGTGGAAAACACATAATCATAAAAAATATTATATTAAGGATACTGACCAAAACCTTGATAATATGTTAGGCTTCAGATAATAACCTGTGTACCTACTTTAGTCTTGGGATGACCTCCTGTGTACCCTCTTGTTTCTATCGTGGTATGCCTTCCCATTTAACCTCTTATTTCTAGCTTTTGATAACCTCCCGTGTACCCTCTTGTTTCATTCTTGGGATGCCCTCCTGTGTACCCTCTTGTTTCAGGATTAGGATTCCCTCCTATGTGCCTTATTATTTCGATCTTAGGATGACCTCTCATGTACCGTCATATTTTGGGCTTGTGATGCCCCCCGTGTACCTTATTATTTCTCGATTAGTATACCCTCCCATGTACCCTCTTATTTCAGGCTTAATATGCCCTCTTGTTTCAAGCTTAGGATTCCCTACCATGTAACCTCTTGAGCTTATAAAACATTTATCATTACCAAATGCATTGGAGGGGGATATAGGTCCCACCCGTCACATAATGAAATCATACTTGCATGTTCCACAAGATAAATAAACATTCATCATACCATAACCCATGAAAAGAGATGGGGTTTATAAACATTATATAATAAACCATAAAATGAAATGGGTATAATTAACATTTCATTACATCACAACTTATGGAAAATAGATAGTTTTCCTAATCATTTCATCAAAGCATATCCTGTGAAATAAAGCGAGTCCAAAAATAATATAAGCCATGGAAGATAAATAATTATCATAAACATCATTCCATCAAAACAAAAACCATTAAATAAATAATAAGAATGATATTAATAAACCATAACAATGTATTTCATCTTAGAAGGAGAAGGTTTTTGAAAGAACACATGTAACATTTATTAAGGAAAATAAAATTTCTTTGAAAATACTTTTCATAAAACCATTTCAAAAATAATTTTATTATAAAGAAGGATTTACAATTTCATTTAAAAAATTTCTTGAGGAAAATATCATTTTTACTTTTAAAAACTCTTTTTAAAACATAAAGAATTTTAAAAACCTTCTTTGTTGAAAACAACTTGAAAACTTATAAAGAAGGCTTGAGATAATTTTGGAAACCATTTTTTAGAAAATGGTTTTGAAAACTTATAAAGATAACTTTAAATCATTTAAATCATTTTTTTTGAAAATAAAACTTTTTAAATATTATAAAGGGACCTTTAAAAATAATTTAAACCACTTCTTAAACATAATTTTTTTTGAAAACCATTTTCTTTAAAAACCACTTTAAAATTAAAAATTTACAGAATATTAGGAAAAAAAGTTATTTAAAAATAAAATTTTAAACATAAAAAGGAATCATTAAGGAAATTATGTTCATTAGGGAGGGTAAGTCCATACATTCTGAACATTCCTTTTGTAGATTAAAAATTTAGAAAAGGGCCTTGATTAGAAAATGATAAGAAGATTAATTTTTTTTTAAAAAGGTAATAAATGGGTGAAAATTTCATTTAAACATCATAATATAATATTAAAAAGTTTTTCATTTTTTTTAGAAAACACGGTTTTTAAAGAACACTGATTTCTGAAGAAAAGGAAAGATAAATCTATATTTTCATAAAAACATTTTCTTAATTATCTTAAGTAAAAAAGAGTGAAAAAATAATAACATTACATGGATATAATAGGCATATCTATAGGATAAGAAAATTCATGAGTGTTTTTGATATATGGATCATAATATTTCATTAATGGGGGAATAATTATAAACAATCTTGATAAACAATGAGATTGAATCTATAAACCTTTACCACTTTAGTAACCTTAAATCATAATGGAAAGAATAAAATTAAATGAATATTAAACTATCATAAAAATTATGATATTCATGATATAGCATGTCAAAATGCATTATATACACCTTATAGAAAAATATAGATGAATAAAATGGCATGTGTCACAAAGAAGTCAAATTAAGACAAAATTACTTTACCTATTTGGTAACTTTTGAAACATAACCCTCATGAAAGAAAGATAATAAAATGGATATGTAAATACAAATATATTTAAGTATATGAATCATATAATACATCCATGGGAAGTATACAAATGATATATAATACAAATGAGGTGAACATGGATTGTGTCTCATAGAAAATAAAATTGAGATGAGAAAACCCTTACTACTTGTGTAACTTTATAATTTTGATACCCATGAGAGAATAACATCATTTAAATATTTTAATATCATTAAATAAAGAAAATTAATGATATAAAATTTAATAAGGTATTATATAACCCTTATAGAAAAATATAGGTGCATAACAAGGCATGTTTCTAAAAGAAGTAAAATAGAGAAAAAATTACTTTATTGAATTGGTTACTTTTGAAACATAAACCCCATAAAATAAAGATCATAAAATGGATAGGTAAATACCTATAAATTTAAGTATTAGAATCATATAATACATCCATGGGTAGTATAAACACTACACAATTGAGATGATTGATTAATAGGATATGTATCTCATAGAAATAAAAAGTGAGATGAAATTCCCTTACATTAAATATTGAATCTCTTTTATACTCATTCAAAACTCATCTTATTCGAGTAACTCCTTTTGGTTTTCACCAAAGGGATTATTTGGATGGATTTATTCCCAAGGAGAGGATTCTAGGTTTAGGGGAGGTATTTTGAGAATCTATTTGTGAAAATATTGGTTGATCAAAAGTGGCTTGAGAGGTGTGTGAAAGTTGGAGGGGTGATTGAATTTTTACAGTGGAGGGAGGGGACACACTTGAAATTTTTGAAAACAAGTTAGATATACCCATATTTTACCTAACAAAAGTAATAAAAAACAATCCAAAATCAATAATGGAATGTTTATGGAAGAAATATAGTTATTTAATGAGTGTTAGACAAGTGGGTAGGTAATTTTGACCCTTAAGTTTAAGGTTTAGTCCTTTGTGAAACTTAATTTTACCATGATTAATAAACTGTTTTAAATCACTTTATCTAATATTTTTAGTCAAAAATTAAGTTAATATTATTTTAATATAAATATCATAATTATAAAAACCATTAATTTTCATTTTTATAAATCCAATTAACAGAAATAGTAAAATCAAGTTTAATTCTAATCCCATAGGCATGACGAGAAAGCGGGTTTTTAAAGTGAGAATGTTCAAAAGTTTATTAATATTTTATATCTAAATTGAATATAAAAATGATTCCAACGAAATATATCGTATTAATATTTGTATAATTGATCTATTATTACTTTAAAAAAAACTTAAAATATAATTTAACTATATTAAAAAATTAGATGAAAAAGTAGTTTTGAATTAAAATTCAGTAATTTTCACTATTAATCCAAAAATGATGTTTTTCAGAAAAATACAAAAAATTCACCCTAAGATAATTATGAAATTATGAATTAAAAAATGAATTTTATTTTATCAAATTAAATTTCTATGATTGTCTAAAATTAATTTTATTATTGTTTTCAAAAGGACATAAAAAAAGTTCCTTTAAGAAAATATTATTTTTAAACATATAGACTTTACCAAAAATTATATATTTCATTATCAATTTGTTTTATTTATAAGAAAAAATTACAAATAACTTTTTATAATTATTTATTAATATTAATATTACCATCTTTAATAGATAGATTATAACTATATTATTTAAATAATTATAATAAAAAAGTTCTATTTTGTAGAAAATTATTATTATGTATAACACACGCCAAGTTGGTGTTGTTTGTAGTGCAAGCTTACCTTGGTATAGAATATAAATAATTTATGAATTATTCATTTAATATATAAAAAAATTACATCCAATGTTACGTGAAATGATAAATATCAAAAAGATTAAATTAATTGAAAAAAAAGAAAATTTGAAATAACTCAGGGTGTTACATTCTACCCCCCTTAAAATGAATTTTGTCCTCAAAATTATTTTTGGTTATCAAAGGTTTAATACTTGAAAGTTCCTTTCATAGAAACCCACTTCATAAAAATTAATTCTAAAATTCCTTTTAAGAAGGTAAATTTGGAATAATAACAGTTACAAAAGGTAACTCATAACTAGGTTACCTCATAGGAGAACATATGTAGTAAGTGAAAATATGGGCATAGATGATAAATCCAACTATCATGTTCAGATAGAGAGTGATATAGAATATGGTTAGGTTAAAGCTAAAAATCAAATCCATGACCCAAAAGTGTCTTGAAAAAGGTCATTGATATCATTAAAAATGACGATAATAAGATAAATTTTTATTTAAAGATCCTTTTCTAAAGTTTAAGAATTTCCCTAAGGAGATGTACTTATATGACTTCAGCACAATATCACCATTTTATGTGCCTTGAACCATTTCCAATTAACCTATTTCTCTAAAAATAAAGGTTAATTTTTAATTCCTAAAGCAATAATAGCTCATGAGATCAATGATATTCCATCCCATCTTTCATCAATTATCATCAAGAAATTTTTTTAGAATAGTTTATCGAATATGCATAAATACTCATGTAGTGAGATAATAATTTTATCTCAAAAACTTCATCCAATGTTTAACTTAATATTTTCATAAATTTTTAACCTTATAACCTTTTATAAATATGAAAAAAACTTTTGAAAGAAATTCACAAAATCATCTCAACATTGATCCCCCATATATCATAAAGTATCTCTTGGTTTTCACATTCCAAACATGTGAATACCCTCATCGTATATTCTCTTGAAATCGGGTAATAACATGAATTAATAAAAATACTTTTGGAAAACATGTCCAATTTAATTATTAATTTCCAACACATTCTTATCCAAAAATAGTTATCTTAACATCAAGAATAAACTAAGGGTTACCTTCCCTTAATCCAAACATCACCTTTCCATGAAATCTGTTTTCTACCTCACCATTACTATTCAAAATATACTTTCAAATCCTTAATTAAAAATTTATATTGAAAATAGTTATATATTTCATGATTCATAATATTTGAATTCCAAAATATATACCCTTCAATCATCCAACTTTATTCTTAAACCATTTCTCAGGATTCATCATCTTATTCCTCAATACCCCTTGTCTAAGAATATGAACTATAAATCATGTATTAAGATTACTCAACCTCAATACATTCATGCTTATTACGTTTAATGTAAATAATACTAGAAGAACATACCATACCATTCACATTTCATTCACAGTCTCTTTATCTTCAGCAATATAACCAATATTTATACCACCTTCTTGATTCTCTTCATGATATTTCCACTTAGTAAATAGATTTTCATAATTCCCATAATTTCCACATCTTAAACATTCAATTTTAACCAAGTTACCTTGACTAAAACTAGTAAAAATAGTGCGAGAAAAAATTATCATAATCGAAAAAAACATAATCATGGAAATTAAACACTTATAGGATATCAAAATCATTGATCTTACTTCATTGATCTATGACACCTGAGGTTAATCCAACTTTATTCATAGGATACTTACATTTAAAACCTTCATGATGGTTCATAAAGAGTTTGTGAATTTCTAAAGAATATCCCCTAGGAGTGTCAAACTAGGTGTTTAATATGGCCCATTTTCATGTATGAGGTTATGATCAAGTCAGGAACAATGCACCTTATCAGAGTTGTTACACCTAGGTATATATTTTCTAGAGACACATACACTTGTAGTATCTAGATAGGGATGTAATGCTAGGAAATCACTCATTCTACCGTTTACCAAAATTACAGGAAATTTTCCTAAACATTAACTCATCCTTAGACTTATCCTTAGAGACACCCCTAGAGATATATTTAGAAATATACCTAGGTATCTCACTAAATTTTCTCATCCTATTTTCTATTAGTTGAAATTTTTTTTCCTTTAATACCAACTATAGAGACCCAGTCTTAACATACATGGATATTAAATCATTTTAGATTAATTTTTAGTACATTTCAAAAGTACATGCCTGAGGATCATATTAGTTTAGTGTCTCTAGAAACATGGAACACATTCTTCTAGTTTGGGGAAATATATTTAACATGTCCCTTAAATATCATCCCCTTGAGCACTCCTACTTAAAACCTTTCTTCATAACCTTGGGAAATAAAACATAATAAAGGGGTGATCTTGAGTGGTTAGTAAGGGTAAATAAAGGAAATAGATAGGCATAACATGAAACAAGGATATGAGAACATGATCATAAAATTTGAAGATCATATGCTACATATAAAAGATCATATATATGAGAAATGGCATAAATATTAGAAGTTCATAAAATAGGAATCATAAGATAATCAAGAACATGAACCATATGAACATATCATAAGAATAGTACATATAATTTATGGAAAACACATAAATATAGATTTTTTTGTCAAGGATATTGATAAATACATTCATAACATGTTAGTCTTAGGATAATAACCCTTGTAACAACTTCAATCTTGGGATTCCATCCAGTGTACCCTCTTATTTCGGGTTTGGGATACCCTCCGATGTAACCTCTTGTTTCAACCTTGGTATACCCTCATATGTACCCTCTTGTTTTTGGCTTAGGATTCCCTCCTATATACCCTATTGTTTCGGGATTTGGATTCCCACCTGTGTACCCTCTTGTTTTGGGCTTGGGATGACCTCACGTCTACCCTCTTGTTTCGGGATTGGGATGCCCTCTTGTGCACCCTCTTGTTTTGGGCTTAAGAAAACCTATTATTTTGGGATTAATATGCACTATTGTTTTGGGGTTGGGATGCCCTCCTGTGTACCCCCATGAGCTCATAAAATATTTATCATTACCCAATGTATTAGAAGAAGATATAGGTTCTACCCATAATATAATGAAATCATAGAGGCATGTGCCACAAGATAAAAAAACATTCATAATATCACGACCCATGAAAAGATATGAGTTTTATAAACATCATATAATAACCCATGATATGAAATGGGTATCATTTAAATTTCATCAAATCATAACCTATGGAAAATATATAGGTTTCCTAATCATTTCATCAAATCATAGCCCATGAAAATAAGTGGGTTTCAAAAGCATATAAACCATGGAAGATAAACAGGTATCATAAAAATCATTTCATAAAAACATAATCTATTAAAGAAATAATATGAATGGTATTCATAAACTATAACAAAGTATGACATCTTAGATAGAGAATGATTTTGATAGACCACATGGAATATTTCTTAAGGAAAATAACCTTTCTTTAAAAATATTTTTCATAAAACAAATTCCAAAATAATTTTCTTATAAAGAAGATTTTATAATTTCATTTAAAATATTTATTAAGGAAAATATACTTTCCACTTTGAAAAATTATTTCTAAAACATTAATTATTTTAAAACCATATTCTTTTAAAACAACTTGAAAACTTAAAAATAAGGCTTGAAATAATTTTGGAAAACCCATTATATAAAATGGTTTATAAAATATATAAATAAAACTTTAAGTCAATGAAATCATTTTATTTTAAAATAACCCTTTTGAAAACTTATAAATAGATATTTTAAAATCATTTAAAACCCATATTAAAGATAACAGATTTTTGAAAAACTTTTTATTTGAAAATAACTTTAAAATCCACAAATTTACAGAATATTAGAAAAAATTTTTCTTTAAAAATAAACTTGTAAATATAAAAAGGTGACATCAAGGAAATTATCATCATGATGGTGGGTAAGTCCATACATTCTGAAATTCCTTATGTAGCTTAAAAGTTTAGAAAAGCGTCTTGATCAGAATAAGACAAGAAGTTTTATTTTTATTTTTTTTAAAATAGGTAATGCATAAATAAAAATTTCCTTTAAAAATCATAGGATAATATTAAAGAATTTTTGATTTTTTTAGAACACATGGTTTTTATAGAACATAGATTTGTGACCAAAAGGAAAGATAAATCCATATTTTCATAATAACAATTTCTTAATTATATTAAGTACCAAATATTGAAAAAATAGTACCATTACATGGATACAACATTAATATAAAGAGGGTAATAAAATTCCTGAGAGTTATTGAGATATGGATCATAATATTTCATCAATGTAAGTTTAATCATAAACAATATAAAAAAACAACGATATTGACGCTATAAACCATTACAACTTTTGTAACTTTAAATCAAAATGAAAAGAATAACATTACAGTAATCTTAAAATCTCACAAAAATAAATATATTCATGATATAAAATTTCAAGAGGTATTATATACACCTTATGTGAAAATTTAGATTCATAACATGGTGTGTGTCTCAAAGAAGGAAACTTGAGACAAAATTAGTTTACCAATTTGGTAACTTTTGAAACATAATACCCATGAAATAAAATAATCAAATGGATATGTAAATAACCATAAATTTAAGTGTAAGAATAATATAAAAAATCCATGGGAAGTATAAAAAACACATATAAGAAATAAGAGGTTAACATGGCTTGTGTCTCATATAAAATAAAATTGAGATGAGAAAACCCTTACTACTTGAGTAACTTTGGAATTGTGATCCCCGTGAGAGAATAACATAATTTAAATCTTTTAATATCATTAAATAATGTAAATTAATGATATAACATTTCATAAGGTAGTATATACACCTCATAGAAAAATATAGGTGCATAACATGGCATGTGTCTCAAATAATAAAAATCGAGACAAAATTACATTATCGAATTGTTAACTTTTGAAACATAACCCTCATGAAAGAAAGATCATCAAATGGGTTTGTAAATACCCATAAATATTTATATAAGAATCATGAAAAATATCCATGTAAAGTATAAAGACCACACAAATGATGTGAGTGATGAATAAGGCATGTATCTCACCGAAATAAAAAGTGAGATGAAATTCCCCTACCTTAGGTCTTGACTCTCTTTGTACTCGTTCAAAACTCATTTTACTCAGGTAACTCTTTCTGGTTTTCACGAAATGTATTCCTTGGATTTATTTTTTCCCATAGATAGGCTTCTAGGTTTATGGTAGGGATGTTTATGAGATATTTGGGCTGATCTTGTATTAGCCAAAGTGGCTTGAGAGGTGTTAGGAAGTGGGAGCCATGAGTTCTTTTTTATAGTGGAGGGAGGAGACACACTTGGTATTTTTGGAAACAAGTTAGGTTTACCTATGTTATTACCTAAAAAGAGTCATTAAAAATCATATAAACTCAATAATGTAAGGTTTATGGATGAAATATGTCCATAAAATGGATTTTGGACAAGTGGCTAGGTCATTTTGGCCCTTAGGTTTGAGGTTTAGTCCCTTGTTTAGTTTAATTTTACCTTAATCGCTGAATTTATTTTTATCACTTTCACTAAAATTTTTGGTCAAAAACTAAGTTGATACTATTAGAATATAAATATCATACTTATTACAACTGTTTATTTCCATTTTTTGAAATTCAGATTGCAGAAGTGGTAAAATTAAGTTTAATTCTAATCCCATAGATGTAGTGAGAAAGAAGATTCTTAAAGTGAGAATGTTCAAAAGTTCATTAATATTTTATATCTAAATTCCATATAAAAATTATTACAATGTCCTAAATTGTATTAATATATGTATAATTGATCTATTATTACTTTAATATAAAATTAAAATATAATTTAATTATATAAATAAATTATATGAACAAGATTCTTTGAATTAAAATTCAGTATTTTTCACTATCCATCCAAAAATGAAGTTTCTATAAAAATACCAAAAATCCACCATAATCTAATTATGAAATTCTGAATTCAAAAATTAAGTTTATATTATAAAATTCAATTTCTAATAGTGTCTAAAATTAATTTTATTATTTTCTACAGAAGGACTTAAAAAACATTTCCTTTAAGAAAGAAGTATTTTCAAAAATATAAAGACTTTACAAAAAATTATATAATTTATTATCAATATGTTATATTTATATGAAACCATTATAAATGACATTTTAAAATAATTAATTACTGTTCATATTACGAATTTTAATGGATATGTTTTCAATATCTTATTTAAATAATTATAATAATAAAGTGGTATTTCAAAAAACTCAGTGTTTCATGGAACACAAGACAAGTCCATGTTGTGTGTAGTGAAATCTTACCTTGGTGTAGTGTATAATTTTTTTGGCTTGGTGATCTAATATATGAAAAAATACTTCCAGTGTTTCATGAAATGCTAAATATCAAAATATTAAATTAGTTTTAAAAAAATAATTCACAAAATCTCAGGGTTTTACAGGAGGGAGCCCCATTATTTCTCAAGGAAGGACATAAAGTTTGATTAACCATTCCCATATTTGTGCTTCTATATCAAGACACATGATTTATTTAGGAGAACCACATAATTTCTTTAGGAGAACTACATAATTTCCCCTAACTGTGTTCAAACCATGAACCCTTTAAAAAGGCCTTTGAATTTCTATTAAACCATCTAGAAACCCCAAATAATACATCCAAATAACCGAGGATCCAATCAAAGGATAAAAAATTAAGTTTACCTATAAATTTAAACACATAATGATGCAAACTATTTCTTTAAAACTGCTTGATACAAATCATTAAATGTTGTCATGATCTTCTTGTCACATGTTATAGGTCTTTTCCTATAAAAATCCTTTATTGGGCATTGTGTAGTACAAATTACTTTCTACTTCTTTTGTGAATACTCAGTATGTGTATTTTCAAGATTTATTAATTTTACCTATAATTATAGATACCTTATATTGAAAGTGATTTTTTGATCTTCAATCAAAATAATATTCTCTTCACAATCCATCTTTATTCTGTAAAGTTCTTCATCATGTATTTTAACTTTTTTTCTTATAATAATTCATGTTCCCTAATCTTATTGGAATTCACTTCTAATTGAAAATAATTGACATCAATAATGTTTTCAACTTTTTTTTTTCAAGTGCATGGATATTATCTTAAAGATTATTTTTGACTCAATATTTCTATTTAACTTCTTTGATCCATTTATTTTCAAAAATTTATGAAGTTATTTCAAAATCCAAATTTCTTATCTCAAAGTCTCCAAAATTTTTGGATAGAATTATACATTCTATAATCTTTTCCTGTAAAGAATTATCCATATTATTTGTCTAACCTTCCATCCGAATGATCTCTTCTTTCATATTTTCAAAGAATCCACAAACAAGAGTGACTATTTCTCTGGGAATTTATTGTAGAATATATTTTAATATACGAAATAAAATATAAGAAGAGGTTTTGGATATATCATCATATACACTTATTATAGGTTATTATTCTTGGGGAAAATTTGTATACTAATTTTGACATACCTCATGATCACTTCACCTTGATCCACTTGAGGTAAGAATGTTTTTCTTCTCCATAGCGGTGATTTGAACCACCTGTTCTTCACTTTATGAGTTAGATCAGTCATCTTTGTTATCATGGAATGGAGAGACTTAATTGATTTCTTCCTCTTGGATTAAGAGAGAAATATTTTTTAAATTTTATTTGTCCTATTAATTATAGTCTTGTAGGAATATAATTGTGACATGACACAAACAATTCTTCATCTAAACTACACTTAATTTTAAAAACATGGAAGAAACTAAAATCTTCAAAAGTGAATTACTTGAAAGTAGAGAACCCAATATAGGTAAACATTGTATTATGATACCAATTGTTAGGAACACTTTGGGATATTCATAACACTGATAGGGGGTGGGGTAAATTAGTGATAGGTACTTTTTTGACCAACTAATAATTTTTTATCCCTTTACCTCTTAGATATGTTAGGATCTTGATTCTATTGTTCTATTTTCGTTTTTTATGCATGTATATAAAAAAGTAAAGTATGAAACATTTTATTTTTCTAAGGTTTACTACTCAATAAGAAAATCTAGTCTTTGATCTGTATGGTGGTGTCCAGTACATAGATTCTCTACTATAATGAGATACTACTTATATTGGTTTGGTCAGAAAGAAGCCAGAACCTAAAATGTGTTTCCCTGTAATTTAGGTTTGGAATAGAATATAATACTAATTACTTGGATTAGGGAATTCCTAGTTCACCAAATGTGACTTTATATATATTTATACAATATGTGTAGAGAGTCTTCAACTTCTTTAGATTCTTTATAACACCAAGAAAGTCTTAAACCAATGTTGCTTCTATTGAATGTTGTAGTGATTCTTTGTTCCTTTTAACCTTATCTTACCTAAACTAGAGTGTGAAAGCAACTATTATTATACCCTTATTATATGAAAAATAATAAACACAAACTTCTTCCTCTTCACAGAATAAAACTGGAATGTTTATTTTTATTGTACTACTGTAATACTTGTTCTCCAATTCCATTTGTAACGTATTCATAATGTAACTTATTCATCCAATACCTATTAATTGAATAATTACTTTTCCTATACCTATATATCTTATAAAATATTGTTCCTTTGATACCTCTCTAATTGTTTATTCACTTCTTCACCTGGTACCAAGTTTTTAGGATCTTCCCTATTTAATACCATTAATCTAGTACCTGTTCGTCCAATATCATCTTTGTTTTTTGATTCCTTACTGCTCCATCTGACACCTTATTCTTTTTTCAGTACTTACTCTATCGATAATTCAACCCAAAATATAATTTCTCTCACACTTTGTGGTTGGTACCTTCATCACTTCACTTCTTCAACAACACACATATTCACAATAAATTGATCACCCTTTTCACAATGCACCTGCTCCCCTTTATATCTATGTAGTTTTTATAAATAATGAGGGAGAAGCATGAAATCCAAATTTAAATTTCCCACCCCAAATTTTAGTATCTAACTAAAAATATTATTCACTTTTCCACATTCAATACACTAAATAGATAAGATTCAATAATATTCCCTTAAAGTGCAACATTAATGATCTCTTAAAACTTCCTAAAATTCTGACTTGAATCACGATCTTCCCTTAGTGATTATTGGGGCGTTTAATGTTGATCTCAACGTCACCAAATTAATTTACCTTACAAAATCTTTGTGAATATCCTCTAGTTTCATCCATTAAATCTTTATAGGAACTACTATATCTGTTAATTATCTATTTGGTGTAAATATTCACAACCCTATGTCTAGTGCTTCTTCATATGAAACCTATTTTTTCAATGAACTCACAAACATAGTTTGTTTAGTTGTATTTTCATGATTCCTCTGTCTGGAGCTCTTTAAGTTACCCCATATGATGGATCTACTCAAAAACCTATGTCTGATGCTTCTTCAAACTTTGTTTTCATCTAGAACTTCCAAAAAAACTTTTCCATTGGATGATATTCACATGTTTACTCTGTTCTATGATTTTTTTAAAAAAACCTCTATCAATCATTTTGAAACCTCTATCCAATTATTCTGATCAATATAACTATTCCCAATTTAATTTATTTATAATCCATTGATTAAGATATCTTATTGGATAACCTTACTTAAAAAATCATATCATATCATTCAAAAAACCTTATTTTATGAATAAATGAATATTAACATGAATTTCTATTTTTGAAACAACTCCATTTAATACTTACATGATTCTATTTCTTATATTTCTTCAAACATTCTTCCATTTGAAACTTTCTCAACAGTTCTATGGTTTATGATCTTATAAAAACTATTTATACAGTGGTCATATTAAGTATTTAATATCTAGTAATCTTGGTCAAGAAACCTATGTATATAAATATTAGTTCCCCCAAGTATCACCAAATTATTCCATTAACCAACTTTAGAAAGAAGCAGGAATTCCTTAAAATAGTCACGATGATTGATTTTTTAGAGAACTTCAACGCATCATCATATTTCCTTTATTTGTCACGTTTAGTATGATAGAGTCATACTTCTTATTAAAGTAAAGTTTACTTACGTCTAGAACACTCTCCATTTACCATATGATTTTGTTCTTCCAATATTTTTATTGAATCATAGCCACATGAAATTGTGATGTTTAATCAATGAGTAATTTATCACTAAGAAAAGGATGATATGTCTTTGTGCAATATTTTTTCAAATTATGTAACTATGAAAACACTAAGATAAACACTTTGAACCCTTCATTTGATCATCTTAGTTCATTAAAATCAGTTTTATCTATTTGTTTGATTCATCCAAACATCCATATGAAACTATCAATTATGAAACATTATATGGTGGATCCAAATTCATCATTTTGTTTAACAAAGTTTCTCCTCTAAATATCAAGACACATTTTTGAGACATTATGTTCATCTCACCACTTATTATAAGTAATAAAAAACATCAGAGAATATTTTTTCCTTCAAGTAATGAATATATTCAAAAGCTTCCAAATTCAAGAAAACCGTATACATTCTTCCAATATAACATGACTTGGGATATCCTTCATTCCATTATAATATTACTTCAAAAATCTTGGATTATAAGTTATTCTATTCAACATAGTTAAGAGTTTATCATATTCATTTAATCATCCTATCTATGTATTATTTGTTAACAGTCTTGGATAATTGATCCAAACTTCCAAGAAACTTATTCTATACAACCTATTTAACATTTTTTACATCAAGGAATAACTTATAATTCTCTAAATATTATTCATATAAATTGAAAAAATACAACACATAAAGGATGTTCAAAACATTCCAAGTCTTTAGTCCAACTTTTCATTAGGGATAACATTTGTTAGATAAGGATATGAAAACATCCTTAATAGTGGAACATAGAAGATGATAAAAGAAACCATAATCATACCCCATTGAAACATATTGTTGAGAAAAATGACTATTCTTTATCCTTGGTTTTTAAAATAAATTTATACTCATGATATAATTGATATAACTTGATTTTTTTTGCTTATGTTTTGAATATACAGATTGTATCTATCGATGATACAATATGATGAACTGTGATCTTATGTTATTATAAACTGATTTGAATGATTGAACCACCATATAATGTTGAGTTATATGTTGGCATGATGATAGGATGATAGGTTCAAGTCTTATATCCTTTAAAAGAGGGTTTATTTCATTTGATGTAGTTTCAAACATACCTGAAATTATGAAATATGATAGTTGAAGTTTATTATAATGGAGGGTATAAATTGGATAGTGAGATTTATCGAGCGAAATATAAATGATACATATATACAAGATTCATTAATCTTAGTTGAAATAATGTTATAGTTTGCATCATCTTGATTCTTGAGCACTTCCAATTGTATTTTTTCTTTCAGTGAGTTTGTACTAAGAGCTACCATTATGTTATGTAACTTTATAATGCTCT
This sequence comes from Viscum album, assembly GCA_963277665.1. Classification (NCBI taxonomy): domain Eukaryota; kingdom Viridiplantae; phylum Streptophyta; class Magnoliopsida; order Santalales; family Viscaceae; genus Viscum; species Viscum album. The sequence continues at coordinate 32,730,406 of OY728153.1, forward strand.
TTTCTTCCATTGTATTTATTAATTATCTAATCCTATGTGATTGAGGAGGTTTTTGTGCTTTGTACCTATGTTGATTCTGATAATTTTTATTAACTAACATTTAGATTGTGGTGATACTTTCTAAACATATCTTTATTTTACATCATTTTCATAAGATAAAAATTGCAATTCATAAATAATTTTACAATAATAAGAACCAAAGGTTTAGTGTATTTTAGGATTAGATATATAGATAACTTATTCTGCTCCATTTTTGAATATTTATCAATAACCAGACCTCACAATACCCACTTCTAGACTCCTTATAGGTTATAATCATCTTTATAACTTGTGTAATGGAAATATAAGAAAGGTTTGAGCTCAAATGGTCAGTAAGGGAAAAATTTTCAACATGTCATCAAAGGTTATATCACAAGCATATGAGAAAAAAAGTATGGTAGAAATATATTATTAACTGAATTTTTAACAACAATATTTTTCCATAAGTCATGATGGAAAATAATGTAGTCTCAAATGAACCAACATGTACCATGCCATAAGAGTTTGAGCTAATTAACATGATTTTTGAATCATAATCATAGGAATATAAAATATAATTATGTAATTTCATTGAAAAATAGAATAATAAGGAAATGTGGAACAAACCTAATAATAGTGAAATTATAAAATTGTGAGAAAATTCAATAATTCCCACACATTAACTCTTGAATAAATAAAATTTTCATTCTTAATGTCATGAACAAACAATATGTCCACACATCATGTTGGGAACAAATAAATTTTCTATGCATAACATCATTACTCATTAGATATAATTCATTAACCAATGAATTTTAGGGATATATAAGACCCCATACATCGTCATCTATATATTTGTGTTCCATAAGATATAAATCATTCATCATGATATAAAAATATTTGGAATGAAAATGGGTTTCATATCATTTCAAAATGTAATCACATAGCATGATATCAAAAGTAAATCAGTTGATGCCCAAAATAAAATCACTTAAAGGGAGTATTTCATAAATGATTTTTATTGGTGATTCATAAAACACAACTCCATAATATTTATATCTTTTCATGATAAATAAGAAAATGTAATTGAAATCATGAAAATAGATTTTATATTTTTTTAATCCATGTTGTGAAAATGAGATATTACGAGTCACATTCAGAAACCATTTTCAAGAAAATTAACATGATTTTTTTTAAAATAAAATTTTAAAAGAAATACCAAAAATTTATATTTGAATAATACATGATGGTTTTCCAAATTAGTTTTTTAAAAGATAAAATATAATAGCATGAATAGAAAAAATATTTTTAATATTAAAGAAACCTTTATTGAATCCCATATCATAAAAAGAGTTGTAAATATTGTATTTATAAAGAGGTAAAGTGAAATTTTAAAATTAAAAAAAATAAAACCTATTTAGTTTTTATAATAGAAAATGGGGAAATTGGCATGAAAATTATACATGGATGTGGAATAAAAATATTTCATTTGGAGAGATTGAGAATTACTCTTAACATCACCAAATTTTCTAAAGAAATAAATTCATCAAAGAAGATGTATTTGATTCTAAAAATGTAATTCCATAGAATAAAAGGATAAAATACAATATAATATCATCATATTATAAAAGAATATTTTTTAAAACCATAATCAAAGAGTAATAATTATGACTCAAGAAAAGAGGTCAAGTTAAGAAAATCCCTTACCATGGATTCATGCTTGTTACGAAGCAGTCTAAATTCCTGTATAATGACTTTAAAATCATTAAAAATTTATTATATAAGCTAAATAATATTTACTGAGTTATATAATAATATTTTATATTCATTTTTTTACATTTTTTTTAAATTTTTTAGTTAATACTAATTATTGGTAATTAGGGGCTTTATCAGTTCCATATTTTTTGGTATAACGACACCAGTTATATGTACATTTTTATAAGTTCATCTCTAAAATGGTTTATGTACTAGATTTAGTATATTATAATAATTTCATAATTATGAGAATATAACAATTAATCATTATTATATAATATTACTAGTATTTATTATTTCCCAATCATTCATGTTATAATCATTATAACCCCACTCACATAGGTGGTAAAACTGAACCAAACAGAAGTGTGTTATAATGACTGAATGAATAAGAAAAATCTTTTAAATATTTGTGATATTAATTTTAAAAAATTATAATTATTTTAAAATCATTATAAAATAGTGATAAAATAGTATTTTATAAGGGGTTTAAAAAAAAGAAATGAATGAATGATAAGAGGGGAGACATTATTACGTAGAAGAATTGAATATTCTCATGGAAACCTTCTTGATTTTAAAGGTATTTAGGTAATATGTAGGGACCAAATGCTAAATAATACGGGAGAGGCTTATTTATTCAATAAATTAGGTAGAGTATAGTGAAAATTTATAATTTTTAATTCATCTTGGAAGAGGTGGTTGAAATATCCTTTTATAAGTGAAGGGAGTGACATTTTTGAAAATAAAATTTCTTAATATAAAAAATAATTTTATATTCAAGTCAAATGGATACAAATTTAAAAATAAAGAAAGATAAGATCAGGTTTGGTCGATAATTTTCTCATCCACCCATTTTGATAAATTGTTTTGTTACATTTAATATTTTTATCCTTAATTTAATACTTTTGTTTCTTTTTTATCCTTTAATGTGGTGACAATTTTTCCTAAGTAATTTATTTTTATAAATAAAAATGAAATAAACCATTTAAAAAAATATGGAAATAATTATTTTAAATACTAAATCCATTTTAATATATTCAATTTATGAAATTGATAAAACTAATTATAAAACAAATGTATAATGTATTTAAAACTGTTTTTAGAAAAATATATTTTTAAAAATAAAAATTGAGTTTAGGATAAAATTATGAATGTTAATGATTTTAATGAAATTAATTTTTTTATTATTAAAAAATAAGAGTAATTTGGTATTAAAATTAATCAAAAACATAATTCCATATTGTGAATACTTATTTAAAAGAAAAGAATTGATTTTTTTGGATAAAATTTTACTTTTGGTTTTAAAATGTAAAATATAGGTTTCTAAATTGAAAATAATATTTTTAAATGAATTATTTAATTCCTTAAATATATATTTAGTTGATACAAAGTTTACATATATTTTTAAGTCTTGATTATATCATTATGATGTTATAAAATAAATGGTATTTGTAAATACTGTATTTTCACTATTCACTTAAAAATCAACAATTTTAAAAAATTCAAAAAAATTCACACTAAAATAATTTTTAAAGATTAATTAAAAAATCAATATTATTTTAAAAAATTAACATTATAATAGTGATGCAAATTTAAATTAATTTAATAACTCATAACATCAAAAATAAAAAAATTTATAAAATAAAATTTGTATTAATACATATTTTTAAAATGACGAATGTGACAAAATATAAAATATATTAATAATTATATGTTTATATAATTCTAAATTAGACTTAAAAATACCTTAAGTTCTCCAAATAATATATAAAGGTAATATAATTTGCGGTGTAAGTCACATGTGGTGGTTCAACTAACATGGATCTCGTAGTGATTTCAATAAGCTTGAATTTCTATAGTAGATGATTTTACTCATGATGTACTTATTTAAGTTAATCTTGGTCTCAGTATATAGAAAAACCTTATGATTATATCTCCTTTACATAATTATATATGTTATTTTTATAAGGAATACTCAAACTTCTTGACTCCATAGGTTATCCATTCTATATTAATTGAATATTTCGGTGATCTCTATTTATACGTACCAATTAAACTGTTATGTTATAATGATCATATTTTATAATTTTATTTTATTAATATATTATAGTTCATTTTAGTTTCATACTATGTATGAAAGAATATATTCAACATAATATTTATTTTAGGATAAATATTTAATAAAATCATGGTTCATTACATTCGAACCCCTTAAAAAAAATTTCTCTATCAAAATTCCCTCACTTGGATAAACACAGATGAGGGTAATTTTATATTAATAAATTATTAGGATCCTATTTAGGTTCCTTAAACTTTTTATTCCACTCTAAACTTTTCCGATATGGGTTTTATTGTTCCGCATCACCTTTTCAATTTGATCTAGAATCTCAATTGGGTGTTCCATATATGACAGATCATGTTCCAACTTCATGGATTCTGAGTTTAGTATATCTGAAGGGTCTAGTATGTATTTCCTCAATAGAGATATTTGATACACACTGTATACTTGTGAGAGGTGTGGAGAAAGTTATAAGTGATAATCTATAACCCATAAATGATCAATAATCTCTAAGGGATGGATGGATGCATGGCGTGACATGCCCTTTCTCCCAAATATCACAACAAAATTCCAAGGAGACATCCAAATAAATACTTTATCACCCATTTCAAACTCTAAATATCATTTAATGTTATCAGAGTATATTTTTTAACTTTTGGATTATTTTATACATCATTTAAGGGTTTTAACCTTCTCTATCATTTCTTATACAAGATCAGGTCCTATCATCTTCTTATCTCCAACTTAATCTTAGCATGTTGGAGTCCTACACCTCTTCCAATACAAAGCCTTATATGGTGCCATTTGTATAATAGAATTAATATTTTTTATATGAAAACTCTACCAAGGGGAGGATTTTATCCCAATAACCTTGTAAATACATTGAACATGATATCAATATGTCATTTAATTTTGAATAATAATCTCAGCCTGACCATTTTTATGATGGTGATATTTAGTAATAAAACTTAACTCTATCCCCAATGATTTTTGAAGACTTCTCAAAAAATATGATGTAAACCTCAGATCTCAGTCAGATATAATTGAGAGTGATACTCCATAAAACCTTACCACCTCCCTTATATATATATATATATATATATATATATATATATATTTCTTGTCTAGATAGTATTACAAGGAATCTTCTTTGATCTAAATAAAATCTGCTGAATTTGTAAGGTGATTGACTACAACCCAAATATAATAATATAATTTAGATATCATATGGAGTCCTATTATCAAATCAATGATGACATTTTCACATTTCCAAACCCGTATAGGTAATTGTTGCATCATCCCCTTAGAATTTTATCGTCTAACTTTAACTTTTTAACATACCAAACATAAAGATATGTAATCTGCAATATCCCTCTTCATGTTATCCCAATGAAGTTTTTATTTATTTCATCTTATATCTTCATGAAATCATGATGAATATAGTAGAATGATATTTTTTAATTATCTAAAGGTTCATTATTTAGTTTTAGTTTTGATGGGATATAAATTTGGGTTCTAAAATTAGAACTCCATCTTTATCAAAGTTGAACTATGGAATAATTTCTATCTTTTTCTATAGATCCATTTCAGATTTATAGGATTCTTTGATTTACAAATGGATGGATGGTTGAGAATCAATTTAAGAAATATTGGATTTCAACCCTTACCTTATAAATTAAATATTCATACTTCGGAAATCAATGAGCATTGGGTCTTTTTCAACCCACATCATTGATAAATTAACATTATCTTTCCTACTCAGAGCATCAACTACCTTGTTATCATTCCTTAGGTGGCAATGTATTGATAAGTCATAGTATTTTATCAATTTAAACCATATCCTTTAAAGGATATTTAACTCATTATATGGGAATATATATTTCAATTTCTTATGATCAATATATACATCACACTTTTCGTAATAGAGATAATGCATCCAAATCTTTAATTAAAGGATCATTGTTTCCAAATCCAAATCATGCATTGAGTAATTTAACTAATGAATTTTTAATTGACACAAGGAATAATAAATTTACTTATAATCCTATATAAGGACACATCCCAAACCTTTTAATGAAGTATCACTATATATTAAAAACCATTCTCCACTACATTGTAACATATGCAAATGTTCTATGACCCATCTCTTCTTAATTATCTTGATACTTTCCTAACATTATTACATATAGAGGAAATTCACTCCTTTCTATGCAAACTTGATTAGGGGATTAGATATTCATAAATAATTTCTCACAAACCATTGGTAATATCTGACTAATTTAAGAAAACTATGGATTTTTATCATTGTGGTTGGTCTTAGTATTTTTTTGGTCACATCAATTTTCAATGGATATATAGATATACCATATATTTTGATTATATTACATAATAATGATACATTTTTAGCTATATTTAACAATTTTTAAACTTTGAATTCAATTTATCATTTTGTAGGTTCTTTAAAACAATCATTAAATACTCTTCATGTTCTTCACTTCTCATATAATATATGATAATATCATCAATAATGACTAACAAAAATTTGATGAGGTAATCTATAAAATATATATTCGTTATATCCATGAAGATATTAGGGGAATTTTTAAGTCTATATATAATAAATATGAATTCATAGTGTCCATATCTTGTGAATAAGGCTATCATGGGTATAAATTACCTTTTCATCCTTAATTTATGATATCTATATGAAAGTTCAATCTTCAAGAAATATTGAGTTTCTATGAATTGATCGAACATGTAATAGATACAGGGTACAAGATATTTTTTATTGATCATGATTTTATTAAACTGATGATTGCCAATGGAAAAATGAATTAATCTATTCTTCTTTTTATAAAAGAGGACTGGAAGATCCCATGGTGAAGCACTAGGGTGCATAAAAACCCTTCCCATATTCTATTTTAGTTGTTTCTTTAATGCTTAAATTTCAAAAGAATACATTATATATGGAATTTTTTGATATATGAATGGATCTAGATATGATTATAATAAAAAACATAACCTCACAGTCTAGCGGAAGGTTTGGAAGTTCACTATAAATACATTAGTATATTCCCATGCAATAGTCATTTAAGAAATGTTGACTTTCAACCCTATCATTTGAGATAAAATACCCTCATTTATAGGTATAAAGACCTATATTATATAATTTTATTATAAAGGAAGTTTATAATAATTATTACCTTGAATTTTATAATAGTATCATTCTGAATATGAAATGAGATTTCTTTACCGATGGTTTGTGAGAAATTATTTATGAATATCTAATCTCCATATCAAGTTACCATAGAAAGGAGTGAATTTACTCTAGTTGTAATAATGTTAGGAAATATTCAATTTGATTAAGAAGATATACCATATCTTGTGATTATATGATATAATAAGGATACATTTTTAGCTATATTTCACACTTTTTAAACTTGGAATTCAATTTATCATTTTATAGGTTCTTTAAAACAATCATTAAATACTCTTTATGTTCTTCACTTCTCGTAGAATATATGATAATATCATCCATAAAGACTACCACAAGTTTTCTAATGTAATATATACAATATATATTCATTATATCTAGGAATATATTAGTGGAATTTTTAAGTCTATATAGAATTAGTATGAACTCATAGTGTCCATATCTTGCGCATAAGGCTATCTTGGGTATAAATTCTATTTTCAACCTTAATTTATGATATCTGGATCAAAGTTCAATATTCAAGAAATATATTGTTCCTATGAGTTGATTGAAAATGTCATTTACAAGGGTTATAGGATAAATTTTATTGATCATTATTTTATTAAGCTCATAATTTTCAATGGAAAAATTTCTTAATCGATTTTTCTCTTTAGAATAAAGGACTAGAAGATCCCATGGTGAAGTACTAGGGTGCATAAAACCCTTGTCCATATTCTCATGTAGTTGTTTATTTAATACTTATAATTCAAAAAAATCCATTATATATGGAATTTGTTCATATATGAATGGATCCAGATACGATTCCAATCAAAAAATTAAACTCACAGTCTGGGGGAAGGCCTAGAAGTTCACTATAAATACATTATTATATTCCCATACAATAGTCATGTAAACAATATTGATTTTCAACCCTATCATTTGAGATAAAAGACCCTGATTTTTAGGTATCAAGACTTATATTATATAATTTTATTCTAAAGGGAGTTCCTAAGAATTCTTACCTTGAATTTTAATAGGATCATTCCGAATATGAAATGATATTTCTTTATCTAGAAAATTGGTATGTTATATATGTATTTAAAGACAATATATACCTAGTATAATGAAAAATTCAACTAATGGAATGAGAATAAAATCTATAAGAAGTATATTTCCCAAAAAATTGATGAGATAAGAGTTATATATCTTGGCCATGATCTTTAGGCCACCAAGTGTTTTGAAAAATAGTTCAATATTCAAATCTTGAGGGGGTGAATTGAAATTTATAAAAAACATGTATGATATGAAAGGATTTTAAGAACCATAGTAAAATATGGAATTCATAGATCTAGAGCGAAGGATGAGTGTAATTTTTATCACTTCATTATAATGATCCTTCATAGTGGTAGTGAATATGTATTATTTTTATTTCCCCCCCATGTTAGGAGTTTGTTGTTTCCTATTATATTTGTGAACTTTGGGGTTATGGAATTTATTTGAAAACTTACCAAACTCTTTGTATTTAAAGAATTGAAGCATAAGTTGTGCATTAGTGGAGATATTTTTTTCTATATTGCATTAGATTTCCTTGTTTTCCCCCTAGGACAATCACTATATTTTTGGAAAGTCCTCCCACACTTTAAATACTTCAATGTTTCTTAAAAGAAATTAACTAGGTTCTTTCTCCAACATTTTTGACATATGGGAAGTTGGAAATTTTTTTCTCGTGACTTATCATAAAATCTTGCATTATACTCTACCTTCATTTTCCTATCTCTATAATGACGAGAATACCTAGTTTCTATCTCCACTTTTAGTACACATTAATTTTTTTCATAGATTTTAATTTTTGTTATGGTTAATTTATTTAAAATTCTTGTATTTAAGCTACTAAATAAATGATGAATTTTACTTTTAGGGTTAGAGGAAAAAATTGAGGTGTATATCTCTACCCTCATGAATTTTTCTTCATAAGTTCCAATAGTCTAGTCCACATTTTGTTTTAACTTTAGGATTTCTCTCTTCATCTTTATATAATGATTTTGATATAAATAATTGGCGAATAATACTTTCTTGAACTCCTCCCATAGCATAGATTAAAAATTTTAATTTTCTATTGTATTTTTAATGAGGTCCCACTATTGGTCATGTGCACCATCTAAATTATATATAGATAGAACAACCTTCTCATGCTCTGATAGCTGGAAAACATAAAATATTTTTTCTATTGCACTAATAAAATGGTCAATAATTAGTGACTTTGAAGACCCACTAACTGAGGGAGGATGTTTTTTCATGAAATATTCAATATTAATTGTCTCATTACTTGGTGTGTTCAGGAGATCAACATGGATAAAATTAATATTTATAGATTGAAAAAGTTGTGAAAGAATTTCCATGAGGGTTTTCACCCCAGCTCCCATCCCATTTGGGGTTTCATTAGGACACACTACTGAAAAAATGGCCTATACCCACGGTTCAAAATTGTGGGTATAGCCCCCAGAACCGTGGATATAGCCTATACCCACGGTTTTGGGAACCGTGGGATGGAATGGCGTCAGTATAAAGGTCTCAACCTATACCCATGTTTTGGAGAACCGTGGGTATATGGGAGTCAAATGTGGCACACCGCTTTTCCAGCATAGCGCAAAACAGACCCGACGGTTTGAAAACCGTGGGGGTATTTAAATTCAAAAAACACGACCGAGGGGTTTAGAACTCGCACCTCATGTAGAGCCTCGCGGCCACGCCCCACCAATGGACCAAAAAACCTGTGATTTATATTTTTTATATATACATACATCTGTATATATATATTAATATGATCCATGTGGGGTATTTAAATTCAAAAAAGACGGCCAGGGAGATTCGAACCGGCGTCCCACAATGCGCCTCATGGTCGTATTTCCCTAAAGGACTAATCGAGCTATCATTTTTATTTGATATATATACATTCATCTGTGTATATATATATATTAATATGACCTGTGTTTCAAAAAATGTTAACTACATAAATTGAACCCGTGACCTACTGCATCTGCGGAGAAGGGTTTACCAACAGAGCTAAAGACCTTTGAAAATGTATATTTATATGTATATAAATATATTAATCTAAACCGTGAAAAAATTTCTTCCCACCAAATTTTTTTCATGTCCTGCCTAATTTTCTTTCCCCGCCATAATGTGGGAAATCTATACCCATGGTTCTCGAGAACCGTGGGTATAGGTCTTCAGAAAAAAAAAACCGCAATACCTACGGTTTTCAAGAACCGTCGGTATAGGTCTTTTGAAAATACCATATACCCACAGTTTTCTCCAAAATCGTGGGTATAGGTCTTAAAATAAATCTATAAACACGGTTTTTTGCACAACCGTGGGTATAGGTGGCCTATACCCATGGTTTTGGAAAACCATGGGTATATGTTAACATAATATCCCTATACCCACAGTTTTTTGCAAAACCGTGGGTGTAAACCTATTTTCAAGTAGTGACAATCATCAAATTTCTGTTTGCACCAATTGTTAACTCAATATCTCCTAGTTCCATCCATTTACTAAAATATAGAAAAGTTAGTGATGATAACACTTATTCAAGGAGGAATATGAACTTAGAAGAAATAACTCATAAATAGATAATGTGTATACTCTAGCTTATGAATATCAAGGATTCAATTCAGGTTATCCATGTTCATTTGCTCTTAGTTTTTCTAACCTATATATATTCAAATACTTATTTAAATCCCTTATAATTGTTTACAAATAGAGTTTTAATTAATTAAATAATATCCCTTGGGAGTGTCAAACTAATTGTATATTTAGGACTATTTATTGTGAACTAGTTGAAGATAATTTTAATTAACAACTAGATTTTTCAGTGTTATTACCCCTACACGCGTCTGTTCTAAAGCATGTACACACTTTTTTGTGTCTAGACTAGGATTTCATTTCTAGGAAACCATGTCATCTATTATTTACCAACATTTTATATGTTATCCCAAACATAGGCTTATCCGTAGGGATTTCAATAAACCAATATCATCATAATCCCTAAAAATAACTAAACCCCACTCTAATACCAAGCGATGTGACTCAAGGAAAAAATATATTTATTTTACATCATTTTAATAAGAAAATAATTACAACTCAAAAAAATCTCAAAATCCCCAGAACAAGAGGTTTAGTATCTTTAAGAATTAGCTACATAAGAAAGTTATTTTTTAAAAGTTTTGAATATTTATCTATAATTTGACCACACTAGGCCTTTTCTAGAATCCTCATAGGTTATACTCATCTTCATAACCAGGAAAATTAAAACATAAGATTGTGGTGGGATAAAATGATAACTATGGGAAAACTTCTTAACATATCATCAAGGGATAAATCATAAGAATATGATAGAACATAAGAATGGTAGAAATATCTTACTAAAATAACTTGAAATAGTAATATTTTTATAAAACTATATATATAAGAACATGACATCTCAAATGAACAATCATGTACCATGATATAAGAGTGCGAGGTAAAAAACATTAGTTATACAACATAATCATTGACACATGACATCGAATTATGGAAATTAATTATTAAATAGAATAACAAGGAATTATGGAATAAATATAAGCATAGTGAATTTTTAACATTATGAGAAAATTTATTCATTCCCACACATTAAGTTATGAAAAAATAAAATTTCCATGCATCATGTTGTGAAAAAATTAGATGTATATATATCATGTTGTGAAAAAACAGAATGAATATGTGTAACATTATTATATCTTGATGTAGAATTACACAAAAAATGAATTTGAGGGCTATATATGAGACAAAAATTACCATCTAAACAATGTTTTTTCCATAATATTTCAATCATTAATCATGTCATGAGAAACCATAAAAATAAAATTGGTTTCATATCATTTCAAAATGGTATCACATAAAGTCATATTAAAAGTGAATCGATTGATTCCAAAAATATAGTCACCCAAAAATATTATTACAAAATTAAATTTAAAGGATGATACATAAAACACAACTCTATAGGATTTAGATATTTTGGAGATAAATAGGAAAAATGAATAGTATGAAAAGATATTTAGTAAAACATTTTTTAAACTTGTTCAAAAAAGGAGTGGTTATGAGTCACCTTAAGAAAACATTTTAAAAAAATTAACATAAAAACCTTTTTCTAAATACCAATTTAAAATAAATAACAAAAATTATCCTTGAATAATATATAATTTTTTTCCAAAGTAATTGTGGAGTATAATTTGAAATATATGAACATGACTGGGAAAAAATATCTTTAATTTTATTGAAAGCCACATCATAAAATGGGTAATAAATCTTCCATTTTAAAAGTGGAAAATTGAAATTTGAAGATAATTAAGAATAAAACATATTTTTTATTTCAAAATAGTAATGTAGAACATTGGTAGGAAGATTAGATATATATATTAAAGAAAAAGAGATCATTTGGAGATAATGTGTATTATTCTTAATATCAACAAATTTTAGAAATAATGAAATACATCAAAGAAGTTTTATTTGATTATTAAAACTTAATCCCCTATAAAATTACGAGTAAAGTAAATATAATATCATCATATGTTAGAATAAAATAATCTTTTAAAACCATTTTCAAAGAGGAATAACTATGACTAAAGAAAAGAAGTTGAGTTAAGAAAATCCCTTACTGTGGATTCCTACTTGGTCTATCACATTATAACATCTTCTATAATAATTTTAGACTCATAAATAATATATTAAAAATAATAATTCATAGTTAATACATTTTTTAAATAAAAAATTTATGTTAATTTATTACATAAACTTACCTTGTTTTAGTTAATTTTAAATATCGATAATTAGTGGGTTTAACTCTTCCATATATACTTTGGTATAATGGTTCCAATTTTTAGTATACATTTATAATATCATATATATAATGGTAATTTTACTGAAAATAGAGGTTCCATAATTTTGTTTTAAGACTCATATTAATTCTATAAAACTTTGAGGTATGAATCGTAAAAACAAAATGTAAAATGTTTTGGTTTAGTTAAGAATTATCATACAAAAGTTTATTTATTAATATTGAGTTTAAATATTAATATTAATATTCAAGAAGCAAAATATTTTTTTATATATTAATATTATATCTTACAAAAATTTAGTTTCCATATCCTTTCATGATAAAAATTCATAACATCATTCATGTATGCGGTTAACCTACCAAAAAATAACATGCTATATTTAATTGGATAAATGTGTTACTTAAAGAAGAATCATACCACTTGATGACATAGGTACTAATTTATACATAAAATTAATAATTATTTTATCTCTATTTTTACCTAAAAATTATATGGTTATGTTATAATGGCCATATTTAATAATTTTATTTTATTAATATATCATGGTTCATTGTAGTTCGGTGTTATGCGTAACACCCCTTATATCAGGTAATTTACCATTTTATTATTCATATATGTTTTATATAATACTTGATTTGATTTTAGGGAGTTTATGAATAGTTTTGGAGTATTTTGGAAGAATTTTTCAGGGTACACAGTTAGAGAATGACGAGGGGGAACCATGAAACTTCTCCAAGAAATTGTGAAAAAGATTCTGAGAGTCAATGGGTAGGCACAAAATTTACAAAAATTTTGGCCAAACCATTCAAATTATAGATGAAGACTATGTAATTGGATACATGAGGGAAAAATTATGTTTTTTATATTATTTTTCAAACTATGTGAGGAAACCATGAGAGTGGATGGTTAGGAGAAAGTAGCATGCACACATTTAGTGCACAGTTTCTAAAATCATATGACCCAATTGGGAAAAATAAAATTATTATTCAAAAAATTAGAGTTTAAATCTCTTTTTATCCTTAAATCCCCCATTTTTATTCAAATCCCTTAGTATCTCAGACTCCTCTCTTCCTCTAAGTGTTCTTGTGGTTTTATTTTGATATATATGCTAGTTTTAATTAATCTATGTGCATTGGATCTCTGAAATAAATAGAAAGTATCCATTATATCATTTTCTCTTGAGTTATTATTATATCCTCTCACTCTTATTGTTATATCTAATACATTATGGATATATCTCTGATATATTATCTATTTTAATGAGATCTTTATTGGATTTATTGAAGGAAAGAGGCTCCAATGTAGAATCTTGAGGTTTCATAGTTTCGTTCCCCATTTTCATCACCCATTGAGAGGTAGGTGGATTCTATATCACTATATGTTTTTTTGGAATTGGAATGATTTGATTTATAAACTCTCTTTATGTGATTTTCAATAGAAAAACCTTGTTTTTTATTGGTTCTAAAACATTTGTTTCACTGGCATTAAAAAACTCATACTACTTATTTATTAAATGGTTTATGTTTCAAAGGAATTTTTATTAATCTATATGGAATCCTTGTTTTTAATGGTTTGAAAATGAAAATTGTATTTTAATATTTTGTGAAAAATGAATGTTTTGGTTTTTATAAAGAGGAATTATGGAATCTGGTATTTTCATACATGGTGGTGTGTGTTAATGTTACATTATACGAGGCCGTTTTTAAATGTATTTAGTGATCGATTACATACTAGAAAGGACCATAGGATTTATCATCTTCTGATGACTTGGAAAAGAATGGATCACCAATCATGAGTTTTGGGATTTTCATTTGGAATGCATATGTGTGTGAGTGTGAAACATGGAATGGGTATTCCATGTATAAGGAAAATAATGAACAAATTTATTTAGATCAATTTTTTTAAAACTTTTTTCTTATGGTAATCTATTTTGATATTCACACCCCCATATTTATATAAAATATGAGCTAAATTGATTCTATTTCTAGTGGTGTGTGAAGGAATTATGTTGGAGAAAGTCTACTGGGTAAGATAAATCACCCTTTCATATACACTTTTGTGTGTTTTTAGATGTTATTCTATATGAAATATGTAAAGGAATGGTCTTGTAATTATCTTTTAGATCATTTTGATTCCAGTTTCTTTAGGATAGAGTTGGAACCTAGAGTTTCTATTTAGGACTATAGAGGGATACCACATTAGTGTTGTTTCGTTGGGATGCACTTTACCTGTTTGAGTCATTTGGTATACTTCTTCACTGATATTTTGATATTATTTTTTTATTAGTTTTAATTTGAGTTATATTATTTATACCCATGCATAATATTGTTTTTTGGATGTTTATATTTTATCTTGTCGGGTTATGTTTTTTTATTTATGGGAAATCATCCCTTAATGTTTTACCAATCCCTTGTAATTTATTTCTTGACTTTGGTGTATTGGAAAAATCACTTAAGGATAGTGGAACCCCTAACCCAGGCTAAGTGAATGGATTGGGTTGGGATGTTACAAACGGTAGCAGTCTTGGTTAGTCTATTATTTTATGTTAATACCAAGTAAATAAGGATGTTATGACTTGAAATGTATAACATTAAAATATGTAGCTAACCACATTATTCTAAAAGTCAAGTTACCAAGGTGGTACATGTATAAAAAGTGTTCTAATACACTTATAGATGTGTTTTATATCGTTATCGTGGGTCTAGACCATCAGTATATCATATCATGCATTAGTAATAAGACTTCACAATAGGACTACATTGATCATATTATGTTAGAATATTTTTGGGAAATGGTTCTAATGATTTTTTATTTTGATGAATTGAAATATTATAGGCCTTTATTTTCTAATTAGATATTACTAAGTGGTGTTTTATTTTGGTTTTAGAGAAATGACACTAGTTAGATGATGTAGAAACCCAAAAGAAGAGGCCATAAAAAATTTAGTTTCACCTAAACCCCAATCAATCCAACAAATTATTTATAGAATCATTCAATATTTTCAAGTTGTTAAAAATAAAATTAAAAATGATAAACCAAGACAATTTGATCGTTCATTGAAATTTCAAAAATAGAATCTACCAATATTTTGAGGGGATTCAGAACATGAAAAAGTAGAGGCGTGGCTTAATAGAATGAATTGAAATTTTAATTTCCTGGGAACACTAGCTGATCTAAAGTTTATGATAATAGTCTACATGATGGAGGATATTACATGTAAATTGTGGTATTTATATATCCAATCTAAATTTGAACAATGCCTTACATGGGACAAATTTTCATAATTGTTTAATAAACAATTTTTTCCTCACACCTTCAAGATAAGAATAATGATAGATTTATTTATCTTATAAAAAAATAATCAACAAGTGATATAACATGTATATAAATTTATTAACTTTGTTAAAATTTCACCTGAATTAGAATTCAGTTGATTCTTGAAGAAACATATATTTGATTATAGACCGTGATTAGAGATTCATTCTAAGATAACTATCCCATGTATTACTAATTATACATATATAGTTAATAGGGTGATTATAGAAGAAATAGATATCACTATAAATTCATATATATTAAGTATGTTTGTCTCTGTAGGAATAGGTGGGAAATATAATACTGGGAACTTATTAAAAAAGGACACCTACTTACAAGGTGGTGGAGTATCTTAGAATCAGACCACTGAATCAATTAAATTTCATGTCAACCCAATACTATTACTAGATGTTTCAAATGTCGTTTGTTTGACCATATGATGTGAGATTGTACGACACCATATAGAGTATGTCACAAATATAATATGATGGTAAATATTTAGTGCTATTGATGTAGTGATAGTAAGTCAGCTACTAGGAATACATCTCATGTCTCTTAGATATATTATGCTTTAATAGGGAAATGTTGTTCGAAAAATTTCCATCCTTATAATAGATTAAACTAGGGTTATTTTGTAAACACCCCAAATACTTAAAAAATGAAACTATAGAAAAGAATTAAGGAAAAAGGGTAAGTGATTTAAGAATTTTATGGTGCTGATTAGATGATCATGGAAGACCAATCAAGCCCTTAAAATATATGATGTACCATTCTTCTTAACTTGAACCTTATGATAGTTATGTCTAATACTGGCATAGACCACTCTTTTACTGCTTCATGTGTCATTGATCAATTGGGGTTTCATATTGAGATGATTATACATGTCATGATAATCCATACACCTCTCAATATGTGAGAGTTTAGAGGATTTAAATGCTTGGAATATGTTATAAAAAATTATAGAATCCAATTTTATTATGAATTTTATATTATGGAAAAGGAAGTATTTTTATTGATCATGGGAATGGATTGGTTATGCATGATGTGTAAATTTTACCTCTTTTTTAGGATAGTGAATCACTTTAAAGGAGTATGTGTTGTAAAGGTTAAAAAATCTTGAAATTTAACACCAATGGTTTGAAAAATTTCTTATAAATTTACATCAATAACTTTGGAGACTAATTAAAAATTTATGATAAAAATTTATTACCATTTTAGATCTTTATCCTAATATGATTCCTAAAAATTTCATTGGTTTTACACCAAAAAGGGAAGTGAATTTTTTTATTGATGTCCTTATAGAGAAAAATCCAATCTCACATCCATCATATATAATAGAATCAATGAAATTAAATGAGGTGAATATCCTATTGGAATAATTGGAAATTAAAGGGTTTATAATAATAAATACTTCACCTTGTTGAACTTTAGTTGTTTTTGTCGAAAAAGGAAAATAGTTTTTTGTGACTCTATGTTGATTATGATGCGATGAATTATTTTATGATAAATAATTGGTATCCACTACCTTGATTTGATGACCTTTTTGATCAATTAAAGTGATATCAACGGTTTTTTAAAATTGATCCATAATTTGGGAAGCACTAACTTTGGGTTAGAAAATAAGATATTTTGAAAATAGCTTTCAGGAGTTTTTATATTCATTATGAGTATTTCATCATTTCATTTGGATTTACAAATGAACCAGGGATTTTCATGGAATTTATGAATCATTTATTTCAGTGACAACTAGACTCTTTCATTGTGGTATTTATAGATTAAATTATTGTGTATTCTCAATCGAAAAAGTAATATGAAGAATATTTTAATATTATGTTGAGAATTTTTCAAAAGCACTGATTATATGAAAAATTATCTAAATGTTAGTCTTGGATATAATTTGTTTTTGTTTCCTTAGCAATTTCATTTCTAAGAAAGGCATATCAGTAGGCCTTGTGAATATAGATTATATTTTCTATTGGAAACCATCAATATTTATGTTATATATGTAGATTTTTGGGCTTATAATCTTACTATCATCACTTTTTTAAGACTTTTCAAAACTATCATCTTTTATGAAAACACTCATGAAAAAGGGAACACCATTCCATTTAGAGTTTGGACTTTAAAAAATCATTATTGGAGCTTAAATAAAGGTTAATTTCCACACTAATTTTTATTTTTATAGAATCTGGGAATAAATATGGGGTTTATTTTGACACCTTTGGATCTTAACTCAGATGTGTTATCATGCAAGGAGATAATTTAGTAGCTTATGGATCAAAAAATTTGTGAATTTAGAAAAAGAATTGTCTGACCCATGATTTGGAATTGAATGTGATAGTACATTATTTATAAATGTGGTTTCATTATCTCTTTGGTGATAAGTTCACTGTATTCATAGATCATAAAATCATGTAACACATGTTTTTGAAAAGAAATTTTAGCTTGAGATAAAGGTGAGAAATGAAATAACTTTAAATGTTTTAATATCACTTAGTTTATACAATGAGAGAATTAAATTATATGATATATTCTTTAAGATATAATTCATATGATCAATTATACAAATAATCTTATGATTTGTGTAAAATTATTTCCATGATAGAAAATATTCACTTGGATTTAACAGAACAAGGTGATGTTGTAGTTTAATTTATGGTAATTTTTATTCTTGAATTTGTTGAACAAGTTATGGATGCTCAAATATTAGATCTTGATTTCTTTACCATTACATCAAAACTCGATGATGGGGAGACCGTTGATGGATGGAAACAAGGTGTGAATTATATGTATCCTTTCCATGATCTAATGGTTATTACACTAACTTATCATGGGAAACTTATTTCTTCTTATCACCAATTGAAATGGGATATTCTTACTGGAATTTTAAAGGTGTATACAGAATTTAAAACTCATTTCTAGTTGGTTGGCATGAAAAGAAATATAGAAGAGTATGTCTTGATTTGACTCATTATTAACAAGTCAAGGCTAAGAACTAATGACCATCTAGTATGTTTCCATCTTTCCTTAACTCTATTTGGAAATAAGATCACATAGTTTTGGATTTTTTTAAATGTATAACAAGAAAGGTTTAAAAACATAATTCCATATGGGTAATTGTGAATCACTTCACAAAGTCGGATCACTTCTTCCATATTTATTAATCAAATGTGATAAAAACTTAGAAAAAATATATCTTTGTGAGATTTTAAAGTTGAATGGATTACCATTTTATATCATCTTTGATCAAGATCCTTATTTTACCTCTCGGATCTAGTGATCACTTTATTAATCTTTTGGTACCCAATTGACCAAGAGTACAACATATAATCCTCAAACAGATGGTCAATCAGAACAAACGATCCAAATGTTATATGATATTCATTGAGATTGTGTTATATATTTTAGAAGATAATGGTAGGATCATATAATTTTAGTAGTGTTCTCATACAATAATAGTTATTAGGCTTTGATACATATGAATCCTTTTGATGCTTTTTTATGACTTCTATTTTTTTCTCCAGTTTTTTGGGTAGAGACCGATGAAGCTTCATTATTGGGACCTAACCTTGTTCAGGAGATGAATGAGAAAATTTAGATGATTTGGAAAAGAATAAATATGGATGATAATTATTATAATTCTTATGAATATTATTGTCATTGGATGTTATCTTATGATATGTGAGATTATGTTTTCTTGGAAATATCTCTTAGGCTAGGGAATTGAAATTTTGGTAAGCAAGGTAAATTGTCTCCTTAGTCAATTGGCCCATTTGGAATATTAGAATGGATTGGTGATGGGGATTATCAGCTAGCTTTACCACCATGATTCAGAACCATCCACAATGTATTTCATGTATCTCAATTGAAGAAGTAACGTCTTGATGCTGATCATGTGATTCAATGGGACCACATTGATGTTGCACCAGATGCTACTTTTTTTACAAGTTTTGATATATATTGAATATAGACAATGGGGAGTGTTACATGGAAAGAGTATCCATTTTGTGTGAGTTTTATGTAAGCATGATTATATTCAAAAAGAGACCTGTGAATGATAAAACATTCTTCTAGATCAATGGACTGAAATTTTACAAAGCACTATAAATTTCAAGATTTATAATGATATAAATCATAATGGAGGGGTTAACATAATACACAAAGTTCCAGCTAACTTACCCTTTTATTATTTTTTTATGTTAAATAATAATTTGTGTGAGTTTAGGGATTTTCTAGATTATTTTTTAGAGTTTGGTAAGTATTTTTAGGAGTAAACAGTTTGACCTTGGAAAATGGAAACCATACAAATTCTCCAAGAAACTATACAATATATTCTAGGATTCACTGGATAGGAACATGTTTCACACACAGTTTGGTCAAACCATATGGGTTCCTAGTGAAACTATGATAGTGGATATAGAGGGTATAAACATGATTGGAACATAGTTTTTCAAGCTATGTGATCCAACTACGTGTGGGGTTGTTTGGAGATAATAGCATGCACACAATCAATACATAATTTCTAAAATCATGTAGCCTAAAAATGCGAAGAAAATTTATTGTTATGAAAATTATAGTTTAACTTGGCTTTTATTCCCAAATTACATATTTTTTCTCCTTTATTAGTATATCAAACTCCATTACTACTCTAATAATTATTAGTGATTCCTTTTGATCCATAATTTTGTTTTGATGAATCTAGGTGAGTTAGATCTCTAGAATCAATGTTAAGACTATGATTTGTCTCTTTTAATTTAGATCTTATCATATCCTCTCACATGAAATGTTAGATATAATAAATCACTAATATATCTATGATCAATGATGTGTTTTGATGATATATTGATTGGATATATTTAAGGAAATAGGTTTGAATATTGAATCTTGAGGTTTCCCAGTGCCGTTATCAATTTTCATCACCCATTGAGTGGTAGGTGGATTATTTATCTCTCCATTGATTATAGAATTATAAGTATTAGATTTATAAACTCTCTTTCTATTATTTTCAATATAAAACCTCTTTTATTCATTGGTTTGAAAATCTTAGTTTCTATGTCTTTAATAAAATCATATATGTTGTTTTTTAAATGGTTTTTTGTTTCAAAGGAATTTTTGTTGAACCTTGTGGAAGATTGTTTTTAATGGTTTGAAACTAAAACTTATATTTCAATGATTTTGTGAAAAATTAATGTTTTTTTGATAGAAAAGAATTATGGAATATGGTCTTGGCATATATGGTGGCCTATGTTCATATTAAATTATACAAGGACCTATTGAAATAGACTTGGTGCTCAGTGCTAGATTGGAAAGACACATAGAATATATCACCTTGTAATGACTTGGTGAAGGAAGAATGAATTTTCATGATTATTGGGATTAAAATTCAGAATCAATGTGTATGTGTATGAGAAAAAATGGAATTAATATTCCAAGTGGAATTGAAATAATGAAAAAATTAATTTACTTCAACTCTTTTTCATTAAATCTTTTCTTATGGTAATCTATTTTGATATTCTCAAAATATATTTTATATAAAATGTGTGATAAATAATTTTTGTTTTTAGTGGTGTGTGTGGGATGTCTCTTTGGGAAAGCCTACTGGGTATGATTATACAGCCTCTACAAATTCATTTTGGTGTGTATACAAACATTATGCTTCATAAAATTTATATAAGAAAGTTATCTTACTTCTATAGTTGATTATCTTGATACTTGTTTCCATGTGATGGATTTAGAGTTTGGAGTTTATCTTTAGTAGTATATGGTGTGATGCCACATTGATGCTATTTTATTGGTACATCCTTTAGTTTTCTTGAGTCATTTAGTATACATTGTTGTTTTTACTATGATATTATTGTTTTAGTGGTTTTCATTTGAGTTGTATTGTTTATACCCATGCATGATATAGTTGTTTTAGTTGTTCGTATATTATCTTATCATGTTATGTTTTTTATTTAGGGAAAATCCCCCCCAATGTTTTACTAATCCCTTGGAATATGTTTCCAACCTTTGGTGTCTTTGGGATTTCGCTTAAGTTTAGTGGAACCTCCAACCCATCCCAAGACAATGGGTTGGGTGGGGATGTCACAATATGTATAAAAGAATCTATTCAACACAATAATTTAAAATATCATGGGTTGTTACATGAGTGATAGAAGTTTTGTCTTCCAAACATCAAATTCTATGAATTTCAAGGGATTGAAATTTCTATCAATCGATGAGATTGAATAGGAACTAAGGGATAAAGCCTTATGATTATTTTTTATAGGTCTATAGTTAGAGAAGTGCTGGGTTTGGAACTTGACACATTCTAGTAAGTTTACATTGAAGGAACTTTTTGGTTTGGAACTAGGATACCTAGTATCAGTTCTAAATATCCTCATAATTTTTTGGATATAAGAAAATCATTACTTTGACTAGAATATAATTGGAAAAAATATCTTTTATGGGGATTTTTTTTGTTATCCAGAACCCTAATAATTGTTTTTCATTACTTTATTAATTTTAATTTCAGATGTGTTATTAATTTTATTAGATAGTGTTTGTTTTCCAACCATTTTAATTTTTTAAATTCTATCACTGATTATAATTTTAATATTTGATATACTCTAATTAATCCGAATTTTTAATTTCTGATTAACTTGTGTTTTGGTTGGGATAACAATTTTATGTTGTATTTAGACTACAATTTATCCCCTCTTACCGTGATTCCATATTTGACTATCTAAAAAAATATTTTGTATCAAAAATTACTAATAATTTTATAAAAAATTATTATAGTTTCGATAAACTAACTATGAAAAAGAGAGTATATCTTTTTTCTTTTACTATTCAAGGTATTTTTATAGTAATATTTCTTGATAATATGGATCTAAAAAAGGCCAGCTATTTTTTATGTAAATGACAATGAATATTTGTGAGACTATATGGAGACCCTTGTGATAATGCTAGAGTGGAGAACTATCTCATTCTCACTATAAATTATAAAATTATAGAGGAATACGTTTCTAGTTTTACCCATTATGAATAAATTAAATTTAAACTTATATTATGAGTAAAAACAATTTATTTTATGATATTTAGTGAAAAATATATATTCATATTTCTTTATATTAAATAATATTTGGGGTTTTGAAGAATATTGAGGTCAAAAATTTTAAAAATTCTAAAGTTTTAAAGACTAAAATAGCCATGATAGTAGTGGATTATCAAAGTTTTATTTTTTTTCCTAATGAAACTATTGTTCAGATGCACCAATGATTCATGAAGATCATGAAAAATTTAAAATCTCTTAGAGGGAAATAATTACTCTCTGATTAACTTATAGAAAATATCATTGATATATTAATAAATTAATGTGAGTCTAATAGAATAACTATAGAAGATGATATTAGATGATTTAATTGGAAATCCCATTATATATGAGTGTATATTTAAAAGATACTCTAAAAAATAAATAAATAAAAATAGAGTTTCATTTTCAATAACATATGGAACTTCAAATTATGGAACTCAAACTTCTGATCCAAGTTTATATAAAGGACATTATTATAACAATTGTGTGAAACTTATAAAAGGATAAAATGATCAATTTATTAGAAGAATGGATATATATATATATATATATATGAAAAATAATAACTTATAAAGGGATAACTGAAAGCATAGAAAAGATAGATATGAAAAGAAAGAATATTCAGAAACATTACACCTCAAATGAAATAAAATAGAACACATCATACCTGATTGTTCTTGGTTGAAAAAAGGAGAATAAGGATGGAAAATATTTGATTATAAATGAAAGAAAATATTTCAGGGATTCTAATGATATATGGATTCCTAGTGAGGATCTATCATTTTTTAATAATAGTGATTCAGAAAGTTATGAAAACTATAAGATAATATGTTTTTATGAAAAGGCTCCTTGAAATAACCAATACCTTATGGGAATGGTTACTCTTAATTAGACTTTATAACAATCCCTTTATGTTAATTTTTCTCTTTCCTTAGATAATTATAATAATACATATTCATCGGATGATGAGGATGATTCACCTTCAATTTATTTTTTCATTGATGTAATATCTTCAATTGATGAAAATGTAGCCTTTACCTGATAATTATAAAAATATTTTGAATTTATTTATATATGTTTGATGAATGATTTAATTTTTATAAATTATTCCCTATAATTAAATTGATTTTCTCAAATAAATGACTTTCTATTTTATTGTTTTAGTACATGGGGGATCATCAAAAATTAATTTGTACTTTTATATTATAAAATAAAGATATATCTTATCTAGGGAGAGTTAATCAAAAATTAAAAGGAGTGAAAATTTATTTTAATCTTTATAAACTATTATTAATTAATTTCTAAAAAATTATCTTACCCAATTTCCCTTTTCCTTTATTTTCATTTTGAAAATATAAAAGAGGGATAAAATTTGAGATGGTTAAAATTATTTACTAGCGTGTTCGTTGATAGTTTTTTAAAAGTAGATAATTTTTTAAAGTGTGATAAATTGAAATTATTTTAGAGAAATGTAAAACTTTTTAATTTTAAATTTAATAGGATTTTTATATTAAGTTATAGGGAGTTCATTTTAAAAATCTTCCAAATTTATTTTTTTTATTTTTATTTTCTATTTAAAGAAACAGATATTTTTTTATAAAAAACAACTCTTGTTTATCATTGGTTTTGAAAATCATAATAAAATCAAGATATAATTGATCTTACTTTAAAAATGTTTGAGTTTTTAAAGTGAAAATTTTATTTATTAATGCTATTATCTGATAAAACTAGATCTTAGGAGATCACCCAGTATATGAAAAAATGTTCACATTTTATAGAAAACTTGCAATTTTTTTGAAAAAATAAAAGATTTCATGTTTTAGAAAAGGATATTCATAGTAATAGAATGGTATTAGTATTTTTTTGTATGTCTATCTCCCAAGAAGTGCTCAGACGCCCTTAAATAATATAATAACTCAACATAGTCAAGCCTTTGGTTGGACATTTCAAATTATAAATAATAGATGTAAAATTATTGAAGAGAGAGAAAAATATTTCATAATTACAAAACTATCGTTTGAAATTCAAAAAATAAATAACAATTCAAACTGATTTAAAATCATCACTAGAATAGTAAAAAAAATCCAAAATAATGGGTCAAGGAGAATCACACAAATCTCTCCCACTATTTTCCATTTAAAATTAAAATTAAAAAAAACTTGCAGAATACATATGCATATAAATATGATGAAATTAAAAAATTAACAACACTATTAAAAACTACAAAAGAAGTTTGAATAATTTTTTTATCATATAATATGAATTTAGAATCATTAAAAACATAAAATGAAACTCAAAATAATAAAATCAATTTTTTGAGTTTCATGATGAAAGTTCATGTGTGAAATGAAAAATAGATTTGATATTCATATAAAGGTATTTAAAACACTAAAAAAACACTTCTCATCAATTCTATATAATTAATTATATTTTATAGAATCATTAAAAAATTAAACCCTTAAAAAAACTTCAAGCACATGAAAATACTATGAAAATTGGAAAAAATAGGAATCTGGAAGGAATCATATTTTTATACATATGTAAGGGTAAGTTTACATGCATGAGTAAGGGTAAAAATTTTTGTGTTAATGTAATACAGAATTTCCATATTGTGAAAATGGGTAAAATAATTTTTATAGTCTGTATAAAGGTAATAAGAAATTCATACGAGTTGTGTAAGGATAGAATGAGTTTTTCATAACTTATATAAGGGTAACTATGAACTATATAAGTTGAACCAAATTTTATAAACAAGACATAAGGGAAAGATAATTTTATACTTAAGGGTAAGTTATAGTTAATAAACATGATGTAAAAGTAAGTTGGATTACTACATAAGCCTATTTTTCATTTTCTATATATTTCATAAGGGTAACATAAGATTTGTGTAAAGGTAGATAGAAGTTAAAAATTGATTCATAGGGTTATATAAGTAATCACATAACCATAGAAATAAAAATCAAATAAATTCATACAGGTAAGTAAAATACATAGAAATAATAGAAAAACTTGTAATGTTATTTTATATAAAAATAAAGTAAAATAATAAAAAATAAAAAATTCTAAATTAAATACCTATAAAAAATATTTAGATAATTTTTAATATTTAAAACTTAAAATATAAATAATACAAAATCTGAAAAAAATACTCTGCTCTAATAAACTCTCCCCTTTTAGAAATTATATAACCAAGAAATATTTTTCAAAAATTATCCCACATTTTGAAGTTTATCAAAATGAAATTTAGAAAAGACATCAATTTAAAAGTAAAAATCTTCCTCAATAAAATAAAAATAAAAAAATGTTTTGAAACTAAATTTTCATCATTCGAGGATCAAATTTTATTTTCTAAAATTTATTTTAATCAAAAGGTTTATGAAAAATATTAGCAAGTTTATTTTTATTTGTAATATATTCTAAAATAATACCATCTTTATTAACATAATCTCAAATAAGATTAAATTTCCTGTCAATATTCCCAGTGTGGGAATGTTGTAAATTATTTTTTTAAATAAAAATAACATAAAAATTATTACAACAAATAGGAATATTTTTAAAAATAAAATAAAAATCAGATAAATATTTATTAATCCATAATTATTGAGAACACCATGATGAAAAATAAATATATTCACTTTCATCATTTTAGAAATAAAATAAGATTTTTTTCCTTAAACTCCAAGAATATAAATTTTTTATCAGGAAATGACACGTACATGAGGTAAATTTTCTATACAGTATGCATCCTAAAAAATTAGAGTTGGAGTAAATAATTAAAAAAATATAGTTTTTATTGAATAAAATAATCTATAATTAATAATTACTTTATCATATATAGTAATACATTTAATATCCTTTAATGAGATTCATTAAGAATAGATTGAAATCTAGAACATATATAAACACTAAACATAATATCAGGTCTAGAAGTTATTAATTTCAAAAACCTTCCAATTATACCTATAAATAATCTAGAATAAATATATTTACCAGAACCATTAGAATATTACTTACAACTAATGACCATAGAGTTTTAAAAGTTTTACAATAATCATGACCAAAAAACATAACCAAATATTTATCATAATTATATTGATTAAAGAATATGCCATTATATATTTGAATTAATTGAATACCTAGAAAAATATTGAGTTCCTATATAAGAACCATATCTAATACAAAATCCTTAAAAATAGAAAATTATTTACAAATAAAATCATTTAAATCCTCAAAACAGTATTATTGAAGAAAATTTTCACAACTAAAATATCATTTGAATTTATTTTGATAAATAAAGTAGGATCGAATTTACTTTTATTAATTTTTTTTCATAAAAAAAACTATCATACTAAGCATTAGGTGATTTTTAAGACCATATAAAGACTTTTATAATAAAAAAAAATGATTAATTTTTTTTATTTTCCAAACCAAGGTTTGGAGAAGCATAAACTTCTTTTGAAATAATACCATTTGAAAATGAACTTTTAGCATCCATTATAAATAACTTGAAACCATTACATGCTTCAAAAAATAATAAAATAATATATATTTAAATTTTATAATTTGAGCACAAAAGGTTCATACATAATCTATACCTTCTTCTTGAAAATAACCTTGAGTAGAAATCCTAGATTTATTCTTAACAATTTGACTAAATTTATACTTATTATTTCTAAAAATCCATTTAGTTCCAATAACGTGATTATCTATAGTGGGTTTTACTAAATTCTAAAAATTATTTCTAGAAAAATAATGACGTTCTTCATGTATAATAATAATAATCAAATTTATATCATTCAAAAAATCAAAAATATCATTAGGTATACAATCAAAAAACAAAATAGAGTTTACTTAAAAATTTAAAACATAACTTTTAGTTTTAATACCAGAATAAAGAATACTAATAATGTTATAAATAGGGTAGTATTTATAAACCTTTTCAAGACATAAGAACCTAATGAGAAGGAGTAAGACCTTCCTTAACAATTACATCATCTTGAGGTTTTTATTCCCTAAAATTAAAATCACCTGAAAAATATTATAAACTAAAATATTTATCTAAAATATATTCAACAAATCTAACTTGAATAGATTATTCTATAACCATATTTATTTTTTTATAAACATGAAAAGATTTAATATTACTGTAATAACCATGAAAATATCTTCATCATTTTTATCTTCAAATTTATCTTGGTTATCCTTAGTATTTACAATATAAACATTACCCCCAAAATCTTTGAAATAACCAAATATCTAACAGAAGTTTCCATTTAAATTTCAATTTTCAAAAACATGCAGAATACATATGCATATAGATATGAAGAAATTAAAAAATAACAGAATTGTATTGAAAACTATAAAAGAAGTTTTATTGAGTTTTTATCATCTAATATGAATGTAGAAACATTAAAAAAATCAAAATAATAAAAATAAATATTTAGAAGTTTCATGCTGAAAGTTCATGAATGAAACAATGAACATATTTGGTCTTCATAAAATTATGCTTAAAAACAATGAAAACAAATTATATAGGTTCTATATAATTACTAATAATTTGAATAATCATTAAAATTGTTTAAAAACTCACAAAAAACATGTAGTAAGTGAAAATACCATGAAAATTTTTAATTAGACCAATCTAAAAAGAATCAAATTTTCATTCCTACGTAAGGGTAATTTTACATGCATGTGTAATGGTAAAACATATTGGGTAAAGGTAATTTTTTTCATAACATGTGGAAGAGGTAAAACAAGTTTTATATAATATGTTTAAAGGTAATTAGAAATATATATGCGTTTCATAAGGGTAGAACAAGTTTTACATACCTTGCATAAGGGTAACTATGCAACACATAAGGGAAAATATATTTTTTAAATGCATTATAAGGGTAAGGTAAGATACCATGTAAGGGTATTATGTAGCTGATAAACATTACTTAGAGGTAATATGGAATAATATGTAATGGTAAAATTCATTTTTATATATTTCATAAGGGTAAAAAAAGAGTTATGTAAAGGTAGAGATAATTTTGTAAGTTTCATGTATGGGTATACAAGAACTCACGTAAGGGTAGAAAAAAACCAAAGACATGTGTAATAGTAAGTAAAAAACCCATAAATAATATAAAAACATGATTTTTTATAAAAAAATAAGAAAAATAAGGAATAAATAATATATAATAAAATTAAACACATATACAAAAATATTAAAAGGAATTTGTTATATTAAAATCACAAAATATAAATCCAAAATATGAAAAATAAAATCCCAACTCCAAGAGGATACTTAAGTGTATTAATTTAGATTATTTAGGAGAGTAAATATATAAGGAGTCTTATTACTATTGTAGGATCTAGGGAATCAAACATTATAGGACATTTCAAAGAATCCCAAAATATAACAAAGTTGATTAAAGGATAAATGTAACCATCATAGAGATGGTTAGGAGCATGTTGAGATTAAATTATCATCATAAACTATTATGGGGAGAATATTATTGATTTTTATGCTACCTTATTAACAAATCACCATCAATATCCCTAAATTTTGAGATTCCATTGAATACAGGGCACTGTAAACACACCCCTTACTCCCATTTATGATTATTTGGATTTTTAGTTCTTTTACATGTCCCCAAAATGCTCTAGTAGAAGATATATGGGAGTATTATCTATTATTATTCATAGGTTATGAATATATCGAGTTTAGATATATGAATTTGGTTCTAAAGGATACAAATTTGATGTAAACTAGTGATGTCATGTTCTTTGAGAACCTAATGGTAGAGGACATTAAGAAACCTTGAATGAATCAAAGAGAAAGTAATAATGTATCAATTCCTCATCGAGAACCTATGCTAGAACCACCTACCACAAAAGAGGAAGAGTTTCATGAATACCCATCAACATCTGACTAAGAGGAAATATATGAGGATATTGAGAAAGGGGATAATTAATCCTTTACACTAGAAGTAAAAGAACTGTCACATGATCCAGGTGTTGGTGATCCTCCCAAATATAGTATTTCATAGGTTTGATGACCTATACATGAATACATCAATGAGATATCTAAAATTAGAGTACATATTTCTGAATGATGATGGGGATCCATAAGGATATCAATAAGAAATATATCATCTGAAAAAACAGAAGTGGATACATGTGATAAAGGATGAGATATATTCATTGATGAAGAAACAGATGTATGATTTAGTGGAATTACCAAAAGTAAAGAAGAAAAAAGGGTGTTTAGGATAAATAAGGATGAAATTATAAAGTATTTAGATCATAAAACTCAACTATTGGTCAACAGATTACTTTAAAATAAATTAGTTTAATTCGATGAGATCTTTTCACCCATAGTAAAGATGTATTCAATACACGTCATTTTTGGATATGTGGTTATCTTGGACCTTGATCTTGAGTAGATAGACATAAAGATAACTTTTATTCATAATGATCTCACCATAGATATTTATATAAATTAATATAAAGGTTTTTAGGTTTTTGGACTATAAAATCTCATGCATAAATTATTAAAGAGATTATACAAACTGAAATAAGCTCTTAGATAGTTATAAATGACATTTCAATCATTCATGGAAATTCATTGATAAAATTGAAAATAATTAGAATATTATATTTACATATAGATATTTTATCATTGTAAATTTGTTTATATCCTACTTTATATTGATGACATGTTTATCATAAAAAAAGATGCAGTGATGATTAACCGGTTGAAGGAGTTATCCATTTTGATATAAAAGAATTGGGATATGCTTAATAGATTTCATTACTAGAAAATAAGGCTAAAATAGTATTTATTTGGACCAAAACCACTATTTCCATGGATATATATAATGTTCCTATTTCCATAGTCATGTTTATATAGGCATAGGTTCTACCCCTAAAATTAGGTGTGTATTTCCATAGGCTGTGCCTGTGATGTTATGTAGATATACATGGGTCTCTATTACCAAAATAATATTTCTTATGGTGGTACGTGATTCCATAAGAGACTATATTTTTATGGATAAAATGACTTTGGAAATAGTGGGTATTTGTTTTGGAAAACAATTCTCATGGTAATATGTTGGAGAGATAATGAGCTTATAGCTGAGTGGTATAGGCTCCTACATGGAATCCAAAAGTCCCAAGTTAAAAAATGATAGGGGTTTATTTTATGATTCACTATAGTTGTACTATATAAGGTATTATAGTTGTTATGGTAAAATTAGAATTATTCACCTGAATTGGGCCTATGAGCCACATATTTGGGCCTTTAGAACACATGACCTTTGGGCTACCATAGGCGTTTATGCCACTATAATTCATCAATCCATAGGGAATATAGGTCACTTCATGCCTCTAGTATATCAGATTTTAGGTATTCTGATCCTCTAGACCCAAAAATAGTGGACCATACTATATGATGAAGCATTCCTAATCGGTGGAGAAGTAGAAAGTAAAAGGTAAGACTTGATGATACTTTGATATAGAGGTTCTATCATTAAATGGATAGCATGAACCAGTTAAATACCTTAGATAGGGTAGTAAGTGATAAATAAACATAGATGTGAAGTCAAGACTATAATATGGATCAACAGATGCATAAGAAAAAGAAAAGGTATTGCCTTAGTATGGGGTCTTGGGTTTTGGCCTTCATGTCATATAATAGGCATGTGCTGCTGGGCCTATAGGATATGTAATTTCTATATGCCACTATTCTTTTGGGCAAATAATTGTTCCTTCTCAACCCATTTAAAAAAGATATTATAAAAAAATGGAAGAAAAATCTGAGGCCTCCATGTCATTAGTAGTAGTAATATTTTAGAGACCCTATTTCCAAGAGAATAATTTCTATGGAAATATTTTTTTAAATTATAAACCACAGAGGGAAAAATCCCAAAACCACATAGTTATAGGAGAATTAATTTCCACTTGATTAATTTTTTTACAAATAAAAACACACACAAAAATATATATAATTAATAAATATTAATCACTATAAATATCAAGTTAATTATAAATCAATGGTAAACATGCCTGTGGTGGTAAGATACCTACACAACACCCTATTGACACCCAAAAACATTATAGTGGTGATATGTTTCTCTATGGGAGACCCTATTTCCATATGAAAAAAATTCTCATGGTAGTTTTCTAGTTCACAAGAGACTATATTTCCACATGAAAAATTTATATGGGGGAAAGTGATTATTTCCATTGGAAAGATGTGAATTCTTGTTTTTTGGAGATCCTATTTCCAAGGTAAAATGTCCTATGATAGTAAATTGGAGATCCTATTTCCATGTGAAAAATTACCAATGATATAGGTGGATATTTCCATGGGAAAAATGCCCGTGGTTGTAGTGTGGAACTATCTCTAGCGATTTGATTACCTGTGGGGTCTGTGGCTGTTTTTGTGGGAAAAAATTCTTATTGTAGTATATTGGAAATATTATTTCAATATGAAAAATTCCTCTAACTTTAGGTGTATATTTCCACAATATTAATTTTAATTATTTCTGATTTACCATTTCTAGCTATGTTTCCCATGGTGGTATATTTCCCATACATGGAACTTCCTATATGATTATGTTTCCCTTGGAATTACCATTGTCGGGTTGGGGACCTATGGCCATGGGAAGTAGTTCATCTTGATAGAGGGGTTTCCCACCACCTTCTTATGATATTATTGTATCTTACACATTGTTTTCACATTAACCTATGTCCACAATAATGATTTAACATGATCGTATGATCTTCTCATTATAAAATACTATGATGGAAAATGCATGCTTGTGGCTATAAATAAACCCATAGACATTTTTTTATTTACTATGGCTATATGAACATGGATATAGGTTATTTTTATGGTATTGTTTTGGGATATTGATAATTCTTGATAAAAGAGGATTTTGTTATGAATTTCTTAGGAGAAACATGTTGAATGTATTTTGAAACATTTCAATAGATATGGAGCCAATCCGGTGAGAGTTCATCTTATTGTTCATTTGAAGTTGAGAAAGGGTTGAAGTCCCTCATATAAGGAAGAAATAAAGGTGATGGATATGATACCATACTCCTTAGTAGTTGGAATCTTGATGTACACTATGGTGTGTATGAGGCTAGACATTTCACATAAAATGGTGATTGTGAGCTGATTTCTCTCTGACCCTTGGAATAAATACAGAGATTTAATCAAGTTAATTATGATGTAGATTAAAGGTATATTGATGCTATTTTAGTGTGATTATAGAGATGATACACTCTTGTATGGATACACAGATACAGATATCACCAGACATCTTTATAGTAAGACTTCTACATTTGGATATATCTATAATTTTGTAGAAGGATCTATATGACTATAGTTGAGTTTTCAAAATTGAATCTCTTTATATATGACCAAAGAAGAGTAAATTTATACTATAGAATCTTTAAAAGAGTTACTATGGATAGAAAACTTTCTATAAGGTATTGGATTTAACTATAAGGAGTATAGGGTTCATTGTGATCATTGAAGTGATTTGGTTTTTAGTAAAAAATATATGTACCATTCATGAATGAAACACATCAAAATTATCAATAGTTTGTTACTTGTGGTGATGGATCGTCAACTACTATTTCTTATGAAGATCCTCATGATGGATTACTTGATGAAGATGTTGAAAAAGGTAATATCTTGGGATAAGTTGGACCATTGTATATGTTTTCATGGACTATACCTATAAGTGGAGAATTGATGCATATTTTTTCCAGTTTACTTATTGTTGGGTTGGTGAACCTTCCTTAACAATATCATTAACTCCCATATTGGATGCTGCACCTTCTATATGTGCAACACCTATCTATTTGGAATCCATGGTAAAAAGTCAAGTGTTCATTGGGTGTAGGTGGGGATTAGTGGAAGTTTTGTGAAACTTGATAGCTCTCCACTACACCTATTTAAATGAGGTCAGGGGGAGCCATTATAGTATCTTTCAAGCTAGAGAGGTTAATGTATTTGAGATATTCCATATAAATCCATGTAATAAAATAAAGTGTTGAGTGGGAAGGGGAATTTTTATAACCCTTGTTATTAGTAAAATAAAAACTATTTTCCTTCTCATTCCCTTTGTGATTAGAGAATCAAAACACTTCCATTTGGTTTTATAGAAAAAGAGTTGTCCAGGACCGCAAGTTTGTGATAAAATACTATTAGCGGCATAATCCGAAAAACATATGTGGTTACCTTATTCTAGAAAATAACTTAAATAAAATAATATTTTAATAAGTACTAATTAAATAAATATAATTTTTAAAATTTACCCTTTTTACTCCCCATTAATCGAAAAATATCCCCGACTCGACTCACTCTATAATAATTGTAATGGGTAGTCACATTACCTCAGTGACACCTCCACACACGCCAGAGGTTTCAAACTAGTATATAGGGTCTACTATGTTATTATGATGAGAATATATCCACATATCATAGTAATAAATAACAATATAAATAACAACAACAACATATATTCAGATAAATATTGGATAACAAATATCCCAAAAAGTAACCATAAATAGCATAAAAAATACATGATCTATAAAAATGAATTCTATACATTGAATACACATCATAATAAAAATTATATCCCATATATAAGGAACTTAGACATCAAAATCCCATAATAACCAAAAAAATATGATAGGAGTGATCCCCAAAACTGGTCCAATGTTTAGCGAGGTTCCACCCCTCATGCTCTCTCTTAGACATCTAGAGAAAGTAGTCACATTAACATAGTTGTGTTCCTCTCTGTATTCTAGAGTATTAAAACTAGGAGTGAGGTTATATGGTGATATTGTGGGGATACCATTACCTTATTGAAGAGTAATTAATAATAAAAAAAGTAATGTCAATCACATACATTTAGATACATAAAAGATAATGTACATCATGGAAAGTTCCCAAAATAAGCACAAAAAACATATTCTATATCAAAAATTAATCATATACATGGTATATAAATCATACATATAAATTAGATCCCACATGGTTGGATCATGTATATCAAAATACCAAAACAAAAAACCTGAAATGAGAAGTTTCCAAAATTGGTTCTGAGTCAAACATGGATTCCACCCCCACCATACTAGAAATGATAGATTAATCATATATATAAGGTCCTTTAAACATATCTTATACTAAAACTGTAAATCCTTTCTTAGTAACCAAGGTATCCTATGTAGTGTGTGAGTACAAATATGTAGGATAAAACTAATGATGTTCCAAAAATAAATCTAGTCTAAAATAGAGTCCATGTTAACGTGCCATAAAAAAATAAAATAAATAATAATAAATAAATTATCACCAATCCTTGGGTTTTAAGGTGACACCTGATATTGACCATACATATTTCGTTCAATTCCAAGTGTCTTTGAACTAGTTACATAACCATCAGGGGGAATAATTCCCCTCCCTATAACTATCTTCTACGTGTTATATTTAGGGGGAATGTACCCCACCTAGTACACCTCATAACACATACTTAGGTGGAAGTGTTCCCACATCATAAATCATATAACACATATGCTATGAGAATATTGACCAACCTTTAAATCTCTTAATACACGCTTAGAGGGAATAGAGTCCAACCTGTATATCTCATATAAAATAATAAGTGGAATGACACCCACACCATACATCTCGTAATACATACTTGAGGGGTAATAAAGAACACACTGTAAATATCATAATATATAGTTTACAGGAAATTTTCCAAATCCATACATCTTATATATAATAACTAGAGGGGAATGTAACTAACTTTTTATATCTTATAATACACAATCGGGGGGAATGATGCCCACCCAAAACATCTCATATATAATAACTGTGGGTTGGAGGATGAAAAATGCCCTATATATATAATATATTATGACTAGGTGGAATAGATCCCACCCCATAAATCTCATATATAATACATGTGGGGAATGAAACCCACCCTATATATCTCATAATATATACTTGAGGGGAATAATTCCCACCTTATAAATCTCATAGTACACACTAGGGGGGGGGGGGTGGCATCCACCCATACATCTAATAGATAACAATCATGGGAAATGGTTCCCACCATTTAAATATCATGTATAATATCTATGTTTAATGAAACCCACCCCATAATTTTCATAATCATATAGGGTAACCTTGAGGTTACCCCCCAAATATTACCATTTCATTAGTTTATTGCACACCACTCTTAGATGCTAAGGGTTTTGGATTTTAACTTATTATCAGACTTCCCATGGTCCACATAATATTATTCTCCTATGTATTGTGAATTATATAATTTAATTTATATTTAGTCCAATAACACATTATTTTAGTGTGATTACACATCATGTGCATAAGGAAAACATGAATAGACTTAGAGATACCATAGGGACAACCTACCTTAAGTGTGATAAAGTACACTCACCCAGATGTACTCCTTGGTTTTATCCTTGACAATTGGAACCTTAAAATAACCCCAGCCCTATAAGTATTGGGTTATATATTATAAATTAAATAATTAGTTTAATGAAGAGGAATCTATGGTTGACATAGTCTCAAACTTATTAAAATATGACCACAAAAAATCACAAAACCTTCAGTAAAAAAAGGAATAGGGAAAAGTTGGATTAAAATAATAAGGAGTTTCATTAAAATAATCCAAAATTAAGTGGAGGTAAATGGATAGGAAAAGAAGAATAAATAGAGGTCCAAGGTGAAATTTCAATTCTATCCCTTTAAAAAACTACCATGTGAATGTTTTTTAGAACACCTAGGCTGAGAGTTGCTCCCCTAGTCTAGGTATTACTATGGAACATACCCTATGAAATGTGATGTGAGCACCCCTCAATCAGTTCCATCATGTCATATAAATTTCTATATATTCTATAATCTTATCCAAATCTAGGAATCATGCTAAAATACCCCAATGATAGGTCGTGACCTCTATCTTTCAAGAAATTTCTCATTGCATACCCCCTCCAAATTTCAAAAAATCACTCCCAAGACACCATAATCACCACCTAAATTTATAAACAAGGAAAAAATATGAGGTTTTACAAAATTTAAATGAGTTTTTATCTAGATAAGTTCAAGGGTTTTATAACCTTCCCACCATATAGTTCTTTATCCTTAAGCTATGTCCTTAAACATTATCGAGACTCATTAGAAAATAATTTGATCCATTAATAGTACAATCCAACTACCCTTCTATATATTGGTGATAAAAAATGATCAGATGCACTTAAATGTGGTGAGAATTATATAACCCACTCTAGAAATTTGAAATGAAGTAATAATACCTATATAAGATGATGCTCTGAGGTACCACGTGAGAATTTATTTTCTATCACCTAT
The DNA here is from genome assembly GCA_963277665.1 of Viscum album. Classification (NCBI taxonomy): domain Eukaryota; kingdom Viridiplantae; phylum Streptophyta; class Magnoliopsida; order Santalales; family Viscaceae; genus Viscum; species Viscum album. Next base: position 32,768,095 of record OY728153.1, read on the forward strand.
AAATATTCCCCAGATCATTTATGAAATTATCTATGGATCAGTAGAAAATGATCCACTTTCATTAACCAATCTATGATAACCCATACTACATCACTACCTTGAGGTTTCCTCAATAACCCCTTCAAAAAATTCATAGTTACATGTTCACATTTCTACTCAATAATTGGTAGTGGATGAAGAATACCAGTGGGATGATGGTTCTTGGCCTTCATCTACTGATAGTTGGAGCATCATGTGATGAACCGCACTATATACCTCTTCATCTTAGGCCACTAATATTGCCTATGGTTATCATAGTACATCTTGTTCAAACCTATTTGTATTTCCTATATCTAAGTGCATATGAACCTCATCATATCCTAACACATTCTTTTTGGGGCTCCAATACAGTTTTGAACATAGAGAACCTCACCGACATCAAGAGACCAATCAATTGAGACTCCTCACCAAACATGTTTTACCTATATACTAGACAGTTTTAATCTGATAACTGAATCATATTTACCCTATTTCTAAAGACCCAGAATTTCCATGGAAATTTTTTTCTTAAATACATGGGAATTTTAAGAGTCCGTGAAAATTTACGGGGATTGATTCTGAGGCCCGGTGTGCCCGAAATCAATTTCTGATGTTTTGTTCAGGTACGTTCAGTAAACGTACGAGTGGGATTTTATAACTTTTGAACCGGTGCTCGGAACTGAAATCCAAGGGAACTGTTGAACTCACAGCGCCAATATTCACTTAAGAAGACTTTCACCTCAATGACAGTTGGTCGAGAATGTAAGTTAGTTTTTGGAGTTTTTGAGAATAAAGTTAAATAAAAATAAGTGTCGCTTATTTTTATTTTGGCAGTTAAAATATACAAGGTTTGGTTATAGGTGGGGGAAACCACACCCTAACCTCCCATGGGAAGTTATGATGGTGGGGCCCACCCGAGTGTAACCTCCCTTGGAAGGATAATTAAGGTAGGTACCACCTGAGCTTCTTAACTCCTTGAACTCCCAATAAGTGGGGGAAAACTCTTGAACTCCCCTCATTAAAGTGACACTCCACTTGAATTAATTAATGGAACATTAATTAATTAATTTTTTTTGAAATCATTTTAATTCATGCCAAAAATTAATTAATAGTCAAATCTTTTATTTTATTTTGGTTGGCATCTTTTCGTTTGAGGAGATTTTGGGAGAACTTGGAGGAACTTGGAGAAGAACTCTCCAATGAAGAACGTGAAGAACGCCATCTTCGACTTCATCACCTCTGGACGCTCATCCGCAAACAACAGATATCCTCTTTTTTTTCCTGACACGTGAGCTTAAGTTGCGAGAGCATGAAGAATGCGGCTAACAAAGAATCGACACTTTCCTTTTTGCGACTTTGTCAATGATCATCAATTACGAGGTAGGGGGATTTTAGTTGATTTTGTTTCCATTCTAAGTAATTCAATTTATGGAATGTGAATTTCCTATTGTTATCACCCTAACGCGGAGGGTGCGGGCCGAACAAAGATGGCCCTAAAACCCTCCATTGGTTCTCATTATATGATGCCGATGGTGGTGAAACAGAGCCATCGGAAGAATGGGACACGACTGACATGCCGTGACGGTACACAGGACGACCAGCAATGAGTCGACCGTGAAAGAAGCTGGCGACGCCGTCGCGCCACGCAGGGACCAGGCCGTGGAAGTGCTGGAGGGGTGTGGTGCCATTACACCACACTAGAGGAAGGAGCCATGACCATGTAGGTCGTGGCAGTACTGGAGGGGTGTGGTGCTGTTGCACCGCACCGGAGGAAGGAGCCGCGACCATGCAGGCTACGACGGTCGGATGGGCTGGGCGCAGCGCCGGAGCGCCGCGACGGAGAAGTACCGCGACCATGGGCCATGGAGGACGGAGGATGTCGACCAACTGAGCCGACCGAAGGTGGGGGTGATAAAAGCGGGACCCGAAGGGTCCCACAGTTACTGGGCCGGTGCCACGTGCCATCCATTGTAGAGGACAGGGGGTGTGACCCACCCTTTGATTTCTAGGGCAGGCCCCACAGGGCGCCGCCCCTAACTGGAACCCCCGCTGGCCAAGCGGACCAGCTGGGAAGGGCATACCCCCCCACCCCCTCGTGAGCAAGGTCTGAGGATAGGCCACCGCGCCCCTTCGGGCCGGCTCATGCGGGCCGCGCCACCCGCGGGCCGGGCTACCGTGCGGGCCGGGCCGCCGTGGTTGGTCCGGCCGCCACCACTGGGACGGGCCACCGCCGTTGGGCCGGAGCGGGTCAGACCCCGGTCCAAACTCGGGTCAGGTCGGGTCGGTTCGATTGGGTCGGACCGGACCCGAACACATTTGACACGATTACACTTATTTGCCCATATCTTGGGCTACGGGTGTCCGATCAACAAACCGTCTATAGAGACAGAAATATTGGAATGAGACAGTCCTTTTGGGATACCCTACTTAAGGTTTGTACATAGTTGGGGTACGGTCGGGTTGGTTTGAACCTAAAAACCAACCGGGCCCCCGGGATGAAAATGCCAACAACCCACGGACCGAGCGTCCGATTGACGTGCCGTCTGTTGCGTTAAGACCCCTATGACGAGGCAGAACATTGAGATACTTCTACTTGGGACTTAGTGACAGTTGGAGAATTGACCCGTAGCTTGTGGAGAGGATCCTCCCTGGGACGAGCGAGCAGAGTACGAAGACCTAGTAGCTGGCTGAGACCTGACGACTGCTGACCTTACAACTCAGAGTGATTTGACTAGCCCAATGGGAAGTTCCTCTATGGGACGCAGTAGACCCATAGTGGGGAGTGGCTCTGTGTAACACCGTAGACCCACGATACTAGACAGGAGGAGTACCTCAGCAGGCTACGAGAGGGAGCGCCTCTGTGTGATGTGGCAGACCCACTTTGGGGAGCGCCTCTGTGTGACGCAGCAGACCCATGGTACTCGACAGGAGGAGTACTACAATAGTTCAGGATTGTGGGAAGCACCTCTGTGTGACACAATAGGCCCACAGTAATCTCTACAGGAGGATTACACCAACAGCTGAGGTTTCGACAGTTTGACTGGGAGTGTTACATGTTACCACCCCTATAATAAAATCCTAGTTTGAGCTGAGTCAATGACGTTAGTGTTTCTCTCATGATTGAGATGGGTTACTATGTAACTTAGGTATATGTATGGGAATATACCTAAGTAATGGTTTCACTGATTTCATACCTTTTGGTTAATCCTTATTGGATTTTGTGAGACCTTGAGGGTCTTGGGGTCCTTACTGAGTATCGTTATACTCACCCCTACACGGGCTATGCCCGTACCTCATTGTGTTGGTTGCAGACGATGGAAAGCGCTGATTGAGGTAGAGAGTAGCAGGACTGGATGGTACTTATAGGTGGAATACTCGGCGTGACGGTACACGGAGCGAACGGATGGACGTGGAGTGCTAAGGAGACCATCTGTGCCTACCCTTCAGGTAGGAACCTCGAAGGACAACCCAGTGGCTGCTTTACTTTTCTTCTTTCGGTTGTACTTTTACTTTTATGTTTCCTTGTACTTTACTGTTGGGCTTGTATTTTTGGCCCCCTTTACTTTCAGCACTCTCTTTTGTATACAGTTTTACTTAGTGTTTTACTTCCAGTTGCGTACTCTGTTGTGTGTGTTTTGTTTATAAAGGAAATGTCTTCCCAATTAAAGGATTTATGCCTTTGGTGCTAGTCTCCAGCCCTTGGCCTATGGAAGGTGGGATTGGGGTAGTCATGGTACATGCCATGGGGGATGGATAGTGACACTATTGATGAGTGATAAGGTAATAGATAAGTGAATAAGGGTAACTCAGAACTGGTACTCATGGAAATCCAAATGTATATTTGAAAAGAGAGCCATCATCTTCTACTTACTACTTGAATTTTGAACCACCTGAGTCTTAATATTCCTAAGAAGTGCGTCAGTAATGAAAATACCCTTTCCAGGGGAATAATCATCTCAAAATATAAGGACTTCATGCACTCACCCACCTTTATTACTAAAGTTTTGGGTCCTATGGTGGGAAAATATATTTCAAGATCTTTTAGTCAATGTACATGACATACCTCTTTCCCAATAGGTAGTTCCACCAACATATTAAAGAATGTACCACTATTTTTAGCTCTAGATCTTGGTTCTTGTAGTTCCACTCATACCATCCTAGATATATGGACCTATAAGAGACCACATGACCATCCATCATCAAAACATCTCCCATGTTGACCCGTTTTACTTAATAATATAAAGTATACTCATTATATGGATCATGTAAGGTGAGGATTAGTGTTGTAGTAAACCTCCAATTCCACTCCTAAAAGGATTTATCATAAGTATCTGACCAAAAAAACTTCGTCACCATCTTATTTAGGTTTATCATCGATTCTTTTATATGGGATAATTCTTGAATGAACCTCTGATAATAACTGTCCAAACCCAAAAATCCTTGAATCTCAAAAATGTTCTTAGAACTCTCCCAATAAACCACTTCTTCGGCCTTCTTGGGGCCCTCTAATACACAGAACTTTAATATGAAATTCACCGATAAGCACACATAATCAATCAAAAATTGTTAATTTGAGAGTTTTGATTATATTAAATTCCCTAAAAGTGTGCTAATTTTTTTTTTCTAAATTTTATGTTTTATCCTCCCTATGCTTAGAGTACACAAAAATATTTTTGAAAAAGAATACAACAAAAGTATCCAATTATATATGGAATATTCAACTCATCAGGGCCCTTAAAATTTCTAGCATATTTTTCATACCAAACAACATCAAAAGGAACTGATGTAGAAGATACCTACTCCAAAATCTAGTGTGAGGTATATCATAAGTCCTCACATTTTCCCAATGATAATATGATCCCAATTCAATCTTAAAGAAATCTTGGGATCACTTAATCTAATAAAATGAAACTTTGATATGTGGAAGTGTATATTAGTTCTTGATCATCACTTGGTTCAACCTCTAATAATATAAACATAATCTCAAAGATACATCATCCTTCTTAGTGAATAAGATTAGAGAAACCTAAGAGGATGTAGTCATCCATATGAATCCTTTAAATTCTATGTCATATTGCTAGTACTTTAGATCTTAGATCTCTACATGAGAAAAACTATAAAGATGAATATATATAGTCTCTACATATAACATTATATCTATTATAAAATAAATCTCCCACTTATGTGTAAATATTGATAAATACTAAGAAAAAACATCATAAAACTGATCCACCACTGGTGGAAGGACTATTAGATTCATCTCTATAATATTTAAGGAATGACTTCCAGCCTAGGATGTGATTCAACCCAACTATTGATGGTTGGAACCTATGCAACCTACCACCATGTACCACTCTACAATAAATACATAACTATAACCCTCAATAGATGTAAATGATACCCATTAGAAATATCATCAAATATGGTCTTGATATCAAGTCATCCAGTCCATTAGAAAAATAAAATAGAAGATACTCATCTATATCATGATGAAACATGGGAGAATTATATAACATCTAACCATTATGGTGTAGTTATAAAACCTCTAAATACCATTAGTTTATTCCAAAAATATATTTTGATTGATATCACTCAATATAAATACTCTCTGACCAACCATATGACATAAATAAACTTAGAAAATATAAAGGAATATGATGCTCTTATATTAAGAAAAATATATTTTATATTGGAAAAAAGAAAAATTATACCTCAGATAGTATATTTTACAAGTTCTTGGTCAGAAGGAGTAGGTCTGACAATAAGAAACTGTATTAAACCTCAACTCAGTACCCCCACAGAATCCCCTAAACTATAAATTGATACTATCACACATACCCCTTTTCTTGGGAACCAAAACCTCTACTCTAAGTTGAATGGTTGGTGGAACTCCAACTACCCACCTGCTGAAATATACTAGATATCTCTCTTGAACAATATGTCTACCTAGGTCCTCTGTCATTTTCTAACAACTAAGAAGTCCTATAAAATTTTTATATCCATCCCATCATTCCACATTATCAGCACATGATTGGACACTGGTCAAATTGAGGATAAATATATATTGTCCTACAAAATTGATGAAACTCCAATAATCTATCTTCCTAAGGTGGAAGAGATGAATCTCCACCCTGGCTCTCTATCTACCACCACCCTAGAACAAATCATCAAAACTGTGCTTCCTTATAATCAAAGTGTAAGATCCATAATTTCATAAATATACATACTTATATAAAATTTTGGTTTTAAAATCATGTTTAGTGTTAAAGAAATGTTTCCTAGGTGTATGAGGGGACTTAGGGGTGTTCCAAGGGTTTAGAACACAAAAGGAAGTAGAAATCAGACCAATTTATGCCAGGAACACAGTTAGGTAAACCGTGCGGCATGCCCAGGCAAACCGTGAAACCTTAGGAAGTGTTATATTGCATGGATAGTGTACAATTTATCAAACTGTGTGACCTTCCCAGGTTTCTATGTGACCCAGATTCCCTTGGGAAGTGTCTTTCACATGGTGTTCGCATGGTTTGGAAAACCGTGTGTGCAAACCATGCGGCCTTTTAAAGTTGGGAAAAATTACAAAATCACCATTGTGGAATTTTTATATTACACCTAATTTCTCCTTCATTTCTCCCCCTCTCAACCCTAGGGATAAACCAAATTGATCAAAGCTTACCAATGGTGGTTCTCCTTCAGTTCTTGGCCGTTTGGAGTACCGTTGGTTGGAGATCGAAGCCCTGGATAAGTCTAGCGCTCCTCTTGATTCTCTTTTCTTAAATAGAGTTTGTAGGTTCTCCAATTTTATTCCAAATCCATAAAAACCTATTTTCTTGGTGGAATCTAGTTTGGGGCTTCAAGGGGCGATTGAATCCGGATCTAAGGCCAGGATTAAGAGTGATTTCATTGTCAGATTTGAGGAAGGTGGTCTATAAGTTATATCCCATTTTTATATAGATATGTGCATATGAAATTGTGTTCTTATTACCCTATTGTTGTGTTCTTGGTACCTTTAGTGAGATCTAGTAAATGTAAGAGTTGGTGTCCTAGGACCAACTAGTTGTACTTTGATTCCATGGAAAATTAATGTATTTAAATATTAAACATATTATTACATATTTTTCATTGTTTTTCATAAATATAATGTAATAATATCCTAGAGTATTTGTTGCATTGATAGTGTCATGGTAGTTCCCCTCCATGATGAAAACCTTGAAATTCTATAACAATATTATTAAATATGGTTCTACGGTTGGATGACATACTATGATGGTACACATAGCATGCAGACCATTAGGTGTGAGTACTTGTAAACAGATGATACTTCCTCTCATGAAGTTCGCTCTTGGTAATCTCATAGATAAAAGATTATGAGAACAGAACCACCAGTATAAATTCCGCATGTTTTGATGTTATCAGATATTTCTATCTACGAGCATGTGTAATGATCCTTAGACTTTAAGATTATCATTAATACATGTCCTGAGTCATGCACTTTGATTTACTGATGAAAACCACCATACAGACTGTTGGTGGGAAGCAGGGTATGTTGGGCGCGTCACAAGTGGCATGTTATTAATGGATAAGTCGAGGAAGGAATTGTACCATCCATTTATAGAAGTTGATATCTCGGCCCTTTGATTGAAATAGAACTGTCGTGCAAAATTCCATGGCCATGGTGTAACGATGAGTTTATTTTAGGTAGTCAAAGAATAGCATATCAATCATAAAAGTTGCTGACACTATCATGAAACATGCTTGATGAGATATTATAACAAATGGATTATATTACACGATGATCATTCTTATGTGGATTTTGTTGTTATGACTTTAAGTTCTTTCTCTTGGGTTCCTTGACCCATTTCTAGACACTACTCTTGGATTTTAAGCAAGCCTGACTAATGCCAAGGAGAAAGAATCCTAGAGGGTCACATACTAAGTTATTCTGGTAGTCTCAGTTAAATTCTATTTGAATTTAATTAATAAATATTATTCTCAAGGCAATGGAATAATTTTGTTCAAGTTAAAATGATTACATAAATTAAATAAATATTTATTCACCTGATTATGGGTAAAATATATTTATTTTATTTAACATTTTATAAATATTTATTTACTAGTTTTTAAATAAAATATTTATTTAAGATAATAAAATATTTATTTATTTATTCGGGTGTTCAATAAATGGAAGTGGAGTTCGAGAGGACCAATGCTTGTCCGGTAGTAAAATAATTAATTTCAAGATGATAAATAATTATTTAACTAGTTGGCACAAATTAAAATAATGCTGCTATTATTTTGTGACATGGAATTTTATTTATAATTTCGTTTTTCACAAGTTGGCGCACCATAAAAAACGATGCAGTGTTATTATTAATAGCCTAATTTTTATCTAATGTTATGAATGTATTTAATTGCTGTTACACCATTAAATATTATAATTGAAGCCCCATGTCAATAAATAGACACATACATATATTTTCCCATGTACCGAACCACACACCTGGTGAAGTGAGAATTGTTGAGCTGAACTATTTCTCTCTCGAATCCTCTTGCCGCCCCTCTCAAGAACAAGAGACTTTCTTTAAGTCTGAAGAACAAGTGATCAAGAAAAATCAACACAAGACATTTGGTTCACCGTGATAACACCCAGAGAATGAGTGATGTCGATCAGAGGCCATCAGAGAATGTGTGGATCACCACTAGAGGGATTCTAGTTTGGATCTTTGGAAGCACAAAAAGATAATCCGAAAGGGTCATTTTGGATGATCAACATCATCAATGAAGAAAATACCAAAGATCCATGTATTATTTTCTTTATGAAATTAATTAAATTAATTATAAACATGATATGCCAGATCCACTCTTAAAGGTTTTGGTCCTCTTCCTTCTTTATCTCAATCTTTGATTCTATTCTTTGGATATTGGCGTTCATCTTCATATTGATCTCAGAATAATCATTGATCATGGTAAAAATAAAGGATGGGTTCTGTCCCAACCATGCTTCCACTTCGCCCAGAACCTTCAGAAAAATGGGTGTCCAAATTATAAATTGAACACTTCATGGTCCCCATGGGATGCATGGAAGATGAATCAACCATTTTAGGGCCACCCATGGGGTGCACCGGCATTCCCGAGCCTAGAGAGTTGTAGGGTTAAGTGAAGGGTTGCTGAGTGATAATGCGGATCCCTTGAAGAATATGTTTTACTGGTTGATTAAGTTAAAAATGGAATAATGATAGTTGTTCCTAGGGTGATAATGGAAAAAAGGCTATTTGGTATGACACAAAATGAGAAAAATGGGTTTAATGATATTATGTCAAATTTTTAACGAATTTTGTTAGTAATGACTAAGTGTATTAATGCATGTGAAATGGTGAACTTGTAAATGATAATGGCATGGGAAAATGGAGAATATGTTAAATGGGGTGTAATAATGGAATATATTATTATGTTTAATGTGTTATTACATAAGAATTATGGGGTATACCTAAAGGGTTGAACGTAATAGAGTGGTTGTGATATATGATATAAGAATTGTACTTCAAAATTATAAGTGGAAAAATGCTTGTGAAATGATAAATAGACTAAATGGGCTAACATATGGTAATTGGTGGACATTGGATAATGTATGGGAATAGTGAATATAATTAATGGGTTGAGGCATGAGAACTGAGAATGAGGATAAATGACTATATAGGGTAAATGGTAAATATGTTAATGGGTTATGGAATAATGTTAATTACCTTTTTGATTGTTATGGATTTTTATTTCTACTGGTATTGGTTGTTTGGTTGTGGTATGGTATATGTGTGGTGAATAAAAAAATATACATGTGCACATGGCTTGGTATTGTGGGGTATTTACATGAGGCTCTATGCCCAAGGGTTGATTTATACTAAGGTTCTAAACTCCACTGAAAAATGCACCGGTTATGGAAGAATATGGAGGATCTATTCCTCTAATGGTTTCATTCCACCTAGACTGAGGCTTCTAGGTGATGACATTTTGATGTTGTGATATGTTATCCCTAGTGAGATAGGGACTTGATATATTCCCTTATGCATAATGATTTTTTTACTTAGACCCATGTGTAAAATATGTAAGTGCCTAACCCATGGAACATATGATAAAAAGGAATTATGTAATGAAGAAGATATAAATAATGAAAATGGTAATAGAGATAGAAATGGTGTAAGTGTACTTAGTTATCTAATGGAACCCAGGTTTTAATTTTGTTTATCTTACCTTTTACTTCATATTTTCATGGACTATCTACTAGACTGGATACTTTGTAGACACCATTGGTGGTGGCCTACTGAGTTATACTCACACCCTGCTCGGGTTTCTGTTGGGTACCTAAGCAGACTCCATTATTGCAAGTTCAGATATGGGAAAGGTCCTCGTGCTAGGGAGTCGAGTTGGGCTTGGGATATGCATAGACGAGGATCCATAAAAGGAGTCAGGACCATTTTGGATTTTCTACTATTCGTCTTTATTTTTTGGTTCTTTCTACTTGGCACTGCATCCTGACATGACATGTTGACTGTTGGTTTTGGGTTTTAACCTATTTTGAAAGATGGTTATTTATGATTTTTCATTGGTTATTATATATTATTTTCTCTATTATATTTATTTTCTCATTTGGAATACTCAGGTAAAGAGTTTAAAGTCTCCCCAAGTGACTTTTGACCCTCATTACTAGTTGGAAACCTTTGGCATATAGGGAGGCCCGCTTGAGGTCATGTGGTGATCCAACTCGGGGCACCCGTTTAGTGGATTCTAGGTCGGGGATGTTACAAAGTTGTATCAGAAGAGTTTTCTTTCTATTTGTTTTGTATTATTATTTGGGGATGGAAGATCTAAGACTAGGAAGTATTGAGCCTTGGTAATGAGTTCATGATTGGGAGTAGCTTACCCATGTACGGGGGGAAAACCCATGTTACCTGGGGTGGTAGTTTTTTTTTGATGTGTGTTGTTACAGTTGAATAAAATTTCACCATTGAGTTATGCACATGTTGTGTGATTTGACTGGTTTATGATATTTTTCTCATGACTGAAATAGAATGAGGTTGTGCATTCATGAATGATTTTAGGCACCTAAAGATGTAGGTGGCATGCATTCTGATAGGCACCCACAAGATGGTTGTTTGGTACATGGAGAGTAGAATGCATTTTACTTCCTTGAAAAATTTGCAGAAAATGGTGCGTAATAATGGTAATGAAAGTGGGTAATTCAAAAGAATGTAAATGAGTAGTTGAGGAATATTGTGTATAAGAAAACTTTATTACTGGGTTAAAAATTTTGGGCTATGTTAAATTGTAAAGATCAAATAGTTTCTAAAAGATAAATATTTTCATAGTGACGGTGAAATAGTTAATGAATTTTTCCTAATAAAAAGTGTGAATGAGTTAAAATGGTGATAGTAACATGTTTTGAAATAGTAAATGTGCCTAATATAAACTATTTGTGTTTTAAAAAGGAAGAATAAATGGTTTAAAGAGATTTTTGATGAGAGATTTGTGATTAAGTAATTTTCTTTACCCTATGTTGACCTTGATCCATGGTGGGTATGGTGGATGGTACTGTTCTGGGTATAATGAAGACCATTAGGATAGTGTATGTAGAGTGGTGTGTTTAAGGGTGATGTTATATGATAATTTACATCTATAATTTAATTATGTCAATCATTCTTCAAAGTTCCTATTAGGGAGAATGTTTTGAATTATAAAAAGGATGTGTAATGATGAAAATTTTGGGAAAATCAGGTAGTGGATATTCCTTATGTTATTGATTTGAAATATGTGGGTGTGGTTTGGGATATTGAGAGTTACCTAGTTTGATACCTTGAATATATCTTTTCATACCTTTCTAGTTATGATAAGGAAGTGGATATGCTCTTAGAGCACCCTCGGTAGGGTTGTGACATTTCGATCGTGAGGGATTTTTTGATAATGTGAGTGTGGAAACACTCTTGGGTTGTGACCATGCAGAGTGTATGATAAAACGTAAGGATATTGTTAGGGTTTTAATAACCATGTGACTAGTGACCTTTATAATTTTGTTTTGAATCCTAGAGAGGGTGTTTGTTTAATAGTTCCAATGTATGTGTATGATTACCATTGGTGTGGAACCTAGAGTAAATGGTCACTTGGTGTGCTAGGAAAAATGTGTAACATCCTGAGATTTTATGAGATATATTATTTTTAATTTCATTCATATCTTCTATTGTACGCTACAACAAGATTATCTTGTGCTATACGCAATACTGTATTAGCTTGCAGTATACGCAACACTATTCTTGGATTGTGTTACACACAATTTCAAGTTCATTTGATAGTACTTATTCTACTCAATATTGAGTGTGTGTGTATATATATATATATATTCAATGTATAAATGAAATATGGTTGGATTCTATTATACGCAACAACAAAGGAGTCTTGCACTACACGCAACCTTGACTTGGCCTGCATTACACGCAATCACGACCTTCCTCAGTAGCATGTGTTGTACGCAATACCAGGTTTCACTAAACAACGATATATGGTTATAATATTATTATAAACTAGAAGTTATGAATAGTATTAACTACATTTTTAATTTTATAATATTATTATTCATCTTACACATTTTCTAGAACATGGTATGATAACAAAATAAATTTTTTGGGTAAAATAAGTATTTTTCAAAAAATGCAGTTTTGCCGCCTTTTGATGGCGCACCCACATTAAATATAGTTTTTGACATGTTTATTAGTTCAATTTGACAAAATAAAATTCTTCTTTGTAATCATGATATGCAAATATACTTTGGATAAATTTTTCATATTATTCTGATAACTTTCATATTTTAATGAATAGTAAAAACACGCTATATTTTAATTAAAAACAACTTTTTTTATCGTAACAATTTATATGGTTAAATTATAATATTGAATGTTTTTAAAGTATAAATGGAATATATTTTTACCATTTAATATAATGTAAGTCATTAGCATCGTTTTTACATTGAATTCATAGGTAAAATCATTTCAATCTTTTGTAATATTTTAACTTTTAAAACTCGTTTTCTTAATAGCGGGATTAATTTTAAATTAATTTCTTCAACTTCTGTGATTTGAATTTGGAAAAAAATGGATTCCATATTTGGAATCATTTGGTCCAAATTATTTTAATAAGCTACTTTTTTTATTTTTAGGCATTATGAATAGTAACTACGATAAATTTTATTTACCATAATTAAAGGTAAATCGGGTAGTTAAGGGTAAATATAATATTATAAAATTACTCTAACACTTGTCTTAATATAATTGGATGATTATATTTTTCCCTAAATCATACTTGGGTCGAAATGTAATCTAATGGAACCCACTTGTTTTTGATTAAGACCTTTAGTTTATTTTATTTAAACGAAAGTGAAATATGTCTCACTCAAACTTTAATAATTAAATTATATTTAATATAAGGTTATACAGAATATAAATTCAGGTATAAATACTCATTTAAAAGAAAAAATTCTTTTATTTATCATGGTAATTTATTTTTAATTTTTAAGTGTTATTTAATTACCTTATTATCTTATACATTAATGATGCAGAAATTGATTATTTAGTAAAAAATCAATAATATAGTTTTTATTGAAATAGTAATACGTATAAAAAGGCCCAAAATTCTGAAAAAAACATTTTTTTAGTGTACATATAAACCCTAATAATCCACTGGCAGAATTGTTGACCATTTGGATCCTTATAAAGGTGATTATGACACTTATATTATTTTATTTTAAATGATTCCAAAGTTGTCACCTTCATAATTTAATAAATATAACAATTTACATGTTGTTATTTTAAGATGATAAATTTGAGTAAAAGTATTATTATGAAACCTATGTGATTTATCTTTATCATAGTATTATATTTTTAATTTTTTTTCAACAAATAAGTATATTAAATAATTATACAAAAATGATGTAGTAATAATTTTATTAAGAGAAATATCAAATAAATGGTTTTAAAAATATGAAAATAAATATTATATAAACTATTTAATGTGATCCACGCATTTTATAGATAAATATGACATGTTATTAATCTATTTAATATTTTAGTTCAAATATATCTTTTGTGTGGATTTTAATTAAATTCAAATAAATAAATAGTGTCAAACTTGATACTATTGTTATTTTATAAAAATAACATAATATAAAATTGTTTAAAAATCACAAAAATATTTAAAAATTATAAATTAAAATTTATATAGTCGAAAATATCAAAAATTATCCAATTTTGGAAAATTAACAACACATAAGTAATTATTTATAAGGAATTAAAATTTAGAATATTATTGCCACAAATAATATTAAATAGATTTTATAAGGACAAATCAAGTTGATAATGTTTAAAATAAATTCCCAAATTGTCTAAATTTTATTTTTTGATGAGATTACAACCCTATATCATATAATATTTAGATTTGAGTCATTTTTTGAGGTTTTTAATTGGGGTTGGAATTTATTATAAATTAATATTTCTTATAATTCCAACGGTGCCCCTCTCATCCCTTATAAAAGGGAACCTCCTCCGTCTCCTCCTCACACCATTTTGAGCCTTCATTATCAGACAACCCCTGACCATTTCCCTTTTAAACTTACTTATAAACATACTAGAGGTCATGGTCTTCTTCAAAGACCAATTTTAGTGCCCTAAGGGGAGGTTTCAAAGAGGCGTGTCGAAGACGAGGTAATCTCTTCTACTGATTCTTTCAAGTTTCTTTCTTCTTAAACTTCTTATTATTTAGTTGTTTAATTATATTTTAATAACATATGTATCAATAATATACTAATATGTTATTATAAATATGAAATAACCCCATTTCACCTCCTATCCATCCTATAGAAAACGAACTCACCGCGCATGCGTACGTACGGAATACCGTCTCCACGCCGTGGTGTAATCTGTTTCCATCCACAACCTTTGATGTGTATAATGGGGTAAAGAATAACTATATATGATTATTATAACATTATACTTATTCTATGATATTATATCATCCACTCCAATTCCATTCAATAAATATGGGAACGATATCATCGCTCGTGCGTACGTACGGATTACCGTCTCCATGACACGATGAGATTCATTTTCCATGTTAAAAGTTCAAGAATTATTATAAAGTATATATAATAAGTAATAATGACATATATGAAATAATAATGCTACTTTATTTATTTATATATATATATGTATGTCATCTACTTAATTCCATTCAATTCAATAAGGAAATGAAAATAGCGTTCATGCGTATGTACGACCTACCGTCTCCATGAATGGTGTATTTCAATCCCTTTATCGATATAATATATATATGTATATTCTAAATATATATTATATATAAATCATGTTTTATATTATGTAATTAATTAATCATGATCTAAGTAATCATATGAATAATTACAAGTTAAAACACGTACGACAAATGAAATGATTTTACCAAAAACGTTGCTTTAACATGGAATTGACAAATGAACAGATAATATAAAGTCGTGAGTGAATCATATATGAAATAATAAATATTATTATAGTTCTATTACAAGGTAATAATATGTTTTAACCCACTATATAGGAGTCTTAGACACATACGGAAGAAATTAGACATAAGTTATGGGATAACTTTTCCAATCTCGTTTTTATCTGAGATTGTTTATTCATAAGTATTTAGTGGGTTTATATTTATCATCCATGTCCCTGTTTTATAAAAATGGTTTCATGTATGTTTAAAGTCCTTTCTACCCATTTTTACCTTTACCACATTTTATGAAAGGAATATTTCTTTTGTTTACCAAATGAGAAACGTTTTGACATTTCCGATAAAAGTACAAGGAGAATGTTTTTTTATGAACATATTTTTACGGTTTCATAACGCCTAATTTTCATGAATCTTATTTTACAAGTTTTCATGATTATTTTCAACAAAATAATTTTCTTTTAAAATTCCATGACATTTTGTGAAAAGAAAATGATTTTGAATAAGAAAGGATATTTTCCTCAAGAATTTATTTCAATTGTTTTATCAAAACCATTTTCCGTCTAAGATGACATTATTTCATATGTGTATGCTTCAAGTATAATGTCTCTATGATTTACATGGTTTCACTTCTATTATGATGAAATGGTATCCATTTGTTTTATATGGATTATGTTTTTATGGGATGATGTTTATGAAACCCATTTTATTCTTTGGGTTATGATGAATGATTTATGTTTATGTTGTGGCACACATAAGAATGATTTCATTATGAGATGGGTGGGACCTATATCTCCCTCCAATGAATTTGGTAAAGATTTATTTCTCATGAGACAAACATGGCATGAACGACAAGTTAATCCAGTTCAGTGTTATAGGACTAGAATGAGGAGTGAACTCGATTCAGAAAGGGACTTTGTCCACTAATATGGTCTTGGTAGAAATGCCTTGGCTACTGTGTAAATCATATCATGTGATTAATGGTTTCCACAATTACATGATTTATTCCCATGCTATTTAATCATGATTGATGATCCATTATGATCTATGCCTTACGTACTTTCATGTTTATTTCATTGCTCCATATTTTGATGTTTAAATATTATGTTCATGTTTTGAAGTTCAAATGTATATGGTTTGTTTTATTTTCTCCATGCTTACCATTACTGAGAATTTGAGCTCACCCTTTATATGTTTTCCCTTCCCCAGGATATAAAGAAAGGTTTTAGGTAATAAAAAAAAGGAATATCTTTATGGGAGATGTTGAAGATCTTTCACCAAGATTAGAAGATTTTGTTCCGAGTTTCTAAAGACACTAAACTATTACTGTCCTTTGGTGTCTGTTTTTGTTATGGGGTATTAGATATTCTACAAAAGTAATGTAATGTCTATATACTTCAATCTTTGGGTCTCTACAGTTGGTATCAGAGGAAAGGTTTAGTCAACCTTTGGAAACTATGATGCAATAACTTTAGTGAGATCCCTTGAGATATTTCTAAAGTTTGTCTAGAGATGTCCCTAAGGTTAAGTATAAGTATAGGTTATAGTCCTAGAATTAAGGTAATGATATTATTATTAAACCTAAGATGTTATATATCGAAGGTACTCCCCCTTTATTATGTTGTTTTCCTTAGCATGATTTTTTCTACTCACACTATTATTTTTGGGTTTTAGACGATGGATGGAACCCGAAGGAACCATGTTGATCAATGTAATGGATTATGCAATGATTATCCTCCTGAACAAACCAACGTTATGGGGGATGGAGTGAAAAATATTATTACTATACTTACACAAGCTATGAATAATTCTAGACTTCCAAATTGTCAGATAAGGGAACAATATTCTATTGAGTCCTTCATGAGGCAACATCCACATTCTTTCAGTGGGACTTCTAATCCACTTGTTGCTGAACAATAGATCAGTACCATTGAAAAGATATTTTCCATATTTCACTATTTGGAACATGAAAAAGTCATTCTGGCTATTTACTGTTAAGAAGGTGAAGCAGATCCATGGTGGACTCCAATTAAGAATACGAGGCCCCGAGATGAAATAGAATCCATGGAATGGGATGAGTTCAAGAACTTATTTTTTAATAAGTACTTCCCTTGTATTCTTCAAACACAGATGGAAAATGATTTCCTTGAGCTTAAGCAGAAGGATGATGAATCTGCTGGTATATATGAAGTGAATTTTACAAGGCTTGCAAGGTATGCATATGGATTTATCATCCAACCTGAAAGTAAAGTTGATCGATTCTTCAGTGGCTTAAAACCAAGTCTTCGAAGGGAATTAGCTATAATAGACTTCTGTAGATATGAAGAAACTGTGCGTTGTGCTATCAATGTAGAAATAGAAGTTGGTGTTACATATCCATCTCATGGTTTTGACAAGAAACGAAAGATGGAGTTCAAGGACAATTCTCAGAATAATGGTGAAAAGAAGATAAATGTTTCTTTATGCTCAAGGTGTGGAAAGAATCATGGTGAAGATTGTCTTAAAGGGACTAGAAAATGTTTTAAGTGTGTAAATTAAGGTCATCGAGTAGCTGAGTGTCAAAGTAATGGAAAAATGGTTGCTAATGATGTGAATAAAGAAAAGACTGCAGAGAACGAACCACTGACCTTTCAATGCTTCATGTGCAAAGAAATGAGGAATTATACTAATCAAAGCCCTAATCCAAGGGTTAATGATGATCAACATGAGAAACCTCTTAAGAAAAAGGAAAAATGGAAGTCACATGTGATCACTATTAGCAATTTTGAGTATGAAAATGATGTGGTGGAATGATTATGTGTTTATGTAAAGGGATTCCAAAATAATGTTGTGGAATCTCATTTATAGTATTTTGGAACATTGGAATATCTATGTAATGGTTTATTGTGGTTTTCGATAATTATATGGTACCGGTAACCATGGAAGGTTATTCAGATATTTTTGGGAAAGTAGATGATATGCACATAATGAAGGGATAAGAAGATAATGTGATGTTTGATTGATTTAATGAGCGCATGACTGATATAAGGACAATGTGATATTATGGTTTGAGTATATAGAAACTTTGGGATTTTAGTATGTGGAAAGAGTTAAATTTTGAAAAAATTCATGTTTCACTAAGGTTCAATGGTAATTTATGTTTCAGGAGAATACATGATTAAGTTATTCACATGTTTGGAATGAAAACAACAAGATATATCTTATGATATATGGGGGATAAATGATGGTATTCATGTCCTTGTTATGTGACCTTTCCAGTAATTATTTTCTTTATACTATGAGATTGGACAGATGTATTTTGGATAAGCCTAAAGATTGGAATGGATTATGTTGGACATATGTCAGTATTTTTTAAGGCTATAACATTTTTCGATATTATTTTTGGAATGTTGTAATAGTATAGTTTTAGAAAAAGGACAACCTGTAGAATGAGTGACAACCTGTCACGTCAGATAGGGTTGTGGGAATCGTACCCACAACCGAAGTTCGAGAGGCCTTTATCGCCTACCACTGGCCTACAGGAAGTCCCTAGTTAGTAGAAACTAGTTTTATTTTATTAAGAGGTATGATAGATGAAGTATAAGTCCATTTTTGGAACCATATATGATTAATATCACCATAATATGGACTTATGTATATAACTTTTGATAATCCTATGTTTGAGACAAATGGAATGACCTATCATTCGATCGTAGGATCTGATAACACTTCTCAAAAGACAAATTCAACTTCATTTCATTAAGAGATGAAGTGGAAATTGTTCAAGGCATTAGCAACGGTAAGATTGTACCAAAATCAAGAAAGTATTTCTTTTAATTAAAAAATTCTTCAACTATAGGGAAATGATATTGAAAACGAAAAATGTTGTCCTGGTGTCCTCAAATCTGATGAATCAGATGGTACCTTAGATCATCACAAATTTATGGCTTTGTGATAGTTGGATTTTTCATAGCCATGTCCTTTACTACTCTTCATCAGAACATGATGGTTAGATTTTTCTTCCATATCCATATTTTCACCTATGTTCTCCTATGTGGAAACCCAGTGATTATTTAATTTGGGTAACCATTACGTTTCATAATTTATTTTTTAAATTTAAGTTTTGGTATTCCTTTTTACGATGTGGGTTTCTATTAAAGAAACTTTCAAGTAGTAAAGTATTTATAACCCCGATGAATTTCGAGGGATAAATTCATTTTAAGGGGGGTAGAATGTAACACCCCAAGATTTTATGAGATAAATTCTTTTTAATTTCTTTAATATCTTCTATTGTATGCTACAAAAATATTATCTTTCACTATACGCAACATTTTATTAGGTTTCAGTATACGCAATACTATTCTTGGATTGTGTTACACACACTTTCAAGTTCGTTTGATAATAGTTATTCTATGCAATATTGAGTGTGTGTATATATATATATATTCAATTTATAAATGAAATATGGTTGGATTATATTATACTCAACAACAAAAGAGTCTTTCACTACACACAATCTTGACTTGGCTTGCATTACATGCAATCACGACCTTCCTCGGTAGCGTGTGTTGTACGCAATATCGGGTTTCACTAAACAATGATATATGGTTATAATATTATTATAAACTAGCCATTATGAATAGTATTAAATAAATTTTAAATTTTATAACATTATTATTTATCTTACACATTTTCTAGAACATGGTATGAGAACAAAATAATTTTTTTGGGTAAAATAAGTATTTTTCAAAAAATGCAGTTTTGCTGCCTTTTGATGGCACAACCACTTTAAATATAGTTTTTGAAATGTTTATAAGTTCAATTTGACAAAATAAAATTCTTATTTGGAATAAAGATATAAAAATTTACTTTGGATAAATTTTTCATATTATTCTGATAACTTTCATATTTTAATGAATAGTAACAACACGCTATATTTTAATTAAAAAAAACCTTTTTCATCATAATAATATATATGGTTAAATTATAATATTTAATGTTTTAAATGTATAAATAGAATATATTTTTACCATTTAATATAATTTAATTCATTATCATATATTTTACATTGAATTCATAGGTAAAATCATTTCAATCTTTTGCAATATTTTAACTTTTAAAACTCATTTTCTTAATAGCGGGATTAATTTTAAATTAATTTCTGCTACTTATGTGATTTGAATTTGAAAAAATGGATTCCATATTTAGAATTATTAGGTCCAAATTATGTTAATAAGATATTTCTTATTTTTAGGCATTATGAATAGTAACTACGGTAAATTTTATTTACCATAGTTAAAGGTAAATCAGGTAATTAAGGGTCAATATAATATTATAAAATTACCCTAACACTTGTCTTAATATAATTAGATGATTATATTTTTACCTAAATCATACTTGGGTCTAAATTTAATCTAATGGAACCCACTGGTATTTGATTAAGACCTTTAGTTTATTTTATTTAAAGGAAAGTGAAATATGTCTCAATCAAACTTTAATAATTAAAGTATTCTTAATATAAGGTTATACAGAATAAAAATTAGGTTATAAATAATCATTTGAAAGCTAAAATGTTTTTCTTTATCATGGTTATTTATTTTTAATTTTTAAGAGTTATTTAATTACCTTATTATCTTATACATTAATGATGCATAAATTGATTATTTTGTGAAAAATCAATAATATAGTTTTTATTGAAATAGTAATACATATAAAAAGGCCCAAAAATCTGAACAAAACTTTTGGGTAGTGTATATATAAACCCTAATAATCCACTGGCCTAATGTTTGACCATTTGTATCCTTATAAAGGTGATTATGACACTTATATTATTTTATTTTAAATGATTCCAAAGTTGTCACCTTCATAATTTAATAAATATAACAATTTACATGTTGTGATTTTAAGATGATAAATTCGAGTAAAAGTATTATTATGAAAACTATGAGATTTATATTCATTATAGTATTTTATTTTAAATTTTTATGCAAACAATAAGTATATTAAATAATTATACAAAAACGATGTAGAAATTATTTTATTAAGAGAAATATCAAATAAATGGTTTTAAAAATATTAAAATAAATATTATATGAACTATTTAATGTTATCCACAAATTTTAAAGATAAATATGACATATTATGAATCTATTAAATATTTTAGTTCGAACATGTCTTATGTTTGTATTTTATTTAAATTCAAATAATAAATAGTTTCAAAATTGACACTATTGTTATTTTATAAAAATAACAAAATATAAAAATGTTTAAAAATCCCAAAAACATTTAAAAATTATAAATTAAAATTTATATGGTCTAAAATGTCATAAATTATCCAATTTTGGACAATTCACAACACATAAGTAATTATTTATAATGAATTAAAATATAGAATATTATTACCACAAATAAAATTAAATAGATTATATAAGGATAAATCAAGTTGATAATGTTTCAAATAAATTCAAAACTTGTATAAATTTTATTGTTTGATGATATTACAAACCTATCTCATCTAATATTCGTATTTGAGTCATTTTTGGAGGTTTTTAAGTGGGGTTGGAATTTATTATAAATTAATATTTCTTATAATTCAAATGGTGCCCCTCTCCTCCCTTATAAAAGGGAACCTCCTCCCTCTCCTCCTCACACAATTTTGAGCCTTCACACTCGGACAAACCCTGCCCATTTCCCTTTTCAACTTCCTTAGAAACATACTATAGGTCTTGGTATTCTTCAAAGACCAATTTTAGTACCCCAAGAGGAGGTTTCAAAGAGGCGTGTCGAAGAAGAGGTAATCTCTTATACCGATTCTTTCAAGTTTCTTTCTTCTTCAAATTATTATTATTTTGTTTTTTAATTATATTGTAATAACATAAGTATAAATAATATACTGATATGTTATTATAAATATGAAACAACCCTATTTCAACTTCTATCCATCCTACGGAAAATGAAATCACCGCGCGTGTGTACGTACGAAATACTGTCAGCACGCCGTGGTGTAATCTATTTTTCCACCACAACCTATCTTGGATGGGTATTATCCTGTAAAGAATAACTATATATGATTATTATAACATCATACTTATTCTATGATATTATATCATCCACTCCAATTCCTTTCAATAAATATAGGAATGATATCATCGCTCGTGCATACGTAAAGATTACCATCTCCACGACGCGATGAGATTCATTTTCCCTGTTAACAATTAAAGAATGATTATAAAGTATATATAATAAGTAATAATTACATATATGACATAATAATGCTACTTGATTTATGTATATATATATATATGTATGTCATCTACTTAATTCCATTCAATTCAATAAGGAAACAAAAACAACGTTCACACGTACGTACGACCTACCGTCTCCATGAACGGTGTATTTATTTCCCTTTATCGATATACTATATATATATGTATATTTTGAATATATATTATATATAAATCATGTTTTGTATTCTGTAATTAAGTAATCATGATCTAAGTAATCATATGAATAATTATAAGTCAAAATAGGTACGAAAAATGAAACGATTTTACCCAAAACGTTGCATTAACATGAAATTGACAAATGAACGAATAATATAAAGTCGTGAGTGAATCATATATAAAATCATGAATATTATTACGGTTCTGTTATAAGGTAATAATATTTTTGAACCCACTATACAAGAGTCCCAGACACATATGAAAGAAATTGGACATAAGGTAAGGGATAACTTTTCCAATCTCGTTTTTATCCGAGATTGTATATTCGTAAGTATTTACTGGGGTTATATTTATCATCGGTGTCAATATTTTATAAAAATGGTTTCATGTATGTTTTAAGTTCTTCTTACCCATTTTGACTTTTACCACATGTTATGAAAGGAATATTTCTTTTGTTTACCATACGAGAAACTTTTTGACTTTTCCGACAAAAGTACGAGGAGAATGTTTTTTTATAAACAGATTTTTATGGTTTCATAACGCCTAATTTTCATGAAGCTTATTATACATGATTTCATGATTATTTAAAAAAATAATTTTCTTTTAAAATTTCATGGCATTTTGTCAAAATAAAATGATTTTGAATAAGAAAGGATATTTTCCTCAAGAATTTATTTCGAGAGTTTTATCAAGACCATATTCTGTATAAGATGACATTATTTCATATGTGTATATTTATAGTATAATGTATCAATGATTTATATGGTTTCACTTCTCTTATTTTGAAATGGTATCCAATTTTTTATATGGATTATGTTATGATGGGATGATGTTTATGAAACCCATTTTATTCTTTGGGTTATGATGAATGATTTATTTTTATGTTGTGGCACATGTAAGAATGATTTATTTACGAGATGGGTGGGACCTATATCTCCCTACAATGCATTGGGTAAAGATTTATATCTCATGAGATAGACATGGCTGGAAAGGCAAGTTAATCTGGTTCAGTGTTATAAGACTGGAATGAGGAGTGAACTCGATTCGGAAAGGGACTTTGTCCACTAAGAGGGTCTTGGCATAAATGCCTTGGCTACTATAAAAATCATATTATGTGATTAATGGTTGCCTCAATTATATGCTTTATTCCCATTCTATTTTATCATGATTGATGATCCATTATGATCTATGCCTTACGTACTGCCATGTTTATGTCATTGCTCATGATTTTGATGTTTAAATATTATGCTCATGTTTTGAAGTTCAAATGTATATGGTTTTTTTTATTTTCTCCACGCTTACCCTTATTGAGAATTTGAGCTCACCCTTTATATGTTTTCTTTTCCCTATGATATAAATAACGGTTTTAGGTAAGAAAAAAAAGGAAGATCTTTATGGGAGATGTTGAAGATCTTTCACCAAGATTAGAAGATTTTGTTCCGTGTTTCCAAAGACACTAAACTATTACGTTCCTTTGGTGTTTGTTTTTTTATGTATTAGATATTCCTAAAAAGTAATGTAATGTCTATGTACGTCAAGATTTGGGTCTCTACACAATGTGTATTGGAATGGGGGTGAGAGTCCTGTTCGCAATGTTACCTTATTCAAAACTTTTTGTGTTTGGTTTGGGAAGAGGACCAATGGATTTTGCTTCTTGTGAATGTTGTTTAGGTATATGGTATCATCCAAACTTCAAGATTACCTATGAGAGAGGTGAAATGGGGTTCCTAGTGCTTTTGGGTGTGTGTCGCATAGGGGATGTCTTGGGAGTTTTTAGTTAGACCCAGAGAGTGTTACCTGATGCATGTTTTTACTTGAGGGATAAGTGGAAGATTGATGGTGGGTGATGCGACCCAGGTTATGGTTACACATTGATGGTCTTGGGTAAATCAAGGGTGACCTTGTAGGAGTATGTCCCAGTGATTCGGGTGCCTTGGAATGGGAATAACGAGAGGTTACTTAGAGATGGAACAGATGCATAATGTGTACCATCAGGTTTCTTTAATTGGTATGGTTGTGTCCTAGTTTTCTCAGAAGGGCTCCTGAACAATTTTAGTAGGCTGTAAGGTTCGTTCTGAAGGGTTGTACTGTATGGGTGATAGACCCATCTGTTTGGAGTATGATTAATGAAGGTATCAATGTTGTTTACAAGCGGAAGAGACAAGGGTGAATTGAGAGTGGTTAGATGCTTTTGTTTTGAAGGTGACACCTATGGTGAGGGTGGTCACATGGATGATCTTGTTTGTATGAATGATTTGGTTTTTGGGTGATATGATGAGAATTATGTGGGGTCGATGAGGCTGACTGACCAAGAGGCATTATTAGGAGAGTAAACGGGCATTGGGATATGCTCGGGTAAAGGTTTTCTTATGAGAGACTGTTGGTTTTATTGGTGCGGGATATCGTTTTTCTTCAATTATAAATAGACAAGGGCACACAAGAAGAACTCAATTGGTGTTGTGACAATAGTTCCAAAGGAATGTTGGATTATGGATTATTGGAGGAGGGTCATGGGGAGGTGGTGAGTCACGATTGATAGTTAATTATGAGTGGTGCTGGTTAAGTGTGAATGGTATATGTGTAGCTGGGAGCCATAGATCCTTGGTAGGTCAATGTGTCCCATAGTGGGAGCCGACATCAGATATGGATGATCTGGAGGTGATTTTATTCGACAAATTCTTAGCATACCTCAGTTAGTGTTGATCATGAAAAAAATCTAGGCATCATCCTAGGTATGTGGAGAAGCTCTAGCCTTATGCCAAGAGACTTGATGATATTTTGGTTGGATAAGGACATCCTGGAGCTTATGTTCATGGGGTAGTACATGTGGAGTTGGATTATGGGATGTACACCATTGAAGTTTTCAGCAGGGTTATCAGGATGGACTGAGTGTCAAAAAACATCATGGGTGCCATTCATGGAAGCCAGAATGGGCCTTGGGTGGTGTTTGTTTTCTCATCCTGGGAAAATATATTTAGTAATTTCTAGGTCTGGGGTTTGAATTATGATTTATTTCAATCCATTTGGGTTGGAATTCCTCATAAGAAGTTGTGGTAATAACACTCCTAAGGTGGGGAGTGATAAGTCAGTACTAGATGCAGGGAGGAGAACATTGATTTTATGTGGTGGCACTAGGATGCCAATGAGAAATTTGAGAGGTGAACATTAGTTTCCTCTGAAGAAGGCTAGGTGGGCTTGGGTTATGGTGGTTTATTGAGCCAATCAGTGGTCTTGGGGACGTGGTAGTTCCAAATGGATTCAAGATGCCTATGTTAAGCCGTTGAAGGGGGTGTAATATGTGAAAACAATTTATGGTAAGAGGAGTTGGGTTTTATAACTCTAATAAAATTGGGGGTAGACCCGGGTAAGTGTCTTCATTGATCTGGGAAAATTCATTTGGGTGTGGTCCAACATTATAGGGTAAATGAGAATGGATGTGATGAATGGTGTCCCACCTCTGGTTTGATTTTTTATTGGAATAAACCATTCAGGAATGAATTTGTACTATAGTGGGGTCAATATGATCTTATTCCTCAAATGGATAGAGTAGGAATGTTCTTCTGGGTGGTTTTAATGGTAAGGATGGATAACAATGCAGGGAGATAACCATAGTGGGCTTAACAGGCAAGTGGTTGGTTGGTGACGTGATTAGAGTTTCGGGTTTGTGGGACTTGGGTGATCACCGTTTAGGTGAGTTGGCACTGATAGCGAGTGTTGGCACGAGATTAATTGGGTGAGTGATTGAGGATTTTGGGTTGTGTTTGGATGCACAATTATAGAAGAGGATCATTGGGACACGAGTGCTGGATCGATGTAATTCAGGTAATGTGGTTGGGAGGATCGTGTGTTTTCCTCTAGGTGACATTGGGTTTTGGTCACTATTAGAGTTTTGAAAATAGAGGAAATGACACGAAGTGATTTGGGTCATGAGTTACAAAGGTGATTGGACTGATGGGGTGACAATTGGTTCCTCCATGATGGTATGATGCTGTGTCTTGAACTTCTATGTGCTGTGAATTAAGCATTGTTGCCTAAGTTTTACCTATGAATTTATAATGGTTGAGGTATGGTTAAAGTTGATGCATCCTTCAAGGAGTATCTGAGTCATGTGGTGGATCATAATGAGAAGGTATGGTGGGGAAATATTGTGAATTGGTTTGAGTTTTATGGAATCATGGTAACATTCAAAAGGGATCTTGGGAAATGGGAAATGGGAAACATGCCTAATGGCTTGATATCCTTTGTTAGGAATCCAAATAGTGCTTGAGAATATGGTTCGAGGAAGAACCGTTATAAGGTGGGTAGGTTTTAGGATCCAGGATTTCATGAATGTATATCATTGTATAAAATTTTGGTTTAAATATCTTTTTAGGGTTAAATAAATGTTTCCTGGGTGTATGAGAGGCCTCATGGGTGTTTTGGGGATTTTGAACATGAAATGAAGGGAAAACTAGGCTAATCTATGCAAGGTGCACAGTTAGCGCACAGTTAAGTAAACTGTGCGACCTGCCCATGAAAAACATGAAACCTTAGGTAGTGGCATATCACACAGCTGGAACACAGATTATCAAATTGTGTAACCTTCCCATGTAATCGTGTGACCTAGCTTTCCTTGGGTAGTGGCTTGCACAATGTTTTCGCATGGTTTGGAAAATAGTTTGAGTAAACCATGCGACCTAGTAAAGTTGGGAAAAATTACAAAATCACCATTATATGATTTTTATGTTCCACCTGATTTCTCCATCATTTATCCCCCTCTCAACCCAAGGGATTAAAAAAATAGACCAAAGCTTCCCAAGGGTGGTTCTCCTTCAATTCTTGTCAGTTTGGAGTGCTGTTGGTTGCAGATCGAACCCCTGGGTATGTCTAACACTCCTGTTGCTTTTCTTTTATAGATTAGTGTTCTTAATTTCTCTCATGTTCTTCTGAATACCTAAAACCCACTTTTTAGGGTGGAATATTGGTTAGGGATTCAAGGGGTGATTGAATTTGGATATAAGACCATGATTAGGTGTGCGATCATCGTCATATTTGAGGTAGATGGTTTACAAGTTATATCCCATGGTTTTTATATAGACATGTGCATATGCAATTGTGTTCTTGTGACCCTCTTACTGTGTTCTTATTACCTTTAGTTAGATCTAATAAAATTGTTGTATAAATGATAAATTAAACCCTTCATGCTCCCCATGGGATGCATAGAGGATGAATCGACCATTTTAGGGCCACTAGTGTAGTGCAAAGGCATTCCCGAACCTAGAGAATGGAAGGGTTAAGTGAAGGGTTTCTGAGTGATAATGTGGAGCCCACGAATAATATATTTTATTGTTTTATTAAGTTGAAAATGGAATAATGATAGTTTTTCCTAGGGTGATAATAGAATAAGGGACTATTTGGTATGACACAAAATAATAAAAATAGGTTGAATGAGATTATGTCAAATGATTAACGAATTTTCTTAACAGTTCCTAAAAGGATTAGTGCATGTGAAATGATAAACTTATAAATGGAAATGGCTTGGGAAAATGAGGAATATGTTAAATGGGATGTAATAAGGGAATTTATGAATAAGTTTAATGGGTTGGTACATGAGAATTATGGGGTATACCCAAAGGGTTGAATGTAATAGAGTGGTTGTGATGTATTATATAAAATTGTACTTGAGAATCATAAGTGGGAAAATTCTTGTAAAATGATAAATAGACTAAATGGGATAATTTATGGTAATTGGTGGACATTGGATAATGTATATGAATTGTGAATACACTAAATGGGTTGAGGCATGATAAATGAGAATCAAGATAAATGGATATATAATGTAAATGGTAAATATGTTAATGGGTTATAGAATAATGTTAATTATCATGTTGATTGTTATGGATTCTGATTTATATTGGCATTGGTTGTTTGGTTGTAGTATTGTATATGTGTGGTTAATGGAAAATTAAGTATGTGCGAATATATTAGTAGAGTGGGGTATTGACATGAGGATCTATGACCACAGGTCGAGTTAGGCCAAGGCTTTGAACTCCACCCCAAAATGCATGGATTAGGGAAGGGGACAGAGGATATATTTACCTAATGATTTCATTCCACCCGGACTAAAGTTTTGAGGTTAGGACATTGTGATGTTGTGATATGTTATCCCTAGTGAGATAGGGACTTGATTTATTCCCTTATGCATGGTGATTGTTTTTCTTAGACCCATGTGTAGAATATGTAAGTTCCAAACCCATAAAACACGTGATAAAAAGGAATTATGTAATGGACATGGTATGAATGATGAAAACTGTAATAAATATAGAAATGATGTAAGTGTATTTGGTCATCTAATGGAACCTGAGTTTTCCTTTTGTTTATCTTACCTTTTACTTCATATTTTCATGCACTATTTTCTAGACTGGACATTTTGTAGACATCATTAATGGTGGACTACTGATTTGTACTCACATCTTTATTGGGTTTCTGTTGGGTACCCGAGCGAACTCCATTGTTGCAGGTTCAGATATAGGAAAGGGCCTAGTGAAAGAGAGTTGAGTCAGGCTTGTGATATGCATGGATGAGGATCTAGACTTAGAGTTAGGACCATTTTGGGGATTCTATTTTCGCCCTTATTTTTGGGGTTTTTCCACTTGGAATTGCATCATGAAATGACATATTGACTGTTGGTTGTGGTTTGTACCCTGTTTTGGGAGATGGTTATTTATGGTTATTCAATGGTTATTTTATATTTTTTCCTCTTTGTAATTATTTTATACTGTGGAATACTCTAATAAAGAGGGTATAGTCTCCCCACATGACTTTTAGACCCTCACTGTTATTCAGCAACCTCTGGAATATGAGGAGGTGTGATTGAGGTCATGTGGAGACCTAGTTCGGGGAACCAGTTTAGTGGCCTCCAGGTTGGGGATGTTACACAAATATCTGATTCTATTCCTTCCAATAGAATCTGTCTTCCTTGAGACTCTAACCTTTCTCAGGTTCATATTAATTATGTGTTCCTAATTAAAGGTATTTTAAAAATATGGAAAGATAAAAATATACACCTATACTTGAATATAGTATTTCATCCCATCCTTGAAGCATATCATTATATCTATCTTATCCTGGGAAAGAATTAGAGTAAAATATTGCAACTTAGTAAAGTATTCTATATAATCCATGTCTTTCATCCATTATTATGTCAGATACATAAACTATCAAGACCTGTCTACCTTCAATATTCCCAGAAATGAGTGTCTAAAAAAATAGTTCACGAAGTCCTTCAATGAAAACACCACATTTCTGTCTTCTTGGAATAAAATATCCCATTAGAACTTTATTTTCTCTCATGAAAAGTAAACATCTAACATTACCTTCTTCTATGGGGGTGTGTTGAAGTTGTCAAATATCATTTGGATATACTCCAACCATAGATCCACTACTCGAGATCATCTTCACCATAAAAAAATGGTGGGTATTGTATTTGGAACACTTATGTCAGATCCAACATATTAGGAATGGATTATGGAGACTCTCTCACCATGGAAAACATCACTCACTATAAGATCTCATGGAGCTAGTCAATTGTGGTTGGTACTGACGCTACAATAGGCTCTGGTCTTACTATCGATGAGGTGTGCTCACCCCCACCCCTAACTCTTCATTGGAGATTTTCATGGTGGTATGTCTCTATAATTCCTGACACAGACATCACAATACATTTCTTTTATAGTTATTGATATCATGGTTCTTGAAAAATAACAACTAGTATAAAATCCCACTATCATATACCCCTATATTAGAAACGTATCACAAATCAGGATCTCTCAGTACCTTTGTCTACTCATAGTCATAGTTATCATCACATAGAGAGATTAGATCCAAATCATATATTTCTATATTTTCCTTTTCTTTCCATTATAAAGGATATCACATTTTTTGTTCCATTATATGATTCCATTAAAATTTTATAGAGATAAAAACTATATACATTTCTTATGGAATAATATTTAATTGATATCATCCATGAATAGGTGATTAAATAACTAATAAAATTGAATAAATTATTTAAGTGATCAGTTATATAATATTTAACCATCACATTTTATGGGAAAACACCATATATATTACTATTGAAACATTAAATAACTGACCCCAATATCGTAACCAAGGTAAAAAGTCACAAGAAACCACACAAATAACATATGAATCTTATATGTATGATATGATGCATGAATTCAAACCTCTTTCATTCCATTCAAAGAGTGTAAATACCATAAATCATAAATATAAAATCTAAATGCATCACCCCAAGTGATGCAACACTACCAAAAAAGTGGAAACCAAAAATAATAATCCCATCCCTGGTGATTTGGACTTGACTCATACATAGGTTAGCTAATCCTAGGAATAAGATCCTTACCAAGTTATGAGAACATCCTATACCCTGTTTAGATTTCTAAAATATGAAGAAAAAAGAAAAGGATTCTCTGATATGAATTTGTAATCTCATTGTACCAGACCACTCCATAGTAATTGGACTAGGTAGTCATGTAACCATAGGTGCACCTCCCTATACACCAATGGATTCCAAATAGTAGTGAGAGTCTTTGATGATACTATGGGAAAACTATAATCTCATATCAGAGTAAGGAATAATAGAAAAACTTATTCCAATAACATATACACAGATAAATAAAAGGTAACAAACTTTATGAAAAGTTCTAATAAACACTATACACAACCCTTGTTTTTTAAAAATGAATGATATACATATATTAAATGCAACAAACAAAAATATGATCCACTATGGATAGATAACATATGTGAAAATACTTAAATAACCTAAAATTACTTGATAAGAGAATTCCTCAAAATTGGCCTTGAGCCTTATCCTGGTTTTAACTCCCATGATCCTTAATAGCCATGTTGAATTAACAATTGATCATAGGGACTTTGCTCTTATCTTGTCTCATAACCATGATACTTACTTGGATACCCACAAAAATAAAAGTAGGGTGTGAGTAAAACATAACAGTCCACCACCATCACCATCCTAAAATAAATATAGTCTAAAATAGAGTTAATGAGGACATATAATAAAAAATAAATGAAAGAATAATAAATAAATTATCATCAATCTATGGGTTTTAACGTGAAACTTTAGGTTAACCATCCCTAGTTAGGAAAATTTCAAATGTCTCAGAATTAGTTATATAACCCCTAGGTGGAATGAAACCCCTCTCTATAACTGTCTCATAGGTATCATACTTGAGGGGAATGGTGCCCACCCTATACATCTCAAAATAAATACACAAGGGGAATGGTGCCCATATTTTATATCTCATGATACATACTTAAAGGGAATGGAACCCACCATATAAATCTCATAAGAAACACTAAAAAATAATGAATCCCACCCCATATATATCATATATATTAGTAAGGTATAATGGTTCCCACCCCATACATCTCATAATTCATAATCATGGGGAATGGTGTCCACACTGTAAATCTCATAATACACACTTTAGGTAAATGAAATCTACTCCATACTTATTATATATAATATCTTGGTGTAGTGAAACTCATCCTATATATCTCATATATAATAGCTATAAGGAATTATATCCACCCCTATATCTCATAAAACATACTCAGGTGGAATCGTGATCATCCCGTAAATCTAATATATAATGACCGAGGGGAATTACAATAGACCCATTCATCTCATATGTAATAACAGACCCCTTATATTTCATAATATATACTTAGGGGTAATGAAAACCACCTCATAAATATCATAATACAAACTTTATAGGAATGAAACCCACCCCATACATCTCATATATAATAACCAAGTGGAATGGCTCCCACCCCATAAATCTCATATATAATTACATCTAGGAATGGAACCCACCATGTATATATCATATTCATATAGGTAAACCCTTATGTTTCCCCCAAAATATTAACATTTCACTAGTTTAAGGTATAAAAATCTTGGCAAACAAGGGTTTTTTATTTTTACTTATTATTAGGTTTCTTAAAGTCTGAATAATATTATAGTCCCATGGAATATGATTTTATACCATTTAACTTATTTTTATGTTAAGTAAACATTAGGTAACCGTGACTACACATAATACACATAAAAAATATGTGAACATACTT
Source organism: Viscum album (assembly GCA_963277665.1). Lineage (NCBI taxonomy): Eukaryota > Viridiplantae > Streptophyta > Magnoliopsida > Santalales > Viscaceae > Viscum > Viscum album. The sequence goes on from OY728153.1 coordinate 32,801,208, forward strand.
TGGTATAACTTAGGGACCACCTACCATAAGTAGGATGAAGCATACTCACCAAGAAAGACTCCTTGATTTATGTACAAACCTATAAAACCCTAAAATTTGATGAAACCCTCTCAAGTTAGGTTTCTAGAATGTAAATAAAACAAATAAATGAATATTTATGAATATAGGGACTATAGGGACTCAAAATTACTGAAATATGATCACTAGAATATATGAAACCTTCAACAAGAACAAAAATATGGATAAGGGGCTTAAAATACAACGAATGATCTCTAAAACCATCCCAAGTCGAGTAGACATTGAGGGGAAGAAGAGAGAAAATAGATTTTCAATGTGAAATTATAATTACCCCCCTTTAAAAAAATTCCCAGTTAATGGGTTCAAACATGACCTTAAGGGCCGTAGTGTGACACACCCTTATTGAGATTTGTCACAACATAAACATGCCCAGAAAGAGTTCATATCCCCTATATAGATACCATCATAGGGAAAAAACTATGGCTTGTACCATTATTTCTCCCTCACCTGACACCCTTGTGGTGTACCCTTTTTACCCTACACTATGACCATCCTCCGTTACATTCATCATGATGTGGTACCCAACTGATATGACATGACTTCCTATCGGTAGTAGAATTCCATTCTCCCCCTCTAACTTTCTAAAAAACTCTTATGTTCCATCATTAAATCCTTAAAAATTTATAACCAAGGATAAAATAATAATTTTGACATATTTTAAAAAGGTTCACACCTCAAGAAGATATAGTGTTTTAAAAATCCAACTTTGATGATCAGTAACCCCCTTTTCACATGTGTACCCTAAAAAAACCACATTGAATATGGAGGGAACTTAAATTTGTAAAATTACCTCCTTATAAAAATGACACTATCCTTATATCACAATATATCTCACACACATAACAAAATATTGTTAACCACATCTCTAGTCCCTCTAATATTTACCAATCCAACCTTGCTGGATTAGAGTTTCCCTAACCTCATCGATCATAATTAAGCATTAATCTCCATCTTCTTAGAAAAAAAAGTTGTATTACCATTAAATTTTGTTAAAATATATAATAAAATAAAATAAGTGATGATTTATTAATAGAACACTGTCAAAAGGGTGACCAGATTTGATCACAAACCCCTGTAAATTTATTTTATTGAGTAATATTAAATAGATATTCATTTTTAAAAATATATCTTAAATGTATTATTTTTGTTCATAGAAAAACTAAGATAATACTGAAACCCATTTAAATTTTTTTAGTTTATGAAATAATTTCAACACAATTGATTTGGTAAATAAATAAATTTAACCTACTTAATAAAATTATAATAATTATAATATGATGATAATAATTATATATTATCTAATGATCAAAAAATGGATTATAATCAAACCATTATAAAAAAATATATAAATGAGATTGAAAAGTGTTTATGACCCTACCTCAAGGTATTATCATATCCTTCTTCTGGATCATTACTTTTTTATCTTCTTGATCTACTTGTAAAAAATGTGGATTAAGGAGTGAAATTATATATTTATAGGAAAATGGTCCTAAGTAAGATCAAGAGCCCGATTTAATTTTTTTTTCAGTATTTAATAAGACAATATATCTTGATTAATAGCACACTAATAGTTTCTCATTTTTACTTAAAATTTATAAGATGACATAGTTTTTTTAAATAATAAAAAAATCTTGGTCATAATTATAATTTAATGAAGGAATTAGTTATTTTAAACACTAAAAATGAAAACTCCTCAGATTTAGGCCAAACATCCACCCTGAGGTAAACACCAGATTCAAATCTTAAAGGAATAATACATTTTATTTTGTCATTTATTGGGTTAAAATTTTCATTTTTCCTTCATATAAGAAATTACCAAAATAGCCTTAAAAATTTACAATCTCTAAAAGTGGAATTTTTTAGAATTAAAAAAAAAGTTTAAGAAACTGAAATATGAAAAATAAAAATTAGAGAAAACGTTTAATTTTGTGTGGTTAATATATGTGAGATCAAAACACCCAATTTTTTTTTCTAAAAGATATATTTTAATCCAAAAATTTAATTAAGAAAATTTATTTTTATATTTAATAAAAAGTGAGGTGTTACACGTGTTGATATTTTTTATATAAAATATTAACATATAGAAAAATATTCATATCATTTAATGGGGAGAAAAAAATATTCTCATAAGAGATATTTTGAAAAAAGTATTCTCAAAATAAGTGGAAAAATAATAAAGTATTTTACACATTAAATGGAAATAGGATTGATTTTGAACTCTTTTATTAGAGAGACGATGAAATGATTCTTATAAATTGGGTTTCTATACATTGTTAAGGCATTGAGAAGGTGAATATGTATCCTTATAGAAGGGAATGTAGAATTATGCTAATACCCATTCAGTATCCTATAGGAAGATATGATGATACCACATTTAGAAATTTCATTTCTATAACCTTCTTGAGAAAAATACTATGAGTGAAAAATTATTCCATGTTATAAATTCATTTGGGTGTGAAACATTTCTCAAGGTGAAAAAATACCTACATGAGATAAATTCTTATAGGAGTGGAGGTGAGAGTGAGTACAAGTTTTTATGTTATTTTTAAAAATCATATAATATTGGAATTTCCCATTTTCTCTCTATGGACATAGGGGAATTTATTGAACCATATAAATATCAGTGTTTGATCACTTTACACTTTATTTATTTTCCCCTAATTTCCATATCTTGTGGTATTATATCATATCTATGGTTTTAGGGATGGAAATTTTCTTTTCAATAATGGTAACAGATGAAGGAAAGATGTATATTGGTAGATATTAGTGATAAAGTTGTGGATTTAATATCAACAATCTGATCTTGAAATGATAATGGTGGAGCATATAGATCCATGGAGACTTGTACTAAACGTTAAAATGATATTATTATAATTAGGAATTGTGTCTTGGTAATGAAAAAACAATAAAGAAAAATGATTGGATTGTGTGGAGACAATAATGATGTGTTCAGTGGTATTGGATCTAATGAAGGTGGAATCAATGATAATGGGGCATTCATATTTGAATTCAAGGTATAACTTGTCTATATTTTGATATAAAATAAAAATTAATTAAAAACTATCATTTAATTTAAATGGTATATAAATATATTTTCACAAGATTCAATGTAGAGAGGATAAATTATTTTAAAAAATCATGGAGAAATAAGAAATTATATTTCACATCAAATAGAAATAGGAAATATTTTAACCTCATTTATTAGAGATAAGATGAAATGATTCTTATAATTTGGATTTATATATTTCATTAAGTCATTGTGAAGGTGAATATACAGACTTCCGAGAGAGAAAGTGGAATGGGGATACTACCCATGTGGTAGCCTGTATAAAGAGATAAGAATATCGCATATGGAGACTTCATTATTGAATCATCAAAGAGAAAAATTCTTCAGGAGAATTTTTTGGGTGGTAATTACTTCAGGTGTGAAAATCCTTGAGGAATAAAAAATTCATTTAAGTGAAAAAATTCCTATAGTTGGGGAATTCCTTTAGGTGTGGTGGATGGGAGAGAGTGTGATTTTTATATTATAAAACACACCCAACAGTTAAATTCCATAGTTTTTCTCCATGGATTTAGTGAAATTTACCAAGACACATAAATTTTAGTTCTCAATTTCTTTCCACATTCTTTATTTTAACCTAATTTATGCAATAACAATCAACACGATTGAAATTCAATAAAAATTACTTCTTTTATAGAATAAAATTTTGTGAAATATAAAAATGTGTTGTTTTTCTTTATTATTTTTCTCTAAAATCTAGAATAATTATTTTCATTATGTTGTGATTTTATTTTAATTAATATGAATAAAAATTCTATTATTATTTTTCTATAAAATAATATGACATATCATTGTTATAAAATTTATTTCCCACATTCATTTTTACCATTTCATTGAAAAATAAAAAAAAAATACTTTTTACCCTTAAATATTTTTATTTAAATACATATAACCCTAATAAATTATTATATCTATATGAGCTTTCTTAGAAACATTAATAATAATTAATCATATTAAATAATTATATTTTGTGATAATTATAGATTAAAAATATTCAATGTTCTTTAACCTGATGGGTTTATTATCATATATTATCTTTGAAAAAATAATAAAACATTATAAAAGAATAATAAACTATATTTTCAAAATGGAACAGATGATAAAATAATATCTCTAATCTAACATCATGTGACTAGATTAAAAATATTAAAATTAATTACAATAATTACATCCTTTGTTATATTGATAACTCATCTTTAGTATAGATTATATAACCACAAAAATCTATCATTCTAAAAGAAATCAAATTGATCCTTGAATATAGTACATAATTTTCAATAGAAAATATACTATAATTATTTTGAACATGTAAAATTATATGTTATCATAAATTTTAATTAGGTTTTATGTTTTTTTATTCTTAAATAACCACTATCACACTTTTCGTAAACAAAAAATTAATTTTTAGTCACAGACACTTAATAATAACAATCATAATTTTATGTTAATAAAGTATTCCTATTATTTTTTTATTTCAAGTAAAATATCACCCTTTTAATTTTAATATCAAGTATTAATATGTTCCTCTAATGAATATTTATTTTGGTTTTTCCATCTTTGATTATTATTTTCATCTCTCACTGAAGCTATGAAAATTTATTATTATATGTCCTCATATTCTACTTTTAAAATATATAAAAAATTCTGTTTATGGAATTTTAATTTTATTATATTTTCTAACCCATTAATATTTTAAATTATAATATTTTATAGTTATTTATACTTTACACAGTAAAAAATAAATATATTATATTTTTAGAAAAGTTATATTCATCAATAAGAGCACAATCACAACATTATTGTTCAAAATATTTCACCCACACAATAGTGTTATAATAAGACTATCATATAAATTATTTTAATAATGATAAAAATGTACAGTTTATTTCTTATATAATTTCAATATATATCATATTACCTATATAATATGTGATCACCTTCAATAAAAAATACCTATAAGATATTAATAATCTTATCCAAATGATTTTCTTAGTTTTTATCCACTTATTTTCACAAATCATATAATTGGTTCTTTGGTAAAAGTTATTTATAAGTGAATTAATTGTATACTTTATCTATATTTTTCCAAAATCTATATTAGCCACACCATTTCAATTTAATCCTTATTTTTATTTTCTATCTCTTAACTTAAAATGTAAAAACCCAACTTAGTATAAAAAATCTTTGAATCAGTGTGGTAGTAAACCACTATTTCAAATTCTGAAAGCCTAATCCACATAAATCATCCATTTTTTCCTACCTACTTGGTCAAATAAATCATAAAAGCTGCTAATTAGTATAAATATTTAATAAACCATTGATAATAACCTATTTAATGAAATAAACTCTTTTACTTAAAAAATTTTCTTGTGCATTGCACAATATATAACATTCTTAACCTTTTCAAGATCAACAAAAATTATAGCTTTAGATACTATATGGTCTAAAATTTTACCAATATAATATTGAATTGAACATTGTGAGCTTGAAATATAGCCCATGACATTGAAATGTACTCAAAAAATATCCTAGTGTCTTTAATGTTTCTACTAATATTGGGAGTATAAAAAATGTCACTATAAAACACTGCCAAAAATTCATCAAGATAACAATGAAATATAGTTTTCATCCAGGACATGAATACTACATGTTCATCAGTTAATAAAAATGGAATCACTAGAAATTATAAGAAATAAATATTATTCTGAATGTAGAATTTATAATATTCTTAGTTCATACACTATCCTAAGGATAACCAATTCTCATTTCATTATTAAAGAACCATCTAGCTCACCTAAAGTGATTAAATAAAAGTTCTATCTATAGAAAGGGATAATTATTCATGATCATCACTTGATTCAATCATGAATAATCTTTTCACAACATCAAAATTCAATCCATATTATAGGTGAATAATTTTAGAGCATCCCAATGAAAAATACCCTATTTGATAAATCTTGTTTCCTACAAATAAATTAAATAAAATTTTAAATGCCAAGTTCTATTAGATCCATGTGATTGATGGGTTTTTTAAACATTGTATGAAAAAAATATCATAGGAAAACTACTTAAATATTAGATATATTATCATATAATCAACATTAAATGTGATGAACATCTAATAACCATGAATACCTTAAGTATTCTATGATGTATCTTAATAAAGTATACTTTATTAGGGTCACTCTACAATAACACTCAAACTCTTGCCACAAAAGGCAGTACACATACCACTAGAATCCATTCCTATAACTTAAGGACCAATCAATCTTCAAAAGGTGCTCTACCACACTATCATTAAAATGAATGGAGAACAGAGATAAATATCATTTTGGATGGGACCAATAGTCCACCACACCCTCAAATAGGAAATATCTTATCCATTATATAGCCTCACTTAAATCAATAATGAATATCCTATGAAATTACAAATTATTGGAAGCCACCATATATTATGAATCAAGTATACCAATTTAATGATTATAGTCATTGAAAGTTTCAATGAATTTATTACATTTATAAATCAATAATTGAAACATAATAATGATTAATAAATAATGAGAAACCATTTAAAATATATGGAAAAAATAAAATTTGATATCATATTTTTCATGTTGTGAGTTTTATCATATGTTACTATATAGGAATCTCATGTTTATCATAACATATGATCCAAAACCATATCAATTAACATGTTATTAATCACATGTATATCATGGGTTATGAAATTATGGTTAATAATACTATATGGTTCACCTATTTTAGTGCATATCAATAAATCTCCCACTTACACTAAAACCCCGTATGATTTTTTTACAAAAATTCAAAACTAATTATGAATCAATTCAAACTCCTTTGGATATGATTTATAAAACTCTTTTATTTTTGATTTTTTTGATAAAAAGTATAATCCTTGATCTATAGAATAGATATTTGATTCCATGGGCCTTTTTAGTGTTGAAAATAATGGGAATTATCTATTGAATAAATTTAATCAAAGTGTAGTCATTGCCAAAAATTCATTTCTACTCAAGATATAAAAGGTTATGGAATGATCTTGACCAAACATACTATTATTTCCATATGAACAAATAAATCATATAATGTAATAAATAAGTCATATTTATACATATATAAACTCCTTTTCCATGTCATTTTGAGATCAGTAGACATAAAACATGTCAATATACTATTGGATAAGTCATAAATTCTTGATTTTTCAAAATATATAGAACAATTTGAAGGAATAATGCTTGGATTAGATAAATATTTGTTCAAAACTAAGGGTGGTGGGGGGGGGGGTGAATCAATTTTGGAATATTTTTATTAAATTTCACTTTCATCATTTAATCACCTATTCACTTATTTAGGGAGAGGATCTCTCTTTATCTTTCTATTATTTGGTCTGTGTGTAGATATAGAAATGTAAAACAATATAAGTAAACATTAGGGTGTGTTTATGAGGTTAAAATCACTAAGGATGAATACTTCCTTGGTGTATGGTGGTTTTTATTCCCCCCATACATAACTTCTATCTTATTATCAATGAAGTCATGAGAAAGGGTATGGAATTAAACTTGTTTTCCTAGCACCGAAAAAGTTTAAAAAAGTGAGGGATTTATCTGCCTTTATAAAACAAAATTATCATGTAATTACCAAAAGAAATATCACTTGTGATGGCTTGATTCCCTCCCAGACTTTTTATATTGATCTTATTCCACTTATGCAATAATCAAGTGGGATGCTTCTTCTTTAAATTTAACGAACCTACTCGGGATTCCATCTGAATTGGCAATTGAACCAAATCACCACTAAACCTGGGGGTATTCCAAATACCAATAGTCTATAAAAAATAACCATTTAATTAGAAATAATAATTGGGAAATATTTATACGTTAAAATAGAGTTAAATCACAATGTTAATTTCATGAGAAAATCCATCATGACCCATCCATAAGGTGAACTTCCAAAAAAATTAGATAGATATAAATGAGTAGGTAAATATAAAATTTAAACAATTTAAATGTAAATTAATCCCTCCACTAACCCCTAACTCCCTACAAAAAGATAATTACCACCATCATCCACATTCTCCACATATATAATGCACATCCACCAATAAACATTACTAAAAGTAGTAAATGATTACTTGAATGGTGTAATAAATAAAAATAAATAAATTATAATAAATATATTACCCAAATTTACAAAATCGATCGATTCTCAAGTAGTGTTCAGAAGAAAATCCAAGAACATGGAATATAAATATAATATTAATGAGCATAAATAATCCCAATAGGCCACCACCTTTCTTTCCACATGCCATAATTTTAATTAAATATCCATTTTAATCTACTTTGAAATACAACTATAAATTAATTTTTTCGTACATAATTTTATAAACTCTAACATTACCTATAATAACATTTAAATATTTCTTTCCTTTTCTTTTTAAATGAAAAAAATCCCTTAAAAACAATTTATCAATCCCTAGATCTATTTTAAATAATAACATACATTTTACTCCACTTTTAAAATCCACTTCACAAATACATTTTTAGGGCCACATTAAAATTTTTTAAGTAAATAATAAAAATTCAGAAGACAAATTAAACCCTCAAGAAATCATGTTACAAAGATAAAAACAACACATGCTTCCCCAGTGCTAATCAATCTAGGGAACATAAAAGAGAGAATGTTACCTATGTAGAATCATCAAGTAAAACATGATAAATTCATCAATATTTCATAAGGAAAACATAAATGTTTTTAGTTTAAAACCATCAGTAGTCATATCAATGCATCACTAAGTCTATAACCAACCATTTCACTCTAAACTATTCTCATCATTGATACACCCCTAAGTCCTCTAACACATTTGGGGATATTGTACATCTTTTTATGGCTAGATATAAACATAGTCCATCCCTAAATAATATTTTTAGGATCCCCTTAATGTTTTTTAATAATATATAAACAATCAAAAACAACTATAAAACAAAAATAAACAAATCTTATCTCACCTTCTAAAATCTTGTTAGAAACATCTCCTTTCACACTTAATTCACATTATAAAACACACCCCTTGGAAAAAAATCCATATCAAAATAATAATTAATATAACCCCCTCAATTTCATAATTAAATAAGGGACTCAATAGGGTCTTATATGCACCCATGAAATTTAGAAATAATTTATAAGTTCCAATGGTCCATTATAAAAAGAGTTTCAGAATGTCAAGAATTTTTCGAATGGGTTGAAGTCCCATTTCAAAACATTATTAAAAATCCTACCTTTAGAATGGGTTTATATATTTTTTTAAAATAATAAAATTCAATTAGTATTTGAAAAATAATTTAGAAACAAAACCTACATTTATAAATTTCATAAAAAACATCATATATCATTTTATTTTTCACCCATGGGATAAATAGGGTTAAACATTTTTAAATAATGAATTTTATTTAAAATAATACTTGGAACATTTTCACAATACATGGAATTGAAAGTATCGCTATGAATTCCAAGTGAAACCCTTACCAAAAAAATCTAAATTCCCAATTCATCATGATAATTTTCAACACTTTTTTTAAAGGGGCTATTTAATAAATTTAAAAATAGATGGTGATCACGTTTTAATAAAATTATATTTTTTACATGTTATGAAATTTTGAAACCTTCTTCATCAAAATGAAAATTAATTAGAAATTGGGTTTTCTATAAATTAATCCTTAAAATAATTAATACTATCATTATAAAATTAATATGTAAATCAAAAACCAATGAAATCAATGGTTCTGAAATTAATTACAAGAACATGTGTAAAACCAACAACAAATCAACAATGAAAGGTCTATAACATCAAATATGGGATGAAAAAGACCCTAAAATGGGATCACAAACCCTAGTAATAAGAGAAACATATAAATTAGTAAACCCAAAACATACAGAGTTTGAAAAAATAGGAAAAAATTATAGGGGAGAAAAAAATAAAGCCGAAAATTTTAAATAAGGGGAGAGGGGACCCTTCCTTAGATAACCAACCCTAAACTGTGATGGAAACATGAGGAATATATATGAACGGACGGAGATATGGAGAGGGGGTTCCACATAAGGAGGGTTAGGATAAGGTGGGTAACATAATGTATGGAGGTTGAAAATTGGTAAATTGGGTTTTTTTTAAAACGGAGGGAAATTTTTATAACCACATAAAAAATTTCTTAGGAAAATAGAATGGTTTACCAAATCATGTGGAAATTGTGCTTCTCACACTGACTAGGCCAGTACTCACATAGTTATAAGATCTTGCATGGTTTAACTGGATATGAAATAACTATTACAAACATAATATCCAATGATAGAACTTACCACATGTTTTACATATGGTTTACTATCCATACATTCTAACCATGAAATACTCAAAATTTGACCAAAATTTTAAAATTTCATCCAAAACTCCCTGAAACTCACAAAGACTCAAAATAAAATAAAATAAAATAAAATAAAATAAAATAAAATAAAATAAAATAAAATAAAATAAAATAAAATAAAATAAAAACAAATAACTAAAGTATATTGGTTTGTTATATCAATAAAATCATAGGGAAAGATTAATTATTCTTCATACTTCTACAATATATACTATAGGATAGATAAAAAATATTCTGGTCAACCTAAATACGGTCTGTAGTATGTACAACCAATATATCCTCTTATCTCTTTTAGTTCTTATTATTCTTTTTTGCACAAGGAATATTCTATTTATATATTTATGGTTCTATATATCTATATATATCTATCTTTATCATTCATAGATACTTTAAGTATTCAATAGGCATAATATCAACTCTCATTTTTTTTATTTTTTTCAACTTGCAGAATGTGTAATGGTTATAATCAAGTAATCACTCACTTTTCTTATTATTAATAATATAATATATATTAATAGATTATATAAATATCATTTTAAATAATTTTCAATCATTAAACTCTTATAAGACAAAATATCTCTAACTCCTCTATTCTCATAATTTTGAAAACTCAAGAGTTAAATATTTTCTAAAATTGGAGGATCCGACTCAATATATTCACTCTTGTTTTCATTTTAATTCCATTTTATTTCAGTTTTTTATTTGACCTCAAATACTATTAAGAAATATAGAAATAGATATATTCCAATTATTTATAATATTTCAATGAAATATGTCTATATTTAAACGTCTTTCTATATATTCATAAATCATGCATGAAATACATTTATATTTGGAAACCCCCTCCTTTAAATTCATTCCAAACAACATATATATAAATTCTCCGAATATGTATATAAAACATGAATAATATAAATGATGTCATGGAAAACTACTTATTTTTTATCCTTTATAAAAAATATAATAGAACTATGATAAACAAATCATGATATTTTTCTTTGAAGTACTTCATACCTAGCATCATTTGAATTGTCTTCGGGATTTGAGAATATCTCAAAACACGTACTGAGAGTGAACCATGAAATGGTGTTTTGGATAAAGAATGCTTCATAATACCATGAAAATAATTACAGTGTGTTGATCCCTATTTCAGTATTATAAAATTAATATGTGACTTCACTTTCTAAAAATGGATATCGAAGAGGAACCACACCGTAATGGCCTTTCCATTTAAACCAAAATCTTATGAAATATTTTTTAATTAAAAATTTAAAATATTCATCTTCATGGATATATTTATCCTTACAAATCATCTACATCAACTCATATTTATACCGTTAATTTTTTATACCTACATAGCTTCATGTTTACACACCTCATGCTTACAATTTTTTTTACATAAACTATCTTTATGCAGCTCACTAATTCACGATTAAACACTTTATAAGACTATTCATAGAGTTATTTTGTATTTTTAGTTATTCCAATATAATATAAATCTAAATGAATTTTTATAACATTATTTTTATGAATTCACATCCAAGATACTCTATTCATTATACTCAGTCAAACAACTTATATATTGATGAACAACACTTCCTTTACTCTATTATTTCTAATAACTTAGTGCTTTTCAAACATATCCTTCAGATAAGTGGATAAAAATAAACTCAAATTTTATTTCATTGAATAATTTTCATGATCTTTTCATAATATTGTTTGATTATCACTCAATCTATTTGATGGTTCTAAATCATGTTGACATGACTTGTGTAATAGCCTTGGTATATAGATGTGTTTTAATTTTAAATAAAAGTTTAAATTTTTGAATTACTAAGTTGTTATTTTTAAGAAAAAAGGTTTAGTTGAGTGTACTAAAGTTTTATAACCCTATAAAGGTAGTTTTTTTATTAGGGTTTCTAGTTGGTAGGTGAAATCATGCAATAAAAAGGCTCAAAAGACATGCGTGGTTTGCTGCCCAACTGAAGGCTTGGCCAGAGGGACTATTGGATAGCATATGTTGACCGGCTAGATGATGGGGTTTTATGAGGAATAATTTTAATTCTAACACCAATTGTAGTTATAATGGAACCCCTATCCCCCTATTTGTTTTATATCATGTGGAAATGGGTGCACCACATTTAGTCTTCCTTGGTTCCCCCTTCACATAGGTGTGGTTTTGGCTTTGATTCTCGGTGATTCTTAGTATGATTATCCTCATAGTGATATTAATTATTCTCCTTATCATATGTATCTTATTTTAAGATATCTATTTAAGTATTTGATAGATTACTTCATCAAATTATGGAAAATTTTTCTTGAGAGGATGGGGCTTCCATACTGCACTACTTGAGGATGTCCCCAGACAATGTATGAAAATAATCATCACCTATTGTTTTGCTATAGTTATTTGGATAGATGGGTTTTTAAAATTTTTTTGGTAAAAATTAAATGGATTCGCTTATGGTCTTGGTTTTGGATAATAACCATTAGTCCTGAGTAGTGGATGAATCTTGGAAAGGACGTCCGGAGGATAGATGGACTCATTTCTTGCACATTGGGGGTACCTGGTGAGTGAATTTCCATTTTTTCTAGGTTATTTAAGTTAGTTTTTTGTAGTTAATTAATTAATTATAAATTATAAATAAATAATTAACTTGGTTTTTTGTATTTAATATAGGAATATGGATGGTTGGGAATTTTCCATTAGAAATGGACAAGCTGGGGAAGAAGATTTCTGGACTGGGAATTAAAAATAAGGACACTTCATTTTGAGGTAGGTGGTCCATCTAATTTACCCATTATACCATTGATTTTTAAAATTAATTAGTTGATGAAGTCTCCCTGGCATCCTAACCAATAACATTAAAAAATTAATCATACACTATTATGTATTATCCATTGTGAAACTGCTATTTAAAATTGGTATAGACCTAATGAGAAGAGAGGTCCCAATGGGACGCTCCACTTGGAACATGAACTTAGTTTTGGTCAAATATATTTGGTTGGTAGAACAATCCATGAATGGGCCCATATGTAACATGGTTATAGGTAATTTTTAATTATTATTTTTGATTAAATAGAGTTTCAGTAAGTAACTTATAAGATGTTTTACCTTATATCTTATGAATGAAACCATGTTTACTAAATCCTTGACAATATGCAAATACTTGATTAAAAAGTTGATATTTATTGATAATACTTGGGAAAAATGTGAGTTATTTTACCTTAATATTTTGTTAGTAAATTAGAACCAAGGTACTTGGTTTCCCAATAAATTAAAAGTTGAAAATAAAATGATGTAAATTAAGGAGTTTATTATATTGAAAATAAAAAAAATAACTAAATTATTAATTTCTGGAGTTTCTTGGTTGTTTGTTAGTCATTTCTAGGAAGTACTTAAAGATATTCCGTGTATTTTATATTAACTCATTTGGTGTGGAATACTATGAGGAATCCATGTATTCTAGTTGGGGACTTAGATTAATGATAGGGTGTTATAAAACCCTTGAATTTATTAAGTTATAGTACGATAGAATTCATTAAGTGAGAAATTAGATTCCAATTTTATTAATTGTTGAAAATTCCTTAGGGTGGACCCCCCTTGGATTCATGTAATGTATATATATATATTGAATTCCACAAATTAATGTCTTGGATTCTTACTAGGTACCCTAGTATAATTCTACAGGATGAGATCCCCAAATTTGTCTTGATCTATTAGGGTGGAATACCTTGAGTGTAAGGAATTAATTCTAATCAATCTCTGATTCTAAATGTCAAGAATAATTCCTTGAGTTCAATCTAGTAGGATTGATGTAGTGTAATTCCATAGGTCATCCCCCTTGAATTCCCTGGGGAATTAATTAAGTGGAAAATACTACTGGATATACATGGTTTCATTCAGACTGTTATGACCATGGTTTATTGGTAGTTTACCTAGGAACTAGAAAAACCTTGATGTATACTGTGATCAAAGACACATTATCACAAGCCAAAGTATGTATTAAAAAGATGATGAGTGTCATCCATAATCCTAAGGCTTGGTGGTTATTGTACTAAATTTTTATAAGAAATTTGTAATTTTACAATTGAATGTATATTTATTTATTGTATGTACACAAGCACTTGGTTATATCTTGGTTATTTTATGGATTTAATTGGTGTTGGACTAATGAGTATACTCACATCCTGATCAGACCAACATGACACTTAGTGTCATGACACATCCTAGTTTGTCCCATTATGTGAATCCCAAAGCCTACATCCAACAGGCTAAGGGATGGTGACTAGAATTGAGTAGGAATATCCCTAATATGGAGGCATTACCTAAGTATGTGTACTCACACACACATCTCCAAGCCCAAAAAATGATGAAATGTATAAACAAATGAACAAAAAATGAATGCATACATCTATATCCCACAACTAGAGTATGATATGAAGTAAAGGAAAGTAAATAGGTCCAAATAGAATCCCACCATAAAGAGTCTATTGCAAAAATCCAACCTAAAATTGAATTTACTGGGGCTTCTTTCAAAACGCTGCATGAACACACCTCAATCTGTCTAGTCTCACTAAGCACCATTTGGTCCTGGTCTACCTAGGAACCTCTCAAAAGGTCGATCATATGCACAATAAAAGACATGTGCGAAAAAATATCATGTAGGGGTGAGTATAACAACACTCATTAGGACACGCTGAAACCACAAAGCATAAAATGAAGGAAAGTACAGTCATCTCTGCACATGTAAATGTATACAACACATACAACAAGAATATCAAGATATGATCAACAAAGAAACACAGTCTAGAGGTAATCCACACCCATAGTATACCAACCTAGGATTCTAGATCAAATATTCTATAAATAACTCATCTGGGAGAACACACTATTGAGTCTAATAACACTAATGAAATCCATCTAAGAGGTACTGCTCATTGGGTCTCATCATGATAAATAATATTATGATAGTCCAAATATAATATGATACACAAATGAGGATCATATCCAGGGACATGGGGTGATACCAAAAACTTCATATGGTTTAGCCCTACTATGTATAGGATTGACACCTTAGTAGTGTTGGTCATGTCGATACCAATAACTCCACCTAGGGCATAGAGATGAATAGAGGATCTCAATCTAGGGCTCTCATAGGGATTCAAACTACTCTATCTAGGAATTCCTCGTGAGGGGATCATAGTCTTAAGAGAAGGAAATGATTCATACCTACCTTAAGCAAAATGATAAGGGGAACAAAACCTAATGAAACTTGTCCAAGTCACTGAGGACAAGGGATATAAGCCATGTAAGAAAGAGTACAAAACGTGTAGAAGGGTTACACACTATGTCCCTTGAACTCATGTCTTTCTCATGTAAATTACCCATCTCATTCAAACCATGTGCATATAGAGGAAGTGTACATGACATGTACAGGGTTTAAACACCATATCCTAGTATTCGGGGTCCCTCTTATGTACTACAACCCTGCTCTAGTATGTGACGTGTAACGACCCAAACTTTTTGAGTAGTATATTAACATACTCTTAATGATTTAATAGAGATGTTAATGGTTAATGCAGAAAGAGGAGTCGATGGCTTCATCCAGTAGACTCGAACCTTATGAAGCCCACTCATCAAAGCTTAGGAAGGAGGTGGAATCTTTAGGCTTCGATTTGGACCAAGCCCAAGCCAAACTCCAGCGTGTCAAGCTTGAATAGAAATTCCTACTGGAGAAGTTCAAGTTAGTAGATATTACTACTAGGGCAATGTTATCTGAGCCTCCCTCAGATTCTCTCACCATAACACACCTTACACTTAGGTCATATTCTGGTGTTATAAGGGGCTATGTGTCGAGACCCTAGATTCTTTGTGTAATCTTTTAGGATGTATTTATTGATGAATTTTGAAAAAAAGGATATTTTAAAATATTTATGTAAACCTTAAATAATTAATGATGTGTAATGATTTTCAAAAAAAAGGTCTTCTACAAAAGTGTTCAGTAAAGAATTTGGAGTCTAATAAGATCAACTTAATTTTTGATGAATAGTAAATTATGAGTAGTTATTTTACGCTTAGGATTAGTAATGTGACCAAATGGATTAGTAATTTCACTCAAAGAAAGTTTTAATATAATTTAGACACCTAGATTAAGTAATGTGATTCAATAAAATGGGTAAATAACGGTTTCATAAATTGGTAGTCAAGTATTAGTTTTTTTTGGGGGTGAATAGTGTTTTTAAATAAAAATTAAATTAAAAAATATTTAGAGAAGTATTTTTATAAAATGGACTTTATTTTTGAACTCAGAGCACTGATATTATGTTATGGTAATTTTTGGGGTTTTTTCTGAAAAAATGAATTTTTGTTGAATAGTGTTTTTATTTAAAAATTAAATTAAAAATATTTAGAATTTTTTTATAAAATGGAGTTCATATTTTTAATCAGAGCATCGATATTTGGTTAAGGTTAAATTTTGGGATTTTTCTGAGAAAGATAAATTTTCAGTGAATAGTGAAAATACAGTTTTTAAGTTACGAGTGTTTAATGACATCATTAAATGATGTATTAAGTATGTAATCAATATGATCTACTTATGAATAGTAAGATAAGGTATGAGGTGTCCCAATTGACCAATACCATCGGAAAATACCATGGGCAAGACCATGGTTTTTTCAAAACCACCAATGAGGTGTCCCTTGGCCATTAATGCCTTGTCCCCTCACTTTCCCTATAAATACCAAACCATTCTCTCATCCTTTGGACTCTAAAATAATTTTCAACGAAGTTATGGTATCCTTACCTCCCAAGTATTCCTACCAAGCTTCCCTCAATCGTCTCAAGGTCCCAACCTTTTAGTTTTAAGAGTTACGTTTAAGGTAAGGGATCCGACCTCTCTCTTTCTTTTCAAGTAATCTCTTTTATGTCATTTCTTTTATGCTCCATGTTATTATGTTAAAGGATGATCTTTTATATTCATCTTAATTCCCTTTTAATGTTCATATGATTAGAGATCACCTCTTACTCTCATCATTTTTTATGAATGTTTAAGTGGTGCCGTTAGGCTGCTGAATTTATAAGGGATTCTTTCACCCTTCTCATTTTTCAAAGTTCTACTTTCATGTCAAGTCTTTCAAGTTCCTTTATATTATTTTGGGGTATTATATTTATATCTATAATACTTAACTTTTATGTTCATATGATTAGAGACCCAATTTGATATAATCAATTCATTTTTGTTGAAGTTTAAGTGGCGTCGTTAGGCTGCTGAATTTTTATGGGATTCTTTCACCCTTCTCATTTTCAAGTTCTATTTTCATGTCAAATATTTCAAGTTCCTTTTTATTATGTTGGGGTATGATATATATATATATCATACTGATCTTTTATTATCATATTATTAGAGACACTATTTGATCTTGTCAATTCATTTTTATTGAAGTTTAAGTGACGCCGTTAGGCTGCTGAATTTTTATAAGAGAAATCTTATTTTTGTCTTACTTTCATGTTTTTCATTTCAAATGGTATGTATTTAAAATTTCATTACCATGTTTAATATCCTTTATATTATGTCCCTATACTATTTTTATAGATCATTTATGAGTGGGTGACCCATGTAACCTCTATTTTCAACGTTTTCTAAAACCCTGTAACATAGCCATTATGCTACAGAATTTTCGTCTCAAAATGCCTCTCTCTTTTCTCAAAATTATTTTATGTTATTAAGTGAATACTCAAAGATCTTATTTATAAAGGGGTATTCACATATATATATCAAAATTTTCTATTTTAAATTCTGGTATTTACATACATGAAACCCGCTTTCCCTTTCCATGGGTTTAAAGTGACATAAAGATCATGTCTTTAAAGCAGTTTTTAAAACGTTATGATTATGAAATTAAACCCATTTATTTTATGATATATGGGTTGTTTATGAAATGATTTATTATGATATATGTGGCTAACATGATAATAAAGACATGTCAAGGGTGCGACCAGATAGCTCTCCAATGCATTGGGTAATGACTTAATCTCTAGAGATGACCTTTTAGACTGATACCTTGGTGAATAACCTTGGTAATTTTTAATGACACCTTGGGGATGGACCTTGGTGAAAAGAAATGATTGTAAATATTAAATGTTGTAGCCACATCTTCAAGTTATGAAAAATGTTATTTTTATTATGCTATATCTCATGATTTCTTTCTCATGCCTTAAAGTTCTTTTCATGACCTTATTGAAGTATCTCAATTTCACTTGTAAAATGTTTCTCTTGTTTCCCTTACTGGGCCTTCTGCTCACCCTTTCTTTTGATGTATGCCCCCAGGTTATGATATGCAGTAATGAACCTAGGATGAAATTAAGGAGAATAATTTCAAGCATTTAAGAAGAATGTTTTTTGTTGTTTTCATGTATTATGTTCCTGGTTTCCAAGACACTAAACCTTAAAGATCCCCAGTTCTGTGTAATGTAATGAAAGTTTATGTTATAAAAAGACAGGATGATATATGACATCATCCCTTATATCTATTCTCATGTACTAGTATTTAGGGTAGCCTATGTATATGATCCATGATTTATTGTGTGCGAGAATACACACCGTTTAGGCACCCCGTGTATTCCACCTTATGTTCATGTACTTCCCTAAGT
Organism: Viscum album; assembly: GCA_963277665.1. Classification (NCBI taxonomy): domain Eukaryota; kingdom Viridiplantae; phylum Streptophyta; class Magnoliopsida; order Santalales; family Viscaceae; genus Viscum; species Viscum album. The sequence goes on from OY728153.1 coordinate 32,820,433, forward strand.
ACACACCGATTCATCTAAGGGGTAAGAATGCCCTATAATCAAGGACTACACAGTCTGTGTATTGATTTTTTTCCATAAACCCTTCTTCTTCATCCTTATTAGGCCTGCGCCACCATCACCTTGAAATCCAGATTCAATCAGACTGAAATGCCTAAATCTACACTGGACAAACCCTACATTGACCGTTCGCTGAAACCCAAGCTTCAAATGCATCTGTAAAATAGATTTTGTTCATCTTGATCATCATCCCCACATCCCGTTTGAAATTGGTGGTTTCCAAACTGGTCTGATTCATTCAACGATACCACCATAACACCTCCATTAAATCGTACTGATTCCATAACTACAATCTCATATTATTACTCCAAAAAATGTGTGTGCAACAATCGATTCATCGATGAGGCATTGAACCATGGGCCAATGAATAATGCCAACAAAGAATGATGAATCAGGGGAAAAAAGAATAAACCAAATGAGGGGGAAGTACCTCAATCGATGTTTGTGTCGATCTTGATCAATTTCTTTTTGAATGAAAAATGAAGAAATCAATAATCATAAGTAATTCTCCCAATAAAACCCCAAAAATAAACCTATTCCATAATAAAAATGATATTTGAATCAATTTTTTCATCGATTGTTTCATGTTCAACATAGAAATAAATAATGGGGGAGAAATAAAAATAAAACACATGGCATACCTTGGTTCGATTGGATTGCTGATGAAGAATGATCTATCGCTATCATCGTTGAAAGGATCCATCAAATACAAGGAATGTCAATCATCTATCTAGGATCCACTATCCTTTTCATGAGAGTACTATCTAAATATATCTCTGCAATGGTACTATGGAATCTATAGGGTTTTGAGACCAACCGCGGGATTCTGAAATAACAACTTGTTTTAAGATTGTTTGTCATTGCATCAACACAAATGAAATAAAATAATTTTATTAGATAATTTTATTCATTCTAGTGTTAGTAACGTATTTCCACAAATAACTCGTGATAAATAATTTTATGTTTCGCCTAAGGTAAACCTCATGTTCTGAGTTCAACGACACCATCATATTTCTGATTTGGGAACCCATATAAATGTTATTACAATTTTTTAGGGAAACCATGCACGTATACTATTTAAAATAGTCAATATATCTCAAATAGTTTTTTGGACACACCAGGCCTCAGAATTTCACATCGTCTTAGTGTATGGTCTCGAAAATAATCCATATAATATATAAAATTTATATATATAAAATTAAAGAAATTAAATTCCACCCACCTTGGGGATTTACATCTATGAAAAGCCAAAATAAGGGCTACTCTAAATGATTTGGGTATTGAGCATGAATTTGAGCCTCCCACTCCCATATTCTCTCCTGAAGATTCCCATAATTCCATTAGAAATTCACCAATGTAATCAATCACCCATGATGGATCCTCTCCTATTGATCCTTGTTCTCCATTGGGTACTCAGTAAAGGTCACTCCATCCTTGATGTTCAGGTCTCCCAGTCAATAATATGAGATGGGTCATGCAGATAACCCCTCAACTGTGACACTTGGAAAAGATTGGGTAATTGGTCTAACTATGGAGGTAGAGATAAGTTGTATTCCACCTCTCCAAATCTATGTAGTATCTGGAAAGGGCTGATGAAACTCAGGGATCACTATTTGTCCCAATCAAATCTTTATAATCCACATCAAGGTGAAATCTGTAGGAACACATGGTCTCATTACTTGAACAAAAAAGGCCTCTATTTCTTACTAGAATAAGACTTATGATGGATCTATGTAGACTTCATCTGCACCTATATGATCTAAACCTTATTTAGTGTAGCTCTCACCAACTTTAGGCCCATGAGTGCTGATTCTCTTAGGTCAGTCCAAAAAAGTGGTGACCTGGAGGGTTGCTCATAAAAAGAATCGAATGGGTCCATACTGATGGTGGAATAATATCTATTATTGTATGTAAACTCTAACAGTGGTCAGTGATCGTCCCAACTTCGTCCAAATTCTGACATGCAATCTCATAGAATATCCTATGGAACGTGAATGGTCTGCTGAGTTTGGCCGTTAGTTTGAGGGTGAAATGTTGTGCTCAAGTGTAACTGATTCCCAAATGCCTCATACAATCTATTCCATAACCGGGATGTAAAGTGAAGATTATTTAAAAAAAAAATCATTCATGTAACTCAATGGAGTCTAACTGTCTCTAAAACATATAGGTTTCCAAACACTCTACTAAACTCTACTCTCGTATGACTAGGAAGTGGGATGAATTAGTGATTCAGTCTATGAGAACCTAGATAGGATTTTGTTTCCTTAGTGCACATGGTAATCCCATCATAAAGTCCATATATATCCAATCCCACATACATTTTGGAACCTCAAGGTGTTGAGCCAAACCTTCTAGAACATGGTGCTCAACCTATATTTGCTGATAAGTAATACATCAAGAAACAAGCTCTATAACTCTTTTAATCATCCCTGGACACCAAAACTGACATCATAGGTTTTAGTACATCTTTTCCACCCCTATATGTACCGTAAAAGTAGACGTATGAAAAACTCTAAGAACCTCTTCCCACAATATCTCTGGTATAATAGTGCGTCCTTTGAAAGGAATGACGTGCTTTATACCTTTAAAAAATACATCAGGAGAATGCCCTGTGGATATCTGAGCACATAGGGTCTTGTAGTCGGTATCACCAATTTGTGAATTTCTGACTCACTACAATATTGCAGGGGTAACAATCATATATTAGAGATAAGATACTCCCTCTCCATCCAAAAAGGATAACTATAATAAGGAAAACTATTCCAACACCTCACTCAACAACTGTGAACAAGACGTCCTTCTGAGAGAATTGTCTACTACGTTCCCCTTCCCAAGAGTATATACATTTTTGAAATCATAATATTGGAGGAACTCTAGTGATAAAATATGTCTCAAGATTATATTCTTCTGAGAGAATATATACCTAAGACTCATGTGATCAGAATAGATGAAAAACCACTCCCCCATCAGGTAGTGTTTACACATATTCAAAGTGGTCACTACCGCTACTAGCAAAAGATCATGGTTCAGATAGTTTTTCTCATGTGGTATCATTTGGTGTGAACCATAGGCAATCAACACTTGCCTCTACATCATAACACAACCAAGCCCAGTTCTTGATGAATTGTAGAACACTACGTACTTAAAACCTTCATCTAAAAATCTCAATATGGGTGTGATCATTAAGCTATGCCTCAACTTCTGAAAAGCCTACTTGTACTTCCTTTATACATGAAATTCTGTCTGTTTCGAGTCAAAGATTTCATGGGTGTTGATATTCTAAAGAAATTAGGTATGAATCTCTGATAATAACCTGCCAACTAAAGGAAGCTCCACAATTCTGTGACACTATTAGGTGGATACCATGATAACATTCCCTCATTATTTGTTGGGTCCACTACTAATATATCCACTAAGATAACATGTCCTAGAAAGTGGACTGTCTGAATCTAGAATTATCACCTTGAGAGTTTTTTTAATATTGGTTCTCTTGGAGTATGTCCAGAACCATCCTCAAGTGTATCGCACACTCCTCCTTAGAAATTGCGTACATAAAGATATCATTGATGGATAAAACTAAAAACTGGTTGAAGTGAGGCTAAAATATCATGTTCATGAGCCCCATGAACACTCCTAGGGCGTTCGTCATGCCAAAGAGAACCACCAAGTACTCATAGTGATCTTAGTAACAATTTAATGCTGTATTTGGTATATCCTCATCCTGTACATGCAGATGGGGAAAACCTAATATGTGTTAAAACTTTGATAGCCATAGTTCCCCTATCAATTGATCAAAAAATATATAGATCCTCAGTAGTGGATACTAATTATTCATGGTCACATTATTTTGGGACCGATAGTCCATAGACAACCTCAAGATACGTTTTCCCTTTTGGAAAACAAAACTGGGTTTGCCCAGAGTGAAACACGGGGTCTAACAAATCCCTTCCTCTGCAAGTCCTCTAACTACACCCTCATCTCATGAAGCTCTTTGTGAGACATCTGATATGGTGGAAAATATATCAGATCCATAACAGGGTTTAGATTATTGTATAATTTTATCTCTCGGTGGGGAGTAAAACGTAGAACATCTTTGAGGAGGACGTCCTCGTACTCAACCACCACTCCAAGAAATTAGAAACTCATAATATCCACTACACCAAGGGCCATGCTATCCAACTAATGATTAATTGGATGCACCCTCCTATTAACAAGTCCATAATGTGCTTCTTGAGATTCATTTTCATAGAAAAAAAGAAAACGTAGTTCTGTTACTATGGACACACCACACTATTCATTTGAAATAGTCAATCTAAACATAAACTGTAGATAATTAGGTCATACCAAGAATGATGTCATAGGTACTTGATGCTGCTACCAAGATATCCTAACTAAAACTATTTCCTACAATATTTAGGTCAATTTTTTTAAATCAATGCGCGATCACTGAATCTTCTCCAATAGGAGTCTCCAAGCATAAGGGAAAAGTTAATAGTTAAAACAAAATCTTTAAATCTCGAACATGATTTGTGGTGAGAAAATAAAAACAAGTATTTGTGTCTATTATTTCTGCATATAATGTATAAAAGACATAAATCATACCTCAAATCATTCCCAAATACTTTGGGTCATAAGTTTCAACCACTTACAACTGTCCCCTCTCCTGTCCTCCAACTACCTGAGCCTGGTGTAGACCACATGGGGGTGGTGGTGTTAACATGTAAAAATGTTGACCACCTTCTACTTCTCTCCCAGTGTATCTTCCATGTGAGACACCCTATTTACTTGCCTGATCCTTTCACCACCTCTACCTCGATGGCCCATCTATAGTTTTCCAGTTAGCTATATGGAAGGTCGGATAATATCGGGTGAGATGTCCCCTACCATCACATGCGCAACACTACCTATCTCTGGGATGACTGAAACCTACCTATTAGACCTGTACTATATATCCTCTATCCTATGACCTCATACTAAAATGTCTCCCATGTCTAGGTCTCTAAGACCAACATAGGCTCCCTGCTGCTGAGGTCTCTACTCATGCTTTCCCACTTTTGACAACCACTAGTTGTATCTACTTAGCCAAGAAACTCTTGACCACCAAGGGTCAATCTAGTACAAAATAATATGTAAGAATGCATAGATAGATAACCATGGCTCCGATGTCCCTATACAGACCTCAATAAATGTTCTGAACCCTGAAAAACTGATCTCAAACCATATCTATCGAGTAGCTGGAGAGGTTGGTAAACCTCGATGAATACTCATCTATAATCATGCTGCCCTGATTAGGCTATAGAAGCTATTTGATACATATATCCCTCATCATAGGTGGTGAGAAATCCTCTCTGAATAGATGCTTCAAATATATCCATCAAAGAGTTTCCTCGTCATAAGACAGGTTAACTAAACCCCACCATCGACCTACTGAGCGAAGAAGAAGGTTCACTGTGAGGACCACCATCCGATCTACTAGTGTTCATAATAGACAAAAAGCTTAGGTCACCACCTCAAGATAGTCCTCAGTCACTTGTAGGTTGGGATAACCTCAGAACATAAGGGGTTTCTAATGCAGAAACTTGTGAAGTGCGCTCAGCCTGCTCACCTCATCCTCTCATTCTACGGGTACTATGTTCTTCTACATAGGTGGTATGACTGGTGCACCACCTAGAGGTAACATCATAGTAATAGTTCCCTAATGTGATTCCTCATCACTGAGGGTGTCATCCTCATGATCATCATGATGAATCATAGCTAGTATACATCATAGAATCATCTTAAAAGAAAATAACATGTACCATAATCAATGAGCATATCTGGAGAGATGACTCAAGAAGGACATGGAAACACAACCCATTATGATACGATTCATGTATCTTTTTTTACTTATAAATATTATTATCATGAACCAAGTAGAAAAATAGATGATCCGAGTCCTGGTAGATGAATACGTTAACCACTACACCGATAATGAAGTCTCTGGCCTGAAAGTCAGACTCAAAACACATAACACTACTTCCCCAAACCAATCTCATAGAATATCGGTCCTAAGGTTGAACCGACCATTTCTGATACCTCTCTATCATGAACCATACTAGTGGGGCCCATGCCACAACTCTTGAATCCCTCCTCTAATAAGCTAGGGGCTAGTGACTAGCCCTGAGTAGGCATATGAAACTATCATGAGAGACATTGCGTAAGTACCTGTACACACACCCACACATTTACAATCCCAAAAAATTATAAAATGTAAAAATATGAAAAACCAATGAATGAATACATATAAATACTAAAAATAGAGTACAATAGTATGTAAAGGAAAGTAAACATGGACAAATATAAGCCCACCACAAAGAGTCTGTCACACAAGTCCAACCTGAATATAAAGGTACTAGGACTACTGTCTGAAATCCATTGGATCACACCTTGGTTTTTCTGGTCTAACTAATAACCATCTAGTCATAAAACTCTTAGGACCCTATTAAAAGGTCGATCAAATTCACAAGACATTACACATGTAGGGAAATCCCTTGTAGAGGTGAGTATAACAATACTCAGTAGGACACCTCAAAACCAGAAAGCATACAACAATGGAAATTATAGTCATATCTACAGTGGTACATGTATAAAACATATACAAAAAGAATATCTAGACATTATAAAAAAATAAACCAATTCTAGAGGTAGTAAACACCCATAGTATACCATCCTAGGATTCTAGATTGAAGATTCAAGAAAGAACTCATCTGGGAGAACACACTCCAGTGTCTGATAGCACTAATGATGTCCATTGAAGAGGTTCTAATCATCCAGTCTCTTCATAAGAAATTATATTATGATATTCTGAAGAGATTATGTTACATATATGAGGATCATATCCAGATCTATGGGCTGATACCAAAAACTCTGCAAGGATTAACCCTGCTAAGTAGAGGATCGATTCCTGGGTGGTGTTGGTGATGTCGATACCAAGAACTCCACCTAGGTCATAGAGATAAGTAGAGTATCTCACTCTAGGACTCTTGGAGGGATCATAACAACATTATCTTAGAATTAATACTAAAGGTATATTAGTCATAGTAGTAGGAAACAATTCATACCTACCTTTATGGAAAGGTTAAGGGGAACAAACCCTAATAAAAGTTTTCCCAGTCACCGAGAACAAGGGCGCTATACCATGTAAGAAAGAGTACATGGTGTGTATAAGTTTTACACACCATGTCCCTTGATCCTGAGTCCTACCTGTGTAAATGACTCATTTCATTCAAACCATGTCCATGTAGAAAAAGAATACACGACATGTAGAGGGGTTAGACACCATGTCCCTATATTTGGGGTCCCACCAGTGTACTCCAACCATGTTCCAGTACATAGCATCATCCTATGTATATGTTCTTGTGTACAAGTACACGAGGTAACCTGTGTAGATGATCTATGCCTTGTCATGTGGGGGAATACACGCTGTGTAGGAACCCTAAGTATTCCACCCATTGTCCGTGTACTTCCCCAAGGACACGTCAAGTCACCAGGGGGGCTACATGCCATGTTGTCAAGGATTACATGCTATGTGTATCATGTTTTTTCAGAAACCCTTATTGTTCCTCCTGATTAGGACCCCAACACTGTCTCCGTGTAATTTGGCCCCAATAATGCTGAAACTCATGGATCTACACTAGAAGAACCCTTCTACACCCATTCGCCTGAATCTGGGATTCGAATCCATTTTTCAAATAGATTATATCCTTCTAAATCATCGCCTGCACAACATGCTTGAAATTGAGGATTTCTAAACTGGTCTAATTTTTTCACCTCTACCTCCGTCACACCTCTATTTCATCGTACTGAGTCCATATCTACAATGTTAGATCTCTGTGCCAAGAAACATGTGTGAAATGATCGATTCATCGGTGAAGCATCGAACCATGGGAAAATGAATAACAACCATGATGAATGGTGAATTAGGGGAGAAAAGCATGAAAAAAGAGAGGAATGAACCTAGATCGATGTTCATATTGATCTTGATCCTTTTCCATTAGAATGAAAAATAATGAAATCAATAACCACAAGTAATTCTCCCAATAAAACCCCACAAACAAACACATCTTATAATAAGAACGATCTTTGAATCAATTCATTCATTGAATGATTAATGTTCACCATACAAATAAATAAAGGGGATGAAATCCAAATAAAAAACATGCCCTAACTTAATTTGGTTCGATCACGGATGGAAAACAATCCGTTGTCATCCTTATTTGCAAGATCTATTGAATCTGAGGTGTGTCAATCATCAATCCATTATCTGCCGTCATTCTCCTGAGATTATTTACAAATATCTCTCTCCAATGGTCCTTCGGTGTCTCCAAGATTATGTGGTTCACCTTGGGATTCTGACATAACAATCTATTTAATAATTTTTTGTTTCTACCTCAACACAAATTAAAAAATAATAATTTTATTCATTCCAACGCTTGTGATGATTTTACACAAACAAACCATGCCGACTAATGCTAAGTCACACCTAAGGTAAATCTTTCATTTTGAGTTCAACAGTGCCTTCATATTTTTTATATGGACACCCATTTAGATGTTATTCCAATTTTTTTGGATAATCACTTTCACATGCTATTTAATATATTTCAAAATTTTATTTCGGTCACACCAGGTCTCATAATTGCATGCCATCTTAGTACTTGGTATAAAAAATAATCTATTTAATATTAAAAAATTATAAATAGAAAAAATAAGACATTACACTTAGGTAACTTCTAAAATTTCATTATTTTATTCAAGGGACACATTTTGGAATGTTACCCATGTTATTGATTTCTTAGTTATAAGGAAAGACCATGGTAGTAAGGACTAAGACTATACATGGGAATATTTTTTAGGATTCTTACATTTTTGACTTTTGTATTTATTTGGGGTCAATGAATTTATGATCCATTAATGTTGTATGAATTCCTAATGAGTATTAATTTCAGATTATTTATTATTGCATATTTCATTTTTATTGTGTTTCAGTACTTGTTTGGATGTTATTTTTACTTCTTGTCTAGATTATGTATCAGATTTCTTTTATTCATGTTGTTTTTTACTTTCAAATACAATAATAGTATCCCCACAATACCACACTAGAATTGTGCTAATAGTTGAAAGCCTCTGATATATGGGGAGGCTGTAACAGCCTGAGATTTTATAAAAAAATATTCTTTCTAATTTCATTAATGTCTTGTGTTGTACGCTACACCAAAAGGAGCTTTCTCAACACGCATCCATGACTTGCTTTGCATTACACGAAATCACGACCTTCCTCGATAGTGTGTGTAGTACGCAATACTGAGTTTCACTAAACAACGATATACTATTAAAATATTATTAAAACTAGCCGTTATGAATAGTAATAACCACCTTTTAAAATTTTAAAATTTTATCTCTCAAAATGGACTTCATTTTTAGATTCGGAGTATCAAATTTAGACTAAGGTGAAATTTTGGTACTTTTCGGATAACTTTCATATTTTGATGAATAGTGAAAATTACTAAATTTTAATTAAAAACTACTTTTTCAATCGAAATAATTAATAATGATAAATTATTAATTTGATTGGTTTTAAATTATATTTAGAATATATTTTTACAATTTAATACAATGTTGGTCATTGTATGTAATTTCACATTTAAACCAGTTATAAACAAGTGTCAATCTTTTGATAGTTATTATCTCTTAAAAACACGCTATTTGTTTTGACGACGGGAATTGATTTTTAAATTAGTTAATGTAGCTGATATTTTCCATTACAAGTTTTCAAGTTTATTTTTAATCAACTTCTTTTAGTTTAGACTTTTATGACATGTTAAGAAAGGAAAAGCATTTTTGAAGTAGAAAGGATATTTTCCTCAAGAATAGAGTTCAAGTGTTTTATCAAAATTATTTTCCATCTAAGATAATAAAGGGTTCTGTTTCTATCCCTATTATTACATTGATTTGATTATGTTGTGATGGAATTATATTTATTTTTTTATCTTATATGAATGGTTTTATGATGTCACGATGTTTAAGATTCCCATTTTTATTACATGGGTTATGCAATGATGTATGATTTATGATTTTGTGGCACACATAAGAATGGTATCATTATTAGAAGGGTGGGACCTATATCTCCCTCCAATGCATTGGTTAAAGATTTTATATCTCATGAGATAGACATGGCTGGAATGGTAGGTTATACCGGTTCAGTGAAACAGGACTGAAATGAGGATGACTCGGTTCAGAAATGGACTTTGTCCACTAAGATAGTCTTGGCAATGAGTCTTGACTAATAATAAATGATTCTCTATGATTATGTGTGTATTCCACAAATTCTCATGTTTTATGTTATGATTATTGGGATTACATTTCACTATTATGATTTATCCCATGTTATGAAATTATGATCTCTTTTGTAGGTTAATATTTCCAAAAGATATGTTCTTATGAATATGACGTGATTGATATTTCTTTTGTTTACCCTTACTGAGCATTTGATATCACCCTTTTATGTTTTATTTTCCCCAGGACATAAAGAAAGGATTTAGGTTTTAAAAAAAGAAGATCTTTATGGGAGATATTGAAGATCTTTCACCACGATTAGAAGATTATATTCCGAGTTTCCAAAGACACTAAACTATTACTGTCCTTGTGTGTGTGTTTTTGTTATGTACTAAGTATTCCAAAAAAGTAATGTAATGTCTATGTACGTTAAGCTTCGGGTCTCTACAGTTGGTAGCAGAGGAAAAGTTTAGTCAAAGTTTTGAAACAAGGATGCGAAAACGTTAGTGAGATCCCTAGAGATATTTCTAAGGTATGTCTAGGGATGTCCCTAAAGATAAGTATACGTATAGTATATAGTCCTAGAACTATGGTAACGATATTAGATTAAACCAAAGATGTTAGATATTGAAGTTACTCCCCCTTTATTATGATTTTTTCCTCTCACACTATTCTTTTTGGGTTTTAGAAAATGGCTGGAAACAAGATGATTCACGATAATAGAGGATATGATGGACAATGGAATGATATTCTTCATGAGCAACCAAATGAAATGGGATTTGGAAGTCCAAACATCATTATTATGCCGAATCAGAAATCTCATAATATGATCAATAAAGTAAAATTTGGTATGTTTCCTGACTTGGATAATAAGAGAAAGATGAAGTTTCATGATGATCATAGAGGAAAGAAAGTTCAATTTCCCCTATGTAAATCATGTGGGAAGAGGAATCAAGGAGAATGTTTCAAAGGAACTGGAAGATGCTTTGGGTGTGGAAAAGGACACAAAGCCAGTAAGTGCAAAGGAAAAGGTTTAGTTAACACCAGGAATGAGGATAATGGTATTTCTACGACATTAACAATGGTTAAATGTTTTAAATGTAGAATGTACGGGCATTATGTAAACCAATGCCCTAAGGGAAAGTCTCATGAAGGGAATCAGTATGGTCATATGGGTAGTATTTATGTGGATGATGATGAAGAGACTACAAATGATATGTGAGATGAAAGAATTGTTGAATCTCGGTCAATGGTTTAAGAATGTAGTGGAATGATTGCATGTTTATCATGTGTAATGTTGTATAAGTAATCTCATGGTACTATGGAATAAAGAGACATCTAAGGATTGTTACACTGTTGTCTTTCCTTGAGTTTTGAAAGTGTATGATTAATGTTACCAGTATCCATGAAAGGTTATTCAGATATTTTTGGAATGTAGATGATATGCGCATAATGAAGGGATAAGGAGAAAATTAAATGTTTGATAGTATTCATGAGATCATGACTGATATAAAGAGAAGGTTATATCATGGTTTGAGTATATAGAATTTTTGGATTTTGGTATGTGGAAAGAGTTAACTTTTGACAGCATTCATGTTTTCACTAAGGTTTAATGAGTGTTCATTGTTCAAGAGAATACATCATTAAGGTATTCACATGATTAGAATGTGACCAACAAAATATATGGGGGATAAATGATGGTATTCACATGTTTAGTTGACGATATTTCAAGTTATTGTTTTCTTTATACTATGATCTTGGACCGAAGTATTTTAGATAAGCATAAAGATTGGAATGGATTATGTTAACCATAAGTTAGTATTGTTTAAGGATAGAACTTTTTTTTGATATTATTTATGTGATGTTATAGTAATGTAGTTTTAGAAAAAGGACAACCTGCAGGACGGGCGACAACCCATCGCGTCGGGCAAGGCTGTGGGAATCGAACCCACAACCGAAGTGCGATTGGCCTTTATCGCCTACCACTGAACTACAGGAAATCCCTGTTTAGTAGAAACTAGTTTTATTATATTAAGAAGTATGATATATTAAGTATAAGTCCATTTTAGGAATTATATATAATTAATCTTACTATAGATGGACTTATGTATTTTTTGATAATTTTTCTAACCTTTTGTTTGAGACAGATAGAATGACCCATCATTCTATCACATGATCTACTAACACATCACGAATGAAAAATTCAACATCATTTCTTTAAGAGATGAAGTGGAAATTGTCCAAAGAATGAAAAACGGTGAGACTATACCAAAATCACGAAAGTATTTCTTCTAATTCAAATTTCATCAACTTTAGGGAAATGATCTTGAAAACCAAAAATGTTGTCCTAGTGATCTTATATCTGATGAATCAGATGGTACCTTAGATCGTCACAAATTTATGGCTTTGTGATTGCTGGCTTTTCCATAGCCATGTTCTCTACCACTCTCCATCATAACATGATGGTTAGATTTCTCTTCCATATCCATATTTTCACCAATGTGGAAACCCAGTGATTAGTTTATTTGGGTATTCATTACATTTCATACTTTAGTTTTTAAAGCCAAGTTTTGGTATTCCTTTTTACGATGTGGGTTTCTATTAAAGAAACTTTCGAGTAGTAAACCATTTATAACCTCGAAGAATTTCGAGGGTGAAATTAATTTTAAGGGGGGTAGAATGTAACAGCCCAAGATTTTATAAAAAAATATTGTTTTTTAATTTCATTAATGTCTTGTGTTGTACGCTACACCAAAAGGAGATTTCTCAACATGCATCCTTGACTTGCCTTGCATTACACGCAATCGTGACCTTCCTAAATAGCGTGTGTAGTACGCAATACCGAGTTTCACTAAACAACGATATGCTATTAAAATATTCTTAAAACTAGCTGTTATGAATAGTAATAACCACCTTTTAAAATTTTAGAAATTTTAGCTCTCAAAATGGACTTCATTTTTGGATTCGGAGTATCAAATTTAGACTAAGGTGAAATTTTGGTACTTTTCGGATAACTTTCATATTCTGATGAATAGTGAAAATTAATAAATTTTAATTAAGAAGAACTTTTTTAATCGAAATAATTAATAGTGATAAATTATTAATTTGAGTGGTTTTAAATTATATTTAGAATATATTTTTACAATTTAATACAATGTTAGTCATTGGATGTAATTTCACATTTAAACTAGTTATAAACAAGTGTCAATCTTTTGATAGTTATTATCTCTTAAAAACACGCTATTTGTTTTGACGACGGGAATTAATTTTTAAATTCCTTAATGTAGCTGATATGTTTTGAATTTGATAAAATAGACATCATTTTTTAATTCATAATATCAAATATATCTTAGATCTAATTTTTGGTATTTTTCTGGAAACATTCATTTTTTGATGAATAGTGAAACCACTAAGTAGTAGTTAAAAAACTGAATTTTTCATAAAACTTAATTTTACCGCTTCTGTGAGTGGAATTTCGAAAATCCGAGAGACACAGTTGATGCCAGTAAGTAAAATGTGGTTCAATGAGTTGAAAATATTTTTTTTGTGAATAGTAACTTTTTACTTTTTTTTACCACGGTTAAAAGTAAATCTGGAAATTAAGGGTAATAATGATATTATTATTACCCTAACACATGTAATAATTCTATTGGACAAGTGTAATTCGACCAAAAACAACCTTAGGAATAAAATATAACCATTCAGGCCCACTTGGATTAGATTAGGACATTTATTATTAATTTATTTAAAGAAGGGTTAAAATAGTTAAAATCAAAGTTTAATATGTAAATCATTTTTAATATGGGGTTATAAATAAGATAAATTTGACTATAAATATTCATTAGAAAGATAAAAAGATTTACTACATAATGGTATTTTATTTGTAATTTTTAGACATTAAATAATATAATTTATTTATGACACAACGATGATGCAGTAATTATCTTATTAATGAAATATTGACATAATTGATGTTATAAATACCCAAATAAATGTAATTTGAGACTTTTTATGAACTAAAATAATTTTCTAGGTTGATATGACATGTTAGGATTGATTTAATTAACTTTTGTCGAAGTAATAATTCTGTTATGAGTTTCAAAAAAATCAACTATTGAATAGTGTCAAAATTGACATAAAATATTGTTTTAAAAAAATATTATATTATTAATTGTTATTTTATTCCTAAAAATCTAAGGTTCGGAAAAATGACTTAGATAAGGTTATATATATTAATAAAACACAACTTGGGGGTCTCTTGGATGTATATGGTAAGTTTATTAACTATATAATATAAAAATACAAAGTGACATGGTAAATGTCAATCTAATTAACTAAGAGTTAAAACTAAAAGATAAGGTTAATATAATGACCTAAAATTGTCTAAATTCTTTTGCATGAGAGGATTTAGATCCATACTGTAAAGACCCGTAAAATTCAAGGGAAATTTTTTCTTAATTTTCTTTAGAATTTTACAAGAGCGCGGTTTCAGACGGCACCTGATTCCGAGGCCCGGAGTGCCCGGAATTAATTTCTGAAGTTTGGCTCGGGTACGTTCAGTGAACGAACGAGCGGGTTTTCCTAACTTTTGATTCGGTGCTCGGAATTGAAATCCGAGGGCACCGATGAACTCGCAGCACCGATATTCGCTTAAAGAGACCTTTTCGGAAGTTGCGTTTGTTGCGGGTTGAAAGTTAGTTTTGGGGTTTTTAGTTTGAGTTAAATAAAATTTGTGAAGAACAAATTTTATTATAACTTGATAAAACCTACCAAAGGGGTTGGAAGTGGGACCCACACCCACTTAACCTCCCTTGGGAGGATTAAGTGTGGTGGGGCCCACACGAACCCGTAAACCTTTCATATTCTCTCAACTCCCTTAACGCCTCATTAAATGACTTGAGTTACTTTTTAATTATGGGAGTTAATCCTTTTGAATTTCAAACATTTGAAATTCTAGTGTGTTATGTGTTAATAAAATAAGATGTTGTCTTATTTTATTTTGGTTAATTGTTTGTCTTCTTGAGAGGTGGAGAGCTTTTTCTTCTTCTTCTTCATCTCTGACGAAGATCACGAAGAACGCTCAACTTGACGAAGAACGCTCAAGTCCCGACGAAGAACGCCACTCCGCTCTTCTTCGTCTTCCGTGTCAACGAGTGGGAACGCCGCTTCCTCCTCGGATTCCCTTCGTCGACATAAGAAGTTTCGCCAACGACGTGTCTCTTCGGACGCATCCCTTCGTCATCGGATTTGACGAACGGCTACCGCGACGCCCGACCTCCGCGACGTCGTCTTCCGCGGAACGTTGACAATCTTCGAACCCTATACCCGAGGTAGGTGTTATTGATTATTTTTAGTTATTATATTTTTGATCATGAATTTTAGCAAGTCTAACGTGTGGCTTTGAAATAATTTAAGTTGCGTTATTGTTTAACGTGAGGGGGCCGGACCGCATGAACACGGCCGAACCCCCCTCCATCGTTCTTGTTGTTTATTCTTGCGGTTGGAAGCAAAGTGGCGTGGTGCCGTCGCACCACGCGGATGATCGTGCAATTATTTTACGCGGCGCCGTCGCGCCACGCCGAGGAAGAATCTTCAAGAACGCGACGCCGTCGCGCCGCGTTGAAAGGAATCAAGGCACGGCGAAAGG
This sequence comes from Viscum album, assembly GCA_963277665.1. Lineage (NCBI taxonomy): Eukaryota > Viridiplantae > Streptophyta > Magnoliopsida > Santalales > Viscaceae > Viscum > Viscum album. Next base: position 32,836,448 of record OY728153.1, read on the forward strand.
GCGCGGTGCCGTCGCACCGCACCGGACGACGAACACCGCGGCCGGTTCCGGGCCGCGGCGGGACGAGGAGACCGCGGCCGGTTCCGAGCCGCGGCGGGATGAGAAGACCGGCGGTCGGGCCGCCGGCGTCGGAAGCCGAAGAGGGGACCGGATTTTCCGGTCCCGTTGGAGAAAACCGGCCGGCCAGCTGGCCGGCCGGATGCCATTAAACCGGGGGAATTAATCCCCCGACCAGCACGTTAAACCCCCCTCTTAAAAGAGGGGCGGTTTCCTTGTGGGGGGAAAAGCCCCCCGTTTCCTGCCAATCAAGCCCCCCACGTGGGGGGGGGGGGCGGTTTTGCAAAGAGGGGCGCGGCTTTAAGTCGCGCCGTTATTCAATCAGCGGGGGCTTAGCCCCCGCGTGCAGCCACCTCGCGGCGCCAAGCCGCCGCGGTCCCCCGCGCCGCCGCGCCGCCGCGGCCCCCCGCGCCGCCGCCGGCTGGACCGCCCCAGGGGGGGGTCGGGCCGGGTCGGCCCGGACCCGGACCCCCCCGTTTCGAACCAGTTCCGGTCTTTTGGCCATAACTTGAGCCTCGGACCTCCGATCGACGAACCGTCTGCGGAAACACGATCCTTGGATCAAGACGGTCGTTTCGGTTTATCGCACTCAAGGTTTCGGATTACTTTGAGTTCGGCCGGGTTGGTTCGTTCACGAAACCAACCGGGCCTTCGGAGCGGAAACACTCATATCTTGAGCTACGGACGTCCGATTGACGTGCCGTCAGCCGTGTTGTGTTCCTCTTTATGAGATGGATCTTTTGGCATACTCCGCCCGTGGTTTGGACACAGGTGGAGTACGGTCGGGTTGGTTTTGCCTTAAAAACCAACCGGGCCCCGGAGACGAAAATGCCAATAACTCTCAGACCGGGCGTCCGATCGACGCGCCGTCTGTTGCGTTGAGTTCCTGTTGACGTTACGGAACTTTTGGATACTTCAACTCTGGTCTTCGTGACAGTTGATGTATCAGCCTCTCGGCTCGTGGAGCGGACCCTCCGAACGAGCTTGCTGTGTGCGGGAACCCTAGTGCTGGCTGCGACTGTTCTACTGCTACTACTGCTACTGTGACTGCGACGACGACGGTACAGAGATCCTGTGTGGATTCGACGACGACGACTTCAGCACTCAGCGATCCTACGTGGATCAGTGCTACAGGTCCTGTGTGGGCCCGATCCTGTGTGGGTCCTTGCGCTCAGCGGTTCTGTGTGAGCCAGCGCCTACAGGTCCTGTGTGGGCCCGATCCTGTGTGGGTCATTGCGGGGGTTAGTTACCTATCGATCCTTCGTAGGTCCGACGACTTAGATGGATCAGTGATCATCTTTATCGTCCTTTGAAGAAGTATACCTGTGTGAGCTGAATCCTTTTTGCTTTCCTGTGTGGATTGTGTTGTGCAATCCTGTGTGGATTACGTTTTGCTTTCCTGTGTGGAATACGTTTACCTTCCTGTGTGGACTGAGTTGTACTTGGGCTCGGAGGTTGGAGCGTATTTGAATTGATGACTTAGGTATATGTATGGGCATATACCTAAGCAGTGTCGGTTGATACTTCGTGATTGTTCCTTTCTTCGTGGTTTATCCTTTGTGGATTTGAGAGACCTTCAGGGGTCTCGGGGTCCCTACTGAGTAGCTTATACTCACCCCTGCACGGGCTTTGACTGCACTACGTTGTGTCGGTTGTAGACGACGGACAGTGTTGACCTTAGCTGAGGCTTGCAGAGCGGGACGGTACCCGGAGGTGGACCACTGGGCGGAACGTGCTCGGAGAGGACGGAGGGACCCGTGGAGCAGAGGAGCTATCTGTACCCACCCTACAGGTGGGATTTCCAGTGGACAGCTCGGAGTAGCGGCTTTTACTTTTCAGTTGCTGTTTTCCCTTTCGAGTTGTACTTTACTTTCAGTTTGGGTTTGTATTCTGGCCCATTTACTTTTCCGCACTTTCAGTTGTACTCTACTTTTGTTTAGTGTTTACTTTCCGCTTGTTTACTCTGTGGTGTTTGTTTACTTTACAAAGGCAATGCCTTCCCTTTTTACCGGGATTTACGCCTTGGTGCTAGTCGCCAGCCCCTGGCCTATGGAAGGCGGGCTTGGGGTAGTCACGACATGGACCCCGAGGGCGGGTCGTGACAAATTGGTATCAGAGGAGTTCGGTTCTACCGTGAACTCTGATCTTTTCTATGTGAAGCAATAATGTTTAGCGTATTGAGTGTGGTTATCAGTCTAGGGAGTCCAGTGTTGGTGCGGCGGCCGACGTATCCGTACACCAGGACCCTAACTTCTGATTTCCGACTTAATGCACGAAAACACTGATTGCGTGTGTGTTTCAAAGTTTTCATTGTGATTACTTATATCAGCTCACCAGGTATACTGTTCTGACCGTGGCGCACCTGTTTCCTTTTCAGGATGGCCCCACGACGGCAGCCAGCTAGGGTTCCGAGAGTCGAGCGAGACGACAGCCCACCGAGCGACGAGGCCTCGGTACAGGGCCCTTTGCCAGTAGTGGCACCGGCGGTAGCTTTACCCGCCGAGCCCCCGATGCTTCCAGCAGCAGCCGCTGACGATGCACGTCGCCTCAGCGCACTGCATGAGTTTCAGCGCCAGCGACCACCCAGGTTTCGCAGGGAGACGGATCCCCAGGCAGCAGAGGACTGGCTGGAGGCAGTGGTTCGAGTGTTTAGGCTAGTGAGGACACCAGCAGACCTCATGGTGATCCTCGCTGCGAGCCTACTACACGCAGCAGTAGGACGATGGTGGAGCTTGATGCTCCAGGTGCACGATGAGGCATCTCTTCTTTGGACGGACTTTGAGAGCCTCTTCCGCTTGGAGTTCGTCCCAGCCACCCTTCGTGCGGTGCGTATCCAGGAGCTTCTACAGCTGCGGCAGGGCAGCATGACGGTCGCTCAGTACTCGGCGAGATTTACCGATCTCTCGCGCTACTCGACCGACATGGTACGGGACCCATTCTTCCGGGCCCGGACCTTCGAGCAGGGTTTGAGACACGAGATCAGGGCATCGCTGATCTCCCTCAGCATACCGACTCAGACAGGAGTACTGGAGCGGGCTCTTCTGATCGAGAGCTTCCTTGCTGAGTCTACACCAACACAGCGACCCACCGCAGGGCGGCACGTGGCAGAGTCATCTGCAGCAGGCAGTCGACGGATGGCTCAGGGGTCCAGACAGACCAGACCTTTGGGCAGATGACCTCAGGACACTGGCTCAGCAGTGCGGGGCACACAGCGCGGAGCCAGTCTTACGAGAGGCAGACAGTGCTACTCGTGCGGCGGGCAGGGCCACATGGCTCGTGACTGCCCGACCCGCCGTGCCGAGGAGCAGCAGACAGTTGAGGGACCACCGAGGCAGAGGCAGAGGGTCGACCGTGGCGGTCCGCAGGGAGGAGGCGGATGAGGTAGAGGAGCTGGACGAGCAGCCGGTGGTGGCCGACGCTTTGAGGCTCTACCACCACCACCACCAGGAGGTCCACCCCGACCACAGGGAGCTGGCGGGCAGCGACAAGCACAGCTCCAGACAGCAGAGGCCTACGACCACGGCGCACCCGAGATGATTCGAGGTACTATCTGTGTCTATTCCACCCTTGCTGCAGTCCTTATAGACACAGGAGCGAGTCACTCTTTCATAGCCGCTGCCCTTGTTCGGAGCTCGGAGATTCCGACAGAGCCGTTGGCTCGATCCTTACGGCTAGAGACTCCTACGGGAGCAGACTCGACGATTATGCACTGGTGCCGGCGGTGTGATCTTACTCTAGGAGGTGAGAGCTTCGGCTGGGATCTTCTTGTAGCAGCGTCGAGGCCTTACGACGTCATCTTGGGCATGGATTGTCTATCTACGGTCCATGCACAGATTGACTGTTTTAGGCGCAAGGTGCGATGTGTACGCACCGACGGGAGCAGGTTCACCTTCACCGGCGAGAAGGGAGCCTTAGCAGCACAGGATGGACTTCCGCGGAGGAGAGGACATCCCATCACTCATCAGTTGGCTAGCCTCATCCTTGGAGCAGTTGACGTGCGGAGTCCTGGTTTTCCTGCAGTGGTGGATTAGTTTGCGGACGTTTTTCCTGACGATGTTCCAGGGCTACCTCCTCGCAGAGAGGTAGACTTTTATATTGACTTGTACCCCGGGACAGCCCCGATATCCACTCCAGCATATCGGATGGCCCCCGCCGAGCTTCGAGAGCTACGGGTACAGTTGGAGGACTTGCAGGGCAAGGGGTTCATCCGACCCAGTGTTTCACCCTGGGCTTCCCCGATTTTGTTCGCCAAGAAGGCGGATGGGAGCTTGCGACTTTGTGTTGACTATCGTCGCCTGAACCAGGTGACAGTGAGGAACAAGTATCCGCTACCGAGGATTGATGACCTCTTTGATCAGCTCAAGGGAGCACGGTGGTTCTCGAAGATAGACCTCAGGTCAGGCTATCATCAGCTCAGAGTCAGAGACGAGGATGTGCAGAAGACGGCTTTCAGATGTCGGTATGGCCACTATGAGTTCTTGGTTATGCCTTTCGGTGTAACCAATGCTCCAGCAGTGTTCATGGATCTCATGAACAGGATCTTTCAGCCATACCTCGATCATTTTGTCGTGGTCTTCATCGACGACATTCTGATTTACTCTACGACAGAGGTGGAGCACGCCTATCACTTGCGAGTTGTTCTTGACACACTCCGAGAGCACCAGCTTTATGGTAATCTCTCGAAGTGCCAATTCTGGATACGTGAGGTCCACTTTTTGGGACACGTTATCTCTGAGGCGGGAGTTGCAGTGGATCCCGCGAAGATTGAGGCTGTGTTAGCTTGGGAGCCACCCAGGAGCGTGACTGAAGTTCAGAGTTTCTTGGGACTAGCTGGATACTATCGGAGATTCGTGCCAGACTTCTCTAGAGTCGCGGCATCACTCAAAGCTTTGACGAAGAAGGGGAAACCCTTCGTGTGGTCAGACAGATGTCAGCAGAGCTTCCAGGAGCTGAGACATAGATTGACTAGCGCACCTATCTTGAGGTTGCCTGAGGAGGGAGTAGGGTACGTAGTCTACTGCGATGCATCAGGGACCGGACTTGGATGTGTTCTGATGCAGGAGCGGGCCGTGATCGCCTATGGATCACTTCAGTTGAGGCCGCATGAGCAGAACTACGCTACCCATGACCTGGAGTTAGCAGCAGTGGTCTTCGCTCTGAAGACATGGCGACACTATCTGATGGGCGAGCAGTTTACAGTCTTTTCCGATCATCAGAGTCTCAGGTATATCTTCTCACAGAAGGAACTGAACCTGAGACAGCGGCGATGGCTCGAGTTCCTCCAGGACTATGACTTTGAGATAGTCTATACTCCTGGGAAGGGAAACGTAGTAGCCGATGCCCTCAGCAGGAGGACGGGCATTCAGCTACTTGAGGAGGCGACGGAGCAGCTAGCCTCTTTGCAGATATCCTTCGTGGATAGAGATGGAGCAACCTTTCTTCAGTCTCTCACAGTCACTCCTCCACTACTGCAGCGAGTCAGGGAGGCACAGCGCGGGGACGCTGACTGTGAGACACGGCGTGCACAGATATCCTCGGGACAGGCACCAGATGGTTTCTCCCTTGGAGCAGAGCACGACATCCTTTTCAGAGGACGTACCATGGTACCCGTAGCTTTGCGAGAGGAAGTGCTGAGAGAGTTTCACACTTCTCCTTTGGCGGTACATCCTGGAGTGGCGAAGATGTACCAGGACCTCAGACGACAGCACTGGTGGCCTGACATGAAGAAGGCTGTAGCAGAGTTCGTTTCTCGATGCCTCACCTGTCAGCAGGTAAAGGCAGAGCATCAGGTACCAGCAGGCTTGGTACAGCCCTTGGAGGTTCCAGAGTGGAAGTGGGACGACATATCTATGGACTTCGTGACTAGACTTCCACGCACTTCCAGAGGTCACGACTCCATCTGGGTGATTGTTGACCGACTCACCAAGTCGGCACACTTCTTACCCATCAGAGAGCAGGGCTCAGTAGAGAGCTTGGGACGTCTCTATGTTCAGGAGATTGTGCGGCTCCACGGCATGCCATCATCTATCGTCTCCGATCGAGATGCCCGCTTTACTTCCCGGCTTTGGAAGGGGTTACAGGAGGCGTTCGGGACGCAGCTACGTCTTAGCACAGCTTTTCACCCTCAGACGGATGGTCAGACGGAGAGGACCATTCAGACACTCGAGGACATGCTCCGCGCATGTGTCCTCGACTTTGGTCGTAGCTGGGAGGACCACCTACCCTTGGTGGAGTTTGCGTACAACAACAGCTACCACTCCACCATCGGGATGGCACCATACGAGGCGTTGTACGGCCGACCTTGTAGATCTCCTTTGTGCTGGACAGACCCTGGAGAGTCAGCACTGGTGGGACCGGAGATGGTGCAGGCCACGACAGAGAAGGTCCAGGTCATCCAGGAGCGGATGAGGACAGCTCAGAGCCGGCAGAAGTCTTATGCTGACAGGAGGCGGAGGCCACTAGAGTTCGAGGATGGCGACCACGTCTTCTTGCGGGTCTCACCTCGACGTGGTATTCGGAGATTTGGCCGAGACGGCAAGTTATCTCCGCGCTTCATCGGACCCTTCCAGGTTCTCAGGAGGATTGGTGAGGTGGCTTATCGCCTGGCTCTACCACCTCAGTTGCACCGGGTGCACGACGTCTTCCACGTATCTCAGCTGAGGAGGTACGTGCACGACCCGACACACATCATTGATCATGGGGAGCTTGACGTTGACGATGGGACGACTTTTACGGAGGTCCCGATGGAGATAGAGGATCGACAGGAGCGGGTCCTGCGTGGGCGATCGATTCTTCTTGTGCGCATCAAATGGCAGCACGGGAATCTCCAGGAGAGCACATGGGAGCGGGAGGCTCAGATGCGTACTCAGTACCCTCATTTGTTTCCCTAGTTTTTTATGTAACTTTACGGGGACGTAAAGCCCTGAGGTGGGAGTAATGTAAAGACCCGTAAAATTCAAGGGAAATTTTTTCTTAATTTTCTTTAGAATTTTACAAGAGCGCGGTTTCAGACGGCACCTGATTCCAAGGCCCGGAGTGCCCGGAATTAATTTCTGAAGTTTGGCTCGAGTACGTTCAGTGAACGAACGAGCGGGTTTTCCTAACTTTTTATTCGGTGCTCGGAATTGAAATCCGAGGGCACCGATGAACTCGCAGCACCGATATTCGCTTAAAGAGACCTTTTCGGAAGTTGCGTTTGTTGCAGGTTGAAAGTTAGTTTTGGGGTTTTTAGTTTGAGTTAAATAAAATTTGTGAAGAACAAATTTTATTATAACTTGATAAAACCTACCAAAGGGGGTTGGAAGTGGGACCCACACCCACTTAACCTCCCTTGGGAGGATTAAGTGTGGTGGGGCCCACACGAACCCCTAAACCTTTCATATTCTCTCAACTCCCTTAACGCCTCATTAAATGACTTGAGTTACTTTTTAATTATGGGAGTTAATCCTTTTGAATTTCAAACATTTGAAATTCTAGTGTGTTATGTGTTAATAAAATAAGATGCTGTCTTATTTTATTTTGGTTAATTTTTTGTCTTCTTGAGAGGTGGAGAGCTTTTTCTTCTTCTTCTTCATCTCTGACGAAGATCACGAAGAACACTCAACTTGACGAAGAACGCTCAAGTGCCGACGAAGAACGCCACTCCGCTCTTCTTCGTCTTCCGTGTCAACGAGTGGGAACGCCGCTTCCTCCTCGGATTCCCTTCGTCGACGGAAGAAGTTTCGCCAATGACGTGTCTCTTCGGACGCATCCCTTCGTCATCGGATTTGACGAACGGCTACCGCGACGCCCGACCTCCGCGACGTCGTCTTCCGCGGAACGTTGACAATCTTCGAACCCTATACCCGAGGTAGGGGTTGTTGATTATTGTTTAGTTATTCTATTTTTGATCATGAATTTTAGCAAGTCTAACGTGTGGCTTTGAAATAATTTAAGTTGCGTTATTGTTTAACGTGAGGGGGCCGGACCGCATGAACACGGCCGAACCCCCCTCCATCGTTCATGTTGTTTATTCTTGCGGTTGGAAGCAAAGTGGCGTGGTGCCGTCGCACCACGCGGATGATCGTGCAATTATTTTACGCGGCGCCGTCGCGCCACGCCGAGGAAGAATCTTCAAGAACGCGACGCCGTCGTGCCGCGTTGAAAGGAATCAAGGCACGGCGAAAGGGCGCGGTGCCGTCGCACCGCGCCGGACGACGAACACCGCGGCCGGTTCCGGGCCGCGGCGGGACGAGGAGACCGCGGCCGGTTCCGGGCCGCGGCGGGATGAGAAGACCGGCGGCCGGGCCGCCTGCGTCGGAAGCCGAAGAGGGGACCGGATTTTCCGGTCCCGTTGGAGAAAACCGGCCGGCCAGCTGGCCGGCCGGATGCCATTAAACCGGGGGAATTAATCCCCCGACCAGCACGTTAAACCCCCCTCTTAAAAGAGGGGCGGTTTCCTTGTGGGGGGAAAAGCCCCCCGTTTCCTGCCAATCAAGCCCCCCACGTGGGGGGGGGGGTTGCAAAGAGGGGCGCGACTTTAAGCCGCGCCGTTATTCAATCAGCGGGGGCTTAGCCCCCGCATGCAGCCACCTCGCGGCGCCAAGCCGCCGCGGTCCCCCGTGCCGCCGCGCCGCCGCCGGCCGGCCGGACCGCCCCAGGGGGGGGGGGGTCGGGCCGGGTCGGCCCGGACCCGGACCCCCCCGTTTCGAACCAGTTCCGGTCTTTTGGCCATAACTTGAGCCTCGGACCTCCGATCGATGAACCGTCTGCGGAAACACGATCCTTGGATCAAGTCGGTCGTTTCGGTATATCGCACTCAAGGTTTCCGATTACTTTGAGTTCGGCCGGGTTGGTTCGTTCACGAAACCAACCGGGCAATCAGAGCGGAAACACTCATATCTTGAGCTACGGACGTCCGATTGACGTGCCATCAGCCGTGTTGTGTTCCTCTTTACGAGACGGATCTTTTGGAATACTCCGCCCGAGGTTTGGACGCAGGTGGAGTACGGTCGGGTTGGTCATGCCTTAAAAACCAACCGGGTCCCGGAGACGAAAATGCCAATAACTCTCAGACCGGGCGTCCGATCGACGCGCCGTCTGTTGCGTTGAGTTCCTGTTGACATTACGGAACTTTTGGATACATCAACTCTGGTCTTCATGACAGTTGATGTATCAGCCTCTCGGCTCGTGGAGCGGACCCTCCGAACGAGCTTGCTGTGTGCGAGAACCCTAGTGCTGGCTGTGACTGTTCTACTGCTACTACTGCTACTGTGACTGCGACGACGACGGTACAGAGATCCTGTGTGGATTCGACGACGACGACTTCAGCACTCAGCGATCCTACGTGGATCAGTGCTACAGGTCCTGTGTGGGCCCGATCCTGTGTGGGTCCTTGCGCTCAGCGGTTCTGTGTGAGCCAGCGCCTACAGGTCCTGTGTGGGCCCGATCCTGTGTGGGTCATTGCGGGGGTTAGTTACCTATCGATCCTTCGTGGGTCCGACGACTTAGATGGATCAGTGATCATCTTTATCGTCCTTTGAAGAAGTATACCTGTGTGAGCTGAATCCTTTTTGCTTTCCTGTGTGGATTGTGTTGTGCAATCCTGTGTGGATTACGTTTTGCTTTCCTGTGTGGAATACGTTTACCTTCCTGTGTGGAATGAGTTGTACTTGGGATCGGAGGTTGGAGCGTATTTGAATTGATGACTTAGGTATATGTATGGGCATATACCTAAGCAGTGTCGGTTGATACTTCGTGATTGTTCCTTTCTTCGTGGTTTATCCTTTGTGGATTTGAGAGACCTTCAGGGGTCTCGGGGTCCCTACTGAGTAGCTTATACTCACCCCTGCACGGGCTTTGCCCGTACTACGTTGTGTTGGTTGCAGATGACGGACATCGTTGACCTTAGCTGAGGCTTGCAGAGCGGGATGGTACCCGGAGGTGGACCACTGGGCGGAACGTGCTCGGAGCGGACGGCGGGACCCGTGGAGCAGAGGAGCTATCTGTACCCACCCTACAGGTGGGATTTCCAGTGGACAGCTCGAAGTAGCGGATTTTACTTTTCAGTTGCTGTTTTCCCTTTCGAGTTGTACTTTACTTTCAGTTTGGGTTTGTATTCTGGCCCATTTACTTTTCCGCACTTTCAGTTGTACTCTGCTTTTGTTTAGTGTTTACTTTCCGCTTGTTTACTCTGTGGTGTTTGTTTACTTTACAAAGGCAATGCCTTCCCTTTTTACCGGGATTTACGCCTTGGTGCTAGTCGCCAGCCCCTGGCCTATGGAAGGCGGGCTTGGGGTAGTCACAGCACGGACCCCGAGGGCGGGTCGTGACACATACCCACCTTATCTTCTAAATAACTCAATTTGGAGCTATTTAAAACCGAACATGACTTTATAATAAAATGACAATTTTAGTTATTCCAAAGGTGCCCCTCTCCTCCCTTATAAAAGGGCACCTCCTCCCCCTCTTCCTCACACCACTTTGAGCCTTCAATCTCGTCAAAACCCTGTAAATTTCTTCTCTCTACTTCCCTAGAAACATCCTAGAGGTTCCGGTCTTCTTCAATGACCTATTTTAGTGCCCTAAAAGCAGGTCTCAAAGAAGCACTTCAAATAAGAGGTAATGTCCGTTACCAATTCTTTCGTCTTTATTTTTATTCCACTTATTCTTCTTTAGTTGTTTCATTATAAAGTAATAACATCAGTATCAATCATATACTGATATGTTATTATAAGTATTAAGCAACCCTATTTCACCATCTATCCATCCTACGGAAAAAGAAATCACCGCGCATGCGTACGTACGGAATACCGTCTCCACGCCGTGGTGTAATCTATTTTCCACCAACACCGTACTTGGATGGGTATAATGGTGTAAATAATGACTATATATGATTATTGTAAAGTGATAATGATTCTGAAATATTATACATACACTCCAATACAATTCCACGATCACGGGAATTATATCATCGCTCGTGCGTACATACGGACTACCGTCTCCACGAACACGATGAGATTCATTTTCCATGATTAACCATTCAAGAATGATTATAAAGTACATATAATGAATAATAATGAAATATATGTAATAATAATGCTACTGGATTTATGTATGTATATATATGTCATCTATTTAATTTCATTCAACTAAATAAGGGAACGAAAACAACGTTCATGCATACGTACGACCAACCGTCTCCATGAATAGTGTATTTCTTTCCATTTATCGATCTATTATATATATGTATACTATGAATATATATTATATATAAATCGTGTTTTATATTCTGGAATTTAGTAATTATGATCTAAGTAATCATATGAATAATTACAAGTCAAAACACGGACGACAAATGAAACGATTTTACCCAAAACACTCTTTAACATGGAATTTACAAAAGAACGGGTAATATAAAGTAATAAGTGAACCATATATGATATCATAACAATGAGTATTATTCTGGAATAAGTCAGTAACATTATTTAAATCATTATATAGGAGGTTCAGACACTTACGAGGCAAATCAGACCTAAGGTAAGAGAAATATCACAATCTCATTTTTATCCGAGATTGTTTATACTTTGGTATTTACCGGGGTGTATTTTCTCATCCACATCCATGTTTCCTCAATATGTTATATTATTTCCACCCACCTACATTTGTTTAAATCCAATTTTACCCTACGGTGAGTTTTTAGAAAATGATATGAAATGAATCTTTTGTCGTTTTTCGTACGAGGTACTTTTTGACTTTTCCGACAAAAGTACGAGAAGAATGTTTTTTTACTTATACTGCATGAATGGATTTTTAAAAAAATATTTCCAAGAATCTTCCATTACAAGTTTTCAAGTTTATTTTTAATCAACTTCTTTTATTTTATACTTTTATGACATGTTAAGAAAGGAAAAGTGTTTTTGAAGTAGAAAGGATATTTTCCTCAAGAATGGAGTTCAAGTGTTTTATCAAAATTATTTTCCATCTAAGATAATAAAGGGTTCTGTTTCTATCCCTATTATTAAATTGATTTGATTATGTTGTGATGGAATTATATTTATTCCTTTATCTTATATGAATTGTTTTATGATGTCACGATGTTTAAGATTCCCATTTTTATTACATGGGTTATGCAATGATGTATGATTTATGATTTTGTGGAACACATAAGAATGGTATCATTATGAGATGGGTGGGACCTATATCTCCCTCCAATTCATTGGGTAAAGATTTTATATCTCATGAGATAGACATGGCTGGAACGGTAGGTTATAACGGTTCAGTGAAACAGGACTGAAACGAGGGTGACTCGGTTCAGAAATGGACTTTGTCCACTAAGATAGTCTTGGCAATGAGTCTTGACTAATAAGAAATGATTCTCTATGATTATGTGTGTATGCCAAAAATTTTCATGTTTTAAGTTATGATTATTGGGATTACATTTCACTACTATGATTTATCCCATGTTATGAAATTATGATCTCTTTTGTAGGTTAAGATTTCCAAAAGATATGTTCTTATGAATATGACGTGATTGATATTTATTTTGATTACCCTTACTGAGCATTTGAGCTCACCCTTTTATGTTTTCTTTTCCCCAAGACATAAATAAAAGATTTAGGTTTAAAAAAAAAGATCTTTATGGGAGATGTTGAAGATCTTTCACCACGATTAGAAGATTATATTCCGAGTTTCCAAAGACACTAAACTATTACGGTCCTTGTTTGTGTGTTTTTGTTATGTACTAAGTATTCTGCAAAAGTAATGTAATGTCTATGTACGTTATGCTTCGGGTATCTACAGAGGCACACCTGATGTACGATATCAACCTACAATCCATGTACTAATGATTGGTTCAGTAAGGTGGGGCATTAAAAAATAATACCAAATCAATTTTTTATCTTACTATTTGGGAAATATAGATAGGGGAATAATAATTCTTTGAGACATGTTATAGAGATTATTATTGGGACTATCCATTCCACATATGAGGTAATTCCATGATTTCAATGATTGGAATTTTGTTCATTCCATTAATTTTTATAGTTGATTTGATTTCACCTTGGGTGATACACTTGATTATGAGGTTACTGATTGATGGGATTCGTCTCCTAGATTGGAATGGAAAGAGTGGATATGTCCATGTATCATATTAGGTACTTTGGATTAATATGATATTCACATGATTACCTATAATTGATTACTTGATTACCTATACTATGACCTGGGACAATTATTAAAAGTTTCTTCAGCCATTTATGTGGTGTTTAAATATATTGGTATGGTATAATATTACTTAATATATCATATAAATGAATTAAATACATGTTATGTGATTATTTTGGTTTTCTTTTTATGGTATTTATGTAAATTTAAATACCAATTACAGCTTAAAGATAAATTTCTCATATAACTTATAATTAAAATCTCATTTAACCAAGCCTCAACTATGATTTTATTTGGATAAAGAAAAATGTTAAAAGTAAATCATGTGATAATTTTCCTTGATTATTATGTGGTGTTAGATATATAAAATTCAACGTATAACTTATAAAGTGCTTTCACCTATAACTTGTACATGGTATTTATTTTATATGAACTGAGTAATGGAGTATATAGTATATTGTAAGATATAGATTGTAAAAAAATGTTTACCCCACAAGTATGTGTTGTTCAAAGTATATGGAAGTAGGGGGTTATTTTAAAAAAATTAAAAAAAATAAAAAAATTAAAAAAATTAAAAAAATTAAAAAAATTAAAAAAATTAAAAAAATATTTTTATATATCATGAAATTATTCGAAATTATCAAAGTATAAGTGTAGTGAAAGATAAAGAGAATATTTGTATATATAGAAGACCTGAAAAAGATAAAAAATTAAATATAGAAAATTAAATACAGAAAATTAAATACAGAAATGAAAATGGACATGAGACACTATGATACTAATGTTTAGTAAAATCACATGAGGTTCCCCTATGTCTCCTACCCTAAAGAAGGCTTGAGAGGGTTATATAACACCTTGGTTTTAACAAAAGTCCAATAACCAAAAAGTGAACCTCCCTTTGTTTTAATGGAATCCCAAGAACTAAAAAAATTCCCTTGATATTTAATAGAAAAATAAATAAACCAAAAAATCTTGCTTTTTATAGAAATAAAATAACCATGAAACCCTTGTTTTTGAATGGAAAATTTCAAAACCCCAATTATGATAAAGAGGAGGAATAAAATACATGGTTCTCCTTTTGAAAAACCCATTACAAAGCTATATCAAATCTTAGTAAAATATTATAAGATAATATAAGGGTTGTGTAAGAGAGAAAAGTTTCAATTGAGATATAGAGAGCCATGGGTTTTTATAAGAAATTATAAGACTCTTAAGAGAAGAAAGATAAAGAGGAACATACAAAAGATAAAATCTTGTAAGATCAATGAAACATAAATATTATTGAAGAAGATAAAGCCTTCTAATACTTCCTGTAGAACATATCAATTCCCACAAATTATAATAACTCGGTCATCTTTGTAATTGGATAAAAAAGATTGAAATGTTGATGCCCATTAAAGATCAGTGAGAAATCCTTTATTGTTGGAGATTAGAGATAATTCCTTTGTATTTGTGATCCATTTAGATGATGATAAAAGCCTCCAATACCATCTATTTATATCCTCCTTGGGCATTGTAGTCATCTAAGTTTTACAAAATCCATTAAAACCCAAGGGAAACCATTTAATAAAGTAATAAATTCACCCTTAAGGTTCAAAAATGGCACCATTTTATAGCCACTTGATTCCATTGTCTAGTGTAACACCCCAAGATTTCATAGTACGTTATTTCTTCAAAGTAATTCAATAACTTGCACTACACACAACACTGAGTTCTAGCGCACCATGAATTACCAAACTAGCCGTTCAAAAATAGTTATGAATATTATTAACTAAATTTTGAACTTTATATAATCCTTATAATTTTTGTGTCCATATTATGAGTTTCTTAGACATAATGTAAGAACAAATACATTTTTTTCAGATAAAAGAAGTATTTTTCAAAAAGTGAAATTTTTCCTCCATTTAATGGTTAAGAATTTTTAAATAAAATATTTGAAACATTTATATATTCAATTTTTCAAAATAAACTTCTTCTTTAGAATAGGGACATAAGAATTTAGTTTCAATAAAGTTTTGGTGTTTTTCTGATAATTTTCATATTTGGGTGAATAGTGAAAAATACTATATTTTATTTAGAAACAAATTTTTTAATCAAAATAATTTATAGTGTTAAATTATTGATTTTAATGGTTTGGAAGTATAAATATATTATATTTTTACCATTTAATACAATGATGGTCATTGTAAGTAATTTCACTTTGAAGTTGGACATAAACAAGTGTCAAAATTTTGATAGTTATTATTTCTTAAAAATACGCCTTTTGGTTTTGACAGTTGGAATTAATTTTTAATTAATAAATACAACTTATATGTTTTGAATTTGGTAAAACAAACATCATTATTTAATTTGGAATATTAAAATTAGCTTAGGGTGAATTTTTGGTGTTTTTATGAAAACTTTTAATTTTTGATGAATAGTGAAAAACATTGAGTTATTCGTTAAAACTGACTTTTTATTTAAATAATTATTTATTTTATTTAAATTTATTTTAGGTCAAAATAGATACGTAATACCTATATAAGTTCAATTTAATTCATTGGAGTCAGTTTATAATAAATTTAGATATATAAAAAGTTTATTGAACTTTTCACCGTCTTTTACCCAACTCCTAGGAGAATTTGCAAATTCACCTAAAAATTAATTTTACCGCTTCTGTGAATAGAATTTAAAAAATCCGAGAGAAAAGGTTAATATCAAGGAGTAAAAGGTGGTTCAATAAGATAAAAATAATTTTTTGTGGATAGTAGCTTTTTTACTTTTATTTACCATAGTTAAAAGTATATAGGGAAATTAAGTGTAAAAATGATATTATTATTACCCTAACACATGTCCTAATTCTATTTAATAAGTATAATTAGACCAAAAAAACATTAGGAATAAAATATGAACCTATTTTGTCCACTTGGATTGGATTAGTACATTTATTGTTATTTAATTCAAAGAAGATTTAAAAGAGTTAAAATTAATGTTTAATAACTAAAACATTTTTAATATGGGGTTATACATAAGATAAATCCTATTATAAATATTAATTATAAAGATAAAAATATTTCATACATAATGATATTTTATTTATAATTTTTAGACATTATATAATTTAATTTATTCATGACACAATGGTGATGCAGTAATTACCTAATTAGTGAAATATTAAAATAATTGATATTATAAATATCCAAATAAATGTAATTTGATACTTTTTATGAATTCCAATACTTTTATGGGTTAATATGACATATTATTATTGGTTATATGAATTTAATTCGAAGTAATAATGATTTTATGAATTTATCAAAAACAAAATACCCAATAGTGTCAAAATTGACATAAAAGAGTTTTTATAACAAATATTATATTATTAATTGATATAATATTCAAAAAAATATACGGTTCGGCAGAATGACTTATATAATGATAGGTGTATCATTAATGCACTACTTGGGGGTCTCCTGGAAGTATATAGTAAGTTTATTAACTATATAATATAAAAATACAAAGAGACATGGTAAATGTCAAACTATTTAAGTAAGAGTTAAATCTGAAAGATAAGGTTACTATAGTGACCCAAACCTATCTAAAATATATTGGTTGAGTTTTCTTCGACCCATACCCACATTATAATTTTAATAATCCACTTTGGAGCCATTAGAAACCGAATATGAATTTATTATAAATTAATACTTTAAGTTTTTCCTAAAGAGCCCCTCCCCCCCTTATAAAAGGACACTACTTATAACCAATTCATCACACCTATAAAGCCTTTTGGCTCATCCAAACTCTGCCCAATTAAGCTACCCTCATCCCTATCTTGATTCTAGAATCCTTAACTTATGCATAAAGCACTTCAAGAGTCCTTTTTGGTTCAAACCAAAGGGAGTTACCCAAATTAAAGGTAACGATTTCTCTTAGCTTCTTTTCTTTTATTTTACTTCTCCAAACCCTAAACTCTTCTTATTATTTTCTTTTGTAACAAAACCAGTATCCAAAATATACTAGGTTATTTTTATGAGAATTATTCTAACTACACTTACACACACCTCTATCTAATGGGTGAATAACATAATGTTTCTGTGGATGGCAACGAAACGCCTCATGAAACGATGATTCTTTAATTATCTCCTACCGCCTCTCATGGTGGACATTATGATGGAACTATAATTAAATATAATATTAATGATATTTATTTTATATATAATCTTCTGTAATTCCATTTTATAGCATAAAATAATTCGTTTCAAGTTGTATATGTATATACGATAATTTCATTTGAGGAAGTGCGGACTACCACCCCCTCAAAGTGATATGACTCATTCATAACATACATGGAACGTATAAAGGATGGTGTTAATGAAATTAAGTAACATATATAAGATATTACATTGGAATAATAATATACCTATTTATCAATTGGTTTTTATTCCTTTTAATATGAAAAATTAAATGGAAGTAGCGTTCGTGCGTACATACGGATTACCGTCTCCACGAACGCGATGAGATTCATTTCCCCATCATATCCATTCAAGAATAATTCTCATTTGAAGATTAAAAGTAATGTTTAAGGACTTTATATCATTATAGATATGAATATTATACATCCTATCCATAACAGACATGACTTACGTAACAAAGAATATAAAGGAAAACGAATCAGTTAACACCCGAAATGACGATAATACTAAAATATTATTAACAAAGAAATATCAAAAGACCATATATGATATCATATTTATGTATATGATTCTTGTATAATTTAATTACAATTATTTAAATATTATACACGAGGTTAACCTACACTCTATCAAGTAAAAGTACAAGGTAAGGGTTTATTTCACAATCTCTTCATTATCCGAGATTGTTTAAACGTAATTATCTATTTGGACCTGTTTATCATCCACATCCATGTTTCTTAAAAATGTATTTCAAAACATTCTTAATATTTTACAGAATATGGGTTAAATTCATTTATACACTTGTTTGAATTTTTATAAGAAGTTTATAAAGGAATCTTTACATCATTTTCCAAACAAGGTCCTTTTTAACCTTTTCGACAAATTGAGGTAAGAATGTATGTTTTTTAAATTATATGGTGGGTGAGCATATTTTCCACCATTGTAAAACCTTTTAAGATTATCTTACAAGCTTATAAGAATATTTTCAAAGTAAATGTTTTATTTTATAATTATGTGACTTTTAAATTATTTCAAAAAAAGAGATATTTCTCTCAAATAGTTTTGATTTCATATATGTCAACATCCTTTGATGGATTTTAAGATTATTTGAAGTTGATTTACTATGATACAAAACTTACACATTGTATTGAAGGTTTTGTGATAATTTTTACTGTGGATGTGTTATTTTTATACCATTCATTGTTTATGGAGAAAGTATTTACATTTCATATGCTAGTTTTAATAGAAATTTTTATGTTATATTTAAACCTATTCATATGAGGAATGCATTGGACTTAGTAAGTGACGGGTGGATCCCGCTATAGCTCCTCGATGCATTGATAGGTCTCATAAGAAAAACTAGTGTCTTGGAACGAGGCCTTGACAAAATCATATTTGTATTTTTGGCACAAGGCCTTGGCTATGTGGTTATGATAGTCTGGAATTATGCATTCCATCATTATGAAAGTGGTTATTGATATTGCATGTGATTATTCTACTAGTAGAATATCTGTGTGAAAAAGTAAATGGAATTATTTCATTTTATTTCTACCATATTATACTGAAGTTCATGTTTAAAAGGATTTTGTTTTAGTTATACACTGCCTCAAATGTTTATGCTTATTTATGAGAGTTTCCGCTATATTGTTATCCTTACTGAGCATGTGAGCTCACCCCTTTATATGTTTTATTTTTCCCAGGATGTGAAGAAATATTTTATGAATAACCTGTAGGGATAGTCTGAAGGGGATATGATTGTGTAATATAGAGACTATTTCATTGTAGTTTTTCACTTTATGATGTAATGTAACATTTATGAATGTATCTAGTGTTTCCAAGGCTACTAAACTAATCGGTCTTTCGAGACTTGATCTTTTGTGATAATGCCAATGTTATGTAATAATGCACCGACTCTATGTAACTGGGGTCGGGGCGTTATAGTTGGTATCAGAGGAAGTTTAGTACCAACCTTGGAAGCTAGATTTAGATAAAATCTGATTAGAGCACATAACCCTAAGATATAATTTGAGGATTAGAATAGAAGAATTTCCTAGAATTTTGGTATTGTAGAGATTTTGTGAGTTTTCCAAGCAAGAAATCCCTGTTTGGATACTAGTAGGTGGAGGCGGATCTGGCACAAATGTACCTAGGGGTAAAACTCGAAAACACCGCTTTGAGTTAGACTCGAATGAGAACTGGTGCACGGCAACGAGACTTGCTGCACTCTTGGTTATGACACTCCCAGGGGATATGCTTAGGATAATTCTCACTTCCTTTACAAACCATTATGAAGGGTTTATGAGTATATACTTTCTAAATGAAAACATTTTTTTGATTGTGAATTATATTCGTAAACTATTCAGTTTACATTAGTTATTTGGCATTGCAATTCAAAAACTGACCTAGTGTATGCCATTATATAGAAATGATTCCCAGTAGAAGGAATGTGAACTCCAGCAATACGTATGATCCAAAGAGTAAGAATGATCATATATTTCACAATATTAAGCCAACATTTATAAGGTAAATAGTCTCCCATATATTCTCAACATATGAATAAATAATATAATGTGTTAATAAGATAAGTTAATAATTCTTTGAGTCCTATGGCTTTTAAGGGAAGTAAGAGAAGAAAAGGATGTAAGAGAGAGATGGATAAAGGGAAGATGGAAAAGAAGAATTTTCCCATATGTGATAACTGTGGGAAGAAACACCCTTGAACTTTCCTAAAAGGAATGCGAGTTTGTTATAAGTGTGTAGAAAATGGACACCATATACGTGACTTCAAACGTAAGAACAAGGTTTGAAATGTATAATGCTTCATCTGAAAGGAGTTGGGACACTACACGAACCAATGTCCAAATCATCGAAGTATGACCCAAATGATGATATTGGATAATAATCAAGTTATGATACTAACACAGATGAGGAGGAATGATTAGAGTTATTATGATTTTATTAGAGAATTATGTCATTTGAGTGTTGTATCAACAATTCACTGGTTATAATAATTATGGAGTATATAAGGATTGTACTGCAGTACTATTTCATTAAGGACTTAAGATTGTGTGGAAACAAGAAAAGTGACTAAATAACAGGTTAAATTTTTGAAAAATATATGGTTGAGAGAAAGATAAACCATAATATGGTTCTGATACCGAGGTAGTGATTTTGGGATAAAACATGATTGATTTGGATAAATTATATTGGATATTCTTGACTACCTTGAAACTAATTAATGATTTGTATATTACATCATTGTTGGAGTTTACAACATTTTTGGATAGAAGTAGTATATTCAGTACTCTATAAGTAATAAGGGATCATGAATGTAATCAATAAGGTTTTATGGTAATTCAGGATGTTGCAGTGTTTTAAAAGAATAAATGATAAAAGTGTTCAGATGTTATTACGCGGAAAAATGGATCTTCATTGTGTTTACCTTCCTTATAAATTTTGGACTATGAGATTATAGAGAAGTATTTTGGATAATTCTAGTTTGAGATTATTTTTGGGTTTCTATAAAAGGACAACCCGGAGGTCAGTCAACAAACCATCGTGTCCGGTAAGGCCGCGAGACTTGAACCGAAAACCGAAGGGCGACATGGGTGTATCACCCACCACTAACCCACGTGATGTCCTGGATTAAATAATGTAGTTTTTTTAAAGGGTCTGGTAGATGAATTATAAATTCAATTTTTTGGAACCCTATATGAATAGGATAAGTAGAATAATTTTTTTATTATCTTTTAGAGTGAAAGATAATTTTGTGGTAGAAATTAGTTAAAGGATGGAACTCTACTTGTCAAGTATATATTTTTTCTTATATTATTCTATGAAGAAATTAATTCTTAAACATTAGTTAAGGGATATTAAAACTAAAAATGTGTTATCCTAATACCTTATATTTTTTTGAATCGATCATTTTTTAAATCATCATAGATTGATTGATTTGAGGCCCTTAATTCTACAATTGTTTGTTATTGATGAACTCAATCACTCCCTATAAATATTTTCGTTTTCCTCTAATTATATGTCTCTAATTTCCACCAATTCTCTCTTAATCGAGATCATAATTTGGTGGTGAATTTTTCATTCCCCCTTTTTGTCTTATTAAGACTAAATTCTATAAACCCAATTTCTGATGTGGGTTTTCCTAAAAAGATATTTTTTATTTTTAACCTTTTATTTTTGAAGAAAGATTTGAAATTGTGAGGATGCAATTTATTGATGGAGGGAATAATGTAACACCCAAAGATTTCATAGTATGTTATTTCTTCAAAGTAATTCAATAACTTGCACTACATGAAACACCGAGTTCTAGCGCACCATGACTTACCAAACTAGCCGTTCAAAAGTTGTTATGAATAGTATTAACTAAAATTTTAACTTTATCTAATCCTTATAATTTTTGAGTCTATATTATGAGTTTCTTAGACATAATGTAAGAAAAAATACATTTTTTTCAGATAAAAGAAATATTTTTCAAAAAAATGAAATTTTACCGCCTTTTAATATAGAAGCATTTTTAAATCCAATATTTGAAACTTTTATATATTCAATTTGACAAAATAAACTTCTTCTTTATAATCTGGTCATAATAATTTTGTTTCAATAAAGTTTTTGTGTTTTTCTAATAACTTTTATATTTGGGTCAAAAGTGAAAAATACTATATTTTAATAAAAAACAAATTTTTTAATCAAAATAATTTATAGTGTTAAATTATACATTTTAATAGTTTTTAAGTATAAATAGATTATATTTTTACCATTTAATCCAATGATGGTCATTTTAAGAAATTTCACTTTGAAATTGGACATAAACAAGTGTCAAACTTTTGATAGTTATTATTTCTTAAAAATACGCCTTTTGGTTTCGACAGCAGGAATTCATTTTAAATTAATAAATAAACCTTATATTTTTTTAATTTGGTAAAATATACTTCATTATTGAATTCGTAATATCAAAATTATCTTAGGGTGAAGTTCTGGTATTTTTCTGAAAACTTTTAATTTTTGATGAATAGTGAAAAACATTGAGTTGTTGATTAAAACTGACTTTTTATTTAAATAAATATTTATTTTATTTAAATTTATTTTAGGTAAAAATAGATACATAATACCTATATAAGTTCAATGTAATTCATTGAAGTCATTTTATAATAAATTTAGATATATAAAAATTTTATTGAACTTTTCACCGTCTTTACCCACCTCCAAGGAGAATTTGCAAATTCACATAAAACTTAATTTTACCGCTTCTGTAAATGGAATTTCAAAAATTCAAGCGACATGGTTAATATCAAGGAGTAAAATGTGGTTCAATAAGATAAAAATAATATTTTCTGAATAGTAACTTTTTACTTTTATTTACCATGGTTAAAAGTAAATAGGGTAATTAAGTGTAAAAATGATATTATTATTACCCTAAAACATGTCATAATTATATTGGATATGTATAATTAGACCAAAAAAAACATTAGTAATAAAATATGAACCTCTTTGGCCCACTTGGATTAGATTAGGACATTTATTATTACTTAATTCAAAGAAGAGTTAAAAGAGTTAAAATCAATGTTTAATAACTAAAACATTTTTAATATGGGGTTATACATAAGATAAATGAGATTATAAATATTAATTAAAAAGATAAAAACATTTCCTACATAAAGGTATTCTATTTATAATTTTTAGACATTAAATAATTTAATTTATTTATGACACAATGGTGATACTGTAATGACCTAATTAGTGAAATATTAAAATAATTGATATTATAAATATCCAAATAAATGTAATTTGAGACTTTTTATGAATAAAAATAATTTTATAGGTTAATATGACATATTATTATTGGTTATATCAGTTTTATTCGAAGTAATAATGCTTTTATGAATTTATCAAAAACAAAATACCCAATAGTGTCAAAATTGACATAAAAGAGTTTTTTAAACCAATTTTATATTATTAATTGATATAATATTCCTAAAAATCTATGGTTATACCAAGGGACATATATAATGATAGGTGTATCATTAATGGACCACTTGGGGGTCTCTTGGAAGTATATAGTATGTTTATAAACTATATAATATAAAAATATAAAGAGACATGGTTAATGTAAAACTATTTAACTAAGAGTTAAATCTAAAAGATAAGGTTACTATAGTGACCCAAACCTATCTAAAATATATTGGTTGAGTGGTTTTCAACCCATAACAACCTTATAATATGAATAATCCACTAGGGAGCCATTATAAACCAAATATTAATTTATTATAAATTAATACTTTAAGTTTTTCCCAAAGAGCCCCTCCTCCGCCTTATAAAAGGACACCACTTATAACCAATTCCTCACACCTCTCAAGCCTTTTGGCTCGTCCAACATCTTCCCAATTATTCTACCTACATCTCTCTCCTCATCCTAGAATCTTTAATTTAGGCATAAAGCACATAAAGATTCATTTTTGGTTCAATCCAAAGGGAGTTACCCAAATCAAAGGTAACAATTTCTCTTAGCTTATTTTCTTTTATTTTACTTCTCCAAACCCTAAACCCTTATTATTAATTTATTTTATAACAAAAAAACTATCCTAAATATACTATTATATTTTTATGAGAAGTATTTGAACTACACTTACACACACCTCCATCTAATTGGTGAAGAACATAATGTTTCTGTGGATGGCAACCAAACGCCTCACGAAACGATGATTGTTCAATTATCTCCTACCGCCTCTCATGGTGGCCATTATGATGTCACTATAATTAAATATGATATTAATGATATTTATTATATATATAATCTTCTGAAATTCCATTTTATAGCATACCATTATTCGTTTCATGTTGTATATATATACGATAATTTCATTTGAGGAAGTGCGGCCTACCGCCCCCTCAAAGTGATATGACTCATTCATACCATACATGGAACATATAAAGGATGGTGTTAATGAAAATAAGTAAAATATATAATATATTATATTGGAATAATAATATACTTATGTATCAATTTGTTTTTATTCCTTTTAAAATTAAAAATGAAATGGAAGTAGCGTTCGTGCGTTCGTACGAATTACCGTCTCCATGAACGTGATGAGATTCATTTCCCCATCATATCCATTAAAGACTAATTCTCATTTGATGATTAAAATTATTTTTTAATTAGTTGATATAATTCTGTATATGAATAAGATACATCCTATCCATAACAAACACGACTTACGTAACAAAGCATATAAAGGAAAACGAGTCAGCTAACACACGAAATGATGATAATACTAAAATATTATTAACAAAGCAATATTAAAAGATCATATATGATATAATATTTATCTATATGATTATTTTATAATTTAATAACAATGATTTAACTATTATATAGGAGGTTAACCTACAATCTATCAACTAAAAGTACAAGGTAAGGTTTTATTTCACAATCTCTTCATTATCCGAGATTGTTTATACGTAATTATCTATTGGGACCTCTTTATCATCCACATACATGTTTCTTAAAAATGTATTTCAAAATATTCTTAATATTTAAAATAATATGGTTTAAATTAATTTATACCCATGTTTGAATTTTTATAATAAGTTTTTAAAGTAATCTTTACATCATTTTCTAAACAAAGTCCTTTTTAACCTTTTCGACAAATTAAGGTAAGAATGTCTTTTTTTAACTTATACGGAAGGTGAAGATATTTTCCACCATTGTAAAATATTCGAAGATTCCCTTAAAAGATTATAAGAATATTTTCAAATTAAATGTTTTATTTTATAATTATGTGGCTTTTAAATGATTTGAAAAAAAGAGATATTTATCTCAAATAGTTTTGATTTCATCTATGTCAACATCCATTGATGGATTTTAAGCTTATTTTAAGTTGATTTATTATGATACAAAACTTCCTTATTGTATTGAAGGTTTTGTGATATGTTTGAATGTGGATGTGTTATTTTTATACCATTCATGTTTTATGGAGAATGTATTTACATTTTGTATGCTAGTTTTAATATGAATGTTTATGTTATGTTTGAACCTGCTCATATGAGGAATGAATTGGACTTAGTAAGTGACGAGTGGAGCCCCCCTGTAGATCCTTCATGCATCAGTAGGTCCCATGAGACAAACTAGGGTCTTGGCACGAGGCCATGAAAAAATCTTATTTGTAGTCTTTGTACGAGGCCTTGGCTACATGGTTATGATAGTCTGGTATTATGCATTCCATCATTATGAAAGTGGTTATTGACATTGCATGTGATTATTAGAATAGTAGAATATCCATGTGAATAAGTAAATGGAATTATTTCATTTTATTTTTTCCATATTATGCTAAAGTTCAAGTTTAAAAGGCTTTTGTTTTAGTTATACATTGCCTTAAATGTTTATGCTTATTTATGAAAGTTTCCGCTATATTGTTATCTTTACTGAGCATCTGAGCTCACCCCTTTCTTTGTTTTATTTTTCCCAGGATGTGAAGAAATATTTTATGACTGACCTGTAGGGATAGTCTGAAGGGGATATGAGTGTGATCTATGGAGAAAATGTCATTTTAGTTTTTCACTTTATGATCTAATGTAATATTTATGAATGTATATAGTGTTTCCAAGGCCTCTAAACTAATCGGTATTTTGAGACTTGATCTTTTGTGATCATGCCAATGTTATGCAATAATGCACAAACTCTGAGTAACTGGGGTCAGGGCATTAAATCTAGTCGGTGTGCAAGGTAGTAGCACAACATCTCAAGAACTCTCACTATCTTGATGATGAACTTCCAATGGGTAGATGGTGTGAAAGGTAGTTGAATAATAGTTTATAAATATAATGTGGTTAACCCAAGCATACCCACAGGTGTTACAAACTAGGTATGTAGTAAGGGCTCATTCACTACATTCTAGAATGATAGTAATGATATACTCGACCAAATATTTTCATGGTTTTTACCCCTAGATGAATCTTTGGAAAAACTATACCCCCCTATAGTATCTTGAAAAGAATATATTTTTAGTAAATCCATATAATAATAACATTACCAAATATTTTTTGATGCTATCATGTACTAAGTCTCATCTTAAGGCCTCTCAATTTTTTTTTCCACATCCTAGTTTCTAAAAAGAAAAAAACATTGCCCTGATACCAATTATAGTGACCCAAACATTACATACTTAAACATTACATCTTATTAGATTAATATTCATTACATATCAATATGATCCATGACAAAATTGTAAAGGTGTAGTGTCATAGGAAACTTAGATACATAAACTAATGGTATATAAAATATCTACATAATCTCTCATATAGTTCATCATAACTAGAACCCTTCTTAGGAAAAACACATGTAAAACCTTTCTTCTTAATCTGGGGAAAGGAAACATAAGAAAGGGTGAGCTAAAATTATTAATAAAGTTACAAATAAGAGATATTAATCAATGGTCATAAATGATCATAATACAAGCATAGGGGTATGATTAAATGACCAAAACATACAAAATTCATACCCAATCATTCAATTATCATTAATCATGAATATTTTTATACATATTTTTCATAATATAACACATTATTCATAATGGTATGTAAATATCAATAATCAATCATGCACCATTAGAACATAACATATCAATGAGGTATAAGTTTGTGTCATTCAAATAAGCATAAAAAATCATTTCCTTAGTAAAGGATCACTTTAAAGACTATCATATTGGATTTGGTTCACTCCCCATTCCATCATTTTCTTAGTCAAAGTTCACTCTCTAGACCATATTATTGGAAAAATTCTCTTACTGAACTCAATTAAATATATATTTAAGTACATATTATCTCATGAGATATCTATACATAACCAATGCATTGGAGGGATATATAATTCAGGATCACCTATCAGATAATAAAAACCTAGCATACGTGTCCCACAATATCATAAAATATTCACCGTTTCATTATATCATAACCCATGGAAAGTTTATGGGTTTTTTAAACATTTCATCATTATATTTATAAACCATACTAAGAAAGAATAAATATGGTAAAATTAGATTATATATATAGTAAATAATAATAATAATAATAATAATATTTTATTTTAGATGAATAAACTTTGAAAGATCACTAGAACATCTATTCATTAAAATAAACTTTTCATTTTGAAATTAAATAACTAAAATATAAAAATTTACAAAATATTAAAGACAAAATTTTCTTTATAACGAACCATAGATAAATAATAATGAATCTTAATATATAAGAGTATTCATTATGGTATGTAAATCCTTTCACGTGGTTTCTATTGAAACAAATATTCCTTTTTCATTTTGGATAAAAAGTAAAAGGGTCAACTTTTGGAAAATGATAGGAAAATTCCTTTAATTTTTTTATAGAAATTCAAAAATGGGTCAAAATTACTTAAATTTATCTTTGTAGAATAGTAAAAACATTTATGAATTTTTTATTTAAAATATTTACATTGAATAAATTATTACTGATCGAAGAGATAAATAATTGTGGTTTTCATTATAATTATTCTTTCAAACTTTTGAGTACCAACATAGAGAAAAATGAAAGGAAAACATGTAATCTATTGAAATAAAAAGGATATAAAAATAAATAAAATTTGGGATAGATAGATCATATAAATATTTAATCATAAATTTAATCATAAAAAATCCTTAAAAAAAAATATTATAACATAAACCCCTTAGCTCAAGTCTATCCTGCATCATAAGCACTATAACCTCCTCTTCTTTGAGATACCTCATTTTGAATATAGCTTAAGCCTTAAAGGATTAGTCATTAGAGAATAGAATAAGATAAAGGATGAAGGAAATGAATACTAGATGGTGTTTGAGTGGGGATTTTCTGATCTAGAAGGCTCAATGGTTTGAATAAGGGAGGAGAAGATGTGCCCTTTTATAAGTGAGGAGAGGGAGGAAGATGAAATTTTCTAAAATATTTCAATGACTTGAGGACACTTTCCAAGGAAAGTGTATCCAGATTGGAAATTATTAGAAGGTAATATAATATAAGGTTGAAATATAGTTATAGAATAATAATTATACAACTGCAGGTGGAAATATTACCATTGTCTTTTTTATTTGACCCTTTAATAAACACGTTTTAACCATAAACGTGGTGACACAATTTTACTATTTTTACTATTCATTAAAACAAAAAATTATGTTTATACTAACTGAAAATTTAAAATATGTTTTTCCATAGTTAATTTTTATAATTGGAATAATTTCATTTCAAATATGGGTGAAAAATGTAACAAAAACCTATTTTATAAAAAAGGAATTTTTAAGCATAAAAATTAATTTACATCCATTTATTTCCATTAAGAAATAATAAAATGAATGATAAAATAAATTATTGGATATATAATCTATAAATTTCTTTATATTAATAAATTAAACGTGATTAATTTAATTTTTATGATAAAAATACATTTCACGGATAAAAATAGTTTTTAGAAAAATGTTTTTTAAGAAAAAGAAATGAACTTATATAAAAATAAAGTATAATGATGATTAATATGTAATTAATTACATTATATATAATTAAAGAATAATTATCTTAATTTATAATAATATTCAAAACATAATGATACTATTACTTAAAAACAAATGGTTGTTTTCTTACAAAAATCGGTGTTTTCACTATTCACAAAAACAATTTTTTTATAAAAAATATAAAATTTAACTTTGAGATAATATTGAAATTTTAATTTTAAAAATTATATCAATTTATTTAAATAATATTTATAGAAATAATATAAATTAATTTTGATATTTGTGCACAAAATGTAATAAAAACAACTTTTGAAGAAAATATATTTTTGAAGCATAAAATAAATGATTGAGTAATATTTCATTATAAATTATCCAATACATTTTCATTATTTAAAACAATTATATATATTTTTCATAATTTAGTTATTGCTGTTTATATATTCCATTTTAATGTCTAGGTTATAAAGGATTACTATATAACTATTCATTTTGACTTGGGGCTATGTGTAAAGAAAGCTATAAAAAACTTGATGATTATGTTAAAGAAATTAATATAAACTCTTGGTGTCTGATAGGAATAGATAATTTAAACATATACCCCCATATAATACAAATAAATCATTTAAAAACATGTTACTTCTTGGATTTTACAACATTCCCATCTCCACATATTTTTTATTTATTGAAAATGCACCGTATGATATTTCAATGAGGTATGATTGAAAAACATTATATAGTATCAAAAGCTAGTTCATTTTAGTTTATAAATTTTGGGTCTCATAGTGTTAGATAATAAAACAATTGAAGATGAAATAAGTTTGTTTTCACTAAGATTGGTTAATAAAGTTTTTAGAACCACAACATGTTTATAGTTTTTATGAATTTTAGATGGAAGATAGAAAAATTTAGGTCATTTATGTCTATCATTTTTTAATTTAATTCACAAATTAAATTCTTATATTTTCAAAAATTATTAAAACACTTATTTTGAGAAATCCCTTGCATAATAGTATTATTTTTTTGATAGATCACAATATCAGAAGAACCAAAACTAGGAATTTTTATAATCACATTGGGAAAAAAGGATCTTGTTATGATTTTGTTCACCTTAGGGGAATTTAGAATAAGATATTTTAGGATCCTTGATTTCAGATTTGAAATATTTAACATATGATTGATATTTTAATTTCATACCCAAATTATCCTACTATTTTGATGGAATATTATTTTCATTAATAATTTTTTTATCATTTAAAACTCATTTATAGTTTTAGAGTTTTTTTTCAAAGTATAAAGTTTATGAAAACCATTTTCAAGTTTATAACAACTACATTTTGGGTCTTCTAACTTAGGGGACTTAATAAGAGGTAGAGAAATGATAAGATGAATGAGATAGAGACTGAGACATTAGAGGGCTAACCTCATCACCTTTCTTGAGATATACCATGGGGAATTTAGGACTTTAGTTTCTTGAGGAGGATGAATCACTCTAAGTAAAAACTTTAAGATCTTTGTTACATTTATTCTTTTGTTTCCAGTACATTTTTTAGATTATACATTCTGGTTTAAGACGACTCTTTTTTTTAAACTAGTACTCGCCTATGCATTTATACGGTGACATAACACAATTCTTAGATTATGCGTTCACATGGTGATATGGTTCAATGGTTTTTTAAGAATACAATACTAATTTTCAATGTTAATAATGAACATGAATAT
Source organism: Viscum album (assembly GCA_963277665.1). Classification (NCBI taxonomy): domain Eukaryota; kingdom Viridiplantae; phylum Streptophyta; class Magnoliopsida; order Santalales; family Viscaceae; genus Viscum; species Viscum album. The sequence goes on from OY728153.1 coordinate 32,867,058, forward strand.
TCAATATTTTGAAATCACAAAATAATAACACTTATTATTATAATACAATTGACAGAATATAGAGACATCATTATGATAGTAGATTAAATTTTGGATAAATATATTTGAAAAGATGAAGAAGAATCTATAATAATTAAAACATTATTTTCATAATGAAAATTTAAATTAAATGAATCAAAAGAACATTGAAATTGACCTTTGAAGTTATGATAATTATAGTAAATAATTTTGTAACTGAGGCCATACTAATGTAAAAAAAAACATGGAATAAATGATTAGATTTCACAAAATATTATCATATAGTAATAACATAATACATATAACTAACAAATAATATTGAAAATAGTAATCAAAATATTGACCAAAAATATATTTTTTGCAAGTCAAGTCACTTTAAATCAAAGTACAGGTGAGTATGTAGATAAAAAATTCTTGATATAAATTAGCATGAAAGAAAAAGGTGCATAATGAATTCCTACAGGAGACAATATAGACTTGTGAAAGAATTATAATGTGATCTATCTATCCAATTACATGAGGAGGTACACCCTCACCATGATATGGTTGCTTTTTAGGGTATCAATAAGGCTAGTGAAAGTATTAATGCTGATCATCAAACTCTTGAAGTATCATCTAAGGGCCAAGATAAAGATGGTGATTCTATGAAGGATGGTGATATCACAAGTAGGATATCAGTTGTAGTTAGTGTGTTATTAAGGGACACTGATGATGTTGGAATGGATGTGGAATCTGAAATAGTGGATTCCTCTACTAGCAATCCAGTCAGAGGATCCATCTACTACCAAGAATGTTGAAGGAATCTAAACCAGTAGATCCTTCTGAATCAGTTGGAGTTGGTGTGTAATTCCCTGCATATGGAATATTCATTGGATTAAACACTCTAGTACTGTATCCTCCTAGAGTTTACCCTATAAGTAACAATACCCTAACAACTGTGGAAAATAAATAATACATTCTTTTAACCTAAAACATCATAGAGGTGCTCTCGAGTATGTTGATGTATGGAGAAAATCCAAACAACATCAATGATAAACCAGTGGAATGGTTAATTGATTTCATGTTTATGAGTTTAAGTATAGTATAACCATGTGTGACATATGGATTTGAAATGCTTAAAGACCAAATTAAAAATAGTTCAAGAAAATTCAACTATTTTTTAACGTGGAATTATATTTGTCAGGAGATTTGGTGATAGAATAAGAGGTAATATTCCAGGATATCATGGCCTAAAAAATCATCCAACATGTCTATCTTCAATGTTTCATAGATATAAACAGTAATCTCATTCAAAGTAAATGTTCTTCATGACATGTTTTCAGTTCTATATGTTTTTAATTAGTGTACATATATAACATATTAAGAATAAATATAAATCCAGTGTTTCTATATATGCGCAATTGATAAAAGCATTGAAATGTATATATTTTAAATGAAAAGATACCTAAGAAAGGTTATCAAAAATTTCTCTGTAGACAATGTTTTGCATATAGTTAGAGGTTGGATTATCTCTATCATCAAGAACAATTTTCAAACCCCTTGCTGACATGACTCTAGATACAACAACATAAAGTTGTCTATGAGAGAACACAATCTTGATAAGATATAAATAAACATAAGAAAGAGATTTACCTAGACTATTATTAATAGTCATTTCATAAGAAACAGTAAAAGGATATTGTCTTATTTGTAATTTGAAAGGCCATCTATCATCATTGTGTGTCATATTTATTCTTGCGATGAATGCAAGATACCTGGAATGACTACCAATTAAAATTTCCACTCTGATGACATGGTCACCCTAGTGTGTGACAATCAGATGAGTACCATTGTTCATTGGTCTAAATTTCTAAACAACATAATGGGTACTTCGATCTTCAAAGTAATTTTGTATACAGGAAGCCCAAGAACATTGATACTATTTAAAATGTTAGTTGTATATATGTTCTCAGGCCAATATGTATTAAAAATGGAATTGAAAATATAATCATAACTAAAGTAATATTTTCCATCTAATGTACTAAGAGTTAACATATAATCATTGACTTCCTTTAAAATTTCACAGGTTGGTACTAATATAGAACAAACTTTCAAATATGATACATCTCCAAAGATATCATTTAAATCTTTCTATGAAAATTCAAAAGATTCTCCTATTGGGTATTCATTTGTTCTCAGAAGATATGTTGATGGTATTTGAATGCATCCATCCCCATAAATGAGCTCACCAATGCGTCCCTCACTAATATCCAAAATCCACTTAGAAAATTGTTGAACTTCATCAGAACCATCATTTAAATCTATGGATTGCAACCTAATGTTTTGGGTCAATGTTAAAACCTATCAGTGTTTACATAGATATGATGACCTTATACTTTCAAATAAAATATCACTTCTATCACCACTAGGGATTTATAGGAAGTATTTTTTTGAAATCTCCACCTAGGAAAAATGTTAAATCACCAAATGTTAAATTAGAATAATTTTCATTCTTTACTAATAGTATATCTGTTATTGTACGATTAAGAGATTTATAAAAGTTTTTATGAATCATTGAATCATTATCCCAAATAATCAATTTTGTTAACTCTAGTAGTTTTGCAACATCACTCCCTTGATGAATATTACAGACCGAGTGGTTGTTTATAGATACTGGAATTAGAAATTTAGAATAGGATATCCTCCCACCTGGTAGGATTAATGATTCCATTCCAATAGAATAAACCTCAAGAACAATTTTATCTTATTACCTTAGTAAACATGTTAATAATCTCTAGATGAATGTCTTACCCATCCCTCCAAATTCATGCAAGAAAAAACCCCTAGCACTAGAACATAACACAAACATAATTCTCCCCATACCTTGTTTTTGTTCAAAAATAAGTATATTGTATAATAATGTGTACTCATTACAAAGATTTTACCTATTGTAATTGAGCTATACTACAATAAATTGATTTGGTTGAGTAGCCAATGGATAATCTGTAATGGGCATTGGAGGATAAAATTTTAGTGATTTTCCATTTCTATGGATAATGTTGCCTATTTCAATCAAACCAAACATTTGCATTCGATGATACCTAAGTGTAAAGTCTACAAGAGAGGGAAATAATATTAGAAAGATATATAATAACACAAATATATAGTGATAGAGACAGAAAGTTTTTTGTACCTTTTATTTGAAGGAGCTATTGTTGGGAATATATAATATCTTGACCTAGAGTCTTCCAGGTTAGAAGCCAAAAAATGTCAGGCCAGGAAATGGTATTTGAGAACAACATTCTGGTGAACAGTCTTCGCAGAGGGTGTCCCATTCCCCAAGAATAAACATCTTTTAGTGATTTAATACACTCACTATCATCAGCTAATAGTCCCATGGTTGAATAGGTTTGTCTGAATGTATGATGAGTAATATTGTTCACCATTTTAATAGAATTTTATAAAGTCGACCTATAACCTTTGTAAGTAGAATCAGCAAGTAATATAGTTTTCCAGAAGATGGCGACACATTCTATAGTCTTCCAATACTGAAACCCTATTTTCCTAGATACCATTTCTTTTCACGATAGTGGTAGAAAAATCCTGTAGGGAATTCTACATATGTTAGACTTTTTCCCTTTTGGTACAACATATTTTCCTCAAACCAATATGTGAACATGGTATTGTAAATGTTTCTATTATTTAAGATGTCTCCAATATTGTCACAGTCTGCATATGTCATGATATTTTTTCAAGGTAAATGAAACAACAGTCTATCATATTGAGGATATCTAAAATGGACATCATAATAAAATATCCTCTTAGAATCCTCACAAGGTGATATGTACTGACAGTCATTGTACATTTTAATCTCATCAACACTATTCTCTGACAGATGCTTGTTGTTGTTGTTGTTGTTATAGAGTGCCGTGGTGACACAATAATGGCCCGTGTTTATATATTTTAAAACGTATTTTATAGAGGATGACTGATTTAAAATTTTTATATTTATATGAACTTTATATTTTAATAATTAAAATTGGATTGTATGGAACCTCAAACCGATTATCCAATGCTATACCATTTTTGACAACAATAAATCCAGAATTTATTATCTGATATACAACATAACCATCATCATCCTTTGTTGTATGTTCAAAATATTTTTTTGGATAATATTTTGAGAATTTTCCATTTTTCATACAAGGTGAGTGAAGATTCACATCAGCACAAGGCACATGGATCATAAAATTTTCAACTACTTCATGATGTTTTGGGAAGGTACGTTTATTTGGAATTTCTGTCATAAAAATTCTATTAATGTCTGTTGGAGTGACAACTTTGTCTTCATGACTAAGAAATAATGGAATGTTCACATGTTGAAGTCATCTTTTCGGAAACTCCATAGTACAAAAAACTACATTTTAAATTGAAGGATAGATGAGAAAACATGTAAAAAACATGTCACATTTGCTGGTAAAAGATTTCATTATAATAGTAGATTATATTATTGATGAAGTTTCGTACCTTCTATATACTTTCTGAAGAAACATACTTATCATAAATATTTCATGAGTTGTTTGAACTCAACATTGAAAATTCGCAAAACTATATGAGTACAGTCTGATGGGTGAATGTTGTTTACTTTAAAAAAATCTTGAAAATTTAGGCCACATAGGATTAAATGTAAATGTAAAAAAAAGATCTGAATACCCCACCCAATTACAGATTGATATAGAATCTTGGTAATTTTTAATCATATACCTCAGACAACCTTTAAATGTGGAAGGTAAAATGATATTATTCCCATATAAAGACCCATCTTGGTCACCTCTAAGGAAAGTATCTTGCCGACCATTGTATAGTTCTACACTCAAGCTCTTTTGATTGAAGAGAATAAAAGATATTCTTTGAGACTCAATCATTGAATATTAATCTACAATAATCTGTTGTAGAACCCTCCTAGAATAAATTAGATAGGATGAATCATTCTAACAGAATTGAAGGTGAAAGGAGAAATATTCTATTATTGTTACTTTTTGTTGTTTTTCACTTTCATTGAAGGTTATCACACAATGGAATATGTTATCGACATATCCTTCCTCTCTACACATGAAAACCAATAGATATTTTAAAGGAAGGTATAGTAGGTGAAGCTCATATATTCATTGAAATTCACCACTTTTTCTTTGAATCGTGATATATCTCTCATGATTTAGATCTTCAATGTCTCCAAAAATGATCATTGTAATCTTAGATGTAGTTGGTAAGCTGTATGTTTTTGCATCTCTTCATCATATTATAAGAAGTCACAAATTTAGATTTTTAGCACCATTACTCTCAATAACATCCTTAGCTATTCTGAATTGATGTGATAAAGCATTGTTTTCCTAAAGCATATCTTGTAGTTTGTGAACAACACTTAAATCTAAAACTGATATTTTATTTCTGTCATTGAAGCCACATATGAATGTGTTATGAAGTTAAAATCCTAAGATACAAAATTGAGGTATTAACACTTAATGTAGTAGTCACCTAATGGACCATACTCTATTTTGAGCTTCGTTTGCAGTGTCATATACATATAGCTGAGTAAACATTGGTGGTTGTCCATCAGGAGGACATAAAATTACAATACGATGGTAGTTTCTTTATTTAATCTACAACTATTTGGAAACCCACCATAGTTTAAATATTTGTCTACATTTCCATGCAATGATGTGAATGTAAATATGGAGTTGTAAATGTGCATGTGGTCTTGGAATGTTTTTGAATGAGTAGAAATTGTATTGAAAACTAATGTTCTAAGGTATTAAGGACATACATACAAAAACTATAAAGAAATTTTTCTTATAGAGAAACATAAAGAGAACCATGGGATATGTCTGTGGCTATATTTTTATTCTTCTCTTCATACCAGATGGTTGAACCGCCATAATACCAAATGTTAGAGGGGTCTCTACAATCTGAATATTCTGAAGGGGAAAAGTGTTATTATATTTGATATTAATTGGGAAATAAAGATTAGTCTAATTATATTGTATACATGGCCAATGTATTAATATTATTTTTATTAAATGTAAATAACCTATTTGTTCAACACTTTAAAGTTGTAGTGACTTGTCTACATCATTTGACTTCAAGTTATTTGTTATTGATGTCAATTTAGTAATATAAAATATATAGTAAAATAGTTGTATGTTGAAAATATAATCATTACTTGACAGACCTCTGAAGTTTATAGCAGGAGCTATGTCAGAGTTTGTTGATGGAGTATTTTCTGTGGTCGTCTGATTCACTAATTTTTGTTCCTTGGGTGATTGTGTAGAACCTTCATGTTTATTACTTCGTCGTTAGAATAACACCATGGGTTACAATGTTATTAAATATTCTAAAGTCTCACTATATAAAGAGATATAGAGATGAGAATACTGAAATTCTAGTTGGACTGTGTAACATACTCGTGGATGAAAAAGGAATGAGGTTTCTAATAGAAGTATAAGTAGTATTGTTCATTATTTAAGCTTCATGCATAAAGATAAATATTGCACTCACAGAGAATAAATTATGTAGTCAATTGATTTGTGCTTACGATGATGAGGAGGCATCAACTGGCTCTATAATAATATGTCCATTTGTATTCATACCTAGTAAGAGTAATGCTGGGACATTATGTTTTTACATAGAAATGTAGCAAATTTCCCACATACTGAAACAATTTTCATTGACAACATGTTTACAGAATGATACACCTTTTTTGTATCATGGTATTCGGTCATTGTTATTTCTTATTTGATCCAATGTATATCATTGACAGATTTAAACAGTCTTGAGGGACTATAAAACAAGAAGATTAATTTTTTTAGCAAGACATGGTTACCTGTTTCGCAGTATAAAATAAATGTAATTAAATTGGAGATAATAAACCAAAACCACCATTCCTGCATATAGGTGATGATTGAATACATCGACGTATTTATGTGTTATTAGTTGGTGTGACCACTTCAACTGTAAAACATTATCCCCCAGTTATTGTTATCATAAAATTCTCAGTACTGTTAAAATATACATTGTTAGGAAGAAAGATAATATATTAATGTAGTATGATATTTAGATTTTAAATATGATAACTAAAAAAAAGTAATGGACTTTGTAGATTGAACTTACCATTACTGGGTATTGGTGAGAAATGAAAACATATTTCTATTTTGGTGCTTCCTGTTGGTGTTACATTCTCACTTGAATTAATGTTTTCAAGAGAAATTATGACTATGGAATTTAAATTACTATAAACATATAAGTTGTTTTTTGATAAATAACAGAACAATATCAAGACTGCAGAAAAAAAGAAAATAACCTGATTGAAGTTGTTGCCGTAGTAGTCTTTTTTGAAGCCATGCATCTCTATATCTCTACGGGGAGTGCATGTTTATATGGTCTATCATTTTTTTATTGTAAAAGAATTGAACAGAACCATAAAATTCTGAAATGCAGTACTGTGTTTAAATTATAGACAAGGTACATTCTAAAGGCAATTGATCCTTAGAATGCGCACGTTGTCACATTTTAAGTGTTGTATGTCTGAATGCTACCTGTGATAGTTATTTACTGTGATCAATATAATATAAAACCTATAATTAATCATTGGTCGATGAGAAATGGCCAATTATATTAAATATGGCTACTTGGAGGCAGTACTATGAACATAGTATATAGAATATAAATTCTGAAGAAAAATAATACTTAGAATATTCATGAATTAATTTATATGGTTGGATATCAAGTTACAGTTTAAGATAAATACTAGAGACCAATAATACTTGGATTATTTAATTAGGATAAAGTATAATGAATGTCTTATAACCTTGTGTGAACCTGAAAATAATATAATGAAGAACAGAAGTGATATGTATCACAATCTAGTAGGAAAACTTACCTGTTTTGGAAGGGATTACTATAGTTGAACCAAGGAGAACCCGAATTAACTATCACAGTAGAATACAATTGGTTTTAGAAAACATCAGAGGTTTAGTTGGTGGTGGATGATTTCAGAGTGACAATTGTGGAGGTATAATAAGAAATTAATGGTTGTACAATGTGATGGAGACTTGGTAACCAACCAAGAAGGTCTTGAAACCCTATATTTCGAACACCGAATGTAGTAGCTTCTGAAATCATAGTTTGTGGATATCCAAAGTGGTGAAGGTATTGTGTCGACCATCAATGTCGACAGTAGATTTTAGAGAACAATCATGGTGAAGATGTCAGATGAAGATAAAGAAAAAACGGTTGAGGTTTTTGAACTGGTGAATCAGAATGTTGAAGTCGCGATGGAGAAGAGATCCATAGACATGAATATGATTTATCAAAGGAGCGATGGGGTGGAGATTGGAAGAGTGGAATATGTAGTATCGAGAGGTGGCACAATTTCTCTAAGCTTAGATGCCAATTTCGGTAGAATCATATGATTTTGATAAAGGTAAATCTATGAAGGGTTTTCCATAGTGGTAGTAGAGGAGGAAAGTCGTGATGGGGAGGGAGGGTAATGCAATGGTATGAGGTAAGTCAGATATAGGTGTGTGGAGTGAAATACTGTGGGAGTGACACGTGGTGGAAAAATTACAACTTTAGTAAGTATATATATTCATATCATTCCACCTCTGGTTCTTCAATTTGATCTTTATTTTATGAACATCTTGATGATTTCTTATTCTTTATAAGTGTTTTCACCATTTTGGAAAGATTTTCAAGATCACCATTTTCATTATGGTCACTTTTGGTAGAATCATCATCTTTTTTTCATTCAAATATAGATTCTTATTAGTTTATTTGGCTTCCATTATTTCCATTACCACTTGGAATTTCATGGGGATTTTATATCTCATTAGGGATCTGATTAGTTCTTATACTACCATATTATTTGTGTCCTTGTATTCTTGGGTCACGATCACTTTGGGATCCCATGAAATATTTAAAATATTTAGGATTTACATAATTATAATTTTAGTAGATAAATAGTCACCAAGAGACTTTCGACCATTGAAAATTTCAGTGAAGTGAGTAAAAATACGAGTGATGGATTCATTTGAATGCATATAAAAGAATTAAAAATATTTCCTAAACACCTCAAGACTAGTACCTTTAACTTTATCAAATCCATTATGGGTAACTTCAAGCAATTTCTATATTTCACATACTATTTTCTAAGTAAAAACATTATTATAATCATTTAGATAAATACCACTATTTAAGTCATTCATAAATTTTTTATTAGGTTAAAAGTTTTAAATATCATAAAAAGTCTAATTATCTTTTTATTATTTAGTTTAAACACAATTCTGCATAACCATTTTCCAAACATGGTAACTAAAAATACCAAGAAAAGTTGACTTTCAATTCTTCAAATAGGGATAATTCGTTCGATAAAAAATATGGAAAATAAAATAAAATTCTATTTTAAAAAGATCAAGATTTGAAATTAATTAAATTTAAGAAGAAGAGTTTTGTATTTTTTTGAAAATAACAAATATTTTTTTGAAAACTATGATTTAGAGGAAAAACCCCCATTTCTCATTTGATACCAATTATTGGTTGAAGTAGATTATGGGGTGGGGGGGGGGGGGCAGTGGGTGTGTGAAATTAATTTTTAGAAATAAAAAAATAAGACTAATGATGATTTTAAATATTTGATGATATCCTGAAATCATTCAAAATTACTAATTTAAAATACTATAGAGAGATAAATTGAATATGCATATGCATAGAGAAAATGAAAATGATTGAAAATTAAATTCTGATTAGTATATACAAGAAAGAAAATGGACAAGGGACACTTTGATAAAAGAGTTTGACAATATAAAATGAGGTCCCCCAATGTATCCTCCACTCAAGGAGGGTTGAGAGTGTTATATAATCCCTTAGATTTAATGGAGATCCAAGTACCAAAAATAAAACATCCCTTTGTTTTAATGGTAATAAAATAACCAAAAAGTATGTTTCTTTAAATATGAAAAATAAAGAAACTAATAACCCTTGATTTTGATGGAAATATAATAACCAAAAGAATCATTTATTTTAAATGAAATAAAGAAAGAAACCAATTATGATAATGAGGAGGAAGAAAAGAGACAGTTTAACTTTTAGAAAAATCATTAAAAAATCTATCTTAACTCCCATTAAAGGACAAGAATATGAGAGATAAAGAAGTCATAATTGAGATAGAGAGCCAAGGGGTTATATAGGAAAGTATAAAGTATCAAGATAATAAATTGAAAATGGCATAAAGAAGTATAGAATTAATGAGGATCAATGAAGATTGATGATTTTCTGTTTAGATCATTGCTTTTAATGGCGACCATATGTGATATATATTACAATAGGTGACAATTTCCTAATCTTCTTTTAAATTATATGAGAAAGATTATAACATTGAAGATCTTTAAAGATTGGATATGAATCCTTATATTTGGATATCATAGAAGTTTTTTTTGGATTTAATCATTGTTTGATAGTGGCCTAATCTACCATTATCTTATATTTATATCCTCCTAGGGTTTTAGGGGCTTCTAAGGTCATGACATGCCATTTCGAGCTGATTTATCCCATTTAAGACCATAATGATTTCATCCCAATTTTTTTTTGGAATTGCACCTCTGGATAGCCACACAATGAGAGAAACTGGTTACTGTGAACGGTAGTAACAAAACAACTATGAATATACCACTAGCTTGCTAACTCACTTCAACTCGGTAGCACGTTGAGTGGTACTAGATGTGGGATGTTCTAGTAGAACTACAAATTGGCCGGTGCACTCCTACCAACTATCTAGTGTTTCAATATAAGTTGAGTATAAGAAAAAGTATTTTGAGCCCATTTTGAACCCTGCTTAAGGATGGATGAGTTACTGTCACTATAAATAAAAAACACTAGAAAAAAATTGAAAAAAATAGAGAAACATAATTGTGATTGTGATCATTAAAACAAAAAAAAAACTCTTATATTCAATTGTAATATGTGAACCATGTTGATATTTTGTGGTTAACCTTGTGTATGGGTGGTTGGTACTATGAGATCACCAGAGTTTTGTAGTGTCCTTATTGTTTTTAGGACTCAAAGAATAAATGTTGTTGATGCAGGTCACATTGTGTGTGAACTTACCTTAAGGTGGGTGGAAGGGCTATAGAGAGATCCCTTGTTTCATGGCCTTGTGATACAAGGTTTTCTAGGTTGTGTAATTTCTTATTTTTATAGATTATTTTGGAATTTTGGCCTTGGTTAGTGCCTTTTTGTGACTACTAGTGACCTTATGAATTTATTATTGACTCAAGAGTGGGTTAGATGGGTTATATTATGACTTATTTGTGAGACCTTGTAGTGGGTGGTTTGTTTTGGAAGATTCGATGTTGTGTGATCTTAGTGTGGGATAGGTGGGAGATCATAATCATCTTATTGATGTAACTACATGTTAAAGAGTTGTTGTCCTGTGAATTTTAAGGCTGATCTATGAGAGGTATTTTCAGAGTTTGTGAGTTTGTTTAGATGCATGAGGCATAAATGGATTGTAATAACCCAAACGTTTTGGACGACATTTGCTTCCTGGAAATGTGTGTTATATTATATTATACTCAACAAAAATATATCTCTATAATAATAATGTGTGAATAAATTGAAATGTGACCATCGACCTTTTACCATTATATGACCGTTGGTTAATATGACCATCAGAAAAATACTCTTAATAAAAATTTTAATGTTATAATAGAGATGATAATGATTAATTAATGCCTAAAGGAGAAACGGTGACCTCAACTAGAATGCTCGTGCCATATAAATCCCATTTTTTGGAGCTTGTGAAGGAGTTAACATCACTGTGATTCACTCTTGACCAAGCCCAATAAGAGATTCAACATGTTAATCTTGAACAAAATTTCCTATGGGAGAAGTTCAAGTTAGTAGAAATTGCCACTCAGGCGATGTTATTCAAGCCACCGCAGAAATCTATCACCATCACACACCTTAACCTTAGGTTATATGTGAGTTTTATAAAGGGTTATGTTTCTAGGCCCTATTTACATAATTTATAATGAATTTTTATAAATAAAATTGTCATTCCATTAATTCCGTTTTAATAATAGTTTTTCTTAATAAAATTAAGTTGGAATTTGATAAACTAATTTTCAAACAGAAATTGTACTTTTCAGAAAACATTTAATTGCTACAATAAACTTAGGTATATGAATAATGTTTATTTTTTTGAAATATTATTATTAGAAAACTCTTATTTAAATTTTAATAATAAAATAATGTTATTTTTTCAAGTGTGAGAAATTTTACTATTCAATTTACTATGCATTTTCTATCCGCTATTATTTTTAATAAATAAGGATTTTTATATTTAAAAGTTAAATTTATCATAATTAGAGAATTATTATGATAAAATAAACATCATTTTTGAAATCATCTCATCGAAATTAGGTTAGGGTGAATTTATCTGAATTTTCTAAAATATTTTCTTTTTTGGTGAATAATAAAAATTTAGTTTTGAGTTTTAAATATGTTTAATGACATTATAATGATGTAATAATTAATATAAAATAATATTAGAATACTTTGGATTAAAATAACTTATTAGGTTTCCAAAGTGTCCAATACCATTGGCAAATACTGTGGTCAAGCCCATGGTTTTTCATTTACCACTACTTAGGTGTCCAAGGAAATTAATAAACAAATCCTCCTCTTTTTCTATAAATACCCACCCATTTCTCCCTTAGCTTCCATTACAAATATATAAAACTCAAATATCTGATATTTTACTTCCCAATGAGTTCTCTCAATGTGTCCTAAATCCCCTTTGGTCCTAATTTTCGAGTTTTTGGAGCTACTCTTCAAGGTAAGAGAAACCTCAACTTCTCTTTTCCTTTCAAGTTTCCTTTTTATGTGGTATGTATTTCAAATATATATACTATGTTATTATTTCCATTTTATTATATAACTTTACTATATTAAGAGTCTTTTATGAATGTTTTACCCTTTTCCCCACTCTTTTTAATGTTTTCTAAAACCATATTTCATACCCGTTATGCTATTGGATTTTCATCTCAAAATTCCTCTTTTTCTCTCAAGAAATTCGCTTGTTTTATTTTGTGAATACCCTAAAATATTTCTTTTCTTGGAGTATCCACCTATGTTTCAAAATGATATATTTTATTCTAGGATTTACATACATGAAACCCAACTTCATTTTCCAGGGGTTAATGATGACAAAAAGTTCTTGTCTTTAAACACTTTTATAAACATCATGATTTTGATAAGAAACCCATTTCATTTATTCTTCATAGGTTATTTTTGAAAATCTTCATTATGATACATGTGGATAAAATTAATTAATACATATGAGGGGTTCACCCTGATATCACTACAATTCATCAGGTAGTGAATTTAATCTCTAGATTTGACATGTTTTACGATACCTTGGTGAATAACCTTGGAAATGTTTATGACACCTCAATGAAAAATCTTGGTGATATTCTTTTAAATGTATAAAATAAATTTCCTAGCCAAATTTACAAGTTATAATTCATGTTATTTTATTTATTACATGCCTTATGTTCTCCTTTTCATTCCATAATGATATTCTTCAAGTTCTTGTTGAATTTTCTCAGGATCACATGTAAACTGTTTCCCTTGCTTTAACTTATCAGGCCTTATGACCACTCATTTCCTTTTATGTATGTCCCTAGGTTATTAGATGCAACGATTTTACTTAGTATGAACCTCTCATGAATAATTTCAAGTGTAATTGAATAATGTTTTAATTTTTCATGTAGTTTTTACCTTTTTTCCAAGAAACTAAGCTTTAAAAGATCTTCTATTTTGTACTATGTAATGAAAGTTATGTAATAAAAAGAAGGGATTACATAGTTGGTATCAAAGGAAAATTTAGTTATTTTTGGAAATTAGGATTTTAGAACCTTATAATGAACCCTATAAAAAATCTTAAATTGAGGAAAAAATCGTGGTGTTTTGGTGAAATATTAAGCAAGTGGTTTCAACGAAAAGAAATAACTGTCTGGATAGGAACAAGTGGACGTGGATCTAGAACAGATGTACCTAGGGGTAACAAATATGACAAGGTGTGTCAGACTTGAATCAGCATAACCTGGTATATGACAATGGCCCTTGCTACACTCTTATTTTTACACTCCTGGGGAGTATGTTTAGTTAATCCCAATGTTTTTTGAGCCATTATGAAGGATTTATAGAAAATGTAATTTTTATTAAATAATAAAATATTTAATAATTATGTTTTAAGACATGAAATTACATTAGAATTACAATATTATTAAATGAAACATGTTTCTCACTAAATTGTTTTTCCTTTTATAAAATGGATGGAAATAGGATAAACCATGTAAATGGTGAAGGTAATAGATCAAGAGCTGACGACCTTCCGATGGAAGCTGGAATAGTAAAAATCATGAGAATGATGAATGAACTAACTCGAGTAATGATAAATAACTTGAATTAAGCCACGATATTGAATTCACCTCGAAGGGGAAAACTTTATGTTTAGTCCTTTATGAGACGACAACCACATTCTTTCAGTGGGTCTACCGACCCATTGATTATTGAACATTGGATAAGCTCTATATAAATAATATTCTTTTACTCTATTGTTCGAAACAAGATAAAGTCACCCTATTTGTGTATAGATTTGAGAGACAAGCTGAAATATATTGAATTTATAGTGTGGAAAGAGTTTAGGGGATATTTTTTCAAAAAATATCTTCCCCGTTCAATGAGAATGAAAATGGATAAGGAATTCCTAGATTTGAAGCAGAAGGAAAACAAATATGTAAGAAGTTATGTGATGAACTTAAAATGGATTAATGTTACACCTATATCTTTTTCATGGATCCTAATGGGAAGGTTAATAGATTCTTTGGTGTACTAAAATTCCATGTAAGGAAGAATATTTCCAAACGATACTATGAAAACAATAAAGAGACCATGAGGAGTGATATAAAAGATGAACTTGAGTTTGGAGAGACATAGTGGTCCCACAAATAGAATGAAAAGAAGAGATATTTGGATCCAAACATGGGGTGGATATTTGATGAAGGAAGAGGAAGAAAGAAAGTGAAACATTCCACATGCAACAAATGTGGGAAGAATAATTTGATGAACTTCTTTATTGGGAGCGGGAAATGTTACAAGTGTAGAAGAGAAAGCCATATTGATCGGAACTATCATAGTGAGTTAAAGCCTCAACTTCTCAAAAATAATGAAAACAGAAAGATGGTGCATGCCCTTCCTAAAGTACAATGCTTCAAGTGTAGATATCTTAGGAACTTCCCCAACCACTATCTAAATCCGAATTTAATAGAGGGTAATCACCATCAACCTCATCATAGGAAAAGGGATCAAGGTCATGATTTTTCTATCACAATAGCTGATGTTGAAGCTCCAAATTATGTGGTGGTGGGTAATCTCATTTTTATCTCAAGTATAGGAAGTACTCTCTTTGATTTTGGTTCTATGAATTCCTTTATTTATTCTATGATTTAAAGGAATATATAATACATACCTAAAATATAATATGTAGAGTTATCAGTCAAGACTCTTGGAGCGATTATCCAGGCATCAACACTATATAGAAACTCTAGTATTCACTTTTGTGAGAAAAATATCATCACAAATATAGCATTCATTCACATGTTGGAATTCATAATTATAATAGGGATGTAATTGATCTCAAAGTAGTTTTCTAAGATCAACAGTAGAATAAATGAAATATTATTAGTCTTGAAAGGACAAACTATAGTTGTTTTTAAAGGAGAGACATCTCGACCTGAGTTTTTTCTGGAAGCACCACCCATATCCTTCTTTATGGAGATGATCAATGAAGATGAATAAGTAAATGAAATTATATGAATAGAAAATGTCCCCATTGTTTAGGAATACATTGACATATTTCCCAAGGAGTTACCTGGAACTCCCCTAGAAAGAGGTAGATTTATCTATTGAACTCATGCCTGGATCCAAGATGATATCAAAGACCCCTTATAGAATATAAAATTTGGAGCGGGAGGAATTAATGAATCAACTCCAGGATATTTTGTAAAAGGGGTTTATCAAACCAAGTGTGTCTCCTTGAGGAACACCTATTCTATTTTTTAAAAATAGAGATGTATCAATGTGTCTATGCATTGAGTATAGATGACTTAATGGGATCATAGTAAAGAACAAGTACCAAATTCTAAGGATTTATGATTTATTTGACTAGCTTTGTGGGGATCAATTCTTCTCCAAGATTGATCTTCAATATTGTTGTCATCAATTGAGGGTGAATAAATATTATATTCTAAAGACTACCTTACGATCAAGATATGGGAATTACATGTTTGTTTTTCTTCTCTTCATATTGACCAATTCTCTTTCCATTTTTATAGATTTTATAAATAGAGTCTTTAAAGACTACCTTGATAACTTTGTTATAGTATTTATTGATGATATTCTGATATATTCCAAAATTTATGAGGAGCATGGGGATCATATATGGGTTATGTTCCAAAATCTAAGGAAGGAAAGGCTATTTGTAAAGTTCATAAAATGTGAATTTTTTTTTACAATAAGTTTCTTTCTTATGGAACATTGTAACTAGTGATTGGAATCCTAGTTGATCCTACCAAGACAACGGTTATGGAAGAGTTTCCTCGTCCTAAAATAGTTACTAAGAATCACTATTTCCTTGGATTAGTGGGATATTATAGGTGTTTTTGGAAAAATTTTCATGACTTTCTAGTATAGTAACCAAGTTAACTTGAAAAGGGGTCATGTTAATCTAGAAATAGGATTGTGAAAAATGTTTCCAAGAGCTGAAGAAGAGGTTGGTCACTACACCCATGTTAACTATACCCTCTAACAGAGAAGGATTATTTATTTTTTGTGATACATCTCTGAAAGGGATTGTGTGTTTCCTCATGCAATATGAAAAAGTGATTAATTATCATCTTGATAGTTGAAGCCTCTTGAGAAGAACTATCCTACGATTGACATAGAGTTTGCTGAATTTTTTTTCTATGAATATATGGAGGCACTACCTTTATGGGGAGAAATATGATATATACAAAGACTATAAAAGTTTGAAGTATATTTTCACAAAAAAATAATTGGCATGTGATTGAGGAGATGGTTGTAACTTCTTAAGAAATATGATTGTTTAATTAATTATCATCTGGAAAAAGAAAACAATGTTGTTGATGCATTAAGTAGGAAGTACCATGTTCTTCTGGGTATAATGAGGATTCAAGGAGATCCTTTGATCAATTACTTAGTAAAACTAGACATGGGAATTGTAACGTAAGGTACATCATAAACCCTATCCCAAAATATTAATCAAACAAAATTATTGGATAATATTAAGAAATATCAATGAGAAGATATTTTTTCATAGAATAAGTTAGAGGCTGTAAATAATGAGAAGTTTCCTGAGTCCAATATTGCTCAATATGGTCTACTGAAATCTTATACCAGGATATCTATTTCATATATTCTGGAAATGAAGAAGGAGCTGAAGGATGAAGATCACAGCTCTATATTCAATGTACATCATGGAAGCACTAGAATGCATAGGGAACTTTGTGATCATTATTGGTTGGATAACATGAAAAGGGAAATTTACGAGTACACTCTATGTTCCTGATGTGTCAACAAGTGAAGGAAGAGATACAAATTCATAAAGGGGTATTACAAACACTATCCATAACAGCATGGAATTGGGACATTTCCCTTGAGGACATTATTACTTGTCTCCTGAAAACAAACAAAAGAATAAATACAATGTGGGTTATAGTGGACCATCTCACCTAAACTGCCCATTTTATCTATATTTGGGAAGGATTATCTCTTAATCAACTTGCTAAGATTTATTTAAAGGAATTGGTGAGGTTTAATGGAGTGACACTTTCTATCATATATGATCATGACCCAATGTTCACATCAAAAGTTTGGAGAAGCCTTCAACATGATCTGAGTATAAAATTTAATTTCAGTACGACCTATCACCCCCAAACTGGTGGCCAATATGAATGGAATATTCCAAAACTCGAGGAAATGTTGAGAACATACTAAATGTAATTTAAAGGTGGATGGTATCAACATCTCCCATTAGTTGAGTTGTCATAGAACAATAACATCCATTAGAGTATTCAAATGGAACCCTTTGAATATCTATATGGGAAGCACTATAGAACTCATATTTTTTGAGAAAAGTTAGTGAGACAAAGCTTCTTAAACCTTATATTTTGCAAGATATGAAAAAAAGGTTCATTACATCCAAAACACATAATGGATTCTTAGAGTTGGTAGAAGAGCTATGCTGACAACCATCTAATTGACTTGGTGGTTGATGTTGGTGACAAGTACTTTCTTAAAATTTCACATTAGAAGAGAGTTATGTAGTTTTGGATGAAAGGGAAGCTTATCCCCAGGAACATTGGCCCTGATAAAATCATTGATTTTATTGGAGAAGTGGCCTATCAGATTGTACTTCCTCCAAATATAGCTCAAATTCATGATGTATTCCATGTATCCCTCTTAGGGAAGTACGTACATGAACCTTCACTTGTACTGAATCCTAATGTGGTAAAAATAGAACATGAACTCTCTTATGAGGATCAACCGATGGAGATCATGGACCATAGAGATAAGGTTCTACATGAAAAGACTACCCACCTCATAAAAGTGTTATGGAGGAAAAAATATATGAAGAATCCATATGGGAACCAGAGGAGATAATGTGGAAAAAGTACGCACACCTTCTATCAACTGAGGGAATGAGATGAAATTTAATGAACAAAATTTTTTAAGGGAGTAAGAATATAAAGACCTAAGCTTTTTGAATGATATTTGTTTCTTGGAAATGTGTATTTTATTATTTGATACTCAACAAAACTATATATCTTTAATAATGATGTGAGTATAATGTGAACATAGGGTTTTAACCATTGTATAATTTTTGGTCAATATGACCGTTGGAAACAATACTCTGAAGAATAATTTTAACATTATAATAGAAATGATAATGGTTAATTAATGCATAAAGGAGAAATGATGGACTAAACCAGTAGGGACGTTCCGTACAAAGCCCATTTTTTGGATATTGGGAAGGATAGAGCATCACTGGGCTTCTATCATGACCAAGCCCATGTAGAGCTTCAACATGTTAATCTTGAATGAAATGAACTATGGGAGAGTTTTAAGTTAGTAGAAATTACCACTCAAGAGATGTTATCTGAGCCGCACCAAGAATATATGACCATCACACACCTTACCCATAGTTCATATGTAGATGTTATATGGGTTTATGTTTCGAGGCCCTATTCACTTTAAGTATAATGAATTTTTATAAATAAATGTTTTGTTTCGTGAAATCCATTTTAAGAATAGTTTTTCTTAATAAAATTGAGTTGGAATTTGATAAACTTATTTTTCAGACATAAATTATACTTTTCCGAAAATATATAATTATTATAATAAACTAAGGTATTGTGAATAATTTTTATTTTAATATAATATTACGATTAAAAAACTTTTATTTAAATTCAAATGATAAAATAATTTTATTTTTTTCATGTGTGAGAAATTTTGCTATGAATTTTACTATAGATTTTCTATTAGCTATTGTTTTTAATAAATAAGGATTTTTATATTTAAATGCAAAATTTCTCAAAATGATAGAATTATTTTGATAAAATAATAATCATTTTTTAAATCTTCACATCTAAATTAGGTTATGGTGAATTTATGATAATTATCAAGAATATTTTGTTGTTTGGTGAATAGTAAAAATATAATTTTTAGTTTTAGATATATTTAATGACATAATAATGATGTTATAAGTAATATAAACTTATGGTAGGCTCGTGAGTATTAAAATAACATATCAGGTGTCCCAAGTTTCTAATAACATGGGAAAATACCATAGGAAATCCCATGGGTTTTCAATTACCACTACCAAGGTGTCCAAGGAAATTTATAAACAAATCCTCATCTTTTTCTATAAATACCCACAAATTTATATATTAGTTTTATTACCAATTCATCCACTATGATTATAAAATTGTTTTATCTCCCAAGGATTCCTCATTCCCCTGATGTCCCAATCTTTATGTTTTAGTAGTTACTCAGGAAATCCCAACTTCTCTTTTCCTTTCAAGATTCCTTTTTATGTGGTATGTCTTTCAAATTTCCATACTATATTCTTATATAAATTTTATTCAATAAATTTACTTTTTAAGAGTATTTTATTAATGGGATACCTTTTTCTCTTCTCTTTTTAATGTTTTCTAATACCATTTTTATACCTGTTATGCTGCTAAATTTTCTTCTCAAAATTCCTCTCTTTTTCACATGAAATTCTATTATTTTCTTTTATAAATACACAAAACTATTTATTTTACTGGGGTATTCAACTAGATGTAAAAATTATATTTTTAATTCTAGTATTTACATAAATTAAACACACCTTACTTTTTTTTGAAGGTTAATAATGACAATGATATGATCTTTAAGCAATTAAACGTTATGATTTTCATATGAAAAACTTTTCATTAATTTTCCATGTGTTATTTCAGAAATGTTTTATTATGATCTATATATATCACATTAATTAATAAATATTAAGGGTTTACCTTTATATCACTAAAACATATTGGTTAAATAATTTATTATCACAAGAGATGAAATATTTTTCGATACCTTGGTGAATAACTTTGGTAATTTGTATGACACCTCAGTGAAAAACCTTGAGGATATGATTATTAATGTATAAAATAATTATTGCATCTATGTTTCTAGGCTATGATTCATGTTAATTTACTTGTAATATTCCTCATGTTCTCTTTTTTATTCTATGACGATATTCTTTATGTTCTTATTGAATTTTCTCAAGATCACATGTAAACTATTTCCCTTGTTTTCCCTTACTCGGATTTTTTCTCACCCATTTCCTTTGATGTATGTCCCTAAGTTATGAGAAGAATTTTTTTTACATAATATGATCCTTTTATTATGAATTTTCAAGTGTAATAGAATAATTTTCCAAGTTTTCATGGATTTTGTAACTTTTTTCAAAGAAATAAACATTAAAAAATTGTCTGTTTTGTACTATGTAATGAAAGTTATTTAATAAAAAGGTGACATGCCATATGGATACTTTGGATTATAATATCAGTACATAAAGGGGGTTATCATGTATTCATTTTAGTAATTTTATATTCCTTTGTATATTTAGAAATAATCCCTTGTGTTCTAGTTCTTCTAGTTATGTGGGTAGTTTTGGGAAGGGAAGGCTTGTTCCAATATCTGACCTGGGTAAAAATAATACTTGTTGGATTTTCCTAGTGGTTGTGATCTGGTATGAGATAGAGGTTATTTTTAAATGGAATACCCTTGGGTGGGTTCAGTTTTAAGAAATATAGAAAATTCATGGAGGCCTTCGGGCCATTTAGGCTAAGTGCTGGTGTTACAATAGAACATGTGGTTATCAAGGGAAGGATCGAATAGTTACTTAGACCTATCAACTCAACATGTTCCTTTAAAAAATTGGTGGTATAATGAATAAACCCAATATAACTTCATAACAGTGATCTAGGTTTAGTGGTCATGTGAATTTTTTATCATGTGATATGCCTCTAGTTCTAAAAGTGCTGGCAATGATTTCACTTGGTAAGATGGGCTTGTAGGAGAGGCATGGCTAGAGTCTTAAGTGTGTGAACCTTGTTAGATTTTAATTAATCTTAGAGAAAATCACATTTGGGTGATAAAATATGTCATTGAATTATGTTTTGGGAGGTATGGAATCATACATCTATGATTCATATGTAAGTAATAAACCATGGGTGTCGGATGAGAAATAGTGTTTCTTTAATGAGAGACTTGTGATCACAAAAACATTGGGACTCTTGGTAAAGATGTACATGTATTAGTGGTTGAAATTAGAATATGGATTGATCATATATGATGACCCAACCAATTAGGATTTATCCTTTATCAAATGATCAAATGCTAATGTGTTGGAAGTGTAAACATTGCTTAGGTGGAGTGGCATGAAAATGGTTCTAGTGTGGCCCAACGTGTTCCTTGATCTAGGAGTGGTAAAGGATGATCTAGATGGTGTAGAGTACACCAAAAATAATTTAAAGGAAAACCCATTACTATTTTTGGGTTTATTTTGTGAAATCCTTGGGAAATATTTCTATGAGCCAGTAACGGTTGATGAGTTACCTTTATGAGTGATACTTAGGGGTTAACAGTATCGACCCTATCTAGGAATCATGTTTGGTGAAGGGTGGAGTGTGGGACATAGAGATTATAATGTGGATTAAAAAATCGATAATGGGATGCTTCTATAGTATGTTGTGGGATGTTGGTCTTACTAATATGAGCCTCATTCTAGGGCAGTTATGGGTGACTAAGATTTATCGATGGGAGACCATCATGGAATTTTGATGCTAGTGGATAAATTAGGTGAAATTTAATATAATCTTCAATGATCAATATATTTTTACTTATATGTGGTATCTTTTGGGTTTCTAGAATAATCATGGGGATTAAGAGTATTTTTGGGGATCTGGGCATGATTGAGTCATTGATGCATCAATACTTGTGGTATATCTTTATGGTGGAAAGGGAGGGTTGATGGTTTGACTATGTAATTCCACCAAAATTTGTTTACAAGATTAAGTGAGCATGTTCAGTTGAATATATGAATTATTAGGGTTTAAAATATCATAATCATGTGGGTTAATGAAACTTCAGTGGCTAAGACCAAGTGTTTTTGGGGAAAGGTTATCTTGAGAATGTTTTACTTCCATTATTGTGAAAAATTTACTATAGAGGTCTAGAAACCACTATATTTGCATCATTTAGGTTATGATGGGGATGTTTCTGAGGATGGTAGATCCATTTAAGGAAATGATGAGGTGTCTTGACTGGATAGTGGGTACACAACCATTTTAGTTTAAATTTAGTAATAGAGAGTTATGACATGGTTAGACCAGTGTTTGCATAGATGTTTGGTGAATTGGATTAAAAACCAAATCATGGGGTGTAGTGTGATGCCCCGACCCCAAAAGCCCATATTCAGTGGCTAAATAATGGTATATCATTTTATTTATAAAAAATGATGATAAAATTACACGTCATATCTCATCAGAGAGGATATTCTCTGTATATGTTCTGGAAAACCAGATACAACCGATAATTTTCTTCAAATATGTATAAGATAAGATTCATATTGATTCCAATATAAGAAGAACTCAAAGCCGAAAAATCTACTAATAATTTAAAAATTAATTAAGGATATAGGGCGATCACAAGAATTCCCAGTTAGAGGTTTTAAAACTAATTAATGAAATTCCTTTTTAAAAACATCTTTTTAAAATAATTATAAAAGATTTTATTAAAAGTAAAAAACATTTATTATAGAATTTCATCATCATTTTTTAAAGGATACTTGAAATAAATTTTTAGGAAAATCACATACCAAAGGATTTATATATTCACTCAAAGTATAAAACACAATTTAGAGTATTCATACTTGTATAAAAATTCATGGAATGTTGAACATAAATCAGGAGTTGATCATACTAAATTAAGGGTGGCATGAAACGGTGAAGATACAAATTAACACATGAAATAATACTTTGTTAGAATTAAAAAAGGAACAATATCATAATTCACTTAACACAAAAAATTAAATTCATGAAATGATAGATGTATTTCTAAATACTGTATTAATGTTCTGAAAATAGATTATACACTTTCTTTATAAATGACCTACCAAGTACACACTTCATTATTCCATGTGCATTTATTACCATTATCATAAGTAAAAGATCCTTAAACATGGATATTCTATTTCTATAATAATAAAAAGGTTTAAGTATTAATCACATAATGATGTAATACATAATGTAGGACAATCATAACATTCTGTCGAAGCCTCGTGCCAAGACTATACATAATCATTCTATCAAGGCCTCATTCCATGACCTAGTTTGTCTCATGAGACGTACTGATGCATTGAGAGGCTATAACAGGCCTCACCCATCACATAATAAGTCCTATGCATTCCTCATATGTCTAATAAGTCTTTAAATCAATGTTTCCCAAACCACTTTGATTTATTAAATTATGTCTTTTATTCAAAGTTTCTCATACCACTTTGAATAATTAAATTATGTCTTTTATTAAAAGTGTCCCATACCACTTGGAATAATTAAATTCTTAATCCATAAGTTATAATAAGAGATAAATTTAATTTTTTAATTACTGTCTATATTCATAAATAAAGTGAATCAAGCATTAACTATAAACATTAATCTAAAGACTCTATGGTTTTTCAGTTATACTTTTGGCTATGGCTATATCAGATTTATCAATGACATGCATGAATGACTAGACATAAATGTTTACATGATATGATAACTAGTGCACATAAAATAATAGATTGTTTGGTTAGTGACATAAGATAATAACTCTTAAATAAAAAACCCTTGTTTCATAGAAATGAACATTTTATATACTAAAATATATGTTTTTGAATTTAAGATAGTTATCATTCATATTTACCATACACCGATAAATATGAGTTTCAATTAAATCATAAACTATAATAATTAATAGTATTCTTTTTGGAAGATTCATCCTGAATTAAAACATAATATTTTTAAATGTATAACATCCATTTCATGTGAGATATTTATGAATAAATAATTAAAATAACTTCACTAAATGTGTGTATGCATGTATATGTATATGTATTAAACAAAATATAATTCCAACTATTTATCCTAAAATTATAGATTGAGATGCATGTAATGTCGATTGTAATAACAAGGTGATGACCTACTAAAAGTTTTTGTCACACAAAAACAAAACAAAGTTTTATTTTTGTTTTCCAATATCAAGTTTTATTGTGATACTTATTTATATACATGTGTGTTTGAAAATCAAAATTAAAAGAATATTTATATGTACAAGGATCACCTTTAAAAATAATTTCTTATCTTAGGAAGAAATGAAGCTTAATCGAATTAGGTTTAAAAACATTATATATATATATATACTTATACATATATGTATTAGTTTAGAAACTCAAAACCACTCTTATTAAACCTTTTTATATGTAATACATGCATAAAACATCAGTTAATTACTGATAATTATCATGTGAAAAACCCAAAATAGATTAGGTTTTTAAGATTAAATAAAGTCATACGTACACAAAGTGTATACATGGGGTTTTCATAACCAAAACAAGGTTTGATAAATACTTATAAGTATCATATACTTCAAAAAAATTATTTAATCATTAATATTAATTACATAAAAACCTAAATCAGATTATAATTAAAAAATATATATATTTATACATAAAACCATATATACAGAAAGTGTATATATATATAAATTCACACACACACACAGAGTTATATATACATAGTTTAATCCAACACAAAACTAAACAAACTCTTACAAGAATTATATGAATAAATAACATCATTTAAATATAAAAATTTACCATTTGAAAAACATAAAATATTAAAGGTTTGGAATTTATATATAAATGTACACACACACTCACACATATATATACGTGGTTTAATCCAACAAAAAACTAAATAAACCCTTAAATGACTCAAAGGTGGGGTTGAAATGAGGAGAAGTCGAAGAAGAGTTGGGAGGACAAAAACCCATAGGGTCAAGTGTGAAAATGGGTTTATATAAGCTGTTTATATAAACTATATATATATATAATTTTATATACTATGGTTAAACATAAAAATATAAACAAAGAGACCTAAAGAAAACAAAATCTAACTATTTAGACAAAAAAACCGTGATCAGTGTAAATCG
The DNA here is from genome assembly GCA_963277665.1 of Viscum album. NCBI lineage: Eukaryota > Viridiplantae > Streptophyta > Magnoliopsida > Santalales > Viscaceae > Viscum > Viscum album. The sequence goes on from OY728153.1 coordinate 32,892,978, forward strand.
TGAATAAATCCATCAGTGATAATATATATATATATATATATATATATTGTGGAAAACTGAAATGATACACCAAAGGGGTTTGCATTAAACTAATGCACCCTTGGTTGACTTGTTGAAAGACAAAAAGGTCAATGTCTGAGGAGAGTGATGGAAAAACTCATGGGAGGAGGAAGAAACAATAAAGAAGGATGGGGAGACATTCACTAGTGCGGAACGAGTGAGTAGAAGAAGGAGAAGAAGTAGGTAAAAGAAATGGATGGTTCAGATTGGTCCTGGGTCGATCGGACAACTGCGGCAACATCTGTGATTTTAAAAACATATGGACGATTGAGATTATAACATGGACTGGATTTGACAGTCATGGGGAAATAATGAGATTTAAAAGGGATGTCCAGCTGAGATCAAATGCCTTTAGATCAAAAAATTGATGAAGATTGTGGAAAAAGGGAGCGGCGGTGGAGTTCCAAGGTTGGATTGGATTTGATGGTTGAGATGTCGCATGACGAGATCAGATGGCTCAGATTAGATTTCCCGAAAAAATTACCTTCCCACATCGAAACGGAAAAGGTTTCAGAACCACCTTATAAGGATCGACATAATGGCCATATTCCAATAAAAAATCACACACCATGGGGTCCTTACAAATGGGACCCCCACCCACGGGACTTGGCTCATAATCACCCACATCGGTGCACGACCTACCTCACCCCTTACACACACATGACCAGGCCATAAACATAGGCCCATGTGCAACTTAGCATGAGATATGCAGGTGATCTACTTCACTTTGTTTACAAAGTGAGAGGCCCACTTAGACCTTGAGGGCTTGGCCTTTAGGGATTCCCTTTGTTGGGTGGGTACTCACCCGATTTTTTGACCAAGTTTTTTTTAAACATAAAATTTCAAGAAAAACTGAACACATATATGATAATTTCCATATATATATAAAGATACATTATAATTTTAAATGTCATTATTTCATATTTTTGTATTCATTTTTTTGTTTTAAAACATAAAATTATAACTTTATTTAAAACATGCTATTGATTTTATAAATTTATATTCATTTTAAAATAAACATCATGGTTATAAGTATTATATTTTTTTAAAATAAATTTTCAATTTGAAACCATATTTTTATATTGAGTTTTAAGAAATTATTGTTTTGATATATATAACCTCTATTGCCAACAATATAACTTTATAATATGTAAATCATTTTTAAAACATTTTAATTTCTTAAAAAACATATATACTTAGAATACGTAAAATAGTCAAAATATTTAAAATACATAATGTTTATGAATTTTTTTGACCATTACCAAAACCAATGGTCAGCTAAAGACCCCAACGTCTATCAATGATAATATTTATCTTCAAGGCCTTAAAAATACTTTTTTAGGTTTTTCCAAATTTCAAAAACCATTTTAGTGAAGATAGTGCTTACATCCCCTTGATTCTTAGTACTATTTCCACAATACTTTCCATAATGTTTTTCATTGTGAAAAATTTGAAGGATTTTCACTACTTACTTGGTCCGTTTGTTGTGTTTGGTGGTCTGCCAATGATTTTGATTGGTCTTCTAGTAGTTATTCAAAGTTAGTTATGGTCTTTTGACCTTATTGCAAATGCAGGGTTTCAATGTTCCCATTTAATAAAATATGTATTATTTTTATTCTACAAGCATTTGTTTTGGATGACACCAATATTAATAAAAACTAAATTAAACAATAATAACACTAATAACTAATATAATATTATTATTATAAATATAAATATATCTTAGGCATGACATGTAGTTTGAATGTTGATTTTGTTTACCAATTTACAATACAAATGGTAGATTGTTTTGTGGTTCAAAATTGGATTATTTCAGCTTAGTTTTATGGTGGGGATCACCATGAGATGGGTGAGAAAATTTTTGAGGACACCTCAAGTGTCTCGGGGTAGACGAGTGCAAGTGAGCATCAAATCATTTCGTTCATAATTGGTTAAAGTTGTGGATTGTGTGTCAAATATTCAGGTACTTATAATTTAATGGTGTGCTCTATAAGTATGCTGATTTTTTAGAATTATAAAATGGAAATTGAGTATAATTTATGACCAAAAAATGTACGTATATTCAATAAGATGTTTGATGAGACTTCTTAAGGATGTAAAGTGCTATGGTGGGGAGTTTTTAATACCTAAGGTATACAGATGTGTTTTGAATTTTCAAATTACTGAGAGGGTAATTTTTAAGAACCATGGCTTGGTTGAGTGTACCAAAGATTTAGAAACTTATAAATAGAGTTTTTGGATGTGTTTTTGGGTTTTGTAGGTTGTTAATGGTAGGAAAAGGATCATGATATAGGATGAGTAAGCAGTCTATTGGCTATATCCACTAGTTAGTCTATGGCCTGGATAGAGGGAAAACTAGCCAGAAGGTGTCCACTGGCTAGCCGATATACTTGCACCTACCAATTAGTGAAGACTGTAAGTGGCATGGGCCACTACCTGAGGCCACCAACCAACCGATGTCCTCCACTAGCCTACTATTGGTGTTTCTAAAGGGTTGAATTTTAATTCTACCATCTTGAGTTTTTAGAGGGGAAACCCACTATCTCTCTTTGTTTTAGTTCATGTTGAAAAGGGAGATCCCCCAACTCTTCCTTGGTCCCCCCTTCACCCATTGGTGGTTTAGGATTTGATTCTCAATAATTCCTGGTAATATTATCCTCTTGATAATATTATTTATTCTCCTCATCATATACCTATAATTTTTTGTTTCCCTAATTATATACTCAATATATGATTATATAAAAAGATGGAGGAATCATTCTATGATGATTGGGATTCTATATTGAATATCTTTATGATTACTTGAGACAACATCTACACAATGTCCCCCATCATATTTTGGAAGTATTTTTCCATGTGGTGTTTTCAACAGTTGTTGAAAAAAATTAAATGGTGTCACTTAGGGTATTGGTTCCACGTGAGAGGGTTTTTGCTTGAGGTAGTGCTCTATTCATAACACAGACTTCTGAATGAGGGATGAAATCATTTTCAATGAATTAGAGGTGTTCTGTGGGTGAATTGTGATTTTTCATAGTGTTTTTAAGTTTTTTAGTTTTTTGTAACTCACCAATTAATAATAAAGTTTTTATAATTTACTGGGATTCTTGGATATAATATAGGAATGTCGAAGGATGGTAATTTGATGTTGGGATTAGATGAGCTCAAGAAACAGGTTACCATGATGAGAATTATAAATAAAGAGACTTCATATGAGGTAGGCAGGGCCCCTAATTAACCATATAATTTTTTTTAAAATGTATCGGTTGTTTAGCCTCACCGAAATTTCAGATAATGAAATAGGAAAATTAATTTTACACTCTATTATTACTTGGACCTAATTAAACCCTTAGTTAAAAGTGGTGTAGACCTAATGATGAGTGAGGTAATAATGGAAATATCTACTTATAACTTGACCTTTGTTTTATCCAATTATAATTGGATAATAGAATAGTCCATAAAGGTTTCCATAAGTAACATGGTTATATGGAGTTGTTAATTGGTGTTTTTGGTTAAATCGAGTGCTAGTAATAAACCTATAATGTATTTTCACTTATATCTTGTGAATGCAACCCTATTAACCCAAGACATGGGAAAATGTACATTATTTAATGAAAATAGGAAATTTCTTGGTAATCATTGGAAATATTGTGAACTATCTGACCTAGATTTTAAATTAGTCAATGGTAACTAAAGGAATTGGATGCCCAATGAATTAAAGGTTGAAAATGGAATATTATAAATTAAGGTGGTTCTTATGTGGAAATTAAACAATGAATTAAATGATTAATGGATTGTGTTTGTAACTTATTTATCATTGATAAAAATTAATTCCTCATAGTGATTCCATTGACTCCATACAGACTCTTTTATATAAGAATATTGTTATAAATACCTAGATTAAAATAGGGGACTTGAATGAATGCGAAGTGTTATGAAACCCTTGGATTCATTAAGGGATGATTCTACAAAATGTATTGAGGAATCCATTGGATTATTATTAGATTCATAATCTCAAATGTATTGGTGTTTCTAAACCATGGATTCTAGTAATATATATATATATATATATATATCAAATTCCACCAATTAATGTCATTGATTCATTTTGGGTACCTAGATTTAATTCTGCGAGTTGATCTACCCGAATTCTTCTTGATCTATTAGGATTAAGTACCTTGGGTGTAGGTTATGAATTCAAATCAAGTTTTTCTTTTAAATGTTAATGGTGGTTCATTGAATTCATATTAATTGACTAGATATAGTGGAATTCTTAGGGTCACACCCCTTGAATTCCTAAGGGAATTTATTGAGAGGTAATTCTCGATGGGTCCACATGGGTTCCCAAAAATTATTATGACAATGGTTTCCATGGTAATATACCTAGGAACTAATAGAACCTTGATGTAAGAAATTATTAGAGACACACCATTATAGGATAAATAAGGTATTAGACCACTAAAAGGTGTCACTATGGAGCATGAGGATCAGTGGTTGTTGAACTAACTTTTTATATAAAATTTATAATTTTATAACTGTAATTATGTTATTTATATTACATATTCTTTCACTTGGTTATGGACTAGTTATTTTAGGGATTCCATTGTTGGTGGTGTACTATATTTTACTCAAACCCTACTTTGGATGTTATGACACTCAGATACCAAATTAGAGACCATTATTTTATTGTAAGAATAGTTTTTGGAAATGAAATGATGTTGTTGATTGCTTGGTTAATAGGATATGACATGAGAGTTTGGACTATGATTGGAATCACAACCATTTTTTTTAGATTCTTCTAGTTTTTTCTTTTGGATTTATTTTGTGTTGATATAATTATGGCCCATATATGATGTATGAATTCTTAAAATTAATTGTTTTCATATCATTTATTATTGAATTATAAATTTTTATTATTTGTGAGAAATTTATTGGACATTTTACTTACTAATTATCTGTATGATGTATGTAATTTATTTACTATTTCTATAGTCAGTTTTAATCTAATATGTGGGTATAATCTACCCACTATACCACCCTAGATCCATGATAGTAGTACAATTCCACTAACACATGAGGAGGCACGCTTGTGATTTTATAGTGATGGTCGGTCCATGCACCAATCAATGGTTTGGTTCTGTATGACATTATAGGTTGCAATTAATAGAAAAAAATTCTCACATGGCATATGGTTAAAGATGATCAATAAAAAATCACCATGCTTTAATCTTTTCTTGTCTAAAACTTTTTAAATAGGTGAAAAGTGATGCACATATTATTTTTTCACATAGAAACTACACAAGGTATACTTCTTATATATTATCCTCAGTTTTCCATTTATGGACGAGTAAAATTAAACTGGAGCTAATGATATTATATGATCTTTTGTTATATCTTTCATGGGTGAAGCTAACTACCCTTGCATACCTATGTACTGATTGCATGCTCAATGATCCTTATTCATGTGCTTTGCCTCACCTGTGAACCTTTAAGGATTATCAATTATGGTTGGCTATTGGCCTTAGACATGTTATCCTTTGTGAAGACCGAGCTTCTTGGGTCTTAGCTAGCCTTGGGCTCACAATTTGTTTTCAAACTCAGTTAATATTTCCATTTTAAAATAGAAAATTGTATCAGAAACACAAAGACTAATAAATCTATCCCCCTCTCCTCTAATTTTCAACCATATTCATTTGATTCAATATATTTTATATACATGAATGAAACTCCAGAGACTCTTATTATTTAATCATGATTTATTGGAAACTTCAAAAATAACCTATAATAATTTATACATAGATATATTGAGATTAAATGAGTTGTCTTCCATATTAAAAATAAATTCCACACAAACACAAAGTGGGTTCAACAATCTATCCCTTAATATCTATTATAAAAAACAATACTGGAAAATGGTTTGTTAATATTTGTTTCTTCTCTCCCCATTTTCTAGTATGATTCTATCATTTTTTCTACCCCCTAATTGATAATAAATAAAATGTATAAGGAATAGGATGTTATCACTTCAAATATAAGAAATGTTCCCTAATTCATCTCACTCAATGTAGATAGGATCCATGCTCGGTGTAAAATACATGATGATTTGAATCAGAAAAACAAATATTTCTACTACACAATGAATTTGATACTAGCTCATTTTGGTTACCTTAACTCATTCAAATATTGTTTATATACACTAAAAATAAAACCAAAGGATGCCAATTTATGATTCCAATCCTATTTTAATAACAACATAAGATAAAATATTTTTTTTAATATAGAGTCTAAAAACATTTAATCACATGTAGCAGGTTTTAGAAATTAGTCATGAGATCTAATAAAATTTACTTATTTTCTTATCATTAATTAATATATTTTCCACACTTTATTGTTTGGATAAATTATTGAAATCCATATATTAGAGAATGGTAATTCATATGTTTTTAATGTTCAAATTTCAAGAACCTTATAGAGATTCAATATTTATACAAATTGAATGAATTTGGTATATTATCAAAACAAAATCCCCCTTAATGGATGATCTCATTGTTCAATTCATAAAGAGTGATATCAATATCAATTATAACTTATGATTCCTATTTTTGATATAACACTAAGATGTCAGCATTCATTATTTATTAATTAAGTCGTATCCACTTATTTAATTAATCTTTTGTATATTATGTATTTCATTTATCTCAATATGCTTAATTTTATAACTTATGATTCCTATTTTTGAGATCTGAAATGGTTATTCCGACATACTTTTCTTAATTTTTATCCTTTTGAGAACTATTATCAACTTCAACTCCCTGTATGGTTAGAACACAAATAAAAAAAATTATATAATAAGTTAGAACATAATTTTATCTTTCATGTGATCCACAAGGCTGATAATAGCTTTTCAACCAATTTTTACTATTCTTCGTGCTTGAACTTATGAACTTCATATTGAATTTTTTAAATTATTATGTAAAATTTATCATTTTAAGCATCCTATTTTTGTGGTGAAGTATTCTTATTATATTCCATCAAGGCATAAGTATTACTTGGTTCAATATCTATATCCTTTATAATTTATTCTTATGATGTTATAATTTTTAAAAAATCATTTGAGATGTGTCCATATTACTTTTAACTCCAATAAAGTACATACTTGACTACATGGTTTTCATTATTTGAAAACCTCTCATGATGTTTAGGATCTTCTTGTGGAAACCCATTTTCTCCATTATCATTCACTTTCACTTATGCTTCTTCCATCATTTTTTCATTATCCAAATATATCATATTTTATTTACGCTTAATTTTTTATATTTTATCCCAATTTTATTTTAATATTTGGTGAGATGAACATGTGTGATCTCTATGGAAACAATTAATGCACATACCATATATATTTTAATGTTCTTTGAATGTGTTTAAAATAGGTCGATTATTCTTCTAAAATTGTGGTTTTTTATTCTTTGGTTTTCTATCCCTTAATTTAGGATCCTCAATTCATTTATAAACTAACACATTGTTCATAAATGTAGTATCCATGTGCCCAAATAAATTACAGTGCTCATAAATTCCCCCTAGTTTTGCTTTATTCTTTTGGATAGTGATATGAAAAGATCTATTTACATCATATTTTTAGGTATTTTAATTCACTAGATGGGATCATTTTTTGAAATATCAGCTTCTACTCATAATTCCAACTACCCTAGATATAGTGTTTGAGTTTTCAACATTTTTCATTATCAATTTCTTTAAAAAAATTGATTTTACACCTAAACTGCACACAAAAGAAGATTCAACAAAATTAATGGTTTATGATGTTGATGGTACATTTTCTCTATTAGATATTATATATTTATTAACGAATGATATCATGATGTTTTTTTTTCTATCAAGTATATGTCCCTTTTCATTGGAAACCTATTTGGAATTACATGCATAAACAACTCTCTTTTTAACTTTATGTCAAGGCATGACTTGAGTTTGTTCTATATTTTCACGCTTGGTCTCAAGATTAAAAAATTTCATATTGGGGAGTTTTTATAAATCTATATTAGACTTGTTTTGTATTTACAAGTCTTTAAAATTTTTTGAGTTAAAATTCATGCATTTGATTATGTTCATTTATCAAGTTGCCAATATCATTATTCTTATTTCCTTTAATCTCAATTTTCTCATTCTTAACATGTATTATATATTTTTTCTTTTTCTATAATTCAGGGATATTTTATTTAACCCCATTGAAAAATACATCTATAATTAGTATTTCCTCAAATATATATTTTAAAACTTTCAACCATGCTTCTTCAACCTCTTTTATTCTAGATTTTGTTTTAATTTGATTACTTGGTGACATCAGCAATCATCATTTACTTATATACTAGAGCTTAATATAATTTTATTAATTATTAATAATGGTGGAAAATATCTATATACAATATTCGAAATTATCCAAAAACTTAAGTTTCTATATATTCTGGAAAATTATGAAAGATCTATTTTAAAATAGTGATTAACTTATTTTGAGAATCATAAAATATGTGATCTTTATTGATTATAATTTGATCATATGTCAGAGAATTTTATCAAGAAACATTATTTATCTTATTTTTATTATAAGGATTACATAATCCTTCTATGTTAGAAAGTTGTTTCATATTAATAGGATTTTATGAAACTACTAAGTCATCGACAGTATTAAAACACATGGACTCATATTTTTCTTCCTCTTTGGACAAGATGGATACTCTGTTTAACTCTATAGAATCCTTCTTCCTTATGTTATTCTAAGTATTATAATAAATAAACATGTGATCAATACCATTTTAAATAGATTAAAAATGATTCACATATGATTGGTCCATATTAAAACTCTATTATTGAGAATAATTTCAAATTAACCTTTACTCTCTATTAACAAACCAGTGAAATAAAACTATAGATGGTGGTATCCTAGATCCATTCCTGCCAACCAGAATGTGAAAATCTAAAAACCCCCATATTTTTTCATTACAAACCATTTTCTGAATTCTCATAATGCATTAACTCTACCTCACCTATGCACCTTCATGGATTCTTGAGGATGGTTAGGATTTGAGCTTGGTGAAGCTATCCATTGGGATGGCCTATCTTATTGGGTCTTGGCTAGCCTTAGGTTAGAAATATGTTTTTTCCAAAATACATTAATTTATCTTATGTTATATAATATAATATATATTTAACACAACTACAAAATATTCCATCCACTTCTCATATTCACTTTAACCATATCCATGTAGTTGAATGCTTCTTATAAACATTTATGGAATTCCTCAAACTCATATGATTTAATCATGATTTCTTGGGACCTTTCAAAACAACATCCAAGTTTTTATCTACTAATATATTTTCATGAAATTAATTTTATTCCATACTGATAGTAAATACAATATAGATAAAACGTCAGTTTATCAAATACATATCATGTCATTCATCCAAGTAGTTGAGCACATAACACATCACTCAATTAATCATGAGAAATAATTTCATCAGTATAATTCAATCATAGTCCTATATGTACTTCTTTGTTATAAATTTTGATAAATATTATCTTGGTTAAACCCAAATGATGACGTGATTAGAAAAATTTACAACGACCCACATATTATCTCAACTTTAAGGATAGAGAAAAAAGGTATCAAAGTATAAAATTTCCCATGATTTCTATCTTATAAACCTCAAGAAACAAGGATTTATATTAATAAAAAAAACCTAAATATATCATTGATTTTATTTAATTCCATTTGATATACTTTCACGGGTAAATCTAAATAATAATTTTTAACTTATTATCTCAAGAGTATACTATGTATCACATGCGATTCTTCTACTCAAGATAATCTTTACATATCATATAAGCCTATAATTCTTCATGATGATATTCAATTAGGTATAAGATGAAGTCATACTTTAAGGGTATCATTATACTATTAATATTTAATATATATACAACAAATATGAATGAATGATAATTAAATATTTCCATCATTATACAACCATGATATATTTTATAACCATAACATCAATTATATTGTTTGTTTAATACCATGAGATTCAATTTGAATATCATATTTTAATGTGGTAATGGTTTTATTAATGTATCTGCTGCATTTACAACTATAGTCACCCAATATATCTTTACATATCCCAAATAAACAATTTCTCAAATTAGATAGTATTTATAAAAGGTATGTTTGGTTAGTTGGTGATATTGGGGTTACTTATTCTAAGTAATAGATCTATTTTTACCATAGTAATGCTCAATTTTTCTATCAATTCTAAGAACCACCCTAATGTTAGTAAAGAACTTATTGATCCAAACAAATTCCTTTCATACGTTTGATTTGGTGATATACTCTCCCTCTGTTGTCAAGTATAACGTGATGACCTATTTGGAACTCTTATAACTGAAAGCTCCACCATTTATGAAAAACAAGAAACTTGATTGATATTTCACATCATAACTATAATTTTTGAAACTATCATTATTATAACCCATTATATTAATATCATATATACCTCTAAGGTCCCTGATTTTATCTATAATTCTTATCAACTGCTTAAGGATGCTCTTCACAGTAATCCAATGAATCTTACTAAAATTTAATTCATATTTACTTATTATGATCAATTTATAAGTGATATTGGATGGGGTACAATGAATTACATACATTATAGATCCTATATTATTAATTTAAGGAATATTAGCTATAGTTTATACATTTTATAAGTATCTATAATCTTTTTAGGATTTGTTCCTTGCAACACTAGTTTGAAACCCTTCTTGGAGTTATCTATGTAAAACCTATTTAACACTTTACTAATAATTATTTTTTGACTTTTTCCAAGTAAAATATTCAATCAATATATATTGTTCTCTGAAACTATTATATAAACTAATTCACCCCTAAGTTTCATTGAGAAACATTTTCCTACCATATATTTTTAGAATGTAAAGTTGGGATATCGTTTCAACAAGGAGTGTGTAATCTATATACAACAACATAATTACTACAACATTCATTATAACCCAATTTTATACCCAAGAACCATACATATTATTGATCAAATGAAAATATTTTATTACATAATCAAATCATATATTCTAAAAATGAGAAGGTTTCTTCAGTCTATAAATATACCATTATAACTTGAAATCCTTAGCTTGCTTATTTGGAACTTCAGAACTTTTTTTTTTCGAATCATATACATATTTCCTCAACTAAATTCCCATGAATAAATTGGGGTTGTATTAGATTATATATATATAATTAACATAATGAGTTATAATGTAAATATATTATTTTAATAAACTTCATCATTGAAAATGGAGAAAATATCACTTCATAGTGAGTACTATGAATTTATTTATAACCATTAAATACCAAATGTCATTTTGAGGTAGAAATATTACTATCCATATCAATTTTCATAAAAAATACACTTGAAAACTATGGGTATTACCCATTTATAAATATCCACCATATTCCAAACATAACTAGTGTGCATGTATTCCATATTAGATTTCACGGTCTTTGGACAATTATTAGAATTAGAACTCTCAATGAACTCTTGAAAGGTAGTAGTTTTATCATCTTTAAAATTATAATATCATCATTTTATATAAGAAAAACACATTTCATAGGATCTTAATGAATCCAATCATACCTTATAGGTTTTTGTGTAATATGAGTTGACACACTTTTGATAATCTCTTCTGAAAATAGCATACTTAACATCTTAAGAGTAATTCCTATTTTTTATTTTAAAATTATCCAAGATAAACTTTCCTCCTACCTAAATAATGATTTATATATTCCATATTAATAAATATATAAAATAAAACAACAAATACTTTCTTTTTTCTACCAAGTTGGATGAAGGAATTTTTTATGTTCTTGGATGTTTTTTTAATTAATTTTGGTTAGTTTTCTTAATTGAATGTTTTCTATAAATGGGTTCCTTTTGTTGTCTTAACAAAAACAACATCACTTTCAAAAGTTTTCGATAAAAATATAATTTAATGGAGATGAAATCAAATGAAAATAATATGATTATATTTTGTTAGGAAATTTAACAAAAAATATCATATGGGTTTTCTTAAGATTTTTTCTTTGAAAAATATCGGATGGATTTTTCTTAAGAAATTTACAAAAAAATATCTGAAAAAGTTTCCTTAAGAATTATTTTAAAAAATATATAATGGAGTTTTCTTAAAACGTTTATGTAAAAAGTTCATATGGAGTTTCATTAATATTTTTTTTGAAAAATATTGAATGGGATTTCTTTATGAAATTTGTGGAAAAATATCGAACAAAAATTTCATAAGAAAGTTGAAAATATCGAATGATGTTTTTCTTTAAAAATTATTTAAAAAATATTAGATGTATTTTTTCTAATAAATTTGTGGAAAAAATATCATATTGGATTTCATTAAGAAGATACTCAGTAGAAAGTCCCTATATGGTGAATGCGATGAAAATCAAATTTGGAAATTCTTTTGTATTATGAATATTTCCAACATAACGATTTACAAAAGCTTATGATCCATGAATTTGTAATAAAGGGATATAAATTTGATTAGGTGTAAAACTGTTATATATTTTTTATTAAGGAAAGTTTTTAAGAATTTTACATTATTTGGATGTTGTGGTTGTATATTATTTGTGATTTATATTTTTAAAGACTAGTAGAAAGAAAAAGTTTCTAATGAAAATAAATTCTGAACTGAAAATTTCAAGACAACTAGTTTTCAAACTGGAAATTTCAAGGAAAAAATTACAATCATAAAATATCAAGATATAAAATTTTTTTGTGGGGAATTTTTATATATATAGATATTGGATTGAAAATTTTAGAAAATACAATTTATGGAGGGGAAAATTTAGGATAGAAAAATACTATATGGATAATTTGAGGACATAGAAATTATAGAAAGAAAATTTCAAGATATATAGATTCACGAATAACATATTCACGATGGAAAAATTCATAATGGATAGATTTAGGATAGATATAATCAGGAAAAACATATTAAGTATTGAAATATTCAAGATAGGAAAATTCCAAATAATTGTTTTTGAAGTGACCTTCTTTATGAAAAATTATTTAATATAGAAATGTGAATATAGTGAGATGGTATTTTATTATTCCAAAAAACATAGATAAAAATCATTATTATCAATAAGATTTAAGGAAATTTTTAGGGTGGTTATGAATGTTTCAAATTATAATTTTTTGAGTGGGAGTTTGGAAATTTGATTTTTCAGGGAAGTGGGAAAATAAATTGGATTTCCCACCTTCCCTATTTCATGCGTGCCTATATAATTGAATCATGTTAGAGTACAGTGGTGGAAATTATCTTCTCGAAAAAAATATGTAAGTGGTGAATTATTATATTTGGATTGAAATTATGTATGAACTTCAAAAATCTTGTTTTGAGAAAGTTATTTCTAAACAAGGAATAGATTTTTTTGAGGAAGAATTTAGTATCAGATGGTTGAATTGTAGATATAAAAAATTATAGATATACTAATTAAAAATAGAGAAATAATAAGGAAGTTATTGACTATTATAGGGTAATATAGTGAAGAAGAAGTGTTTTTCAGGAAGTAGATTGTTCAATAAGTGAAGTTACAACATTACACTACTATAAAACAAGGATATAACCATAATTGTCTTCCATAAAGGATGGTTATAGTTCACCCCTATTTCCACATGAATATTTTTTTAATGGGAAGGTCCTATACCCACAGTTCTTTAAAAAACCATGGGTATATGTTACCCTATACCCATAGTTTTTTAGACCATGGTAATATGTTTCATGGGGAAAAATGTCTCACGAGAAAACGTATAGCCATGATTTAACCCAAATATGGGTATTGGTAATGTTTCTAGGAACCTATACCAATGGTTTGGGAGAAACCTTTGGCATAGGTCACCCATGCCCATAGTTTTACCAAACTGTATGTATTAGTCGGACCTTTAATTTTCCATATTAATAAAAATAAAAATAAATACTTTAATATAAATAATTTTTTATATGTATACAAATATATATATTTCTTTAATATGTGAATAAAAAATGAATTTTAGGATTATGTTAAAGTCATTGGATTATAAGTGGAAGGTGATGGGATCAATTCCCAGTGGTGTGTTTTTTTAATAAAAACGTATATCCAAGGTTTGACTAAACTGGGGGTATTGGTTGGACCATTGTTTTTTCATAATAATAAAAATAAAAATAATTACTTTAATATAAGTAAATTTTTATTTATACTCATATATATATATTTGAATATAATAACAAAATATGTGTTGTAGGATAGTGTTAATGTCATTATATTATAGGGGGAAGGTGCTGGGATCTATTCCCAGTGATATATATTTTTTCTAATAAGAGAACTATTCCCACTTTTTGACCAAAAGGTCGGTATAGGTATTTTCATTTAATATTTATAAACCAACGATTTGAGAACCATGGGTACAGGTGGTATATACCACCAGTTTGGTCAAACTATGTGTATAGGGATATCCTGACTAATTTAGCACCCACAGTTTATAGAATAATGGGTATAGCCTATACCCGTATTTATTTGGGCTATTCCCACAGTTTTGAACCTTTGGTATAGGTAAAGATTCCAGTATTGTTCTGAGTCTATTTGTAAAGTTTTCTAATGTTTTTATGACATCATTATCACATCTTCATTTGTGAGGAAAGAACATGTATAACCATCTTGAAAATAATGCAATACAAGTGTAAAGATATTCTATGCTTTTTTTAACAACAAAAGAGGATTTTTTTCTTGTGTATTTTATGGTATTATATTGTTTTGAAACATTGATAATGACTAGCTACTCATGTTGAGTAGTTAACCTTGTATATTTTGGGGTTCTTGTGGTTATTCTTGTGAGTTTTTTTCTAAGAACTTATAAATCTTAATGAGGAGGTGGAGGTTTGTTTAAGAAAATAAAAATAAAAATAAAATAGATCATCAATCCACCCCCTTCACCTCTCAGTGATCATAAAGATCATGCTTAATCCTTTCAAATGGTATTAGATGGAGGAATAATTAATTGACTCTTTGCTGAAGTTAGATGAAAATACATATTTCTATATATGTTTATAATTCTATTAAAAGTAAACAGATTCCATTTTTTGATAGAAACAACTATGATATATAGAAAGATAGAATGTTTCCATATCTTATATATCCTTTTTTACAATGTTCTTTAAGTCGCAACTGATAGTTTTCCTCCTCATGTTGAGAATGTTCTTTTAATATATTCTAATAATAAAAATGTGAAGAATGATGTGTGAGATAGAAATTATATAATTTCCTCACTCATTAAAAATTATTTTCTTATAGTTAAATGAGTATGTATAAATAAAAGTATTTGGGAATAGATGAAGAAAATCTATGAAGGCAACATTAATGTTATGAAAGAAAATTTACAAATATGGATAACAAAGAACGAAGATATTAAAATTGTTGAGTAAGAATATTTTGGTTACTTCTTTAAAAGAGTTAATTACATTTTAAGTATCACAATATGTATTGTTGATAAGTTATTAGATTTAACTATTATTGAAATATCATAAAAATTATTCTTGAAAAGTTTGATTCCAAATTTTCATCATTGTAAGATAGAGATCCTAAAAACATGTGTCTACATTATTTATATATCACTTTATTCACATATAAAATGTGAAGAGTGAAAATTATAAAATGTAAAGAAAAGGCTGATCAAGAAATTTCATTCAAAGATACCAATAGAGAAAAATATAAGAAAGTTTTAAAGAAGAATTAGTTAGTGAATTTGGCACTCAAGAGAATGTTAATAATTTATTTAAAGAATCTGTATCCTAGTTTTCTAAAAATGTGAGAATGGATATAATAAATTAAAATGGGAAGTTACCGTTGATTTTTTTTCACTGTAGAACTACTAGGAACATTGATTATAATTTCCCACAGAATAAGGAAGTTGAAAAAAGTGACGAGTATGATAGAAAACTAAGAATATATTTTACTAATATTGCTAAAACATAAAAATATTAATTCATGGGAAAGAATAAAAAGTTCAATAAATTTTAATGGAGAAGCTTTTTTTCTAAAG
This sequence comes from Viscum album, assembly GCA_963277665.1. NCBI lineage: Eukaryota > Viridiplantae > Streptophyta > Magnoliopsida > Santalales > Viscaceae > Viscum > Viscum album. Next base: position 32,909,190 of record OY728153.1, read on the forward strand.
ATTAAGAAGATAAAAAAAGTGAATAATAAATAAAACAATTCATGTTAAATCTACTGGATATACTTTTATTGAAAAATTGAATGATGGAAAGTTCAAAGATTATCAAAGTAGCAGTTAAGATAAAGAATTAACTTTGTTGGAGTTTATGATGAAAATATATTGGAAATAATGTATTTGAAGGATTATAAGTCTTGAAGGAATGATAAAAAATTTATAAAATGAAATTACAACAACAAAAAATAAGAAAATATTATTGAAGAAAAATTTATGTTTTTAATAGATATTGATAAAATGAAAAAGTTGGTTGATGAGAAGAAAAATATCAATTTCAATCCCTAATATATATTGAAGCTAAAGGAGGAAGAGTTAATACCTACTAAAAAAATACCTTCTAATGTTTAGAAAGTAATTTTAAATTTCAAAAATATAGTTACAAAAGTTGGTAAAAGTTATGAGATTTTAAAACCTATGAAGGATCACAAAAATATATCATCAATGGTTTATACGGAAGATGAAGTTGTTTAGAATAATAATAATGATGAGAATACCATATATGCAGCTAAAACAAGCAGAGTTGAAAAAATTTATGTTTCTAAGGTTAAAAAATAAAAACCAAAAGTTTCTACTACAGGTGTTTCTATTAATATGGAGAAGAAAATAAAAAGAATTAATCAAAAATTTGGTGTGCAATGCATTACTAAAGTGTAAGGAAAGAAATATATTTAAATTAAGGAACACAACTCCAAAATTTGTGTAAGCTAAAGAGAAAGATATGATTTCTATGGTCATTACTTGAATTGTGGAAGATTTTGGAATACATCATATATGTGTTGGTTCATCCACCAATATTATAGTGAAACCAAATGAATATGGGGGAAACATTTGAGGGGGAGTCACCCCACTTAAGGAAAGAACCCAAATAAAGTTTGTGTGATGATTAAAAATAGATCCAAATATTGTAAACAATTTGTGAAATATATAAGAAAAATAGATATATTATAGAAGGTTGTCTTGTCATGTTAACAACACAACATGATTTTTATAACAAATATCATAATTTGGATGTGATGAATGAAAAATAAAAGGAAATAAATTTTACTTTTGAAAGTTCTATGAAAGCTCCAATATGAGAATAACCTTGGATTATGGGTAGTGTGCTCTCACCATATATGATAGGATATATTTTTTAGTTGGAGAATGTGGTAGATTTTAGTGGAGGTACACTATCTTTTGGAAATGTCAAGTCACTCAGAATCAAAGGTGTTGTATCTGTAATCATTAGTGAAGAAAAGTTAAAATCTAAAATGGCATCATTTGTTGATGGGATGAAACAAATTTAGTAAGTGTTTCAATTTTTTTTGATGAAGTTAATAGGGTTTTTTTAAATATTGTTTTCTTGTGAAAATAATAAAAGATAGAAAAGTTTTTTCTAAAGGAAAATGAATCCTGTGAAACTTTTTTTAGGTTGGTTGTACAGAAATTTCTTGGTATCTTAACACGATGGAGGAAAATAAAAAACAAAAAACTGGATGGGGAACATATTTTAATGAAATATGAGTCATTTAATAAAAGGAGATAGTATTGATGATATTCCTAACATGATATTAAGAATATATTGGCGTTTCTCCATTTTTCAGAAAGGGAATATAGGAAACTCGGTACTTAATAAAGTTGAGATTTGTTCTACTAAACCCCTAGAGCTAATACATTTTGATATTTGTAGGACAATGAGTAAAAATTAATCATGTAAATATTATTACATTATTTTTATTATTGATAAATTTAATCACATTACAAGTACTATGTTTTTAAAACCTAAATTAGAGGCTCTCACTATGTTTAATAATTTTAGGATAATTTTAAAGAAAGACTATTGGTATTCTGTGAAAAAGTTAAAAAATGATAGTGGTGGTTAATATGAAAAAAGAGTTAGGTTATTATCTTGAAAAACATGTAATTCATCTTGAGTTTTGCATAATGTACACACCACAATAAAAAGGTGTTTCTGAAATGGAAATAGGGATTCTGGTGGAAGTAGGGTGAAAATGTTGATTGAGCATGATAATTCTAATTATTTTTATAGGAAGTCTATTAGTAAAGTAGTATATACTTAAATAAATATTTCTATATAATGAACTATAATATGAATCCTTATGAAATGTCATATAATGAAATTCCATGTTTGAAACACCTAAGGGTGTTTGGTAGTCACCACATTATAAAAGTCAAGGGTGAGAGTCTTTTGAAGTTTGATTAGTGAGGTATTGAGGGAATATTTATTGGATATGATCCTAATGCTAGTGGATACAAATGTTTTAATAAGTAAACAACAAATATATTTGATTCTTTAGACGTTTTTTTTAAAATATGATAAGAATGTTTTAAAAACTAATGAAAATGTGAAATATATGTAATTTGAGGAGGTTATAGTCGATAAAAATGAAAAATTTCATAATGATAGTAACACATTTTATTCTAGAAACAAAGAGAATTTAGACTCAACTATCACAAGTGATGAAGAAAAACTTCATACATCTTATCCTATGATTAGGAGATAGGTGGAAGTTTATAATGTCATTAGAGATCATCAAAAATAGGTTCGAAGCAGAATAGATTTGATGTCTATTATACATACTTCATTATATTATGAGGTTTAGATGAAATAAGTTGATGAATTTTGGAAGAATAAAGAGTGGATTAATTCATTGAAGGAAGAGTTGGATAAGGCTAAGAATAATGACACTTGGGAACTAATACCAACACCAAACAATAAAAGGTGATTACTGCAAAGTGGATATTTCAAAATAAGTTAAATAAAGGTGGTGAAGTGATAAGATACAAGGAAATAATGGTTTATAATGGTAACTCACAAATTTAAGTCATTTAATTTGATTAGATTTTTTATCTAGTGAAAACGTTAGAAACTATCAAAATATTTCTCTCCATTAAAGTAGAGGGATGTTTTTATTTTCTTTGGATGTATAAAAATTTTGCTTTTATTAGTGTATAAATTTATTAATAAGTTCATATTGAAAAATTGAGTGGATCCATGATTTAGAATAATGAAATTTATGTGTATAAGTTGAAGAATGATTTTTATCAGTTGAACAAATAACTAAGAGCATGATATTCCAAATTAGAAACGTAATTAAGGAAATTTAACTTCTAGAATGGAAGATTTTATAGTAATATGAACGTGAAGGTAAATAAAAAAATTTACGTTTTTGTGATCGTTTATGCTTAGGATATATTATTTTCTATGAATGATGAATAAATTTGTGAGAAGTTTGTTGAAGAGATGAAAAATTTAATTGATATGTCCTTTGTCAGTGAAATTAAATATTTTACTATCTTGAATATCTCAAAAAAGAAGATATTAATTTTCCCACATTAAGAGAAGTATGCTAAAGAACTTCTAAGGGTTTTTTGTAATAGATTAATGAAAACTAGTTTCAAAACCAATTTTAGTGGGAACCAGGTTTTCTAATGATTGTGATTGAAGGGATGTAGATCCTAAGGATTTTTGAAAGTTGGTTAGATGTTTTTTATGTCTAATGACTTCAAGGATATATATTATATTTGTTGTTCCCTTATGTGTGAGATTTAAAAGTTCTATAAAAGAATAAAATATCTTTATAGGAAGCATAATTCTTAGATATATTAATGGAATAAATTATTATGGTATAAAATATAAAATCTCATGAAAAATTGATTTATTTGGATATATATATATTGATTAGGCATGAAGTGTTGATGAAATAAGATCAATATCTGGTGAAGTTTTGTTTCTAGGAGAAATTTGTATAAGTTTTCATAAAAGGAAACAAAATTCATCAAATATTAGCATAGATAAAACTAGGTATGTTACTTCCACTCAAGTTATAACAAAACTTATGTGGATAAAGAGTCAATTGAATGATTTTTTTAGTATAAGTAAAGTTACCCCTAATATATGGTTGTCATAATCAAAGTTCTATAAATCTAACTAAAAATACAATGAAACATTCTCAATCAAATTATCTTAATATCAAATACCTCAACATCAAAGAGTTTGTGTAGAAGAATTAACTAATATTGGAGTATGGTCTGATAATTCAACAAGTTGCTAATATATTTACTGAACCAAATTTGAAGGAAAATCTTTGTAAACCGTGGTTGAACATGGGAATAAAGCCTCCCTCCATTCAAGGCTATGTTATGCGATTTACAATCCCTCTATTATATTGTATTTGGATAATATTTTTATGGGGGAAAATTATATAACATAAATATATCCATTTGTAGGTGCTTAATCCTTTTTAACGAAAACGTATTTTTAAGGAGAGTTTTTAAAAGAGGTAAGATATGATTTTCATACGTTTTAATTGTTTTAAAAGTTCTATAAGTAGGTACAAGAAACATTTTTCTTGTTCGAAAAAGTTTTAAATGTTTTATCTTTATGAAAAATGGTTAAGGGAATGTATTAAAGAAAAAGTTTTCCAGTCCCCAATTATAGAATATATGGTTTTTCTATTCAGTGATTCTTGTTTCCAACATTTATTTTTCTCACACAAAATCAAGATAGTTTCATAAGTAGTTCATAACTTGAGTTATAAATCTTCATTAATTTATGATTCTTGGCTAACAAAAAATCCGAAGGGGGTGATTTATGGGTCCAGGTTTGTTAAATGTGTTCTTTAGGTTTCTCGGAGTTTTTTTTGAAGAAGTTTCATTCAATTTTTTTTTGAAAAAATGGTTTTCTTTTATTGTCATAAAAAAAATTTCATCACATTTTATAATTTTTATAAAATTATAGTCATACCGAGATGACATCAGAAAAAATGATCAGATGGCGTTTTGTTAAAAACTTTGTGGAAAAATATTAGATGGAGTTTTCTTAAGAATTTTTTTGAAAAAGTAATAATGGAGTTTTTCTAAGAATTTTTCATAAAAAATCAGATAAAGATTCCTTAATAAATTTATTGAAAAAGACATAATATATTTTTCTTAAGAACTTTTTATAAATAGATCAGATTGAGTTTCCTTATAATATTTTTTCAAAAATTAGATAGAGTTTCCTTAATAATTTTTTCGAAAATGTTCAGAAGATATTTTCATAATAATTAGAAAATATTAGATAGAACTTTTCTTAGGAATTTTGTTTTAAAATATGTTTTGGAGTTTCTTTAATAAATTTGTGGTGAAATATTGGATGAATTTTTCTTATAATTGTCTGAGAAAAATTATTTAGATATGGAAGGTGGTAGAAATTAAATATGATGATTATTTTCTAGTATTAATGTTTCCAACATCTTGAGTTACAAAATTTTACAGTCCATATGTTTGTAAGAAAGGGGTAAAAATTTATTTGGTTTTAAAAATTTTGATATACTTTTTGGTGAGGAATGTTTTTTATGGAGTTTATGATGTTTGGAAATAGAATTTGTATGAATTTTTGATGTATATTGGTTATTTATAGTTTAAAGAAAATTTTTCTAAAGAATATAAATTATGGATTGAAAATTTTAGGATAAAAAATTTCTAGATGGGAAATTTCAGCATAGAAAAACTCTGAATGGAAAAAATAAAGACAAAAAATTTTCAGACAGAGAGTTTCAAGAAAACAAATTCCAGATGGACTATTTAAAGATTTAAAATTTCCAGATGAGAAATTTTAGGATAAAAAATTCTAGATATACAATTTAAAGAAACTCAAATTCCAAATAAATAATTTCTGGATAGAAAGATTTAGGAGGGAAATATTCAATATAGACCGATTCAGGAAGGATATATTCTAGATGTGCAGATTTAGGATGGATAGATTCAAGATAGACATATCTAGGATTAGAATATTAAGGATAGAAAAATTCTAAACAATTTTTTATGAAGTGAATTTCTTTATGAAAAATTCAGAAATATATAGAATGTGGAAATGTGATATGGTCTTTTATTTTTCCAAAAATCATGGAAGAAAATCACAATTCTTGTCGATTTTTAAGGAAGTTTGAGAGAATGTTGTGAATGTCTCAAATTGTAAATTTTTTGAGTGGGAGTTTTGAAATTTGAATTTTTCGAGAAGCAGGAATATTAATTGGATTTACTACCATTTATATTTTTTGAGTGACTATATAAAGGGTTTAAGTGAGAGTATATTGGTGTGACTAATCTTGTGTAAAATTAGGTGGAAGTGCTGGAGAATTAGTTTTAGAAATAAATTATATATGAAATTCTAAATTCCAGTATTGAGAATTTTTTTCCAACCAACAAATATAATATTTTAGGAAGAAGTTTATGTCAGACAGATGAACTCTGAATTGAAATATTCTAGAATGTATAATTATTTTTGGAGAAAGAATATGTAATTTCTTACATGATGTTGGGTAAGAAAGCAATAAAGAATCTTTTCTCAAGAAGAGGTTTGTATAAGCAACATATAGAAAACATTATGAGAATATTAGTGAAGGTTTCTAACATTGTTAAAGAAATATTTGTTAAATATTTATTTTTTTGAAAAAATATTCATTTTATTATTTATAGTAGTGTAATTCAAGTTTAATGATATTCACTAATTTTTGTAACAAAATATAGATGGGTTTTTTCTATTAGATTGTATGATTTTGAATTATTTCCAAACCAGGCCAAGTACTATATATTCTTTTTGAGTAGGGAACCTTGTAAATTCTTATGTTAGTGTGGTTTTTCTTGTTATTTTTTCTTTAGAAAAGTTATAACTCTTTAATAAGAGGAAAAGTTTTTTTCATAAAAAAGTAAATGTAAACGTAAAAGAGATCATTGATTCTCCCACTCCCCCTATCAGTGATCAATTATATCCTTCTTGGTCCTTTTAGTTCTCAGTAAGATTATAGAAATTATACCCCTTGATTTCCTTAGGTTTACAAATAAATAATCAATTTTATAATTTAGAGTCATGTTTTTTAGAAATTATATATTGTAAATATGCTTAAAACATAAATTTGTCATAATAAATAAATCCATACACCCCTAGTACATATCTCATATGGTGTATTTATGACTATATTAGATAGAACATGTCTAAGTAGAAATGTTTTAGTTTTCAAAGAATATCCTCAACATGATATAAGAAAACCACATTAACTCATCATTTAATGATCCATGTATAAAAATATATGATCCTTCTTATTAGAAACCCTATTAAACTATGGTATACTAAGAGGAGTGATTTTTCACTTTTTTTGAAAATCTCTCTTATGATCAATGCATTCTTGGCTTAGGTATTTAACACCCCAATATAATTATATAATTTTAATACTTTGTCCTAGTTGATTATATGACTCTATTTTTAACACCTCAAAAAATGTAATTATTTAAACTTTCAGCTCAAATGAAACAAATAACAATATTGACTAAATTCATCCATAATGTTTATGAAGTTATTATACCCAAGACTTTCTTGAGGGATCATTTGTTTATACATGTCAATATATATAATATTTAATAATGTAATATCCATTTCTCTTTTTCTGCTAAAATATTCTTTGGTCAAATTTTCTAATAAAAATATTATTTTTTTTTCAAATTATTTATAATCAAATGAGTCCACAAATCCATATTTATGGAGTCTTTATATGTATTTATATTTTATATTCCCAAAGAGATAATGCCAAAGATAAGTTTTTTCGTCCTCAAACTTTAACTTCTTATCATTAATGTTATAGATAATATTTTTCATTCCTAAAATATATAAACCACACATCATATTTCTAATTCCAATTAATATTACATTTATATATTGATAAAAATTCATGTTCTTAATAATGAATGAAAATAATTTATTGTCCCAATAAGATATTGAAATAATTTTTTTTTTCAGAATATAATAATAGTTTTATAATTCTAAAAATAATCCACTAATTAGACTTTGATCAAAAGGCTCGACCTATAATGAAATAACTATTACCCCATTTAAAATATATAGATCTACTTCCCATTTTAATAATTTTATCTTATTTTTGAGTCAGTGTTCATCAACAAAAAATGGGTGATGCACACCCAATATCTAGTTCCTATGATTCTTAGTTGGAGAAATTGATTTCAATAGATTCAACATGCATATATTTTGAATGATCATATTCTCAAATTTTTATTCCAATATATAATTTTATTATAGGTTATATCTATAAGTGATCTGAAAATTATAATCATGATCCACATCATAATCTAGAATGAAGAATTTTTTATTGGTAAGTGTCATGTTTTATATCCTTCCATCATGGTATTTTTATCAAAGTATAACCACTAAAAAAATGAAACAATAAATTATATTCTTTTAGTGTACCATCATCTATAAATCACCAAGTATCGAGTACTCTTTGAAATTAATCTCATAAAAAAGTTGTTTATTTGGATATCATGCTAGTCATACCACACATAACTCTAATATAGTGGACTTAAAAACCATTTTCCATATGTATCATATATTAAAACTCAATTATATGCAATTAATATTTCATATCATAATGTTTCCTTGCTAGATGTAACCTAAAGCTCACAGTGATATTTTTTACCTAACTCTCTGAGTAATTTGTTTCCCTATTCCTTACATAAGATGATCCATGAGTTCCCTAATTTAGAATAACTGATTGGGTTGGTTGATTGAGCTCTTAAAATGAGATTGTTTTGGATGGAATCACACACATATTACTTGAAGATTTTTCTAAAAGATATAGATACCCTAAATCCAAATTCATGAGATTCATATAAGTTATATCATATTTCATGGATGGAATATGATTTCATTATTATTCCCTATTCCTATTGTATGGAATAATATAATCATAATCATAATGGATGAAACTAATATTTTCATTCCATTTCCCACTACCACCTTTTTAGTCATAAATTACAACAAGTATAATTATAAGTTGATAATTTATATTAGCTATGGAATATAATTTCCATATCATACGTAAAATCTATGACACTACCTGGGATATATAAGGTGACCACAAAACATTTTGTGCTAATATTCAATCCCACATTTTCAATATTTAAGGAAGAGTTACATGAGATAGAACACAAGAGTGGAGCCACATTCATGTAGATTCTTTATGATTTTGGAAAGGGGTAACTTATGCATTATAATGTATTAGTTAGAAAATGCGTCTCCGAGAATCATCATTATTGGCTCTTTAATGGAAAATTATACATTCTTTAATGTAATTAATTTCCATTTTCAAGTATTTAATATTTCTTTATATGGAGATCTTAGGGTGGGATTTTCTACTGATGGTGCTTCTATTAATTATTAATAGACCCCTATGTATTTAAATTGTTGTTTAAGACCCCACTATGTGATTAAATTTGTAATATCATTATTGAAATAAATAAACACAACATCTTATTGTATATCACTTTCCAATCGTAAAATACGACATACATGTTTGTTCTTTAGTCTTTGTGTCACAACACACAATATGGGATATCATAATTTAAGAAATAATTTACACTTTTAATATTGAAAAAAAATCACTGTGTAAAATGCTTACCTATCATAAATTGCAATTACCTATTATTGTTTATGTAAAAAGGTGTTAAATCATTTAGGTGATATCAAAATATATCATTAAATATGATATTATGTTTCATGGTAGATGATATATATTTCTATGATTAAATATGATATCAAATATCTAATGATATGATTATGCTATTAGTCATAAAATAAAAATGTTATTTTGACTTATCTATCACTGTAGACAACATCCTTGGATCATATAATATGATCCCTATTTGTTTTTATGAAATAAATTTAATCATATAATACAATTGATAAGAAAAATATAATTTTCATAATTTTTAATTATAAATCATATTTATTCATTGATATATTTTTTTATAAATAATGTAAAATGATATTTTGGAATATATATTGACTAATAAAAGTTTTTTTATAAATTAATTAATTCTAAAGAGTTTATGATTTATTAATTAATTTTTTAAAACATTTATTATAAACATTCAATTAATAATAATTATTAATGTTAAAATATCTTTATCAAATATACATGACATATCTTATAAATTAAATATAAAGTGTTTATATGAAAAATGAAAAGAATAACTTATAAAGAGTATATAATTTAAAACATAATTCTAATTTTTTTTTCAATTTTATATATAATTAGGAATAATTTATTAATTAATTTAACTTATTCAAATTAAAATGGGAACTTATTTAGAATATTATTTAGACCAGCCTAAAAGTTTTTTAGGACTGATTTTACTCATGTTTAAATAATTTTAACTATATGATATATTGATTATCTGAATAGTTTACATAATAATGTTTGGATTATAAAATTATTATAATTTATAAAATATCACATATACTTAAAGTAAAATTCCATCTAATTAATGATATGATAATATCATGTTATGAAATGAATATAAGATATTTATATTCAAAATTATGGAATGTCAATAATGAATGCCTAATTTATAAAATGGTCATAGTTAGATTTTATTAATAAATAGATAAAAATAATTGATTTTTATTTAAATATTGTCCCCTTGTTTATTACATAGAGTTATATATATTTTATTTTATGAGTATGTATATTCTTTAGTTTAAGTTGTTAAATTGCTTCTTATAAATTAACTACCCTTGAATTTCGTACATGGTATGTTAGTATAAGATGTATTTTCTATCTACCTTGACCTGGATGTTTAATTAGAGTTATTAGATTGAATTTCATTATTGTTTATAATTTTTACATATTATGGGTTTGAGTTATGATGAACTGTACCCTCTCTTGAGTAAAGTTTCCCTAGGGAGAGGGAATTCAGGTCAGAATTCCCACAGACTTGGAGGCTGATGCATTGTTCTATAATGGTGGAGGTTTTCTATTATATCACTATCATCTTACTGTAGTGTATTTTTAATCTCATATAATATGAAACTTTTCAATTAATAGTTCATGAACATTCTAAAAGATATTAATTTATATATGTATGAATATATTTGGACTTAACATTTGGATGATTGACATAAACCATGGGTTGTGTAAATAGTTAAAAATAAATATGGTTTGAACATATTTATTTGATGGAGGGAATGATATTCTAAACTAAAACATGAGAATAATGCACACATAAAGGAAATGATATGATATAAGACGAAGAGATTACAAATCCATCAAAATATTACTATTTTGATTCCCCCTAAAGAAGCACTTATCAAGACATCGATCATTATATATCGGTAACCCTAACCATTAGGTTCCAATGAATTATCTTTTATAAGGAAATAAATTAATGTGGTGACCCTAACCATTAAGTTCTGTATTATTTGTGTTTTGTTTGGGTTACACTAGTTGGGAAGCCCTGATTTTTAGAATACTAGAGGAATTGAGTTGAGTGAATCCACATGATGGATTTGGATAAAGAGTTTATCCACTAATCTATCCATGAATCTTATATGATATTATTTAAAATGGTTGTCTACCAGATATAATCATAGCTTATTTATGTGCACAAATTGGTTTATGTCAGGATGAAATATGGATCTTGTCCAACAAATAGATATAATGAATTTTAAGAGGGTTTATCATTTTAGTAGGAACCCATTTAATAAAATTCGTTTTGAAATGTTAATAAAACATGACACTAGTCTAATTTTTTTATTGGTATAATTATACAATCATCATCAAAATTTAATAAAACTTATTAAGTTGGTGAAAGATTATATGTTTTAGAGTAATACCCTTCCCGAGTAACCCAGTGATGAAGTTATTCAACTAGTGAATCAATATGTTTATAGAGCATAGAATGGTTCACTTAGGGTTTTATAATAATTTTATTCTAATGGAACTGACTAATATTAGTCTCCACTCATGTATTCAATACTGTTAAGTATGATGAAGATATAGTGAGAATAGAGGTTTCCTTAAGGATTATTCTAGTTACGGAATCCACTATGTTTTCATCTCTAGTGACATTTTGTCTGTTTGGATGCATTCAATAAATTTTTTCCTAATTTTCGAAATTATTGATAATAGATGAACTAGGGATACAATGTTTAAGTTCTGGTGCTATGTAGATAACATAAGTGTGTAAAATTCGAAACCATGACACGAAAAGTTAGTTGGATCATCCAATGATATTTTATCAAGTAACAAGTTATGATCATTGAAACTAAGAGTTAATAGATAAGATGAGTACTGATTTTATGGGATGGAATTGTTTAAGATACCAAGAATAGTTTTCAAAATTATATAGAATGACTATTTTTGTGTCAATGCTATTGAGATCCATTCATTGGTTTATAGGGTGGGTGATACCAAATGTATAATTTATAAGATTTGTATATATACAAGAATTAAAAATCAAATTAATAATTAATATATATTTCAGATTTAATTAAATTGAAGTAAGAATTGATACAACTAAGATTTTAATGTAATGGAATATATCTATCTCAGATAGATCTTTATATAATGTGAATCTTTACCTTATTTATAATATATGATAATATAATCTGTTCATTAATAAAAAGTTTTTCTAAATAAAATTAGATGATTAATTATATATATAAATAAATATTGATACATTATTTTCAAAAACAATTTTTGAAAAAGAGATAAGGATAAAGGTTATTTTATCCATGATACATTGTTTATCAATTTTTTTGTTAAAATATTAGGGGAGATGATCCCATCACCCCTCAGTGGTATATTTTGATTAGTATTCTTATATTTAGAAGTATGCTCTCCAAACACATAGAACACTATATATGATATAGAATAAATTTTTTGTTTGTTAAATATTTTTATTAAAAGGAAATAATATTTACTTCCAAAAAAATAAATTAGTTTTAGTATATTAGTATGATGTTTTAATTAGAATATAATGTCCAAGAAGATATTTAGAGAATGTTTAAACTTTGAAAAGTTCAAAGTTAACAAATAAAATATTATATCAATTTAAAATTAAAGATATTTCACTTAATATCATAAATAGTTTAAAATATTATTATAAGAAGAAATATAAAAGGTTATATTTAATTACTATGAGAAAGGGAATGTTTATATTTCTTAAAGGATTATGACAGTAAAAATACAAAGTGAATTCCTCTCTATCCTAAAGTATTTTAGGATGTGTTGATGAATTTTAATTTTAATTATTATGTTATTATTCATATAAATGTTTTATGGAATTAGTTATAAGGATAATGATGTTAAAAATAAAAAAGTTCTAAGTATACAATAAATAATGACAATGAAGCATTTTATGATATGAAGTTAATGATTTTGAATATGTTCATAGAGTTGAACACTAGTAATATGATTCCTAATTGTCACCATTATTCATTCATTCTTTCTTTATTGATGTTACTCCCTAAATAGTTTAGTGGGAGGTTTTTATCATATGGTCACATAAAGATGTGGATGGAATTACATATTGAGTTAATGAGTTAAAAAATATATAGATTTTGAAATAAGAAGAGGATTTATATGATAGCCAATCTGATATAATATGTTATATAGGTGATTATTTTGGGGTTTTAAGTATTATTAAAATAATATCTAGGTATCAAATGAATCATATTATAAAAAAAATCTATTTTTTATCATTCTTTCATGTCTACTTAAAAAAAATATATAGATACACATTTCTTGAAATATATAACAATTAACCACTTAAAGTATGAGTATGAGTTATCCATAAGGTATTTTCATTAATGAGTATTATAGGTTATGAATAAATTTTAAATTTACGCTGATTATGATTAATTTATGAGATGAAGAAAATACATAACATGCATGAAAAAAATTTTTGTACACTGGTTGACCTAGTATATATACCAAATAAAGTGTCATATACTATGTATTTGGTATACTAGGATTTAATAGATCATATTTAGTCCCCAATAAATTAAATTGGCGAGATAATTATCATTATAACCCTTATAAATTGACACATTTCTTACACAAGACATTTTAACTTAACTAATTTGGGGAAATAGGGTATATTGAGGATCATGCCATCAATTTGAACTTAATAAAGATGGGGTTTTTCTATTGTATAGTGTATAAAATCTTTTCCCTTGATTTATATATATTAGAGAGTGTACAATCAAACCTAGATGTATATAAGATATAATTATATAATTAGGTGATGAATATGTGATTCTCTCATCTAAAAAGACGAGTGATATGTGATGTATTCGTCTAAAATGTCAATCTGTACTTATATATTTCAGAATTTTAAGAATTGGATATATGGTATTGGAATACTCTATGTTCCATGGTTATTAAATGTATTTGACAAAGAGAATATATGTGAAATCAAGATCACATGAGATACGACTGGCGGACATAGGTACTGAGAGACATGTTTGTTAGGGATCATGACACATACCTTTATAAGCCGAGTAGCATTGATTCCACTCTAGAGTCTGATCATTTCTTTCATATATGTATATATTAATTCATATTTTTTATTACCCCTTTAAAGGCCTATGAAGTTTCAATTTGTGTCTAACTGAATTAGAAATTATTTTATCTCAAAGAGTTCCTCTAAAAATGTTTTAAAGTTTAATACAAAATATTTTTTGATGCGTATATAAGAGTTATTACATATAATTTAATATGAGGTCAAGTTAATGATATCAATCAATTTTTTGGAAAACTATCTAAAAGGAATCTTGTATAGGATTACAAAAGTTATTTTATAAGATAGAATATATGGTGAAATGAAATAATGTCTTTTAGGATTTAGTAAAAGTGATCAATTGAAGGATATATATTCCCAAAATATATATGAAGGATATAATACCCAATGTATTGTATTTTTATTTGATATCAACTATTTTTAACAAAAATTTAAATATATATGTCCTAGAGAAGGTGGGTTATGGAAGTTGAATTCAACTAATGAAGAATATTAAGAGTATGCCTATAAATTGATGGGTAAAGGATATGGAGGAGATATATTTTGCAATGTATGGTTGGAAAGATTCTATGTATAATCCTGAACACCTCAGCTATAATATCTATTTATTTATGATCCATTATTGATATTAAATACTAATGATAATTCTTCAATATTTTTTACAATAGTGTATTGGGAGTGGATAAGATGGGAGTGATGTTGTCTTCTAAATTGACTATTAAACAACTTGTAAAGATGTGATTAATAAGAATGAATGTTGTTAAAAGTTTTAGAGAAAATTTGGATGAGTTTTAGAGAAAACATCCAAGTATTTATTTGATAATGAATTATACTATAATTATTTATGAAAAACACTTGGAAGAATATTGAAACTAATTTAGTTTGAATTTAAAGATATGGGAAATTAGTGAAGATAACTGAAATACTATAACCTGAATATTTGATATGCTATAAGACTTTGAATATAAGTTCAAGGAGACTTTTAAATATTAATGTATTTAGGAAAGTTATTTTTAGTAATCTGGAGTGAATAATAATACCCAAATTTTAATTATAAATGTTTTTAATTAATTTAAATATATTCTATAATTTCAATATTGAAGATAAATATTAGAAAAGTATGAATTCATAAGTGTCATCTAGAGTAATAGATAGAATAAATAGAAAATCCACAACTTTTTAAGATCTATTTATAACTTCATAAGAGTCATCAAGTGTTGTTGGTACTAAAAAATGGAAAATGAATTATTTTAAAAGAGTAAATACATCATTTTTGAAGATTATTTATTGTGTTTAAAAGAGTATATAATAACATTGGAAGAGTAATTACAACTTTGGTATGGTAAATGATGAGTTATACTGGGTATTAAATGAATTATAATGAGTAATGAATGAATTCATTAGTGTAGTTGATGAATTTAGAATGATAAAAGAAGAGTTTATAAGATTAGTTGTAGACTTCAGAATGGAAGCTGGTGACTTCGTAAGAATAATTATCTACCTTTTAAGAGTTAACATCCTATATAATTTGTATTAGGAATAGTGTGTAAATGTAACACTAATGAGTTTGAAAGATAAAATTACCACTTTATAAGATTCATGTATTACTTCATCATAGTGAACTTATAATTGAAAAGAGTATCTCCATAGGACTTCTTAAGTGTAATTCCCTTTGTAAAATTTTGGGAAATTTATAAAGAAGAAATTTAATGATATATATTGAAATAGTATTATAAGGAAATCAATAAAACATAATGCTAAGTATGTTATTTTAGATCAAATAATCCTAATTATTTGTTAAGACATGATTTAATCCATGATTTGAAGAATATTAAATCAAAAGAATATGAGGAGTTCACAATTTCCTAAATCTAGGATTTTAAAATATAGAAATTTTAAAATTATAATTGGTGGTAAATGATGAATGGGAAATTATATGAAATAAAATTTATGATTGTAGAACTATTCTAAAGTGTCTTAAATATCACAAATGATTTATTTATTCAAGATGAATGAATGAGGATAATGATCTATATGATTAAGAATAAGAATCTCGAGGCAGTGACACAATATCTGAATGAGAGTACATGTTGAAACTCAATATTGAATGTACAAAGAAACTATTGTATTGTAATGAGATGTGAAACAATACAATGACAATTTGTTTTAATGATTTCCATACTATAATGGTGTTTGATTTACTATAGATGTTTGTGGAATTAATTGAGAAGATAAATCTTGAGAAAGACTTCTGAATCAAATTATGGAATTGTTAGACAAAGATAAATTGGTAAGAAATTGAGAAAATGGTATTCATGTGAATGAATTGGAGAAAAGTAGTTAAGGGATAAGATATATATTTTATCATGGGAGAAAAACTATATAAAATTTAAAAAATTATTGAGATCATGGGAACAAATCCATGTTTTATGGTTGAATGAAAATAAAGGAAATGGGATAGAGGATCACTACACCATGATTATAGAATATTTTTATATTAACTATATAGAAAATTTAGTATATGATTTAATAATATAAAAGTTGAGAAGAATAAAGATAAGGAAGTTATTTAAGTTTATCTTTGGAAGAATATAATAGAGAACCTGATACAAATCTAAAGAAGAAAATCCTTCTTGGTATTGAATAAGAATATGAAGAAACTTTCTAGAATTTGTTGATCAGATCCATTCATTAGAAGAAGGAGGAGGAGGAGAATAAGAACTATGCTACTATATATTGAAAAAGTATGAAGGTGAGTGAAAATACGGAAATACTACTATTCTTGATTATAGTGTCAAGTAAGTTGAAATATATTGACAAGATTCTAGGTTTTAAATACCACAGTTGGATAAAGTATGAGAGAGGACATAAAGTGGATTCTATATAATATATGAGATAAAGGATATTAGTACAGAAATATTTAGATGTTTTTATTTTATAATATATATATGAAATCAAAACTCTGTGTGAGGAAGAGGACCAGTTAATCTTGATGTAGCAATATCTAGATAATCTTAGAGATCTTCTTCCAAAGTGAAGGTCTTGTTATGAAATGGTTAAAGGTAGTATAATGAACCTGCATGAGGCAACATCTATTCACCTATTTATTATAGTGAATACTCACCTATGTAATATTATGAAGGGGTATAGGATTATTCCTACCATATTATAAGCACTTGAGTAATATAGTTGAAAATCCATGTCATAGAAACTTCTATCACTAAAAGAAGTAGGTTTCCCAACATGGCACTGAACCTTATAAAAATACCTTGTACGACCTTTTATGTTACATTAAATATATCATGTGGGTGTTGTGTGAGGGGTGAGAGATACAATAATATATTTATATCCTAATAGTTAATATTGGTTCAAATACCAAAGGGATAAAAATAATATAAAGGTATTTATATTTTGGTAAAATATTGGCCACACCTAATTTAACCCCTCCTAGGTGACGTTATGAGTCCTAATGGAATATCAAGATGAATTAGAGAACAAGGTTACCTTTGAATTGATATAATTTTTTTGACCAAGTGTTTTAATTAGTTTAATATAATATTTATATTTAAAGAAATTTTTGATGTTCTTCAGATGTAAAATTTTATTTCTACCCCTATTTCTAAAAAATGAGGAGGCTTCATACAATAATTTAGAAAAGGGAAAATTGAAAAGTAAAGAAGTTATAGAAGAATTAAAATGTTAAAGATATATCACTAATATATAAAAGTAATCAGAGTTGTAAATATTGTGATAAATCTATTAAATAAAATTACTCTAATGACTTAGTTACAAATTGGGATGAGGATGTGTTTTAAAAATCAATCAATGATTTATTTTGAAAAGTAAAATATTATATGAGGAAAGTTAATAATGAAATTTTCACTTATATATTTTCATAAATCAAGGAACTTAATGATGATAAATCCTAAGAGGTTTATGAATATAATGCAATGGAATATACATTAATAATAATGTTAAGAATATGTAACACTCTTAAAAAACAAGTTATTGATAATGAAGAATTTGTTTCACTTTATAATAAAAGAATTTATATGATTAAATATGAATTGAAAATTAATGTCTGTGAGATATTTATGATTAACTAAGTAGACCATATATTTTAAATACTATATAGAACCTCTATAAATGTAAATTATTCTTAACGTGAGCTCAAATAAATGATAATACAAGATATGAGAAATTATTTGTTAGAGGCATCCCAAAATCATGTGGATCAAATGAAAAAGCTGAAAAGTGAATGAGAAGGAATATTGAGATAATTTCAATATTCTAAGTACACTCTCAAATGTAATCTTCTTTATTTCAAAGTTAAAATAATTTTTTTTGAAGAGGCATAATAAAAATATTCTCAAGATGACAGGGAAATAAGAGAAACTACCACCTATATTGTTCCCAAGAGTATTAATTGAAAAGGAATCATACTAGTGGAAAAACAGTTTGAGTTTATCTACTAATCCATTTATGAGATTCCCATATAGAAAGTTATCCTATATTCTAGATAAATATTTTTTTACTAATTTAGTTTTATCTACTATTATAAGATTAATAAAAAAATCTAAAAAAATGTTGGTAGAAGAAAATAACAAGAGATCCAAAACATTTTCAAAGGTAGAAATAGTCTAATAAGATTATATAAAAATGAATTAGGCTCCCAACCAAATATATAAAGGGTATATATCTTGAAATATTACATCTACAAGTAAAGGAAAAATATTTATTGGTTATTATTGAAACTGTAAGAGAATAGGGAACAAGTCTAGTGAATGATAGAATAATATTTCAACTAATGGAGATCACATAATTCCTACACCTAGTGAATGAAAAGATAAACCTAATAAAAAACCTTCAATATAGATGAATATTTCACATAAAAAGTATAAATTTTTGACTAATAATATATTGGAATACCTTTAAAACTTCTATGATTATTACAACAAAATCGGATACTTTTTTGAAGGGTACTGTTATCTATGAGCCATTACCAAATCATATGTCCAAGAGAATATAATAACATGATAGATAAAGAAGTGGGTGAAAAATGATGATATGTCTTCCTTGGGTATTACATAAAATAAGTCTGTTGAATAAAAAGAAAATGGATAAATAAAAAATAAAAAAGAGAATCAATTCAAGAAAGGGATAATAGGATTGGTCTCATAGTTGATATTATAAATTATTTTTTAATATCAATAGTGCTTTACAAATAAAGGAAACTAAAAGGTTGTTGAATAGTTGTGAAGAAGGTGAAACATATCAGGAAACTGTATTAACAAGTGCATGAATTGGCATCTAGGAAAGAGGATCAATTGGAGAAAAAATAGGAGGAATCAATGACTCTAAGTAAAAAAAATTCTTTTACTCATAGGGATTCTAACCATAATAATATGTATAAAAATATCCATAAATATTACTTAATCATATTTCCATTTCATTCAGAGGTGGATAAAATGTTGGATAAAGAATAAAAAGGTGGGTTTTCTTTGTTAGATATAGTAAACAATCTTACACGAACTGTAAATAAATCTCAATAGGAATGGAAATCCATGATACTCTAAGGTACATAGATTTGGAAAATAAAGGGTGAAAAAAGTTCATAAACTTTTAGAGATATATAGATTAATTTCTTTGGTTGATAAATAATTATCGGCCCTAATTATATCATTAAGAAGCTTATGGAGAGTCATTTTATTCGAAAAAGTGTTTAGTTTTAAAAAATTATAGTGGGTAGAAAAGGAAAATAATGGAAAATGAGAACTGATGAATTTGATTATTAAAATACAACATAAAATATTCTTTTATTAGGGAATATCCCAACCGACATATTTTTGTCTCCTTACAACACATAATTTTCAAAACTCAATTCATATTAGACTTCAATTGGTTTCATATATTTGTTTAAATTATTTATTGAATGAAAACCATCCATAAATAAGAAAATTGGAGTGTATCCCATAAGGGTGAGATAATTAAGTGAAGCTTCTAGAGTTTTAATATCTCATGGTTAAATATGGGATTCTGTATAGAATTTATTGAAATGGAATTTTGTGGTGCATTGATCACTTTTTCCATATTGTTTTAGTTTATGATTAATATGGTTAGCAATGAAGAGTGATTCTAAAACAAAAAATTGGTGAAAAAATACATTTCAATTAAATTATTTAAATATATTTTTTGAATTTGAATAAAGGATATGAATTCATTAAAAGATACGATTGTATAGACCCTAAGATCTAAATTCCATGTTGGTATCAAATTGTGGATGATATATGCACAAATCTATTTTCAAAATTGATCACTAATTTTTTATAAAATTAATATGGATTATGTAGACCTGTAGTTGATTAATTAACGAAATATTTATTTGTAAAATGTGGTCTCGACCTTCTCTCTTGTGGAAATGATTTATTCTCTCAATAAAAGAGAGAATAAAAAAAGAGAAGAGTAAAAAGGGAAAGGATGAATATTTCAAGGGAATGAGAAAAGTAAGGATTTTTTTTTTCAAATTTCAAACAATTATATTTATTTTCAATAATTGGGATTCAAGTATGCACCATTATTGAACACATATCAACATACATGCATCAATTGTTGTTCAATGTTTTGAAAATGATATCTAAATAGGGATCTAAAAGTTCTTAATGGAGTGTAGTTGTATTTTTTTATCAATGGTTGTTAATAAGAATATAAAATTGTTTATCCTGGAGGATTTAGGTGATAGAGGTGAAATACACCCAATATAGAACATAAATAGTTTTTCTATACATTAACGAGTAAAGGGGATCACAAAGCTTATATATTGGAAAAACTGGAATGAAAAATAATAAGTAGCATCTTGAACATATGATCTATAACATATAATGTTTGATTATCTATTACACATGTGTAATATTGGTTTTAATACTTTGTTACTATTTATAATATGTAAATATGTAGTGGAGAATCTTAGAGTGATGTTTTGTACTAAACTGAAAATTGAATAACTTAGAAATATATGCTTAAAAATATTTATAGTAGTTCATAGTTATAAATAAAATGTTATTTATAATTATATAAACCATTAAAGGATATATTAATAATGAAGGATGAAATATTTAGTGATAAAAATCACTTGGATGATGGGTAAAATTGAATTATATTAAAGTAAAAAAATATTAGATCGTAGTGAAGATATTTTAAATACTCTAACATGAGTATTTGATATACTGAAAGAATTTATAAATAAGTAGAAGAATATTTGGAAATATTATTATATTTTTAAAAGTCATTTGAAGTGATCTAGAGAGATTGATAATGACTAAAGTTGAATTGTAGATTATCTGATGTTATTTGAAGATATTCTTAAATTTTTTAATTCCACCTATTGGCTATGTATGGCTTCCTAAGCATCATCTAGAGAAACTTTCTAAAACAATGATAAAGGAATTACATATTAAGAGTTATTAAGAACTTTAAAGGAGTAATCTAGTACAATTAGTATTGAAAAATAACAAAATAATTACTTAAAAAAGAGTATATACAACACTTATGAAGAGTAATTCTACTATTTAAAATATTATTTAATAACATAAAAAGAATAATTCTAACTCTAAAAGGGTTAATACTATGTTGGAAGAGTATTATAGAAACTAATATGAGTGAATAATAACATTATAAGACTATTTTATAACATTGTAAGTGTATAAAAAAACATCATAAGGTTAGTAGAATAATTTTAAAGGGTAGTTAATGACTTCATAAGAGTAATAGTCCACATCATATGTATCACCAACTTATAAAATTTGGAAAAATAAAATTTCATAGGAGGAAATCTAATGAGTTTGGAGGTATAACAACCTAGTATTATAATACATAAATATTTTCTCTTTTTAGATGAATATTAAATACATTACATAAGTATATAATAGAGTACAATAATAGTTTAGTGTCTTTGGAGACTAGAAATATAATCTTTTTATTTGTTGAAATATATTTAACATTTACCCAAAAGATATTACCATATAATATTATTCTTAGAAATACACTAATTAAAATATTTATATACCACCTAGGAAAAGGGAACATAGTAATGGGTGAGAATATATGATCAATAAGTGTAAGAAATGGATATACATAAATATAACCAAAGTATATGGTTATGAAAACCTGATTATAATATTTGAAAACCACACCTTGCATATCATAGATCTTAAAACCCGAGTCATGGAACAAATCTTGATAGTTCATAATTCAATAATTATAATTAAATAAAAAACCATGATCCATGAGAACATAAAATTGGAACAATACATTGATTTTTTAAAGACACATAATTGTATAAAACCTTATGTCAAGGCTACTGATCAAGACATTCATAACATGTTATGCTTGGGAAAATCACTATTGTTCCTGATTTGTGCTAGGATAAACACCCATGTACCCTATATTTATAGATTGGAGAAAATACCCATGTAAAAAATCTCTCAGGATTGAGATAACCCCATATGTAACCTATCTTTTGGGCTTTGAAAAACCACTCATGTACCCTATATTTTTGGACTCAGTTAACCGCATGTGTACCCTTTGAGCTCATAGATCCTTATTAATTACCCCATAAATTGAAGGGTTGTATAGTTAAAACCTATAAAATGATGAAAATAATTATAAGTTTTTCATAATATCATAAAAAATTCTTCATATTAGAACCCGTTGAAAGAAAGGGGTTTTATAATCATTTTATCATTTCGTCATAGTATAGCCCATAGAAAAAAGTGGGTTTCATAAAAAATGTATCATAGTATAACCCATCTAAGAGATATGGGGTTCATAAAATTATTTTCATCATAAAAATAAACCATTAAGATAAAGAATAAATATGATATCATAAGGTTTCATCATCTAATGGATAATCATAAACAATCCTGATAAATAATGAGATTGTAACATCAAATCTTCAATGCTTAAGTAAGTCTTGAACCGTAAACCCCAAGAAATATAGATAATAAAATGGATATGTAAATAAAAATATTTTTTATGATAATAATCATATATATCATTCATGTGATGTATATACACCACATAAAATAAATAGATGAGGAATATGGCATGTGTCTCACAGAAGTAAAAAGTGGGATGAATATCTCCTACCTTAAGTCTCGACTTCCTTGGCACACATTTAAACCTATTGTATAATAAATATGAGTTTATTAAACATATATTAAAGAATAATACTTATATATACTATACTATATATTATTTACTTATGAAATTTAATTATCCATTTATTAACAATTTCATGTTAAATTCACATTTTTGGAAATAAATGATTTTATTTTATGTATGTTTTAATTTTTTTGGTCATTTTAACTTTATAATCGTTAAATCATATATATAATATTAAAAATTTTATTAATATCATATATATTCAATATATATGTGATTATGGTAACAAATAAAATTTAGATTTAGAAAATGAAATACACTATTCATGGGGATGGTAGGTCATACGGACGCATGAACACTATTTCTGTTTTCTCAACAGATTGAAAGAAAGAAAGGTAAATGTTATAATAAAATAATAGAATAAATTTTATGTATTATAAATGAAATTGTTTCATTAAAACCATCCTTATTAACTTTCATTTAAAAAATGAATGAATCGTATTACATCGTGAGGTGGTACTTCGACATACACACGAGCGATGTTATCACATTCGCATAAAAGGGAAAGTAAGAAGGTATATGTGATATAATAATTATATATTTAAATATATAATATATATCATATATAAACACTAAATCAATCATTATATCCATCTCTTAGACGTGGTGATGGAAAAAAATTTCATCAATTTCTGTTGCCGTAATCTTCCATACACACAAATGATGATTTCATAACCCGTTTGATGGAAGAGAAGAATGATTTAGTTTCATACATTAAAATAATATCATATAAGTATATTTAATATAATTATTTTATTATATAATCATGTTTTAATAATAATTTTAGGATTTTTAGGAAGAAATAAAATAAAAACACTCGATTAGGGATGCTACCACTTCTTCAAACAATTGTTTTTTTTTGTTTTCACCAAAAGGTTTCTTTGTTTGTATTTATGATTACATAAAGATAATAAGATGAGATTATGGAATTAGGGAAGTGATTTGGGTATGAATTGTATGAAACAATGGATTTTTAATGTGTGAATATTTGAGGATAGGGGCTTACCTTTTATAAATGATGAAAGGAACCCACTTTGAAACTACTTAGAAATTTCCCAAAAGAATATGAAATGATAAATTTGTTCACAAGAAAAGAGTTTCCAAATAATACTATATTAGAAATTGGGAATTATAATATGGAAATATATCAATAAAATAGAATTTAGACCTATGATTGGCCTTTTTAACCCTTATAGTTTTAGGTTAATATCCGATAAACCCATTTTTACCTTAACCAGTATAATTAATTTTTACTATTTTATCCATTCATTAGGGTTAAAAATTAATTTGAAATTATTACATAATATATAATATTATTATTAACAATATTTAATCCATTTTTCTAAATTACATTCATATAAGTATAAAATTTAAATTTAAAACTAATCCCATACACACGATGAGAATGGGGTTACCAAAATGAAAAATGTTCAAAAATTTAAAAAGTTTTCATATAAAAGTTAAATATAAAATTGTATCAAATGAACTAAATTGGATTAATAGATATATTATAGAACTAAATTTACTTTTAAAACATTATTAAAACAGAAATTAACTTTGTATATTCTTTAAATGAAAATTCAGTTTTCAATAAGAACTAGTATTTTTCACTATTCATTGAAAAATTAATCATCTTTGAAAAATCCCCAAAAATCACCATCAGATTTTTTTATATTTTTTTTAATAAATAAGTTTGTTTTTTCAAATTATTCTTCTAAAAGTCTCAAAATTTAATTTTTTTAAATTCAAAAGAATAAATAAAAACATTTTTTTTGAGAAAATTGTTTTTGGAAACCTATTAATAATTTACCAAAAATGAAGTACTTTTTTATCAATATGTTTTATTTATATAAGACCATTATAATTAATATTTAAAAATTATTTATTACAATCAATATCACTAATTTTAATGGTTAGTTTATAATGGTTTCATTTAAGCAATAATATTAATAATATATCACAATTTTTTAAAACATGATGTCACATGCAACATAAGGCGAACTTGGAGTTGTGTGCAACACAAGCTATCGATGAAATTTTATTTATTAAAAAAAACAATTCATTAAAAACTCAGGGGGTTTCATTCTACCCCTATTAAAATGAATTTATCCCAAAAAAATTATAACTCTAATACAAATAAATTATGATACTTCTCCCTCATCACATACTTAGGTTCCTATGTACATTCTTAAAACTTATGGTTCTACCAAAATATATTAATCAGGTGAGTCATCATATTTCAAAACAATGTCTATGTACAATAAAAAATCTCCAATGACTTCTCTTCATCAGATATATCTTTCTATAGTGGCATGACTTCTGAGTTTATTACATGTGATTGATTAGGTGTGTACTTCCTCAGGAGAGATACATAGACCAACCTGGACTTGAGGGAGGTTTGGTGGAATTTCCATCTGACATGATACTATCCTAATAAAATAATGAATTTTGAAGGGACCAATATACCTAGGGTTTAGTTTTCCATTATTTCAAAATATCACTACCTTCTTCTATAGTGAAGTTATTGGAAACACCTTTTCACTGATATTAAATTCAAGATCACAACAGTGTTTGTCAGTATATATTTTCTACTGAATCCTAACCCACATGATGTGTCGATGAATAGATTTAAACTTCTATAGAATTTCTTCAGCTACCTTATGTTCCAATATCTTTATTTCTCTAAATTCGTACCAATATGTTTTATTCTTACTCTTCTTTCCATATATGGATTTATAAGGATCCATCTAAATAATCAAGTGAAAGGTATGGTTGTATGAGAAATCAAACAGTGGAATGTGTTAATACCAACCACCTTTTAAATACATAGAACTTTATCTCAATATAACCTCTAGTGTAATACCCCAACCCCAGTTACCCAGAGTTGGCGCATTATTACATAACATTGGCATGATCACAAAAGATCATGTCTCGAAAGACCAATAAGTTTAGTAGCCTTGGAATCATTAGATATATTCATAAAGTTTATATTACATCATAAAGTGAAAACATAAACAATATCTTGTCTCCAAAGTAATATCCCCTTATACTATCCCTTCAGTTCATTCATAAAATACTTCTTCACATCCTGGGAAAAATAAAACATTGAAAGGGGTGAGCTCAGATGCTCAGTAAGGATAACAATATAGTGGAAACTTTCATAAATAAGCATAAACATTTAGGGCAATGTATAACTAAAACAAAAGCCTTTTAAAGTTGATCTTTTTCATAATATGGAAAAGAAAAAATGAAATAATTACATTTACTTATTCACATGGATATTCTACTAGTAAAATAATCACATGCAATATCAATAACCACTTTCATAATGATGGAATTCATAATTCCAGACTATCATAACCAAATACTCAAGGCCTTGTGGCAAGACTACAAATAAGATTTTATCAAGGCCTTGTGCCAAGACACTAGTTTGTCTCATGAGACATACTGATGCATCAAGGATCTATAGCGGGCTCCACCCGTCACTTATTAAGTCCAATGCATTTCTCATATGAACTGGTTTAAACATAACATAAACATTCATATTAAAACAAGCATACGAATTGTAAATACTTTCTCTATAAACCATGAATGATATAAAAATAACACATCCACAGTCAAAAATATCACCAAACCTTAAATACAATATGGAAGTTTTGTATCACAATAAATTAACTTCAAATAAGCTTAAAATCCATCAAAGGATGTTGACATGGATGAAATCAAAACTATTTGTGAGAAATATCTCTTTTTTTGAAATAATTTAAAATTCACATAATTATAAAATAAAACATTTACTTTTAAAATATACTTATAATCTTGTAAGGTAAGCTTCTAATATTTTTTAATGGTGGAAAATATCCGCACCTGCTGTATAAGTTAAAAAAAGTCATTCTTCCTTTAATTCTGAAGAAAAGGTTAAAAATGACCTTGTTTGGTAAACAACGGAAAGATTCCTTTATAAATATCTTATAAAAATTCAACAAGGGTATAAATTACTTTAACAAATATTCTATAAAATCATAATAATGATTTGAAATACATTTTTATGAAACATGGATGTGGATAATAAAGAGGTCCCAGTAGATAATTTCGTATAAACAACCTCGAATAATGAAGAGATTGTGAAATAAACCCTTACCTTGAAATTTTTCTTGGTTAAAAGTAGGTTAAACTCATATATAATTGTTAAATAAATGTTATTAAATTATACAAGAATCATATACATTATCATGATATCATATATGATCTTTTAACATTGCTTTGTTAATAATATCTTAGTATTATCGTCGTTTCAGGTGTTAACTTACTCATTTTCTTTTATATGTTTTGTTACATAAGTAAAGTTTGTTATGGATAGTTTTTATCTTAGTCATAAACATAATTATATAAAGTTATTAAACATTACTTTTAATCATGAAATTATAATTAGCCTTGAATGGATACGATGGGGAATGAATCTCATCGCGTTCGTGGAGACGGTAGTCCGTACGTACACACGAGCGACAATATCATTATTTTGATATTAAAATAATATATAATTGGATGTTATATCATATATACAAAATCATTATCATGTTATATTTATTATTTACATGAATTACATATCATTATTATACCAATAAAAATAATAATATATTGAATAACAATTACACCACGACGTGGAGACGGTAAGCCGTACGTATGCACATATGGTGAAATGTCATTCAAAGGATGGATATAATACTTAATATGGTTTTACCATATTTATAATAACATCACTGTATATAGAATATATTGGAGTTATTATTTTAGAATTGAAATAACAAAGAAATAAGAAGTGGAAGAAGAAAGGAACTTGAAAGAGGGTGGTGAAAACATTACCTCTTATTCGGGTTCCTCCTTTAGATTTGATAAAAGGGGATCCTTAGGTTGGATTTATGATCAAAATAAGGCCTATATTCTTACTTTAGGGAAGTTGATAGAATATTTGGGCAGGGTTTGGCTTATCCAAAAGGCTTTTAAGGTATGAATTTTAGAGAAGGGGGAGTGCCCTTTTATTAGAGGGGTGAGGGGAACCTTAGAAAAACTTAAAATATTATTTTATAATAAATTTATATTCGGTTTATAATGTCACTAAAGTGACTTATTTCTAGAATACGGTAGATATGGGTCGAAATAATTTAAATCAATAGATTTTATATAGGTTTGGGTCACTAAATTAACCTTATCATTTATATTTAACTCTTAGTTAAATAGTTTGACATTGACCATGTCTCTTTGTATTTTTATATTATATGGTTAATAAACTTACTATATACATCAAAGAGAACCCCAAGTGGTTCATTAATGATACACCTATCATTATATAAGTCTCTTGTCCGAACCTTAGATTTTTAGGAATTGAATATCAATTAATTATATAATATTTTATTTAAAAACTCTTTTTTGCCAATTTTGACACTATTTGGTATTTGATTTTTGTGAAAATCATAACAGTATGATTAATTCTAAAAAACATAATTAAATCAATAATAACATTTCATATTAACCTATAAAATCATTGGAATTCATAAAAAGCCCCAAATTACATTTATTTGGATATTTATAATATCAATTATTTTAATATTTCATTAATTACGTAATTACTACATCACTATTGTGTCATAAATAAATTAAATTATTTAAAGTATAAAAATTATAAATAAAATACCTTTATGTATGAAATATATTTGGATTTATAATTAATATTTACAATATAATTTATCTTATGTATAACTCTATATTAAAAATGTTTTAGTAATTAAACTTTTATTTTAACTCTTTTAACTCTTCTTTGAATTAAATAATAATAAATGTTGTAATCTAATCCAAGTGGACCTAAATGATAATATTTTATTCATAAGGTTGTTTTTGGTCGAGATACACTTGTCCAATAGAATTATGACATGGGTTAGGGTAATATTAATATCATTTTTACCCTTAATTACCATACTTACTTTTAACCGTGGTAAATAAAAGTAAAAAGTTACTATACACCAAAAATTATTTTTATCTTATTGAATAAAATTTTACTCCTTGATATTAACCGTGTCTCTTGGATTTTGTAAATTCCACTCACATAAGTGGTAAAATTATGATTTATGTGAATTTCCAAATTTTCTTAAGAGGTGGGCAAAATAGGGTGAAAAGTTCTATAAAATTTTTATATATCTAAAATTATTCTAAACTAACTCTAATTAATTACATTGAAATTATATAGGTATTATGTTTCCATTTTGACCTTAAATAAAATAAATAATTATTTAAATAAAAATTCAGTTTTAAACTATAACTCAGTGTTTTTTCACTATTCATCAAAAATTGAATGGTTTCAGAAAATACCCAAAATTCACCCTAATCTAATTTCGATATTCCAAATCCAAAAATGAAGTCCGTTTTGAATTATAAAATTTATAAAATTTCAAAAATTGGGTATTACTATTCATAACGGCTAGTTTGATTGGTTGTGGTGTGTCTTAGAACTCGTAGTCGCGTACAACACACACTACTGTATTATTCAAAGAGAAGCATACCATGGAAGCTTGGGGTGTTAAATTATCCCCTCCATCAAATAATATCATCCTTGAAATTTCTAGAATACTACCACTTGAAAAGACTTGGGTGATTCTTTATCATAAGTTTCCTCAGTTTCCCACGTTTCCTCTTCCATCTTATGGTTTCTCTATAGAACTTTTACCAGACGAGTCGTCTGGTTTCTCAGCACTTGTTCTCTAGTATCAAGAATCCTTATGGGCTCTTCGCAATAAGACAGATTAGGTTCCAGTTCTAATTCCTCATTAGTGAGTACATGCATTGGGTCAAGCATGTATTTTCTCAACAGTGATACGTGGAACACATCGTGAACTTTGGAGAGATTTGGCGGCATTTCCAAATGGTAAGCTACAACACCAATTCATTCTAGAATTTTTAAAGGTCCGATGTACCTGTGACTCAATTTACTATTCTTACAAAAATGTATAACTCCCTTCCATGGAGATACCTTCAAGAAAACATGATCTCCTACCTGAAATTCCAAATCCTTCCTTCTGCTATCGGTATAGCTCTTCTGCCTACTTTGAGATTCTTTGATGTGGTTTTGGATTACCTTTACCTTTTCTATTGTTTCCTCCACCAGTTCTGGGTCTACAAGTTTTCTTTCACCAATGTCATCCCAACAGGTTGGTGTGCGACATCTCTTTCCGTATAACACTTCATATGGTGCCATCTAAATACTTGAATGGAAGCTATTGTTATAGGAAAATTCCCCCAGAGGTAAATAATGATCCCACATACCCTGAAAGTCAAGTGAGAAAGATCTCAACATGTATTCTAAGGTTTTAATAGTCCGTTCTAATTGTCCATCAGTTTGGGGGTGGTAAGCAGTTCTCAAAAGAAGTTCATTTTCCAAGGACTTCTGAAGACTCTTCAAGAATCTGGATATAAAATGGGGATCACGATCAGAAACAATTGATAGGGGTACTCTATGAAGTCTCACAACTTCATTAATATATATCCTTGCTAGGCATTCAAGTGGTAGATCTTCTCTTATAGCAAGAAAATGTGCTGACTTGGTAAGATGATCAACAATGACCCATATTGCATCGTTCCTTCTAGGAGTCTTTGGTAGTCCTATGACAAAGTCCATCGTGATATTATCCTATTTCCACTTAGGTTTGGGAAGAGGTTTCATGACTCCTTTAGGCTGTTTCCTTCCATCTTTCACTTGTTGACAAACCATAGATCTTGACACAAAATCGGCAATATCCCTCTTCATGTTGTCCCACTAAAAAAGTTCCTTCAAATCTCTATACATTTTGGTGCTCCCAGGGTGCATAGAGATATTGGAACTATGAGAATCATCCAACAATTCCCTTTTTAGATCAGGTATATCAGGAACACAAAGTCTCTTCCCAAATTTCAAAATTCCATCTTCATACACAAAGTCATTCAATCTCTCATCATTCACAGCTTTAATATTCTTTTGAAATTATTCATCATCGGTCAGAGAACTCTTTATCCTTTCTAGTAAAGATTGTTTGGAAACCATTTGAAAAATTATCGATGTTTCACCTTCCAGGGTTATTCCCATATCCAACTTTACCAGATCCCTGGAAGTAGGATCCCTCTCAACTCTCATATTGTTCAAAACTCCATGATCCTTTTTGATCAAAGGATTTTCCACCTTATTTACCTTCCCCAGGTGGTAGTGTATCATGCAATCATAATCTTTTAGTAGTTCAAGCCATCTCCTTTTCCTCATGTTGAGTTCTTTCTGTGAGAAAATATACTTCAAACTATTGTGATGACTATAAATCTCACATTTTTCACTATAGGGATAATGTCTCCAAATATTCAATGAAAATATTACAGCTGCTTACTCAAGATCATGAGAAGGATAGTTTTTCTCATGAATTTTTAGCTGTCGTGGTGCATAGGCAATAACTCTATCATTCTATATAAGGACACAACCAAGTCCTTTCTTTGATGCATCACTATAAATAACGAACCCATCATTCCCCGATGGTAGAGTCAATATATGAGCATTGAATAATATTCTCTTCAGTTCATCAAAACATTCTTCACACTCTTTTGTCCAAACAAATTTAACCCCTTTACGTGTGAGGTTTGTTAATGTGTTAGCTAATCGGGTGAAATTATGGACGAAATGTCGATAATAACCTGCCAAACCAATAAAACTGCATACCTCGGTTATACTCGTTGGTGTTGGCCATTCATGGATTGCCTTGGTCTTATAAGGATCAACATAGATTCCATCCTTAGAGAAAATATGGCCAAGAAAATAAATCTCATGAATCCAGAATTCACACTTGCTAATATTCCCATATAATTCATGTCTTCTAAGAGTCTTCAGGATAATGCACAAGTGATTTTCATGATCTTTGTAGATTTTTTAGTATACAAATATATCATCAATAAACACAACCACAAAATCATCAAGATTTTTCTTGAAAACTCTATTCATTAGATCCATGAATACAGAGGGTGAATTTTTCAATCCAAAAGGCATTACTGTAAACTCGTAATGCCCGTACCTAGTTCAAAATGCTGTTTTTGGAATATCATCCTTCTTCACACAGTTTTTATGGTATACCGATCGAAGGTAAATCTTTGAAAATTATTTATCTCCTTTCAGTTGGTCAAATAAATCATTAATGTGAGGTAGGGGATACTTGTTCTTTATTGTTATAGAATTTATTTCCTTGTAGCTGATACATAACCTCATGGATCCATCTTTCTTCTTAACAAAAAGAATAGGGGATCCCCATGGAGAAACACTAGAGTGAATAAATCCCTTATTACTAAATTTTTCTAGTTTTTTCATTAGTTCAACTAATTCAACATTGGACATTCTATAAGGTGTCTTTGATATAGGTCTTGAACCAGGAATTAAATCAATGGGAAACTCAATTTTTCGTTCTGGAGGATGTCCAGGTAAATCTTCGGGAAACACATCTACATATTCTTTCACAATAGGCACATCCCCTATTTGAACATTTCTTTCCTCACCTACAGTAATTTAATTCTATTCCTCTCTGATAATTGAATTTAGTTGAGCTACTGGGGGTGGATCTAGATAAGAATCAGGTGGTGATGATTCTGCTCTAAAGATAAGGTGTTCCTTATCAACATCATCAAAAATTATAACCTCCTTATTCTTACAATAAATCTTTTCATAATGGTTCAAAAGCCAATCCATACTGAGGATTATATCAAACTCAATCATAGGTATGATGATGAGATCAGTAGATAAAGAACATTTATATGCCCTAATGGGAACATATCCACATAACTTTGTAGCAATGATACTTACCTTAAGAGTTTTAACTGAAAAATCCATTATTAAATCAAATTGGAAATATCTAATTTTCTTAGAAAACTGAAAAGATATGAAACAATGTGATGATCCATAATCAATGAATGCATTTGCTAAACTTGAGGAAACAATTAAATTACCTTCAACCACATCTTTCGAAGCTTCAACCTCAACAATAGTGATAACATAAGATTGGCCTTGATCCCTTGGCATTTTCTGAGGTAAGTTCACCTGATTCTTAGTAATTTCATTTGTATAATGTTCCATATCCCTACATTTTTATCATTGAACATCAGTAGATTCTTTCTTCCCCTTGCAATCACGAGCATGGTGGCCTTTTTCACCACACTAGTAACATACTCCCATTCCTTTCAAGCAAGTACCAGGGTGTTTCTTCCCACATTTACTGCAGGATGGATAATCAACTTTTCCCTTATTCCCTTTATTTCCATTTATAAAGTGATCAATAGATCTCTTCTTATCTTGATTTGCTTTAAAGTCTTAAGACTTAGATAATTATTTTTCTATCTTGATAGCACATGAGACAATATATTCGTACGATGAGAAGGATTATGACACTAAATCTTGATGAAGAAATGGTTTTAACCCATCAAATAAACAATAAACATTAATTATTGGGTTACTTATATAATCTACAACATACCTTGATAACCTTGTAATGTTAGCATCATACTTTACGACATTCTCATCCTCATTTTGCCTCAGACTCAGAAATTGCCTTTCCATATCTGCTCGATGGTCACGAAGAAATCATTTTTCTAAAAACAGATCTTTGAACTCCCTCCATTCCATATTTGATACTTCACCATCTTACTTCATGTTTTGAATCAATGAACAACATTGATCAGCATCTCCAATGAGGCGGTAAACTGCCATGATAACTTTTTCCCTTTCACTACTCCCCAAATCCTGAAATATTTTCTCTAGGGAAATTATTCATTGCTCAGCTACCAATGGATTTTTACTTCCATTGAATATTGGTGGCTATTGCCTCATGAAGCGGTCTAACATTTATCCTCCACATTGTGGATCAGGGTTCTCTATCTGGGTAAGGTTATTATTCATAACATGAGTGAGTTGTCCCAGTATGGTGATTAGCTAATCAGCACCAGTTGTATCACTAGCTCCTCTATAATTATCTTGAGAAGAAGGGAAATCCCTACATGGAGTGCGTGCATTGATATGGTTTCCATTTCTTCCACTAGGTTCCATTTCTAAACAATGGCATAAACTATATTAGTTTATGAATCAAAATACATAATTCCATACTTGTAAAACACTTAACATAAATTGAACTATTTATGGATATAGTCCATAATCATAAAAATGTTTTCTTTGAGGAAGTATATACTCATAAACACTTCATAATGGTTTGTAAAGAAAATGATAATTATCCTAAGTATATCCACCGGGAGGGTCATAACCAAGAGTGCAGCAAGGCCTGTTGTCATGCACCAGTTCCCATTCGAGTCTAGCTCAAAGTAGTGTTTTTGGGTTTTACCCCTAGGTATATCTGTGCCATAGCCGCATCTACCTGCTCGTATCCAGACAAGGATTTATTGCTCAGAAAACTCACAAAGTCTCTACAATACCAAAATTCTAAGAAGTTCTTCTATACTAATCTTCAAAGTTAATCTTAGGTCTATGTGCTCTAATCAGAGTTTATCTAAATCTATCTCCCAAGGTTTGTACTAAAATTCCTCTGATACCAACTGTAATGCCCCGACCCATTCACCCAGAGTTGGTAAATTAATACATAACATTGGCATGATCACAAAAGATCGAGTCTTGAAAGACCGATTAGTTTAGTAGCCTTGGAATCACTTGATACATTCATAAAGTTTACATTACATTATAAAGTCAAAACTACAACAACATCTTGTCTCCACAGTCATATCCCCTTATACTATCCCTGGAGGTCATTCATAAAATACTTCTTCACATCCTGGAAAAAATAAAACAATGAAAGGGGTTATCTTAGATGCTCAGTAAGGATAATAATAAAGAGGAAACTTTTATAAATAAGTATAAACATTTAAGGAAATGTATAACTAAAACAAATGCCTTTTAAACTTGAACATTAGCATAATATGGAAAATATAAAATGAAATAATTCAATTTATTTATTCACATGGATATTCTACTAGTAGAATAATCAAATAAAATATCAATAACCACTTTCATAACGATGGAATGCATAATTACATACTATCATAACCACATAGTCAAGGCCTTGTGCGAAGACTATAAATAAGATTTTGTCAAGGCCTTGTGCCAAGACACTAGTTTGTCTCATGAGACCTACCGATGTATCGAGGATCTATAGAGGGCTCCACCCATCACTTATTAAGTCCAATACATTCCTCATATGAATAGTTTTAAACATAACATAAACATTCGTATTAAAACTAGCATATGAAATGTGAATAATTTATCTATAAACCATGAATGGTATAAAAATAAAACATCCACAACCAAACATATCACAAAACATTCAATACAATATGGAAGTTTTGTATCATAATAAATCAACTTCAAATAAGCTTAAAATCTAACAAAGGATGTTGACATAGATGAAATCAAAACTATTTGAGATAAATATATCTTCTTTTTGAAATCATTTAAAAGTCACATAATTATAAAATAAAAAATTTACATTTAAAATATACTTATAATTTTGTAAGGGAAGATTCAAAGATTTTATAATGGCATAAAATAGCCACACCAGCCATATAAGTTAAAAAAATATATTCTTACCTTAATTCTGTCGAAAAGGTTAAAAAGGACCTTGTTTGGAAAATGAGAAAAATATTCCTTTATAAAAATTTTATAAAAATTAAACAAGGGTATAAATAAATTTAACCCATAGTCTATAAAATAGTAAGAATGATTTGAAATACATTTTTAAGAAACATGGATGTGGATGATAAAGAGGTACTAGAAGATAATTTCGTATAAAGAACCTCGAATAATGAAGAGATTGTGAAATAAACCCTTACCTTGTACTTTTACATGATTGAGGGTTGGTTAAAATCTTGTATAATGGTGAAATAATTGTTATTAAATTATACAATAATCATATACATTAATATGATATCATATATGATCTTTTAACATTGCATTGTTAATAATATCTTAGTATTATTGTCATTTCGGGTGTTAACTTACTCATTTTATTTTATATGTTTTGTTACATAAGCCATGTTTGTTATGGATAGGTTGTATCTTATTCATATATATAAAAATATAAAGTTCTTAAACATTACTTTTAATCATCAAATGAGAATTAGTCTTGAATGGATACGATGGGGAATGAATCTCATCTTGTTCATGGAGACGGTAGTCTGTACGTACGCACGAGAGACAATATCATTTTTTTGATATTAAAATAACATATAATTGGATGTTGTATCATATATAAATAATAATTATCATGTTATATATATTATTTACATGAATTAAACATCATTATTATACCCATCCAAATAACAATATATTGAATAACATTTACACCACGATGTGGAGATGGTAAGCCGTACATACGCACATATGGTGACATGTCATTCAAAGGATGGATAGAATACTGAATATGGTTGTACCATATTTATAATAACATCACAGTATATAGAATATACTGGATTTATTATTTTATTATGGAAATAACAAATAAAGTAGTAGTGGAAGAAGAAAGGAACTTGAAAGAGGGTGGTGAAAACATTACCTCTTCTTTAGGTTCTTCCTTTTGATTTGATCAAAAGGGCTCTTTAGGTTAGCTTTCTGATCAAAATAAGGCCTCTAGGTTGATTTAAGGGAAGTTGAGAGAATATTTGGGCTGGGGTTGGCTGATCCAAAAGGCTTTTAAGGTATTAATTTGAGAGAAGGGGGAGTGCCCTTTTATAAGAGGGGTGAGGGGCACCATAGAAAAAACTTAAAATATTATTTTATAATAAATTAATATTTGGTTTATAATGTCTCCAAGGTGACTTATTTCGAGGATAAGGTGGGGATGGGTCTAAATCCTTTCAAACAATAGATTTTAGATAGGTTTGTGTCACTAAATTTATCTTATCATTTATATTTAACTCTTAGTTAAATAGTTTCATATTTACCATGTCTCTTTGTATTTTTATATTATATGGTTAATAAACATACCATATAAATCCAATAGAACCACAAGTGGTTCATTAATGAAACAAATGTCATTATATAAGTCTCTTGGACGATCCTTAGATTTTTAGAAATTGAATATCAATTAATAATATAATATTTTTTTTAAAAACTCTTTTTTGTCAATTTTGATACTATTTGGTAATTGATTTTTTTGAAAAACATGGCAGCATGATTACTTCTGAAAAACATATTTAAATCAATACTAACATGTCATATTAACCAATAAAATTAGTTTAATTCATAAAAAGTAAAAAATTTCATTTATTTGGATATTTATAATATCAATTATTTTAATATTTCATTAATTAGGTAATTACTACATCACTATTGTGTCATACATAAATTAAATTATATAATGTCTAAAAATTATAAATAAAATATAATTATGTTATAAATATTTTTATCTTTATAATGAATATTTATAATAGAATTTATCTTATGTATAACCCTATATTAAAATTTTTTTAGTAATTAAACTTTGATTTTAACTCTTTTAACTCTTCTTTGAATTAAATAATAATAAATGTCCTAATATAATAAAAGTGGACCTAAATGATAATATTTTATTCCTAAGGTTGTTTTTGGTCTAGATACACTTGTCCAATAGAATTAGGACATGTGTTAGGGTAATATTAAAATAATTTTTACCCTTAATTACCCTATTTACTTTTAACCGTGGTAAATAAAAGTAAAAAGTTACTATTCACCAAAAATTATTTTTATCTTATTAAACCACATTTTACTCCTTGATATTAACCATGTCTCTACAATTTTCTAAATTCCACTCATAGAAGTGGTAAAATTATGTTTTATGTGAATTTCGAAATTCTCTTAGGAGGTGGGTAAAAAACGGTGAAAAGTTCCATAAATATTTTATATATCTAAAATTCTTCTAAACTAACTCCAATTAATTAAATTGAACTTATTTAGGTGTTATGTATCAACTTCTACCTTAAATAAAATGAATAATTATTTAAATAAAAATTTGGTTTTAAACAATAACTCAGTGTTTTTTCACTATTCATCAAAAATTGAATGTTTTCAGAAAAATACCAAAAATTCACCCTAAGCTAATTTCGATATTCCAAATCCAAAAATGAAGTCCATTTTGAAAGATAAAATTTATAGAATTTTAAAAAGTGGGTATTACTATTCATAACAGCTAGTTTTATTGGTTGTGGTGTGTGTTAGAACTCTAAGTTGCGTACAACACACGCTACTGTATTATTCAAAGAGAAGCGTATCGTGGAAGATTGAGGTGTTAAATCTAGGGTTTTGATTGTTTTATCATCCTGAAAATCTATCTGAGGGTGGTGTGTAGTGTTGAAGCTTAATTCTTTATCAAGATAAAACTGAAGTCTTCACCAAAACTTCATGGTAAACTTCATATACCGATAAGATACAATATAATGTGGTACTTTATAAAACCTTGACACTTAATGTATATCTTCGGAAGCTGTTCTAGATATAAGTAATCTCCGATAGTTATGAAGTGTACAAACATTGTAAGGTGATCGACTAAAACCCTTATAACATTGTTCCCTTTAGTCATTTAGGGGAGTCAGAAAAACAAATATATGGTGATTTTTTCCATTTTTCATTCAAGTATGAGTAATGGCTGTAACATCACTTGAGATTTATGTCTCTCATCCTTAACTTTCTAACATATTAATCACCAAGATACAAACTCTATGATATATCTCTTCATTCCTTCCCGCCTAAAATACTTTTTCAAATATCTATATATATTCATTACTCTAGGATGGATAGAGAATGAATAACTATTATATTCCTCTAAAAACTCCTTCTTCAAATCTGGTATAGATGGAATTCAAACATGGTTTCTGATCCTTTTCATTCCATCACGGTCATGGATAAACTCTGGGGAATTTTTAACCTCCTTTATATCTCTAAATATTCTTTCCACACCTATTTAATCTTTACTTGAATAGAAGGTTGGACATTAAATTGAGAAAGATAAGATTTGTCATCATCCTTCTTGATTCCTAGATATATCCCTCAAAAATAAAAAAAATTGATCTTTTGTGATCCTAATAATGGATAAACAAGCATGATCCTTTCAACTAAAATCATATGCCACTTTTTTTCTTTCCCGTGATCGTAATGTATTGAGTAGTAATAATCCTTAATACGGTCTAACCATCTTCTATGGTGCATATTCAACACATTCTCTATAAAGATATAATTTTTTTGTGATATGCATATATATCAAACTTTTCTCTATAAATATAATTCCACTGTATATTTAGTTCAAAAATTACCATAGTTAACTCCAAATCTTGAGTAGGTTAATTTTTCTCATGAACCTTCAATTATTTCAAGGCAGAATCTATAACCATTCCATTCTACATAAAAACATCCCAATACCCTATTATATACATCACTATAGATTGAAAACCCTTCCCTATTATAGGGTAATTTAAGGAAAGGTGAGCTGACTAATCTTCACTTCAATTTCTAAATTTTTCCCACATTTATATCTCCATAGCAACTTGGATCCACTCAAATTTAACTTAGTGGGTGGATTAGATAGTTGTGAGAAATTATCCAAAAATCATTGATAATATCAAGCAAAAAATATGAAAACTATGAATCTTAGTCACTATAGTTGGTCTGGTCGAACATTCAATAGCCTTCCTCAATTATATATTTACAGATATATCCTCCCGAGAGATTATATGACCCAAAAATTAAACCTCTTATGCCAAAATTTACAATTTGTAAATTTTTCATATAGTTTCTCCTTCATTGTAGAATTTATTAAAATTCTCAAGTGATCTTAATATTCTTTCTTTTTCTTCTAATAGATGATAATATGTTCAATAAAGATTATACAAATTGATCGTGGAAATACCTAAATACAATATCAGTTAAATCTAATAAGATAGTGGGGGAATTAGTAAGATCAAATTGAATCATTATATATTCATAGTTTCTTTAAATTTTATGTAATTATATCCTTTTTATATCCTCCTTCTTGAACCTCAATTGATGATATCAAGATTGAAGTTAAATCCTAGAAGGGAATTGAGATCCACACAGTTGATCAAATATGTTATTAATATGAGGTAGAGGATGCTTGTTCTTTATCATGATACTATTCATCTCCTGATAATCAACAAAGATTCACATTTATCTGTCTCTATTTTTTACAAGAAGAACAAGTTCACCCAATGGTGACACACATATATGAATGAATCCATTATCAATATTCTCTTGGATTTTCTTTTTCGATTCCTACATCTCAATAGGGGCCATTCCATAAGGAGTCTTAGAAATAGGTGTGGAACTAGTTTTGAGTTATATTGAGAACTGAAATTCATGATTTAGTGGAATAATATGAAGTTATTTCATAAATAATTCACAAAAGTATCTTATAATATACATATCATCGATGTTTAATTTCTCACCAACCATCTAAGATAAACATAATTTTTGAATGGGAATCCTGGACCATACAATGAATGTGATTTCTTTCAAAAGTTCATATCTATCATCACAATGATAGATGGTCATAGTTTGGCTTTGTATATCAAACTTAACTACCCATCCCCAACATTTGATGTAGGATTTATGTAGAGAAATAGAATCCATTCCTATGATAACATCAAATTCAAACAGAGGAAGAATGAAAAGATTTTCAAGAAGCACATTCCCACAAACATAGACCGTAGTGGGATCATATACTTGAGATTAAGTTATCAAAACATTAAGGATTTTTTAATCCTAAATCTAAATCTAATGGTTTGGTTGGAAAATTGATACCATTATAAAATTTATCAGATATAAAACAATATGTTGATATGAATTCAATTATGAAATTAGTATTTCTAGAGTGGATTGTATGCGTACATTTCACCACATCATTATTTCACCCCTAATACGAAATAATGATCACATGAGACTTCTCTTTGTCACTCTTCTTAATTTTTTTTAATTTGGATCATTTTCATCAAACATCATATTTGGGAACTAGTTAGAATAATTCCAAAATCCCTTGACATTGATACGTTGAAGTGTGGGAGGTTCATTTTATGGAGCTATATTATTATTTTTATTATTATATAACTTTTTTCCCATCACTTTGGTATTCATCCGCTCGATGATCTTCCTTTCCAAACATAAAATATTTATTAGTTCTCTTAAGAATTTTTCATTCGTGTTTGCTTAAACACTTCAATCATGATGTAAATATCATATTCTTCCCTCCATGTTTTTTAGATTTTTACTGGAATTCTATCCTTCTTTTCTTATCAAATCCACGTGATTGATGGGCCAATGAAATATCTTTTTACAGCTTTATAACACAATTAACAATTTATTTAGAGCTAAAAAAATACAAAATAGAACATTTCTATTATTGAATTGGTTTTAATCCACTGATTACTGGATCAAACTTACATTCTGAATATATGATAATGCCAAAAGTGTAATGTTCCATTCTTACAAACTTTTCCTCCTAGGTACCAGGAGATTCATCATAATTTTAATTTATCTCAAGGAACTCATTCTCCTTATTATGATGAAGAAAATGTGGAAAGTAATAATTTAAAATTAAGTTCCAAAAATCATTCCAATCTATGGATTCAATTTTACCCTTTTTACTCATATTATTAATAAGAGTCCACCATCGATCCTATTTAATTTTCAAATGGTATAAATCCAAAAGGAATTTGTCATGCTCCAAACATTGAAGGACAAAAAATATCTTTTTAATGGTGATAATACATTTCTCAACAACTAGTGGAGCAGAATACCCAATGAAAGAGGGTGGACATTCACTAATGAAGGACTCAACTGAATATTGTTCCATCCATTTCAAATTTGAAAATCTAGCATGATACATCATTTGAGAAATTTGTGTGAGAATCGAAATGATATTTTTAATTACTTCTTCCATAACATTAGGTTTCTAAAGATGAAAATAATTGAATTGGATATCACATTAAGTATTAAAATGATTTATTTGGGTTTTATCCATCTACTATAATAAAAACTCATAGTGTGAGAAACACTAATCATAGTATAAAACCAAAAATTCATGAAAAATCATTTAGGATATTTAAATAAAGATAATTTTTTTAATATACTATACCTTAGGTTTAACTTGAGTCATCCATGATTATAATATATTCAAATTATTCATGATTAATTTTAAATAAAATGTGATTAAGCAAAGTATATTCCCTAGGTATGTCAAACTAGGTGAACAGTAAGGCCCGTTTTATTGTAACATGTAACACAATGTTCAAGCCCAACATACATTTTTTAGGGATTATAACTTGAGGTAAATATGTGTTAAAACCACTTAAACTTGTAGTATATATATAGTAATGTATTGATAGGAAAACACATTATATATTCCATATGAAAACATTAAGATGTTATCCGATACTTAGACTTATCCCCAAGGTTTTAAATATTTTTTTTATAATCGTAGTCTACAAAGTTTAACTAAACCTATCCTCTAATACAATATATAAGAACCCAATATACTCATACATAAATATTTCTTTTTTAGATGAATATTAAATGTATTACATAAGTACATGCTTGGGGTCTATAATTGGTCAGTGTCTTTGGAGACTAAAAATACAATCTTCTTATTTGTTGAGATATCTTCAAAATATCCAAAAAATATATTCCCACATTGTACTTTTCTTATACATACCCTACTTAAAACTTTTATTCATACCATGGAAAAAGTAAAACTAATAAATGATGAGTTCATATTCTTAGTAAGGGTATTTAAAAAAGACATAGAAATATATATTGAGAATAAGGGTATGAAAACATGATCATAACATTTGAAAATCACACCGTTCATATTATAGATCATAAAACCTGAGTGATAATGTAAATATAGGTAGTTCATAAGACATAAATCATAAATGAATCAAATAAAGAGATCCCTGAGAAAATAAAATTTTCATAATACATTGATTTTTGGACAAACATAATCATAGAAAACCTTATAACAAGGATACCTTCCAAGATATTCCTAACATGTTAGGCTTGGGATAACCATTTGTGTACCAACTTTAGGATTGAGCTAAACACCCATGTACCCTATCTGTTGGGATTGGGATAACCACCAATGTACCCTATATTTTAGGTTTGAGCTAATGACCCATGTATCCAATCTTTTTTTATTCAAATAACCACCCGTGTACCCTATCTTTCAGGAATGGGATATCTAACCATGTACACTATCTTTCGGGCTTCAGTTAACCACCCATGTACCTACTAAGGTCATAAATAATTAATCATTTTCCAATGCAATATAAGGATATATATTTCCCACTCATTGCATGATGAAAATTATATATATGTATTCCAAAAGCTCATAAAACATTAATCATATCATAACCCCTGAAAATAAATGGACTTTATATTCATTTCATTATTCTATCTTAGCATAACCCATGAAAGAAGAAGTAGGCTTCATAAAAATTATTACATGATATAAACAATGGAAGAGAGATGAGTTTCA
Organism: Viscum album; assembly: GCA_963277665.1. Classification (NCBI taxonomy): domain Eukaryota; kingdom Viridiplantae; phylum Streptophyta; class Magnoliopsida; order Santalales; family Viscaceae; genus Viscum; species Viscum album. The sequence continues at coordinate 32,953,382 of OY728153.1, forward strand.
TAAAAATATTTTCACCTTAAACATAAACCATAAAGAGAATTAATCTATATGGTATCATAATATTTCATCATCAATAGCATAATCATAAAAAATTTCAAAAAATAATGAGATTGTAACATAAAACCCTGACCACTTTGATAACTTATTAATCATAAACCACATGAATGAGTGATCCTAAAATAGATATTTAAATCACCCTAATATTTAGGTTAATAATAATAAAATAAATTCATTGGAATTATATACACCACACAAAATAAATAAGTGGTGAAAATGGAATTTATCTCAAAGAAGTAAATTGTTAGACTGAAATTCCGTACCTTGAGTATAAAATTCCTACATAAATGTTAAAAAATCCAGTATAATAAATATAATTTCATTATAAATATATCAAATAATTATATATATATATATATATATTTTAAAAACCATTTATTATTTACTTATGACATTTTACTACACATTTATTAACAATTCCATGTCAAAGTCATGTTTTGGGAAATAACTCCTTTTCTTTTTATATATGTTTTGATTTGTTATTTTTGGTCATTTTAACTTCATCATGGTTGAATAATATAAATAATATTTACCACTATATAAATATAATATATATTTATTATATATTTATTTATATTAATCCATAAAAGTTAGGTATAGAAAATTAAATACACAATTCATAAAGATGGTAGGCTGTATGTACGGATGTATACTATTTCCATTTTCTCAATGGATTAAAAGAAAGAAAGGTAAATAATATATTACCATTCCATAATTAGTTTTCTTTAATATTTATCACAAATGTTCATTAAAGAAAATACTTATTACCTTCCATGAAAATCATGATTGAATAACGTATCTTCGCGAGGCAGTAGTCCACCGTACACATGAGTGACATTATTATATTCCCACATAATGGAAAGTAAGAAGGTATATGTAATATAAAAATTTTAAAAGCATAATAAAATAATATATATTATATATAAACAATAATTACATCATTATATTCATCCTTGAGTGGTGGTGATGGAAAACAACGGAAATCAGTTCAATAGGTGGTAGTCTGCTGTACAAATGAATGATGATTTCATAACCCAATTAATGGAAGCGGAGTAGGATTTAGGTTGTTAAATTAACATAATAATATATAATTGTATGTAATATACTGATTTTATTATATAATCATGTTTTAATAATAATTCTACGAGGTATTAGATGAAATAAAATAAAATGTTTGATTTGGGAGGCGACCTCTTCTTTGGAAAACTTATTTTGGCTTGCATCAAAAGGATTATTAGGTTTGATTTGTGACCAAAATGATGATTATAGGATGAGATAAACTAATTAATTAAGTTTATTGGGAATATATTGTCTAAAAAATGGTATTTTTTTCGTGTGAACATGAGTGGAGAGAGGGTGACCTTTTATAATTGGGGAAAGGAACCCACTTGGAAGCTTCTTTGAAATTTCATAAAAGAATCTAAAATAATAAAGTCATTCACATGAAATTTTTTTCCAAATGACACTAGAATCTAAATTTGGAAGGATAATAATGAAATATTTCCTTCTAATCATATGTATGCATGTTTCGGTTCATTTATAACTGTTATCTTTTTGGTTTACCCATGGTAAACCCATTATTACATTAACTCCCGTAATTAATTTTTTCTATTTCCACTATTAATTATAATAAAAAATTAATTTTACCACGTTAGGTAATATAAATTTTGATTATTATAAATATGTAACAAATTTATCTAAATTCTATTTCCATAATTGGAAAATTATATTTTGAAACTAATCCTATAGACTTGATGAGAAAGTGGTTTTCTAAAAGAAAATATTCAAAAGTTAAAAAGGGGGTTATATCAAAAAACAATATAAAATTGATTGAAATGAAATAAATTGGATTAATAGATATATAATTTATTTACTTTCTTATTTTCTATAATATTAAAAAAGAAAACAATCCTTATTAATTATTCAAATTAAAATGATGTTTCCAATAAAAAAACTACATTTTTCACTATTAATTGAAAAATTAAAATTTTCAAGAAACCCCCAAAATTCACCCTAATATAATTTTGAAATGATGATTTGAAAAATGAAGTTAATTTTTTAAATTAATTTTCTAAAATTGTCAAAAATAAATTTTATTATTATTTAGAAAAATAAATAAAGACATTTTTAAGCAAATAGTATTTTCAAAATATATAAAGACTTTATCGAAAATTAGGTACTTTTTTATCAATATGTTTTCTTTATACTAAACCATTATAATTGATATTTTAATATTATTTAATACTATTTGTACCATTAATTTTTTTTATAAGGATATAATGATCAAATTTATGTAATAATATTGATAATATGTTGTAGTTTAATAAAACTTGGTGTCACATGCAATGCAAGCTGAAATTGGTGTTTCATTTAAGTCAAGAAAATAGAGAAATTTAATTTATTCAAACAATATATTTCATAGAAATCTCAAGGTGTTATAGTTAGTGTTACAAAAGACTTAATAAGGGTCAAATAGTACCTTATTTGAGTGAACTTAGAATTTAGAAGAGCCTTTCCAGTGGGCTATGTAATATTAAATCCATTTGTAAAATTATATAGAATTTTTAATGATGTAATTTAATGAGTTTTATAGAATTAATATTATGAGTAAATAAATAATATATGTAATTGAATCTATTTTTAAAGATAAATTAATCACGATTCTTTATAAACTATAATTAAAAACAAGATTAGAATAATATTAAATTAGAATAAGATAAATAAATATCTATTTTATTAATCAATGATTTAAAATATAGAAATTTAAAAATAAATATTAATGATAAAATCTGATGGATAAATTTTGAGAAATTAAAATTATGTTTTTGGATCAATTATCATGATTATGAAATATAAAAAACCAATTCCTGATTCAAGTATAATGAAAGTGGAAGTTGATCTACATTATAAATATGAAGAAGATCAAGGTGGAGGTGCAATATATGAATGAGAGTACATGATGAAGTTCATTATGAAATGTTAATTGAACATTTCACACTATAGTCTGATATTTCATGCCAAAACCACTTCTATTTCTGAATGATTTTAATACTGAGATAGATTTTGATTTTCTATAGTTCTTTATATAATCAAGTGAGAATATGACTCTTGATATTTCTAGTTGAATCAAATAGTATAATTATTTTATATAGATAAATTGAGATGAAAATAAAAAAAATTTAATCCTAGAAATACACAATAAAAAATATGTTGAGGAAAAAAGAATATGTGAGATCTTGGGAGAAAAATCATGTAAAATTTGAAAGATCATAGAGATTGTGGTAATACACCAACATGGTTTAGTCAAATGTAATTAAAGAAAATGATCTAATGGAATTCCACACTAATATTGTAGAATATTTTGGCTTTTTAATATATATATATAATACATTCTATGATTTGTGAATATGATAACTAATAATAAGAAAGAGAAGGTATTGGTTTAAGTATCTCTGTTAATGAATAAAAGAAAGAACTTGATACAAAGCCAAAGAAGAATAAAATTTTTGTTATTGAAGAAGAATAATAACCGAACCTAATTTTATTGATCAAATCCATTCAATTGAAATGAAAGTATAAGAATAAAAAGATCTATGAAATCCTATTTTGCAGAATATAGGATTTTATAGAAATTATGAGGGTACTTTTATTCATTATCCATGTGACAAAAATTTTTAAGGATATTGAGGAGCTACTGGGTTCTGAAAATCATAGTTTTCCAAAGTATAAGAGAATTTCATTAAAAGATTTTGTATAAGTGATGAGAGTAAGGGTGTTATGAGAGATCACTCTGAATGATTCTATTGAATAAGATCTATAGGTAGTTGAAGAATTTGTTTATGGAACAATATCTATTAATTTTTATATAGAGAAATCTACAGAATCTTAGAGATTTTCTTCAAGAGTGAAGGAATTATTTTGAACAGGATGGAGCCAATATAAAGAACTTGTGGGAGGTATCAGCTATCCAACTATATAATATAATGAATACTCACATATATAATATGGTAAATGGGTATATTTTGATCTATTACCTATTTTATCTATATGATTAATTGAGTGTAAAATATGAAACTTGGACACCTCAGTAATAACACAGTGTAGGAATCCTAAATTGGGGAAAATCCATGTAAAATTACAATATGCTACCTTATAATATACATTTTACATTTTGATATGGGTGTTTTCTGTTGGGTAAGAGTTAAATAGATTCATTTATATCCTAATATAAAATAGTGTTTCAAATACTGAAGGGGTAAACTGAATATTATATATTTATAATTTGGGAAAATATTGGCCACACCTGATTCACCACCCCTCTCATGCGTCTATATGAGTCTTTAGGGAATATCACATGAGATGCATATAGGTTATATCATATCATATGATATAAATTTCATAATGAATTCATGAAATATGATTTCATTCATGATCTCTATTCCTATTATTTTATATGATAGAAGCATAATATAAAGCCATGAAAATAATATTTTCATGCTACTATCCACGAATACCTTTTCAGTTGAAAATTAAAATAAGAAAAATCATAGGGTGGTCATTTGGATTAACTTTAGAATATGATTTATTTACCTTATATTATTTCTATGTTATGACCTTATAAATACTTATGACTTCCAAAAATTATGTTTAACATCAACTCCTATGTTGGTTATCATTAAATAAGATTTACATGAGATGGAAGGAATGAGTGGAGTCACATTCATAAACACGAAGCACGATTCTTACTAAGGAATATCAAATTCATTATAAAACATGATTTATTACATAAAAAATTGAGGATGATCCTAGAGGTTATATAAACCTTTATCCTATTCGATTCTAGGGTTTTGTTGCATGAATGATGATTGAATAAGACTATATATAATCCATGTTATATTTTTTAAATTTTATGCTTCGCACCATGAGTTTGTAGAACATTATGAATGATGGATAGTCCTACAGATAGAATGTGTGATCTGATCATCTTATGGATAATGATGAATGTTGGATTCAATTGACCACCACTCTAATAATCTCTAACAAAACCATGTGATGGCGATCTTGATGTTTCATTGGATCCTCAATGAAAAGCTACACATAGTTTAGAGTTATTCATTTCGGATTTACATGTATTTCATATTTCAAAGCATGGAGATATTGGGCTTGGAATTTGATTAATTTCATTACATGAATTATGTTTTATAGACCCGTAAGAATCCCAATATTTTCCCAATCACGTCATTTTAAATATAAATCCTATTTATATTATATTTATATTCATTACATCTAATAAAATATTTATTGTCTAATGTTTTTATTCCTATATATATTTATACTTTTAACAATTTTGTTTTAGAGTCCCAATTACTTCCACAAAATCAATATGTTTTTAATATATTAATTTAAAAATGTTTATAGTTTATATTACTAACCTAAAAATATAAGTAAAATTTATATTTACATATCCAAATACATCACATTATTATGGTACATGAAATCATTTCTTGTAAAGTATTAGAACCATATGAAATCAAAAACCACCAAAATAGAATGAATGGTGCGATAGGTATCCAACCCCATTTTTATTAGATAGAGAATAGGATCCCATGATATAGATAATTATAACCCAAAGTCACAATACTAACTGTTTGATACTCAAGAGTGACTCAAATTCTTTATAAATTACAACACCTAATATGTGTTAGATATAATTTCATTCTAAATTCAAACTTATAACTCCATAACGAACCAATGTCAAGGTAAAAAAACTAAATATTATGTTTTCATACATGACATAAAATACTGGTAATGATAATTGTATAAAAATAAATATATCATATAAATTAATGAAGATATAATATTCACAACATATAGATAATTTATATAAAAGAATATTAAAATAGGAACAAAATAAATTAATGAATTTTTTTCTTAATTATAAAAAATTAAACAATAATTTGAACATTTTATATTTTAGTAAGGAATGGAAATATTTTATTTTCAATTCCCAACAATATTTATTAATAAATAAATTATAAAATATATACATTTTATATAAAATATTTTTTTTAAATTCTTACACTATATTGTATTTTATTATAAAGTCCTATCAAATGTTGTGATTTAAATTACCAAATGCATTATGATATATTTATTCCCAATATGATATATCGTATAGTCTGGTTAAACATTTTTACTATATCATAGTAGATAAAATCTCATACATATTGCATAGGACATGGAACTCTATTTTACAGACACTATACCACTCATCACATCCTATTATGATTCTTATAATAACTTGTCATATAGTGTAAATCTATAATTTAAGATTGATTATATTTTATGAATCATTATGTTTTACACTACCAAATAAAAGACAACTATATCCTACCATATGACATCCAATGCCATATTTGATTAAATAGTTATCCAATGGCTATCACTTTTCCATGTAATAAAATTATTTACGAGATAAAATACAATATCTCATGATATACATGTTCCTTGTAAAAGTAGTATTAAAACATATTGAATTGATGATGCAGGTTTCTCTCTTACCATGAATTGGTTTTGTTAGATATTCACAAACTCCCAAATAGTATAATAAACTCATTTTAAATTTGGATTTATCATAAAAAAATAAACATGAAATTTGAAAAACCTATAATATACTTGTGCACCTCAAGTCTAGTATGCTACATCTTGATGGTGTATTCTTGATTACGATCACTGTTCAATCTCAGATGGTATCTTTCCTCCTAGGGAAGTATATAATCCAATAGAATAAAAATATGGCACATTAGGCCCCCTTGACCTCTAAAATCTATTCTAGAATCCTCGAGAGAAAGATAATTGGATAATAGTATAAAAGAGAGTTTCATCTTAACTCGTTAGTCCACCAAACCCTTAAATGTGAATAATATCACCCCTTATGTTGCCTTACTTCAATAAATTATTAAGCTACTGTTCCACTACCAATGATTTTCATTCACCATAAGTTACCCAAAACATATTCTCATTTGACATTTAATATCATTGAATAATTCAATGATCATATAAAATTTATCAAGACATAAATTATCATGAAAATGAATCATAACCAATGGTAAAACTTTTTTAATATGTAGTAACATAACATGAAATTTAGTATCATATATTTCAAGTCATGAGATCTATAATATGATGTGGTATAAGAATCTCATTCCTATTATTGCATATGAGTAATCCCCATTTGACTTCTAGTGGTATGCATCACATGTATATGATAGGTTATGATATAATGGTGAATCATACTATATTATTCACTTCATTTAGTGCATATCCATTTGTGATATATATGATTAAATATAGGTTTCCCTTCTATAAATAAATCCATTTTCAAATAAAAATAACTATTTATTGGTAAAGTAGAGATTTATTCCAATAAATCATTAATAAAATTATAAAAATGGATGGCTAGATCGGTTAATATAAACCTAAAATATATAATAGAATAATATTTTCTATATGGGAAGTAAAATATCTTAACTAACATAGATCAAGTCCTATAAAACCTACTTTTAAATCTCCTTATGTAATAAAGGAATAACTTTTTACTTATATAAAAGAGATTAAAAAACACCACTAGTAAAAATTAATATACAAATGCAATTGAGCTAACTATTTTATAACAATGATAATGTAAAAAATATCCAAAACCATAATAATAAAATTCAATAGATATCCTTAATCATCCTATAAAATAGTGTATATTGGAAATATCTTGAGTTTCCTAGATATTTACTCTATAGGGGTATTAGAATTAAATATCTTGAATGTGTACTATAGGTTAAGACATAGATCGTCAACAAAATGATCATATATAAAGGAATTTGAATAACCTAAGTTAGTTTATTAATCTTGTGTCTGTGAACCTTGGACACCTTATGAATCTAATCCCTACTAATTAGGTCCTAAAAAATCTATATACCACACTATATAGATATCCTAAAAGAGGCTTAAATATTAATATAAGTATTTATACTTGACAAAATTCTTTCTCACTAAGTTCGATTTGATCCCTTCCAATAAATTCCTGAAGTCCTATAATGATAATAATACTGTGGATCCCTTAATTTTCTATATGAGTGGAACTCTTCAAGGACACTAAGTCATTTGGAACTAATATAAACCAAATTACCATAATAGTAATATTTAAAAAGAGATATTCTATATGGTTGTTGAAAATAGGAAAATCTTATATGAATTACCTATCTCTTTCTTATATGGGTTTTATCCCAAAACCTCTATTTCCGATTACTTAAATACCCACTCATAGATACTGCTAAAGATAATAAAATAAATCCTCCATCTTCTTCCAAATCAATCTCTATTATGAGCACTTTTTAACCAATTATCAGTATGTATAATGGATGCATAACCTCACTTTATATAAAATGTGTTGTTGTGACCCAATATCAAATCATAGAGCCTTTATGGGTTAATCTTCATTAAGTGCCAACAAAAAAAATAAATTAGTGAATATATTCCCATAATTTATCACTGTATTTTCACTTCACTAAAGTTTTATTAACTTTTTTGCCTTCACTTTCTTATAATTATAATTGTAACACTACTTCTATTTAATTGCTTGGAAAACATTCCAAGTTAGTATAATATCCTTTTTCCCTAGACAAATACGTCCCACCTGTATATAGTTTGATCTTCAAGAATATAAATCATAATTTTCCATTACAACTTCTATCAGTGTCTATAATGTCATATCCTATGTTTTTAGTGAGTGAAATCAATAATATCACATTTAATATTCAAGGGAATTGTGATTAGTGATGAGGTATCCACCCACAAAATGGGAGGAATTACCTTTATATAAAATTTTTCACCAGTTAAGAATGAATATCCACCCATAATAAAAATTCTAAAACACTAATTTGAATGAATATAAAAAATTAAGAATTTAATTCATCTCCATAATAAAATGTGATAGAATAAAAAACAAATCAAAATCCATCCCACCCCAAAAAAATATTAAAGTAAACCAAAATTGACATAACTAATACTAAGTGTTCACTTAAACATAAACTACACCCAACTACCATTAAATTCCTATCAATAAAAAATATCTACTAGTTGAATCTTTTAATAAAAATAAACAATAGAGGTAAAATTTTTAATTATATATATAATGGTGATAAAAATACTTAATATAGTCATCCCATGTAGTGACCTAACCCTAACATTAAACTAGTGACTATTTTAATGAAAATAAAAAAAATGTGTAAAAAAAATTAAAATGAAATTCCAACGAAACTATAGTTCTCTTTAAAATACTAATCTTATAATAGATCACTATAATAATATTCATTAAATAATAATAATTAAATATAGATACATAAAATTCCTCATAATAATCACAACATAAGGTCCCATATATACTATGTTCTTGTAGAGACCCCCAAGAACTCATACCCCTACAAAATTACTCCTTCTAAATGATGGATAACCTAGGAGGGTTTTTTTTAAAACTCTAGACAAATATAGATGTCACCTTACTGCTCCCTCAAAAGTTGTGTAATTCACCCGCCACCTATGCACATGGTAGTCTCGTAATGTAACAAATCCCTAGAAGTCTTCTTCAATAAAAACCATAGGAAGAGTTGTAAAACCTCAATTAATATCAAAAATAATATAGAATAATCATATATATGACTTCAAAAATCTCACAAATCTGTATTTTTTTAATGGTCCAAAAAATGAATCACATCTCATTACACCTTAGTGACTAGTATAACTCAAATATAGAGTTTTGTGAGATAAATAAGACAATACTCAGATAGTAGTTGTGTTATATCATATAAAACTAATTTCCACTAATATTAAATCTATATTTTCTAGAAGTCATAAAAGAATAATGTTTTATTAACATGGATATCTTATATGATAAAGAAAATTTACATCAATAATCTATAGTCACTCAACCTAGTCCAATATACATCAAAGAAGTCAATCCTTCATTATATAAGTCCCATGAATAAATTAAAATATATTCCAATATAAAATAACACTAAAAAGTCTATTTGCCACCACAACCCACATCATACAAAAAAATTAGCTTATTTAATATGTCAAGTTCACTTCAACTCTAAAAACTTCCACATCATCACTAAATTTCATTATAATAAATTTATATAAGTCTATTTATAAAATGTTATTTTAGAAAAAACTATATATTAGGAGATCTAAATAAACTAATAAATAGAACCATTACGCTCTATTCAAAAAATGAAAACAATGGTATGGTCAGAGATTTCCTATAATGTTTCAATGTTAAATATGATTCCAAAATATTAAAAATATATAAAAACCCATTAAATTAGAATTAATATCCTTTAACAACCCATAATGTGTTTAATGTTTTCAGATGATAATGATTTTTTTTATTTTCAATAAGTAATATTGTCAATATGTGTTGGGTATGGATGAAGAGCCTAATAAAATAATTGATTAAAGTACACTAAGATTAATGAAGTATGTAGTTTTTACATGGAAAGGGGGATATTGAAGAGATCATTGGTTTTAGATATATGTTGGAGTTCCCCTTCTATATTCTATTTTTGTATTTTTCTTTAAATTCATTCATTTATTGGATATCTATTCATATATTAGAATTGAATATTGAGAATGGGAAGATGTTGCATTTTGAAGAGTTGGGATATATGGAAGATTCTTATATATGTTATGAATCTGGAGAAAGCCTTAATAGTAATTGATGAAAAGTGATGATATTTGATGAAGGAACTATCAACTTTATATCTTGATTTAGGTAAGGAGTTGGATACTAGATGGATTGAATAAATCTGGATGTGAGTTGAAGTGACAATCCATCCTTATGTGTAAAATATGACAACTTATGAGAATACGAGTTAGAGGATGAATATATTTTATGTGTTTCATTAAGGAAGGTGAAATTAGTGTTGAAACTTCAGAATCTAAATTCATAAGACCCACTTAAAGAAGTTGAGTTATATATGTAGAAATATAAATAAAAAAATAAAAAAATAAAAAAATATTTATATATATTAATGAACTATTTCTAGAAGAGTAATATTTAAAAATTAAATGATGAACTCATAGTATCGGTTTTATATTAAGAATTTTGGAACATAAAATAATGTTTAATTGGTATCTGGTTGCATCTATGATTATTATTATCTTTTACAATAACAAGATATGATAAATTTGGGGTTAAAAACAATATGGAAGGTCTAAAAGTAAGGTATTTTGATGTATAAGTGGCGAGAAGAATTATATTGAGTATTTATATTGATCATGAGATAATTCATAAATTCATATAATTCAGGACCCAATACATTAAAAAAATGTAAATTTATAGGAGTTTACATGTGAACCAATTGATTAGAAGGCCAAACTGAGTTTGGAGAAGTGTGATAATTGATAAAGTCTCATGTAGTAATATAATTTTATTTCATTTAAAACATATTATTAAATTGGTTTTATATGAAAATAAATTTTATAATCCTTGGTTTTGAAAAATATTAAAAAATATAAAAGTAAAATAGAGAAAGAGTTATGCATCATGTTTTAAGAGTTGAGTTCAGAAGTAAAGGTAGTAGAATGAGGAACAATTTTGTGGAAGATGAGTGAGTAATGATGAAAATTTTAGATAATGTTGATATCTAGAATCTAATTTTTAATAAGCAATAAGAAGGATAATATTGAAGATCTAAAGTTCAAGTAGAAGTGGAATATTATGACCGGAATAATAGATTAGTAGAGAATAATATTCTGAATAAAAAGTTGAGAAGGGTAGAATAATATCAATATTACATTGTGTATCAATGTACTAATGTATCATGAAGTGACACCCCTCAATGAATTAGATTGATACTGAAAGTTTCATCTCATTTTGATGATGCATATTTTAAATTTAAAATACATTATACATCTTGATATCTCATTCTATTGAGTTCAAATGATGTGTTAGGTCTATGGAACATAATCTCTAAAATATTAAATCAATGATGTGGAAGACTAAATCATTGAATTAGATAATTATTTATGAATTCACTGAGTTATTCTTCATTAGTTAAAAATCATGGTAATTAATTTTTGATTCAAATGAAATTTGGAGGAAGCTATAAAGATGTAAGGCTACTTATTAAATGTTATGTCTTCTAGGTCAAGTCATATTTTTAGCAATTTATAAAAAATATTAACACATAATTAAATTTGAAGATTTTCTAATTATGAAAGTGATAAATTAAAATATTGATAAATTCTCAAAGATCACATTGATGTTTTTTGAGGAAGTTTCCACACTCAACATTGGGTGAAAAAGGAGGAGATTAGAGTTGAAAAAATGGATGATAAAACTAAGCAAGACTGGCCTAATTCTAATAGATATTCATAAATTTGAGGATGAATTTATAGTTCCAATTGTATTTACTAGAATATCATTTAAGTTGAAGAATAAGTGAGAGTAAAACCTATATGTTTTAGGAAATCCAAATAACTCATTGATTGGAATTGTTTAAAGTATTCTATATATAGTGAACCATATGTTTAAGATATATTTTTAGTATAAATTAAAGATAATGTTGTTTGTTCCAAAGGAATGAATCTTATTGATACAACTTGAAGTGATCCTATTTTATGTATGGAACATATATATTGGATATTTGGAGAGTTATTTATAGAGATAATATATTAAAAAATGTAATCCTAATAAAAAATGAATCTATATGTTTTTTAGTTGATGTGTGATGATGATATGAAGTAAAAGAGTCTAGAAATTGAATGAGATGAGGTGTTTATACTAGAAAGTTAAAATGACAGGGATGTAGATGTTGTTTTGAATATGTAATAATTTTTCTATTTACTCCCTAAAAGTTATAAAAAGATAGTAACTTAAATAATATGTACTATTCTTAAAGCAAAATGAATACATTTTCAAAGGAAGTCAGAAATACGGAAAAGTGACATATCTTATTTATAAATAATAATAAATACTTTTATATAAAATTTATGTGTACTCATGAGAATCATAGAAATATATGAGATTAACTAGTTATTATATAAATGTTATTATAGGTAAGTGTAAGAATTTATCAGCTATCCAATTTTAATATGTTGATAGAATTATAGAATATATTCAAAAAATTAGGTGAGATGAAACTATACTGATATTTCATAGTGAAAAAATCACAATGATTTGGAGATCAATTGTGTGACAAGAAGGGTTAAATTAACAACTCCAAAGGGTAAAATTTATGTTGGATAGTGCTAAGAATATAATGTTCTTTATTTTAGTTGTTGTTAAGCTATAATGAAAAGGATATGTATACAATCATAAGAGATGATGATCAAAAGTTATGAATATTGGAAAATAGAAGTATTTTTTTATGGATCCTAATATGTTAGAATCCAGAGATAGAACATGTTTTGAAGCAATGGATGTTAAAATATGCAAATATTAGGGGTTATGTTATATTAATTTTAAATTGTTTACAGGTTTCAGAATTCGGATGGTATAAGGAAATGAAAAATCTAGAGATGGAACAAGAGTCAAGTTTATTTAAAAATTATTGAAATTTAAAATAATGATATCATGCTGAATATTGAATCTATTTCACTTAATCGTTAGGTAATTTAAAATTCAAAGTGATGATTCTAATAAGAATTTCAAATATTAGAAATTCCTAAATTTGAATTCAAGATTCTACTTTATATTTTTAGAAGACTTAAATGTGGGTGATGTTAATTTTTCATAGGTTTTGATGATGCCAAATTCAAATAGATTCATAGGCATTGAAGGTAGTTGGATGGGAATTTAGAAAGGTGGAGGTTAAAAATCTTAGAGATCATATTTATTAGAGAAATTAGGGTTATGTAAACGATGATTTAATTTAGATCATGGGGTATATAATTTGAGAGAAAAATAAATTAAGAACTTGTACTGCAATTCCTAGAGTATATGTGATGCTAAATAAGAAAAATATTTATTCTGAAGTATTTTAGAGTAGTGGAGAAAGAATTTAAGTTATATAAAATCACTCAGTCGAGATGATCAAAAGATGAAGTTATAGTAGTTAATGTTTTAGGTGGTTATGTTCTAAAAATTTATATAGTGGGTAGGTTCTTAGTTAGATAATTCAAAAGTCTTTGAGGAAGATCATATTTTTCTATCAAAGCAGCATGTAGTTAAAGTGATCAATATTATTTAATTTCAGAGTGATTTTAAAAATATATAAGGACCTATATAATTAATATTTATAGGAAATAATTTTTTTGGTTTATGGTGACTCCTTCCCATCAATACTTTTTGTGATGGGTGATTCCTCCCTAGGGTTTAGGGTGATAAATTATTTTTGGTATCCACTTTTAATGTTAGTGTAAAATTTGTTACTATAGTTGATACCAAATATAATATGGAGCAGGTACACCATTTGGAACTAAACCTTGAAAAAATTGGCATTTCTGATCTTATTTTATACTTTATTGATTACGATAAAGGGTGAGTTAAAAGTATGAGTGGATCAAGACTTTATAAATTCACTAAGGTTAAGTTTTGTTCTAATAAAATTGCAAAACATCAACTCTAATTCACCCCCCAATTAGTGGTCGATCACATTCTTATGCAATTCAATTATTATTAGAGAGTCATAGGTTCTCTATAAAAGATCCACACTTTAATAGGTATGTAGAACTTGAATTCAATAAACATCATAAATATTCAAATATTTTACACAAAAATTTATCATCAATGGAAGAATTGAATAATCACTATCTTTTTTAACTTCGCATGGAAGTGGATGATGCTACCACTATGGGATTTACACTAAAGGGGAAATATACTACCAATAATTTTTATAACAATATGATCATAGTGTTTTTTGGAAATGAATGAAATTATAATCTAATGCCCCTAAACAATATTTACATGAAGGTTATGGGGTCATAAAACTACTATGGAGACTAGGGAAAATCTTGAAAACATTTTCAAAGGAAACTTGTAAGTAACGAATAAAATGATTTAGATATGGATGAGAAAGTTGTAAAAAATGAAGATGGATTATGAAGAAACAATTTATGGATACCTAAAAAGAGTGAATGAGACTGTTAGAAAAATTAATGGACTAAAATATAATTTGGAAGATTCATCTATCATCAAGAAGTTATTGAGAAAGATCCCTGATAGGTATGATCTTAAAGTATCTATGGTAAAATATTGAGGTGAATTATATCTTGATTAATTTTATAACATAATTATTTCTCATGAGATGAGGTAATTGATATAATTTAACAAGAATATCATATAGGAGATAGAATATAAGTCTACAATGAAACTTAAAATTAGTGAATTAAAAGATAATTATTCTAAAGAATTAGATGATGATGAAAAGAATAATTGATAGTATAATAGGGATATAGAATTTATCTCAAAAAATATTTGGAAAATAAAAAATTTAAATTAAGGTGAACTACCACTAAAATATTTTAAGTTTCCTAAAATTAGGCTGATCATAATTATTGTTCCATGAAATTAAGACGGTGAGTATGAAAATGATGAGTAGGAAGAATGAACTTATTGAAAGAAATATGGTAAACATTCAAATGAAGTTAAAATCTACTAAGAACAAGAAATATTTTTCAACAAGGGATGTGAATTGTTTGTTAATAAAAGAAGTGAAATATTCTTCCACTTCATTTAGTCATTCTAATAAAGCGGTTCCAATTTTTTTTTGTAACATCCTGCCTCATGGTGAAATACATGAAGAAAAATGATGTAGTGTAGAATAAGAAAGTGAAATGACTTAAAAATGAAGTTTGGTTGTTTAAGAATTATGGTTAATTAAGAACATTATAAAATAATATTTTCTTAAAAATAAAGGAACTTATGTTGAAGAAATAAAAAAACCCAAATTGGAGGTTATAGATAAAGATAGGATAGTGAATGTTCTTATTAAAAAAATAATAATCAAGGATGATTAGTTAAGTAAGACATAATCAAGGTGTATTTAATATGAAAATAATTTCAAAAATATTAATAAATAATTCAAAAAATACATAAGAGATAAAGTAGAATCACATCAGGATGCAGAGAATTTTAGTCAAAAAATTAAGCTGAAATCTAACATTCATAAGCCTGAAAATAAACTTATTTTCACTAAAAATGTAGGTTATAGGACTAAAAATTTGACATTTCTGGCCACCAAAAATCATGAAATATCATCCTTTATATAAAAAAATGATAATAGGAACTTATGAGTAAATGTTTCTTTATGATAAAAAAAATTAGAAGCTTTAAATATAGTTAGTCATCAAAATTTTTTTCTTTAAAAAACTCATATCGATATAATTGAACATGATTTAAAGGATAGTGTTTTTGGTGTGAAATTTTTTGGGCCTAAATATTGTAGATATTGGTACATTATTTTACTCCATCATATTAATCATGAATTTAGGAGGATGAATTCAAAATGAAAAGGAATCAATAACTCCTATAAGATGATATTGTGTTGAAAGATGGTGAAATATATGATAAATAATTCTTAAAGACTATCTACTCAAAATAGATTTTAAAAGTATAAGGAAATCTATGGAAGGTGTGGCTAACATGGTTATTGTGTTGAATAATATTTGATTAATCTTCTATAAGAGTATCCTTATTCTAAAAAGGAATTTAATTTTAGAAAAGAAAGAAATAATAAAAATATCTTCAACTTTAACTTGCTCTAAAACCTACCAAAAAACGTATAACACAGATTATTGAATTCATTTCTTACTCACATATATTATGAGATAATATAATTTTTAATAACACTGATATACATGATAGACAGAAGCTATGTTTGCGATTGATGGCTATTTAAATATTAGATGAACTGGTATGGATGGAATTGATGCTCAAAAACTAAAATCCAATGATGTTCTATTTTTTGATGGGTTAAAAAAACTAGTTGAGTTTAATAAAAATGTAAAATTATATGAATAATTTTTTTCCCAATGAAAATTTTATATTATCAAGTGATTAAAAAAATGGATTTATTATCATAAAGGGAGAATGTACAATTGGTAACTAATTCTCGATTAGTTATCAGAGTAAATATTACTATATGAACAATGAAGATTAAAATAATTTATGAAATAGAAGGATTAAATAAATTAATGAAGGCAATTTTAGTATAATATCAAAGGAAGATGTGGTGATTTGCCTGATTAAACTGAAATGTGAAAGAATTCATTTTTTTGAAATAAGTCAAAAGGGATGATTGGTAATAAAAGTCACAAAAAGACATAAATTTAGTCTTTTAGGCCACCTAATGTTATACACTCTAATTTATATAGAAATATGTGACAACAATCATTAAAAGGATATATTTAATTGACCACTTTCATTTATAGTTTTTTCCACGATGACTAATGTGATATTCACGGAGAAAAAATATAATGCAGTGGAGATGTTCAATATATTTATACGGGAACTTGAGAACGAATTGGGGGGTATATATTATAAAGTTGAGAGAAAAATTAAAAAGGGACTACACATATAGTTTATTTAAATATGGTCTTTCTGTGAATGGGATTAAATGTCAGTGAAATGAAACTTATACTAAATGTGATCATTGATGCCAAAATTAAATATGAATCTATATTAGATATGCTATAAAAAGAAACTTATACTATAATTTTTCAATGTTCTTAAGAGTATAAGTTAATTAAAAATAAAAAATATGGATTTTGGAAAGTCTGATGAAAAATATGCGGATGGAATATCAATATAATGGAAAAAGATATTGGAGTAAGAACAAATGAATATATAGGTTAGCTGATTCTTATGATTTGAAAGTCATTTAAAAATAAGTTCAACTTAAATGAAATGGGAGAAGAAGTTATTAAAGAACTAATTGAAGTTAACATGTAAAATTCTAAAATGGTTAATGAAAAGGAAGATTATCATAAGCCTATTCATGTTAATAATTACTCATACTAGTTCAATAATAATGAAACTATTTCTGACGGCATGAGGTAAAATTTTAAAAATTCATAGAATCATAGTGAATCTATGAGGATCTTTCGAATTTGAGAAGCACTAGTGAAATTGATAATAATTTTGGGTATATAAAATCAAATAGACCTTATATCACTGGTTAAACTAAAATCATTTACAGAATTCAATGATCATAAGGAGAGGATAAATTCAATTAATGTAGAGTTGGATCTGATTGATAAAAATGACACATGGGATATTGTTCCTATACTCGAAGGAAAAAATATTATTGGAATCCAATGGGTTTTTAGAATTTAACTTTATGAAAGAGGAATGATCTGAAGGAATATATCTAGATTTTTTTCAAATGGTATTCATAGGTGAAATGCATGGTATTTTAATTTTTTCCCCTCATTACAATTGTTGAATCTATGAGGATATTTTTTGTTATTGCAGTACACATGGTTTATAATGTTTACATGATGGATATGAAATCTACTTAACTAAATGGGGATGTTAAGGAGGATGTTTTCTTACGAAACCCTAAGGTTTCACACATGCTTTGAATGAAACCATAATTTGTAAATTGAATAAACACTTTTATGGGTGAAAGTAATCCCATCAATCTTTATTTTCCAAAAAAAAAATTTCTCTAATAAAATGGAAATCTTCTAAATAAAAAATTGATAAAAAATTATATATAAAAGAGATGATCATAAGTAACCTAATATTTATTTTTAAACATTAATGATATAATTTTCAAATGTGATAAAAATAAATATTTGGAATAATTATCCAAATAAATGAAGAGGTTTTTTGAGATGTTTATACTTAGAGAGTTGAATTTCTTATGGGGGTTACATCTTTTACAAAAATAAATTTAGATGTTTCTATCAATGGATAAATATTACAAGTAACAGATGTTTTTCATAGAAGAATAAAAGAAATTATCAACATAAATTAAACTTTGTTTGAAGATGAAAAAAAGTTAAAGTAAGAAAAATAGTGAACCAAAAATAATCCAGGAAGTTGATCAGAATTTTTCTTAATATTATGAAAAAAACACCAGATATTAGGTATATAGAAACTTTGTGTGTTAGATATCAATGTGATCTAAAGTAATCACACTTGTTTGATTCCAAAATAATTCATTGGTATATCACATGTGTGTTAAAATATGGTATGATATATTGAAGAAGGGATTAATTGTATTGTTAGGTTTTACTGATACTAATTAGGATAGAGATTCCAATGACTGAAAATAAATATGAGGATGAAATTTTTTTGGTAAAAAATTGTGTGGATTGGGATAGTAAGAAATAATGTTAAGTGACTTTGTTCATAGATAAAGTTGAATATTTTGATATCCAACATGCTTATACATTGATTTTATAGATTAAATCTTAGTTGGATGATTTTAAGTGGAATGATAAGAAACGATTTAAAATTACTTGTGATAATTAGAATGATATTGATCTCTCCAAAAACCCAATGTATCACTTCTAAGTGAAACACATTGACACTAATTATATTTTCATAAAGATTTTTTTTCAATGGATATTTAAAGTCAGTGTATGTATCAAAAAATATAAAAATGATGATATGTTTAACATAGATATTTCTAGGGAAACATTTACTGAGTTTGGATTGAAACTTCATGTGTGAAATTTTCATCTCACTTAATAATATTTTGGGATTTACCCTAGTTTTAATTGGATTAAATTTTCAAAGGTGGAGATAAGGACACTAATTTTAACTTGAGCTTTTTTGAATCTAAATATTTTGTTCTTGTGAAAATGTGACGTGCAGAATGGGGGAGAAAGGTTAAGTGACTTGATTTATGGGGATTTCATAAAACTCACTGGCCAAAAATTTTATTATCACTGAGGGATAATTTTATATAAAAGTCCTAGTTTTAACTAATATTGTGGTGTCGGGATGATTCCATTGGAAAATACTATAGGGTGGTAAGAAGTTGAAATTTGTTGAGTTGAGAGTTATTGATGTTGAAAAACCAAAGAGTAAGACAAAGTAATTCATTAATTGAATTTGTTAAATGTGTTGTATTTTTTATCAACATTAAGTGTAAATTTTTTTCTTGAGTAGAAAACAAAGATGAATATGTATGTTCTGGAAGACTGAATTCAAAATATATAACATTATTTGATCTATTTTTTTATTAGAAATATATATGTTCTAGAGTGTTAAATAGTTTTTGACGGATATAATATATTTAGAAGATGGAACCCTGAAAATAAGTGAATATGAATATTTATAAGATTATAAGTACCCAAGATTATAAGTTAAGGAGTCTAGTAATTAGAGAAGTTAAGGTGTGTATACTATAAAGTTATTAAGTCTCACTTGAGTATGATTGTTTTAAATTTATAATAATTTAGGAAAATAAATATTTGAAAACTAGAAAGGTAGCTTTTATAATATGTATGATTCTCAAAATATATAAAATAAATTTTCTTGGACATTTGAAAATTTGGAAAGGGGATATAAATTAAAATATACCTAAAAATAAATATTTATAAAAAAATTATGTTCACTAGAAATTGAAAACTTTCTAAGATTCATTGGAATACATAAGATTATCTAATTATTATTCAAAAGACAATAGGAAGAAGTGTAAGAGCCTATCAATTATTTGGTTACAAGTGTTTCAGGAATTCTAGAAGATATTCTAGAAGTAAATTCAAATGTTGTTATAATTATCCTTCATAGTGACATCATGATGGTGACTGAGAGATCAACCATGATTCCAGATAAGTTAAATTAACAAATACAAAGGGTGAATGTTAAATAAGACGGTGTTGATAAGTGGATGGTATAAATATTAAGTGTTCACAATTTAAGGAAGATTAGAGATGAAGAAAATTAGAGGTGTAGACAATTAGAAGTTATCATGATCATAAAATATTTTTATTAGTAGTATGAAAGAGGAATTTTTGAAAGATAGAGATCAACTATGAACTAAAAATAATAATAAAACACCAGAATCATAGGATTTATATTAAATGAAGTTATAAGAATTAAATGGGTATTAATATTGATAGTAAAGGAAAAGAAAAAAACAAATGTGCAAGAAAATTCAAGTTAATTTAATAAATTTTTAATGTTGATGTACTAGATGTTTCGAAATCTTCAAATGATTCCATGAAATCTTTAGGTGATGTCAAATTTAAAGCAATGATACAGAGTTGTATATGTAAGATATAAAATTCATAATATAAATTTTCTTAATCTTGATTATTTTTTTTGGAATCCTTGAAGATTTTTAGAATTAATTTTTAGAGATGTTTTGAAATAGTCAAATTTTAATATATTTAGAGGAATTAATGATTGTTGATTGAGAGTTGAGAAAGGATGAAGATACATAGATCAAAGTTTATATTTATTACAATAGGATTGTTCATATAAGGGAATGTTTAGTTAGATATTGAAGAATATAAATTGAGATAAACTGAGATAAATATATGGAAATATAAATAATATATTACACTTAAGGTTGAAATAAAATAGCTATCATTAAAGATAATTTCAGTGTAGTGGAGAAATCATGAAAATTTATTATGATCCTTGAGTTGAGAATATTTTATGATTAGTTTATAGTATGAAATGTTTTCAATTATTTTTTCAAAAAAAATTGATATAGTGAGTAGGTGCTGAATCAAAACATTTAAAATTATTTGAGGAAGTTCATTTTTTTTGTTACAGAACCAACCCAAAGTTAAATCCTTATTTCTCTTGTAGTTATGGGGTGTCTTTATAAACTTTTTTGAGAAATGATAATAAATCATCAAAGGTTTTATTTTTTTCTTTAAGGGTGATTCCTTTCCATATATCTATTAGGTGATGGGTGATTCCTCCCAAGAGATTTGGTTGATACCAAACCTAATGTAACCACTTTTGATATTAGTGTGAAATATGTTTCTTGAATTGATACCAAACACATTAAAAAATAAGAACTTATATTATGATGGAATCTTACAAAAATTGATGTTTATTGTATTATTTTTTTTCTTATTATATATGGGTAATTTGGAATAAAATGTAATTGATATTTGAGACTCTAATAAGTTAATGGGGTCAATTTTAGTTCAAATGAAATTTTAAAATCATACCACTGATTAACTCCCCTTCTTAGTGGTCTACCATATTTCTGGATACTTCAAGATCATTTAATTTGAGTAAAGAAGTGGGATAATTGAACAGAATGTTTTATATATAAATGGTTACCAATTATAGTTATTTAGTATTAGATTTTATATAGAATATTAGGAGGAATATAATTGGTATATTTTTCTATATATCGTCTAAATATTAATAGAGTTAATGAAGAATACAATTTGGAGATACTTACTGATTATTATGTTGATTGTTAATAATATTGAGGGAAAAAACATGACATTCATGCTATAATAGTTTTTTATTAATTGGTAGAAAAATTCATATTATTGAGTAAGAATATACACTATTTTTATTCTATAAGATCCTAGAGAATACTAAAGATTATGTTTATTAGTGAGTATTAAAGGTCTAATTTAAACTTATAGGAGTCAATATAAATAACTCTCAAAGAGATAGTTAACTATTAGGAAATAGTTTTTATTGGTTAAGGATGATACTTTATATATTTTTATTTACTTTATGATATTAGTGTAACACCCATTTCTCATAATCAACCCAAATGAAATGATAATTTAGTCACCAATATCTAGAGATAAACTTTTAAAAATAGCATGTCATATAACTTTATAGATTCTATTCGATGTGTTTCTATTGAGTGATTCACATGAGATCTATTTATCCTACTAGTTACAAATCTTCATGTTAATAAAGTTAAAATAATTTAGTAAAACATAGATCAAACAAATTCACACACCTCTCTATGTGACTACCCGATCTTGCTAGGCGTTAAAAGTTGTATCAATGTAATGGTTCTAACTTTGATTAGATCTGTTTTTTGAATTTTTTTATCTATAACATTTGAATAACGTATTTGATTAAATTTACATGATCTCTATGAAATGTAATATTAGATTTTTAATGGAAAACTTAAGTAATAGGAAGAGGGTTAAATTTAATAAGTTGATAAATATCACTCTAGTAAGGATGGGAAACGTGATTTACTACCATTTTAATGTTATCAATGTGGTAAATTTTCTATTATATCAGTTGATAATTAGGCTATTGAACAATCTAACTTAGGTTGTGATGAGTATGTTCTAATTAAATAATTTTGTTTTTTTACTTTGAAATTATTTATTATAAAAAATTATCCTTTTAATGTTATAATATGTATTCCTAAATTTATAAAGGGTATATAGGGAGAAAAAAACATAGCTATAGATAAAATTATATGATATGAAAAAATCATGGGCTATGAATTTACAAAAAATGTGACTCTCTCATAAAAAATATTGAAGCTAAATAATTATCTTCATTTTTATGTAAACAAAAATTATTCCTTACTAAAGAATCATTTCAATGTATAAGTGACCATAACAACAAGATTTTAAAAATAAAGGAGGAGAAGATCCATGCATTATAATAGACTCATAAATCTATCATTGATGTCATGAATTCATAGTTAGAGATTAATGGTAAAATAATAGAGTATATTAACAATTTTCTATAAAAAATGAGTAAGATTTATTAATAACACATTTAAAAGATTTTTAGATAATGGATAAAAATATTTATATCTATTGTGGATGAGAAAAATACCCTAAAAATATGTTTTCTTATGTTGGATGTCAAAGTGATAAATCTATATGTAATATATGAAAAATCATCCCAAACCTTAAAAAAAGATATTCTTCCATGAAATTTTAGGATTAGTGTATTACATTAAAAATTACTCATTTTAGTGGATGTAAGGTCTTGGTAACATATAAGAATAAGTAAACTACAAGTTCATATAAAAAATTGACCCTTTATTTAGAAGTTTTTGATTTATCTAATATTATATCTAGGAAGAATTCTGGTTTCAATGAAAATTATAAACTTATATATGATGAAATATTTATATGAAACCTAATATTTTATTAAGGATGTGATAAATATTAGGAATTTTATTTCCCAAAATGGTGGTCTAAATAATGGCGTGTTCATACAAAAACCACAAGGTATTCATGTTGTATTGATAGTTTTGAAAAGGAATAAAATTATATTCACTAGTAACTATTGATGTAAGTAAATTTCTAGAAAAAAGTCACTATTTTTTAGAAAATGTGTCAGTTATTGGAAGAAAATGTGTCAGTTATTGGAAGAAAATGAAAGCCTATATCAATGGGGGGAAAATAATAGTTAAAGAGTACAAAAAAATAGAAAATCTAATCACTTCGAAAAGATTTGAATGTCTTTAAAATTTCTATGTAATTTTTATCATAAATTTTCACAATAATGAAGATTATTGGTATAAATAATCCAAGCATAATTTTTATTCCATTGAAGAGATAATAACACAAAAATTGATAAATCCACGTACGAATAAATGACTATACCATAGGGTGTAAGAAAAAACAAATTATTAAAGGAAAAAACCCAAGAAGAATTCTGGGAAAGATGATACACTAAAGAAGGGATGATTTTTCTATTGAATAAAACAATACACCTTGGATTATTTAATTTAAGAAATAAACATTCATTATAAATTAATAAATATGGAATACCAAATAAAATCAATCAAAAATATAAATTAAAGGATTAGTTTAGTGGAATACATTTGTGAAGAATAAGTTGAAATTTATGTGGAATGGTTTGAAGAAAGGTAACCCAATATTACAAGAGTAGTTATGTGAAAAACTAATATATATCATCACAATCCAATGAAATCTATGATTATATTGTGAGAGAAATTAGTGATGGAAAGGAAAATGGATCAGTCATAAAAGAATGCATTTTCTACCTTATATGTTGTGAAAAATCCAATTCTGTATGAGTAGAAATTCAAATAAAGATAAAATTACTAGGTTTACAAGAGTGTTTTTGTTTGTAAAATCAAATAAGGATAAACAAGGAATAGTTATCAAAAATAGTGAGGTGAATTGATAGGCGTTTCTTCGTTAATAAGTAACTCTCAACCAGGTTTATCTCACTAAGAACCAATGGAGTCTTAGGACCAAGTTATGTTTTGGTTGTATTTGTTTTCAATAAGTTTAATTTGATTAAAGTTAATAAAATATAGAGTTTTGGTTTATCTAATGATCCCATGAGACTAACTAGGAAAATTTACTAAATGAAAAAACTAGGCATAGAGAATTGGATGCAACATCAGAAGGAAAGACGGTTTCCAAACCCCAAATGATGAGGCAAATGTTCTGATGTAAGGAAATCTGAAAATTATTTTCTATTTTGTAAGTATCAAATATCAATCATTTTCATAAAACTTGTGATGAAACCATTTTGAAATAAATGGTTATAATATTGATTTAGTACCTCGTGTCTGATGATTCTATTTTGATCCTTATGTTCACAAAGCCATGAAAACATCATGATGCTTATTGGAGTTTTTTATGGTTTGTTTCAGAAACCGATCAGTTAGTATGACATAATCACCAGTACATTAGATCCTCATCACCAAAAATTATTCAGAGTTTGTGAGGTTGATAAATGAGATTAACATCGATCAATCAAACAAACACATGCATCGACTCATCAGATTCATTCACTGTAAGAAAGACAGAGCTCTCTGTGAAAGAAGAATGATAGAATATAAACTATGTATTAAACCATTTTCATAAAACAAAATAAATGTTAGTTGTATAATATTAGGTTGAGATTAAAAGAACATCGATATGTTTTTAATTAGGACAAGAGTTATCAGACTAGACATGAAGATGAACCATTAGAGTGAAAAAGCGACTGATTCATCAGAAGCAACCTGACACCAATAAAACATTGGATAATGGATGTCATTGTATATAGTAACATAATTATGAATAATTTCCTATAATATGAAGAAAATATAATTTGTATTAAAGATTCAACAGTATTATCAAATGGGATTTTACGAAGGAAACATAAGTTTTAATGATGTTTGTGGGAGAATTATTTCAAAGTTTCAGTTGAGAAATTTTAGTTAGTATGATTCTCTCGAATGAAAATTCATTTATCTATAAATTTTTATGAAGCATCAGAATGAGATGATTTTATTTATATGGTATGGAGCACCATAATGATAAGTCTTCAGTTCTCAAATGTTTTTATCATAATAAAGACAAAATTAGAATGTCAAATGGTATCAAACTGAATATTGGTTAGACAAGATAAAACTATATGATGTTACGATAAGATTATAAAAGATTATATATGGAAATATAAATATTTAGAAGAGTTGAAGAAGTCAAATTTGAAGACATAAATCATCAGAAAATTCGTATATTTTTAATTTTGTTGAGCGGGAAGAAGAATTAGTTCTCCCAACTTTACTATTTTGTGATTCTTATAAAAGGATAGAAAAATACATTGCAAATTCTAATGGGGGAATCGATCACATGTACAGAAAGTGAAGCTCTGACACTACTATGACATTTGTTGATTTTCCAAAAATAATATTGTCTTTAAGGTTTAATTTGAGGAACTTCCATTAAAATGAGTCTATCAGAGTATATTATATCATAGATAGATCCATCAGAGTGATCCCTATTGGAAAAAGTTTCATCGGATGGAGGAATACTGAGTTTTTGATTGATATTCTACTCAATTAAATCCATAAGAACAAAATTAGAATCAGATGGAGTCCAATCAGTTAGAGACCATCAGACAAAGGTTATCGAGAAGAGAATTGTCATACTGATTTTTACTGAGGAAGTTTTTTAGAAAAAGATTCTAAAAGGTTTTTTAAGACCAAAAAGTTCCTCATAGAATTCTTTTAGTTCTTGAAGATTTTATATAGGTAAATATTGATTCATAATACATGAAGAAGAAGTTATGATAATTTTTAAGTGGATCAAGAAAGAAGTTGGATAATGGAGGTTGTAACTGTGGATACATTCCAATTTATAAGAAGGATTTTTTGTTTTTTGGGGTGTATAACCATCTCTAGAGAAGTCGATATGAAAAGGATTGTTGGGGGGGGGGGGGTTATAACCAACTATAATAGGAATGTTTATACGATTAATGTATAATTTATGACTATTTGTGCTTTTTTATTCCAAAAAAATATATATTAAATTAAACCAAGATGGTGTGATTATCCAACTTGGAAAAGGGTAGGTCTTTATACCAGACATTATAAATACTGTGTGTTTACATTTCTCTATATTTTTTTCTTATGAAATGTAATTTTGAGATGTTATACTTGATTGGAATGTAACATTAACAATTCTTATTGGTTAGTAAATATTACTAAATAATTTTAGAAAATATATTATAAAATATAAATGAATCACTGAATCACCCCTTGCACTTAGTGGTCTCGATCCTATTATGGAAAAAAATTAGTTTTCGAGAAGGTTCCCTATAAAAGATCCATATCTACGAATGGATAATTTTAATTAGGTAAACATTTTGGGTGTTCCAGTCTTTGATGTAAAGAATTATCATTGTTGTAAGAGTAGGATGTTTCCCTATCTTGTTTCACTTGTCCTTTAATTTAGATATATATAAGTAGTTGTATTTCCTCCCATCATTGAATCCATAATGATAGCTAATTATATGAGAAGTATAAAAGATGATGTTGGTGGAAAATATCATAATGATTTGTTGTTGGATCTTACTGAAATGTCTATGAAAAGATTATGGAGTTTTTAATACATAAAAAAATGTGGGATAATTAGAGAAGTAATTAGGAAGGAAATTATAAATTTGAGGAAACCAAGTTACAAATATGGATAAGTAGTTTTAATGATATGAATATGGCTGGTGATGAAAGTATTAATGATAACTTTACAAGGGTAAATGAGGTTATAAGTAACATCAGAGGATTTGGGGAGAATATAGAATATTATATAATTGTTAAGAAACTTATGAGAATATTTCTATATAGATTTTATAATAATGTTTTATGTGAATAAGATCATCAATATTTAAGAAAAATGTTGATAGAGAAATTGTATTAAAAGTTTTGTTAAAAGGTAAAAAGAAAGATAAAGAAGTTCAAGAATAATCATGTGATTCATAGGAAAAATAATAAGCTGAATGTTTCTACACAATTAATATCCACCATTCATAGAATTATAATAAGGTAAAATTGAAAGGAAAAACTATAAAATATTGAAACTATGAAGGGAAAGAAAAAGTTACAAAAAACTTTACTAGGAATAAATTTTAAGAGTATGAGTCCGAAGAAGAATATGAGAAACCTCAGAAACAAAAGTGGAAAGAATTATAAGGGAATATTTTCATATGAAAAGAAGAAGAAAAGTTACCTGAGACAATGAAATAAGGATGATTCCTTATATTTCAATAAATATAATAATTAACTCAACTTCATTACTCAAGTAAAAAAAGAAGTAATTATTTATACAATTATGATGATGAAGAGATTAGAAAATGGAGTGGGTTTAAAAAAAATTGGAAATAGAAATTGAGAAGAATACTCAACCAGAGAATGAAAAAATAATGTTTAAGAAATATGTTGAATACATAAATTTTGATAATGCTTATCCTATGTAGAAAAAAAAATAAATTTGATTAGGGAAGAGAAAATGAATATTGGAGAGATTGAAAGACAAATGAAAACTTCTGAAGAAAAATTAGTTGAAAATAAGGATCTCAACATGATAGAATCTACACTTGTTAAAGAAAGTAACCCAAATAACTTGAGATTACTAAATCTGAAATGATGATGGATGTTCTAAAAATAGTCTAGTTAATAAATAAAAATAGTTGTTAGAAACACAATCAATGTTTCCTACAATGAAAATTGGGATAATAATGTTGAGATACAACTTTACCAAAGAAGTTTAGGTTCAATGTGAAACATTGAAAGAAGGTGAATAGAAGGGTTTACAAAAGAATATTAGTGAGAAAAAATATTTCCCTAAGAAAGAAATAAATTATTCATAAAATTATCCTCCTAATACCATTTGTGCATGATTTATGATGAAAGAAACAAAAAAGTTATAATGGATTTTACACACAATACTAAAGATCAATATTTAGAGGTCAGTGTTAGTGTTTTGGGTTTTTCAAACATATATATTATTCATGATAGTACAAAATATCTCTATTAGGAAACATCTATCAATTAAGGGGGATATGTGGTGAGAAAGGAAGATAAAATGTTTTTAAGAAATTATTTGAACTGAAAAAGAAAACATAGAATATAAATAATGTTGAAGCCTCAACAAAGAAAGATGAAAATTTGAATAAAGTTGAGAAAGTTAATATTTTTTTAAAAAATTAAATATACTGAGTATGAAAATAAATTTATCTTAGTTATTTTTACTTAATAAGTTTCCATGGATAAAATTTTCGAAGAAGTGAAAAAGTTATCTGAATATTAAGGAAAAAATGGTTTCTAATGTTGAGAAAAAAGTTGATAAAAAGATATCAATAGATTGTGAATTAAAGATTCAGAAAACCTGTAAATGATGGGAAGAATAAGGGAATGTTACTAAAATTATTCTTATGATATTTCTAGAATAATAAGAAGGAATTAATGGTTTGTTACAAACTAAATATAACAAATGTGTCACTAAAGTTGAAAATAAGTTGATATCCTCAATAGAAGAATCTACATGTGAACATAATCTTCTGAAAAAACATAAGAAGTTCAAAATGGAGGAAGAAACCACATCCAATGAAAAATACGAGAAGAGGAAAAAAAATTCAATACTCAGATAGGTTAATCAGTCAAAACTTTGGTTCTAAGAAACAATGAGGTTGCTTATTATTCCCAAAAAATTTCTATATCTGTACTAACTTACAAGTAATTGAAGGAGTAGAAGTAAGAAAGGTGAAAAATAATTCCCTTAATTTTCTTTCAAAAGAATGTACTAAGGTTACTTTATTGAGTCATTGGGAAATTTTTGTTTTTAACACTTTAAAATTTCTAATTGTTTTTTTGATATAGGTTCAAGATACTTTTATCCTATCAAATTTCTCTTATATTTCTCTACATATAACAATGGGGAAAGAAACATGAAAATGTATTACATGGAAGTTGTGTTATGTACAACATTGATAACCTTAATTATAAAATATTATTTTCTTCACTATGTTCTCTCATGTATACTTGGAGTTCTTTAGTTAAAGGATACTTGTTAAGAAAATCAAGTGATACGTATGTTTTCATGAAGAATAATTTCAATATCTTCATATAGAGAGTCCCAATCTTTGAAAATGAGATAATTTTTCAATAATAGATCAATTTATTAATGTCCCCTTTGAATTTTATTGTCAATAAGGGAAGGAAGATATCTTAAGATGGATAAATAAGATAGGGGAGAGAAAAAGGATGCATTTTTTCCAGTTTTGTGTTAAAATTATTGTGTGAGAAGTCTTGGATATGACATGTGTATTAGAAGAATACAGAAGCATTAGAAAAATAAAAATAGAGGGAGATTTCTGGGAAAAGGTTTTTTTGGTTCAATTTGTTGTTAATATCTCTATGATAATTTATGTTAAGAAAATTTGTAGCTTTGGTTTCTGGAATAACCCCATCAGACAAACTAGGAAGATGCACCAAGAACATAAATCCAACCCAAATAATCATATGGAACATTGGAAGTAAACAAGGTTTTTGGAATGAGATGATCAGACATAGGTTACGGTCTAAGAAAATATGAAAATGTTTTGCAATTTCATAAGTCTCAAATAACATATGTTGTGTGAAAACTTTTGATCCAAGACATATGAGAGAAAGGGAAAGAATTTGTGTTTTTACCTTATCTCAGATGATTCCTTTTCAATCCTTTTGTTTCCAAAGCCATGAAATATTCATGATACTTTCTGAAGTTTGTTTATGGTGTTTGTCAGAAACTGATCAATTGGAATGACATAAACACTGATCCCTCAGAACATCATCACCATTGATTAATTAGAGATAACGAGGATGCGAAATTATACTAAAACTGATCAATCAGATGAACATTGGCACTAACTCATCAGAGACATTCATTTTTATAAAGACAGATCTCTCTCAGAAAGAATAATGAGAGAAGATAAACAATGTAGTCAACTATTTACATAAACCAAAACAAATGATGGTTTTTTACTATTGGTTCAATAGGAAAATAACACTGACATGTTTTTTGAGTGGGTCAAGAGTCATCAAACTAAACATGAAGATGGTCCATCAGAGTGGAGAAGAGACCGATTCATCAGACACAATGTAACACTAATAAACCATCAGAAACTGGATTTTATCAGACACAATATCATTGATATGAATAATTGATGATCAATTAAAGAAAAGAAAACTTGTCTTGATTCTTCGAAAGTATTTTTTAAATGGGGGGTTTTAGAGGGAAATAAAATTAAAAATGGTGTTTTTGGGATATATTTTTCAAAGTTACAATTTTTTAATTTTCTTTAGTACAAATATTTGGAATGAAAAGTCATTTATCTCTCAGTTAGTACAGAAAATCAGAATGAGTATTTTTTTCAGTTCGTATTGAGAATCTTAATGAGAAGTCTTTAGTTATTATATATTTTACTCATAATGAATAAAATATCGAAATTTCAAATGGAATTAAACTGAATATTTGTTAGAAAGTATAAAACTGGGTGATTTCTTGAGAAGATCCAAGAAGATTGGAGAGGCACTGGAAGTATTGAGAAGTGTTGAAAAAGTCAAAGTTGAAGACTTAAATCAACATGAAATGTGAATTTTTGTAATTTTATTGAGTGGGAAGAATATATAGTATTTCCCGACTTTACCATTTTGGAATGTTTATAAAAGGAGAGAAAATTAAATTATACTTTTTGATGAGAGAAATATTCATATGTGAAGAAAGTGAAACATTGAAAAATATGTGGTAGATATATAGTTCCCAACTAGAATTTTGTTTTTTAGGTTGGATCTGAGGAATTTTCTTTGGAATGATTGCATAAAAGTAATTCCATCAGAGCAAGATCCATCAGAGTGATCCCAATCAGATTGAGTTCTATCAGAGTGATCCCAGTTGACCTCTAAACAGTACAAAGTGAGTGCTGAAGGTAAACTGAAAAAAAGGGAAAAACACACCCCCGGCCAAAAAATTGCCACAACCCGGCAATAGGTAAACAAAAGTAAAACAAATAGGAGAGTCCCACACCTGAAACCTGACTATGACCACCGCTCGTGGTCCAAGCTCTCAAACTCTAAAGCTCCTCTGTAGTCACGAGAAACTTTTCCATCGTTTGCAAGGGCACACCAAGTTCAGGAAAATCCCAAGCTAGGGTGAGTATAAAAATACTCAGTAAGATACCCCGAAGGCTCGAGGGAGCAACAACGGTGGTACCGAAGAGTGAGCATTTGATCTAACAAGGAATAGTAAAGGAGTACAACAGAGAGTGTAGTAAATATTACATCTCAACCCAATAATAGGAAGGAAGTAGACTCATCCTAACACAAGGGGATAGAAACTTTGAGAAGATGAACTTCCCGTCGAGCCTTCTCTACCTATAGTAGGATAATAGACTCATCCAACCACGAGATGCTAAACAGGGAAAGCAAGTGACATACCCCACGCAACTTTGCCTCTCCTGGAAGGAGATTAACCAAAACCCAAGAAGTGGGTTCATGAACAAGGTATATACATATCCATATGATCAAACAAGAAAACCAAACAAGATTGTAAGGGGATATCCGTCTCATAGCTCATCCCAAGAATGTGAGCCACCAACAGTCTTAGAAGTAGACACCATCGATGCCCAGCATCCTACACGTCTTCCCCGAACTGCAAGCCAAGGGGCTCGAATCAATGAACCCTGACACTATCTTCTTTAGGCGACACTAACTCTCCCACAGGGTTTTAGGTCACGTCATGAGGACGCGTCTTGGTGGGGAAAGCACCCCTTGTACTTGAGAGTTATGGGGAAATTCAAACCACAAATCTTCACTGTCACACATTCGAGAGGGCTTCTCAAAGTCAAAGCAATCATATCACTGACCCGTACAACCAAGGGTCCCGCTCTAGTAGTAATGGAGAAAAGCCACATACTAGCCTAGTAGAATGGACTGAGTCTGAAAAAAGTCGTCGGGTAACCCACTTCCCAGCTACGCTTGAGGATAAACCCTAAGTGTTAGATGGGTAACCCACTGCCCAATCTCTATTGGAGGGTAAACCCTAAGAGTTCATCGGGTAACCCACTTCCCAGTCTCTATTTGAGGGTAAACCCTAAGAGGTTGTCGGGTAACCCACTGCCTAGTCTCTGCTAGAGGGTAAACCATCAGAGTTCTTCGGGTAACCCACTTCCCAGACTCTGCTAGAGGGTACACCCAAAGAGGTCATCAGGTAACCCACTACTCAGTCTCTACTGGAGGGTAAACCTTAAGAGGTCATCATGTAACCGACTGCCCAATCTCTACTGGAGGGTAAACCCTAAGAGGTTATCAGGTAATGCACTGACCAATCTCTGATGGGGGGTAAACCCTAAGGATTCAATGACAAATCCATTGCCCAGCCCCGCTGGAGGGTATACCCGAAGAAGTCGATGAGCAACCCACTGCCCAACCCCACTAGAGGGTAAACCCAGAACTGCTCTGGCCATCCCTTCTGGATGGTACAACACTGGCCAACAGAACAAGGAGTGGGTATCGAGAAACCACCCAACTCCCTAACATTTCACCTAGTAGAGTTTCAATGCCCGGGTAGTGTGGGACATGCCAATACCTAGAGATTTGCCTAGGGAAACATGTCACGGTAGATCGCGGAAGCAGGATATGATTTTGATACTCGGCTAGGGAATCTGTGCCCAGGCTCACTGGGGCTCCATACACTTCTGGAAACTACCTCCTAGGTAAAGGATCAGTGCCCACGTAATGTATTGGTCACACTGAATCCTCAAAAACTCCACCGGGGAACACGAAGGGACATGATACTGAAAGCCCACATGGCTAAAGGGAAAATGGGAACCCAAACAACTCCACCGATCACACTGTCAAGAATAGAACCAGGGGGAACTACTCAACCCTGCTGGTCTAAACCGTCATGAACAGAGGGACCCTCTACATCACGAGAGATTAAAGGTACGTAAATCAAAACACAACACACATATGGGGCCCTCAGGACGTGTGGCCCCAACTCTTCTCCAAACCAAGACCAAATGTCCTTGGGTACAAAACACAACATGCATCTCCAGGCATTCTTGTATACTCCCAGATTAATCCACATTTCCAGCCCAAAGGATATCGTGCACACAAAACCCAACATCAACGCTAAGGGTGTAATTGTAAATTTGCCAACATGCTTTCTCCATTTCCCTAGCACGACCAACCACTCCTATTTAAACACTAACTTCACTCTCATAGGAGTGAACATGATCCCACGCCAAGGGTTCCCTATAAACACCGCAAGAACCACCACCGGTACACCTTTCATGCTTCCACATTTAATGATATCTCAAATGAGACTCCGCACATCCAAACGGATCGCACCGTTGTAATCCTCATGAAAAAAAACATGCGAGATCGACTATTTATTCTTCTCCAACATACATTCGACCTAAAAGTCATTCAAAACTGCTTTACACCCAAATGAAGTCCCGTGGTCCCGAGCCTCGGCCCCAAAAACAGTCAGGCGCAACGCACCATTTTGATCCCCTCGGGAAAACACGTTAAATTGATTGTTTACTTGTGTGGAACAGATATCTGAAAAAAAGATGCATTTAGTCATACCACAGAGGAGCGGTGCTTCGTGGGACCTGCATCCCGGCCCTGAAGCACGATGGAAAGATCGTACCATTGCGATTCTCTCAGAAAACTACACAAAATTGACTATTCACTTGTCCAAATCGGACACCCAGTGAAGAAGATGGAAAATCACCGCCAACTCCCAAAATGTACCTCGTGGGGCCTGCACCACCGTGTGTAATTAAAGCTGATGGATTGTGCCATTGCGATGGCCTCGAAAAACACCAAAAAATGACTGCTTGCACGCCCTGAATGGACCTCTAATGAGAATGTTGTGAAACGCTGCTCGCAGCTTAAAAGATAGGCCCTGGGGCCCATGCCTCAAATCCGGTTTCAACGCCCGAAAACATATAGAAAATCTTCATCTCGATGCCAGAGTTGCAACGCCACTGACAGCGCTCAAAACAGACTCTGGATATGTCCGCGCCGCCAAAAATAAAAACCTCGGGAAAAGCGCAAAACCACCTAATGTATGTATCGCACCACCAATCCCCTTATCTCACGAACTAAAAAAAATCCCTGAGACCATCTCAAAATATTTTCCTCGATTCAAGGAATGCGTCACTATAGACAGAATGCGAATCCGATTTACGGTTTGAAATCTAGAGGCATATTGATGCCAAAGAATCGAAACGGGGTGGGCCGGGCCGATTTGGTCGGCCCACCCACACCCTGAACCGGCAGTCCGCGGTCCACCGTGCGGACCACCCCAGACCGCACGGTCCGGCGCGGCCGGTCTGACTCCTCCAACATAGACCAGCAGAGTGTGGGTTCACTGCGCGTCCTTGGGTCGTCGCGACCCCGGTCTCCCTCGCCGACCGGCTGAACGTCGACCTGTCCTCGCGTTCGACCGCACGCCCGCGGCCACCTGCCGCCTCACTCGGCTCCGCCGTCTGCCGTCGCTGTCGGCCCGTCGACCACCTGGCCGCCTTTCCCTCACCGAGGCCCGCACGCCTAGCTGAACTCCGCTACCGAGAAGCCCCACCGCCCCAAACCGCCACCGCCGACCCGCTGCGCCTCCGCTCGACCGCCCTAGACCGCCAGAGACCCACCAGATCGGCCAGATCCACCGAAAAACACCAAAACAACCTCAAATCTTCGTCGGACAGCTGCGGATGCCTCGGAGCTCAGAACTGAAATCCAAAACATGCGTCGGAAAGCTCAGAAAATATACTACGCATTCATGTGATTTTATCAGAATTTATAAATCATTTTAAAGCTGTAAATT
The DNA here is from genome assembly GCA_963277665.1 of Viscum album. Classification (NCBI taxonomy): domain Eukaryota; kingdom Viridiplantae; phylum Streptophyta; class Magnoliopsida; order Santalales; family Viscaceae; genus Viscum; species Viscum album. The sequence goes on from OY728153.1 coordinate 32,989,475, forward strand.
GAGTTCAAATGATTGGTTCGAAGTTAAAATATGAAACGAAGATCTCCTACCTTGTTGGGCGTAGCCCGGAGCTCTATCGTTGATCTGCCAAAGCCGTGCACCACCCTGGGGAGTAGAGGATGGAGGATGGATGGTGAGGGGATCTCATGGGTTGCTTGAGGTTCTTCCTATAGAGAGAAAGAATTGGAGAGGTTGGAGTGGTTTATGGCTTAAGTAAGGAAAATAAATTAACTTTTTATTAATTTTAATACCCACTAGAAGACCCGCATCTGAAACTCTCATCGGGGTCGAGGTTAAGGCTCCCCTAGGGTAAAATCCACCTCCCGAGCACAACGGCGGTCTTATAATTTTAATCTGAGGCCCCGTAAAAAAGTTATAAAACTTAACGTCCAAGACTGCTAAATTACGAAAACGCCACTGGTGGCATTTTTCAAAGGTTGCCCGCACCCGCGAAAATTACGCCCCTCCTAGGGTAAACAGAATGTTTTGGACTCAACACTTCCCTCTATTTCCAATCTGAGTTACCGTCTAGGAGTTATTATTCTTAATTAGCGGGCCTAGTGTGAACACACTGAAAATTTAATTCCGGCCACACCGGGGCTCGGAATCGCACACCGTCTAAAGGTGCCGATTTGGAATAACATCAAGAATTTTCCAAAGTATTTTTTAGAAGAAACAAGGTTCTTACAAAATTTCCTTATTCATGATTTTTGTCCCGAAAAAAAAACTAGGGAAACAACTAAGGGTACTAAGCCCACACCTGGCTCTCCCGTACTAAGAAGAACTATTGCACAATTCTGCATCACCGTGCATGAACCAAAGGATTTGGTCAGTTCGCGTGGGGTCTTCCCTCACCGATGACATGTATTGGTGCACACACACAACTTCTTAGGTGATTCATGTGGGAGATGTTATGCACCCAAACCATCCTTTGGGTTTAGGGCAAGGCGGTGGGGACCTCGCCATCCCTTCGCACGGTCTCAAACGGCCCGAAGGACCTCAGGGGTAGCTCACCTCCCAGGTCGCACCTCTACGTCGCATGCTGAGACTGGAATGACCGTTTGGACTTGGGTAAAATCTTAGTGATTCCCTCCTTTAGAATATCCATATGGTGAAACACCCAAGGATATCTGGTCATGCAAGATTTCACAGTTGATGACTCACAACCACGACTCTCTTACACGCTCAAAAAGTGATATAATCGACACCATAGACTAACAAAAAATGTTCTATACCCCCTAATCTACCAACACAGTGTTACACCAAACGCCCAACGTCACCCTGGTAACAACTCAAGTAAAGAGCAGGGAGAAAAATCATTTCACACATAGAGTCTAACAATTCGACTGCAAAAAAGTAGAAGAGCCGTAAAGCATACCTCTTGTCACTTCATGCTCTATAGGATCGTAAACACCCAAATATCATGGTTGTCCCCGGTCCCAACTGTCAGCTCCCAGGGCCAGACGTGGACCGCTTGGTGGTGATGGGAAGACCTCGTAATGCCATCCCCCGCTTCCAGTTGCTCTCGCTCCTCTGCTAGAACCACGTCTCTGGGTACCACTTCGATCATGGCGCTACCTCTATCATGGTGGTGCACCTATTGCTTGCCTGAAGTTATCAGTATACCTGGTCGGGCACACCAAGTGCGGGCAAAGCCCAATCATGGGTGAGAATAAAAATACTCAGTAGGATACCCCGAAGGCTCGAGGGAGTAAAAAAGGAGGTACCGAAAAGGTGAGAAGTAGATCGAATAGGGAATAGTAAAGGAGAACGACATAGAGTGCAGTAAAGAGTACAATAGAGTAACAACTTAACCCAACAAGATAAAGGAAGTAGACTCACCCAAACAAAAGGAGCTAGAAACGGTGAGAAGATGAAACTTATCATCGAGTATTCTATACCCATAGTAAGAGACTAGACTCATCCAACCATGAGAAGATAGACACAGAAAGCACGTGGAATACCCCATGCATCTTCGCCTCTCCTAGAAGGAGAGTTACCAAACCCATGGAGTGGGTACTGAAACAAGGTGTATACATATCCATATGCTCAAACAAGAAACCCGAAAAAGATCGTAAGGGGATCTCTATCCCATAGCTCAGTCCAAGAAAGTGAGTAGCCAATAGTCCCAGAAGTAACCACCATCAATGCCCAGCATCATACACATCTGCCCTGAACTGCAAGACAAGGGGCTCAAATCACCGCACCTTGACACTATCTGCTTTGGGCGACACTGACTCGCCCGCACGATTTTAGGTCGCATCACAAAGACACGTCTTGGTGGGAAAAGAACCCCTCGTACTTGAGAGTTCTGGGGAAATTCAAACCACACCTCTTCAATGTCACACAGTCGAGAGGTCTTCTCAAAGTCAAAGCTATCACATCACTGACCCGTATAGCCAAGGGTCCCACTCGGGTAGTCATAGAGAAAATCCACATGATAGCCTAGTAGAAAGGAATCAGTCTGAAAGAATTCATCGAGTAACTCACTGCCCATCCCCGATGGAGGGTAAACCCTAAGAGGTCATTGGGTAACCCACTGCCCAGTCTCTACTGGAGGGTAAACCCAAAGAGGACGTCGGGTAAGCCACTGCCCAGTCTCTGTTAGAGGGTAAACCCTAAGAGGTTGTCGGGTAACCCACTGCCCAGTCCCTGCTGTAGGGTAAACCCTAAGAGGTCATCATGTAACCCACTACCCAGTCTCTCATGGAGGGTAACCCCTAAAAGGTCATCGGGTAACCCGCTGCCCAGTCTCTACTATATGGTAAAACCTAAGAGGCCATCGGGTAACCCACTGCCCTGTCTCTGCTGGAGGGTAAACCCTAAGAGTTCATAGGGTAACCCACTACCCAGTCTCTGCTGGAGGGTAAACCCTAAGGAGTCAATGGGAAACCCACTGCCCAGCCCCACTGATGGGAAAACTCGAAAGTGTTGATAAGGAACCACTGCCATGCCCCACTAGAGGGTAAACCGAGAACTACTCTGGCCATCCCTACTGGATGGTACAACACTGGACAATAGAACATGGAGTGGGTATCGGGTAAACACCCAACTCCAGAACAATTCACCTAGTAGAGGTTTAGTTCCCATGTAGTGTGGGTCATGCCGATACCTAGAGCTCTGCCTAGGGAAACACATCACGGTAGATCGTGGAAGGAGGATATGATCTCGATACTCGTCTAGGTAATTTCTTCCCAGGCTCACTAGGGCTCCATACCCTACTAGAAACAACCTCCTGGGTAGAGGATCGATGCCCGCATAATGTATTGGTCACACTAAATCCTCAAAAACTATAACAAGGAACATGAAGGGATGTGATAATGAAATCCCACATGGCTAAAGGGAAAATGGGAACCCAAACAACTCCGTCGATCACACCGTCGAGAACAGAACTAGGGGAAACCACTCAACCCTACTGGTCTAACCCATCGTGAACAGAGGGACCCTGTACGTCGCGAGAGATCAAAGGTACGTAAAGCCGAACACAACGCGCATATGGGGCGATCATGACGTGTGGCCCAAACTGATCTCCAAACCAAACAAACATTTCCTTGGGTACAAACCACAACATGCACCTCCAGGCATTCCCGTATACTCCTAGAGTATACCACATTTCTATCCCAAAGTCTATTGTACACACAACACCCAGCATCAATGCGAAGGGTGTAAACGTAACTTCACCAACTTGTTTCCTCCAAGACCCTAGCATGAACAACCACTCCCATTTAAACTCTAACTTCACTCTCACAGGAGTGAACACAATCACACGCCAAGGGTTCCCAACCAACACCGCAGGAAAACCACCACCGGTACACCTTTCATGCTTCCACATTTTATGAGATCTCGAATGAGACTCCGCACATCCAAACGGATTGCACCATTGTAATCCTCTCAGAAAAAACACACGAGATCAACTATTTATTCACCTCCAACATATATCTGATGTAAAATTTGTTCAACACTGCTTTACGCCCGAATGACGTCCCGTGGTCCCGAGCCTCGGCCCCAAAAATAGTCGGGCACATCGCACCATTTCGATCCCCTAAGGAAAACATGTCAAATTGACTATTTACTTGAGTGGAATGGATATATGGAGAAAAAGATGCATTTCGTCGTGTCGCACACAAGCAGTACTTCATGGGACCCACATCCCGGTCCCGAAGCTCCACGAACGGATCACACCGTTGCGATTCTCTCAGAAAACTACACAAGATTGACTATTCACTTGTCTGAATTGGACACCTGGTGAAGAAGATGGACAATTACCACCTACTCTCAAAACGGACCCTGGATGTGTCTGCGCCTCCCAAAACAAGAACCTCAGGAAAAACGCTAAACCACTTAACGTACGTGTCACCCCACCGAGCCCTTCGTCTCGCGAATTTAAAAAAAAAATACCCGAGACCATCTCAAAATGTTTCTATGGATTCGAGGAATGCGTCGCCGCATACAACACATGAATCCGATTTACGTCTTGAAATCTAGAGGCATGTTGATGCCAATGAATCGAAACGGGGTGGGCTGGGCCAGTTTGGCCGACCCACCCTCACCCTGAACCGGCGGTCCGTGTTTCACCACGTGGACCGCCACAAACCGCTCAGACTAGCGCGACCAATCTGGATCCTCCAACACAGACCCATAGAGTGAGGGTCCGCTGTGCATCTCAGGGTCGTCGTGACCTAGGTCTCCCTCACTGAACATCCGACAGTCGGCCGGTCCTCGCGCTCGACCATGCGCCCACGACCACCTGCTGCCGTGCTCAGCCTTGTCGTCCGCCTTCGCCCTCGTCCCGCCAACTGCCTGGCAGCCTTGCCCTCACCGAGGCCTGCTCGCCCAGCCGAACTCCCCTGCCGAGAAGCCCTGCTGCCCTGCACCGCTGACGCCGACCCGCTGCGCCTCTGCTCAACCGCCATGGACTGCCAAAGACCCACTGGACCGGCCAGATCTGCCAGAAAACACCAAAACAACCTCAAATCTTCTTCAGACTACTGCGGATGTCTCAGAGCTTGGAATTCAAATATAAAACATGAGTCGGAATGCTCAGAAAATATACTACACATTCATGGTATTTTCTTGGAAATTAAATATCATTTTGACGCTGTAAATTAAGTTCAAAGGAGAAGTTCGAAGTCAAAATACAAAACGAAGATATCTTACCTTGTTGGGCGTAGCCCAGAGCTTCACCGTCGATCCACCGAAGCCGCACACCACCCTGGGGAGGAGAGGATGGAGGAGGGTTGGTGTGGGTATCTCCTTGGTTGCTTGAGGTTCCTCTATCAGAGAGAAATAATTTGAGAGGTTAGAGTGGTTTATGGCCTAAGTAAGGAAAAAAATTATCTTTTTATTAATTTTAATACCCACTAGAAAGCCCGCATCCGAAACTCTTGACGAGGTCAAGGTTAAACCTACCATAGGGTAAACACCACCTCTCGAGCACAATGGTGGTCTCATAATTTTAATCCAATGACCCGTTCAAATGTTATAAAACTTAACATCTGAGGTCGCTAAATTATGAAAACGCCCAGGGTGGAATTTTTCAAAGGAGGCCCACACCCACAAAAATTACACCCCTACTAGGGTAAAAGACACACTCTAGACTCAACGGTGCCCTTGATTTTCTTGTACGAGCTAAAATTTAGGAGTTATTCTGCCTAATTGGCGTGCCTAGTGTGAACGTACTGAAAATTTAATTCCGGCCACACCGGGGCTCGGAACCCCACGCTGTCTGAAGGCGCTGCTCTTGAATAACATCAAGCATATTCCAAAGTATTTTATATCAAAAAACGGGTACTTAAAAATCCCGCCTCCATAGGCCAGGGGCTAGCGAAAAGTGCCGAAGGCTAAACAACTCGGGGAGGCCTTTGCCTAAGTACCAGTACACACACACACACAAACCAATCAATGAAAAAGTGTGGAGTAAAAGGTAAAGTAATGTACCAAATCCTATAAAAAAACCACAAAGGTGCATAAACCTCTAAATAGTACAAAGTGAGTGCTAAAGGTAAACTGAAAAGAAAAGGGAAAAACAAATGTACAACCAGAAAAGTGCCACAACCAAGCAACAGGTAAACAAAAGATGATCAACTGGGAGAGTCCCACACCTGGAACCTGACTACAACCACCGCACGCGGTCCAAGCTCCCGAACTCTTATGATCCTCTACAGTCACAAGAAACCTGTCCATCATCTGCAAGGTCACACCAAGTGCAGGAAAATCCCAAGCATGGGTGAGTATAAAAATACTCAATAGGATACCCTGAAGGCTCGAGTGAGCAACAAAGGAGGTACTGAAGAGTGAGCAGTAGATCGAACAGGGAATAATAAAGGAGTACAATAGAGAGTGCAGTAAAGAGTACATCTCAATGCAACAAGTGGAAGGAAGTAGACTCGTCCTAACACAAGGAGCTAGAAACTGTGAGAAGATGAACTTCCTATCAAGCTTCTCTACCTATAGCAGGAGGGTAGACTCACCCAACCACGAGAAGCTAAACACAAAAAGCACGTGGCATACACTACACATCTTCGCCTCCCCTGGAAGGAGAGTAACCAAAACCCAATAAGTGGGTACTATAGCAAGGTATATACATATCTATATGATCAAACAAGAAATCCAAACAAGATCGTAAGGGGATCTCCATCTCATAGATCAGCAGAAGAAAGTGAGTCTCCAACAGTCCCAAAATTTAAAAGCATTGATGCCCAACATCCTGCACGTCTTCCCCACAATAAATCCAAGGGGCTAAAATCACCACACCCTGAAACTATCCGCTTTTGGCGGCACTGACTCACATGCACGGTTTTAGGTCACGTCACAAGGATGCGTCTTGGTGGGGAAAGCTCCCCTCATATATGAGAGTTATCGGGAAAGTCAAACCACACCTCTTCACTGTCACATAGTTTAGGGGTCTTCTCAAAATAAAAGATATCACATCACCGACCCGTACAACCAAGGGTCCCGGTCCGGTAGTCACGGAGAAAAGCCAAAGACTAGCATAGTATAAAGGACTGAGTCTGAAAGAAGTCATCGGGTAACCCATTGCCCAGCCCTGCTAGATGGTAAACCATAAGAGGTCATCAGGTAACCCACTACCTAGTCTCTACTGGAGGGTAAACCCTTAGAGGTCTTCGGGTAACCCACTTCCCAGTCTCTGCGGGAGGGTAAACGCTAAGAGGTCAACGGGTAACCCACTGCCCTGTCTCTGCTGAAGGGTAAACCCTAAGAGGTTATCAGTTAATCCACTGGCCAGTCACTGATAGATGGTAAACCCTAAGAGGTCATCGTGTAACCCACTTCCCAGTATCTGCTGGTGGGTAAACCCTAAGAGGTCCTTGGGTAATCCACCGCCCAGTCTCTGCTGGAGGGTAAACCCTAAGAGGTCATCGGGTAACACACTATCCAGTCTCTGCTGGAGGGAAAACCCTATGGAGTCAATGGGCAACCCACTACCCAGCCCCGCTGGAGGGTAAACCCAAAGAAGTCGATGAGCAACCCACTACCCAGCCCTAATGGAGGGTAAAACTGGAACTACTCTGGCCATCCCCATTAGATGGTATAACACTGTCCAAAAGAACATGTAGTGGGTATCTCACAACCACCCAACTCCAGAACAATTCAACTAGTAGAGGTTCAGTGCCCATGTAGTGTGGGTCATGTCGATACCTGGAGCTCTTACTAGGTAAACATGTCATGGTAGATCACAGAAGGAGGATATGATCTCAATACTCGGCTAGGGAATCTGCGCCCAGGCTCACTGGGGCTCCGCAACCTACTGGAAACAACCTTATGGGTAGAGAATCAGTGCCCACATAATGTATTAGTCACATTAAATCCTCAAAAACTCTACTACGGATCACGGAGGGATGTGATACTGAAATCCCACATGGCTAAAGGGAAAGGGGGAACCGAAACAACTCTGTCGATTGCACCGTCGAGAAGAGAACCAGGGGAAACCACTCAACCCTTCTGGTCTAAACCATTGTGAAGAGAGTGACCCTCTACATCGTGAGAGATCAAAGTTACATAAAGCCGAAAATGACGCTCATATGGGGCCCTCACAACCTGTGGCCCCAACTGATCTCCAAACCGAGCACAAATGTCCTTGGGTACAAACCACAACATGCACCTCCAGGTATTCCTGTATAATCATAGAGCATACCACATTTCTATCCCAAAGGCTATCGTGCACACAAAACCCAACGCCCATGTGAGGAGTGTAAAGGTGACTTCGCCAACTTGCTTCCTCCATGGCCCTAGCACGCCCAACCACTCCTCTTTAAACACATACTTCACTCTCATAGGAGTGAACGCAATCACACACCAAGGGTTCCCTACAAACACCATAGGAAAAACTACCACTGGTACACCTTTCATGCTTCCACATTTAATGAGATGTCAAATGAGACTCCGTACATCCAAACATATCGCACTGTTGTAATCCTCACGAAAAAAAGACATGTGAGATCGACTATTTATTAGCCTCTAAAAGACACCCGAAGTAAAATTCATTCAACACTTCTTTACTCCCGAACGTAGTCCCATGGTCCCAAGCGTTGGCCCCGAAAGCAGTTGGGTAGATCGCACCATTTCGATCCCCTCAGGAAAAAAAGTCAAATTGGTTGTTTACTTGTGTGGAATAGATATCCATAGAAAAAGATGCATTTCTCCATACCGCACAAGAGCGGTGCATCATGGGACCCTCATCCCGGTCTCAAAGCACCACAAACGGATCGCACCGTTGCGATACTCTCGAAATAATACACAATATTGACTATTCACTTGTCCGAATCAGACACCCGGTGAAGAAGATGGAAAATCACCACCAACTCCCAAAACAGACCTCGTGGGGCCCGCACCACCATGCAGAACTAAAGCGGGAGGATTTCTCCATTGCGATTCCCATTGAAAAACACCCAAAATAACTGCTTACATGCCTTGAACAGACGTCCTATGAAAAAGTTGTGAAATGCTGCTCGCAGCTTAAAAGACGGGTCATGGGTTCCATCGCTCAACTCCAGTTTCAACACCCAAAACCGTTCATAAAATCCTTCTCTCGACGGAAGGGTCAAAATTCTGCTGACGGTGCTCAAAACAGACTCCATATGTGTCCGCGCCGCACAAAATAAGAACCTAAAGAAAATAGCTAAACCACTTAACGTATATGTCGCGCCACCGAGCCCCTCATCTCAAGAATTAAAAAAAATCTCTCAAACCATCTCAAAATGTTCGTCTCGATTCGAGGAACACATCTTCACAGATGGAACATGAATCCGATTTACGGTTTGAAATCTAGAGGCATATTGATGGCGATGAATCAAAACGGGGTGGGTCGGGCTGGTTCGGCCAACCCACCCACACCCTAAACCGGAGGTCCGCGGTCCACCGCACAGACCGCCCCAAACCCCCCGGACCGGCGTGGACGGTCCTGATCCTCCAACAGAGACCCGCAGAGTGTGGATCCATTGCACATAGCAGGGTCGTCGCGACGACGGTCTCCTCACTGACCGGCCGACAGTCGGCTGGTCCTCGCGCTCGACCGCTCACCCGCGACCATTGACCTCCGCCCTCGGCCTCGCTGTCCGCCGTCGCCCTCGGTCCACCGTTGGCTTGGCCACCTCTCCCTCGCAGAGGCCCGCTCATCCAGCCGAACTCCACTACTGAGAAGACCCGCTACCCCGGATTGCCGACACCGACCCACTGCACCTCTAATCGACCGCCCTGGAGCACCGGAGACCCACAGGACCGGCCAAATCCGCCAAAAACACCAAAACAACCTTGAATCTTCATCAGACATCTACAGACACCTCGGAGCTCAGAAATCAACATGCTTGAGAAAGCTCAGAAAATTTACTACGCATTCATGGGCTATTCTCAGAAATTAAACATCATTTTGATTTTGAAAATTGAGTTCAAAGGAGAGGTTCCATGTTAAAATACGAAACGGAGATCTCCTACCTTGTTGGGCATAGCTCAGAGCTTCTCCATCGATCCGCCGAAGCCCCACACCACCTTGGGGAGGATAGGATGGAGGAGTGTTGGTGAGGGCATCTCCTTGGTTTCTTGAGGTTCCTCCCACAGAGTGAAAGAATTGAAGAGGGAGGAGTGGTTTATGGCTTAAGTAAAAAAAAAATTAACTTTTTCTTAATTTTAATACCCACTAGAAGACCCGCATCCAAAACTCTCGACGGGGTCGAGGTTAAGCCTCCCCTACTGTAAACTCCACCTTTCGAGCACAATGGAAGTCCTGGAATTTTAATCAGAGGCCCCATTAAAAAGTCATAAAACTTTACGTCTAAGGCCGCTAAATTACAAAAATGCCCGTGGTGGCATTTTTCACAGGAGGCCTGTGACAGGGAAAATTACACCCCTCCTAGGATAAACGGCACGCTCAGGACTCAACAGTGCCATCAATTTTCCCTTCCAAGCTACCATTTATGAGTTATTCTGCTTAATTGGCGTGCCTAGTGTGAACGCACTGAAAATTTAATTCCGGACACACTGGGGCTCGGAATCACATGCCATCTAAAGGCGATGCTCTAAAATAACATCATGAATTTTCCAAAGTCTTTTATAGAAAGAACTGGGTTCTTAAATTTTGGTTAACTGTGTATAAAATAAAATTATTTAAATTTTGGAAGGTTTAATTATTTCCAAACAATGTATATATATTTACCTAATTTCATTATTTACGAAAGTTACATGAGTTTACCATATTTTATGGGTTATTTAATTATAAATTTTATTTCTATTAATTAAATGTATATATAGGCCTAAAATGATGAATACTTAAAAAGAATTTCTAATATATAAAATTTGATAACTTCCGTTTATTTTTTTATAACAAACGAAGTAGAAACCTAAGGATTCGAGGGAGGCCAGCTAATACGCATTGAACCCTCCTTGAGATTCTAGGGAGGTCCATAAAGACGTTTGAATAAAGAAATAATACACACCAACATGATATATTAGAAACGAAGGAGAAAAACACACCAACCCTTGTAACATCTATCCCATACACATCTAACCACAAATATATATCATGGAATTTATAATACACATAACTGAAAAACAAATGCACATTCAAACATAATTTTTAAATAAAATATATATATTCCCTTCCTAATTTGGAAATGTAGAGCAATAATTTGTGAATAAATAATTATAAAGCCACCCTTACATTATATGTTTTGAAAATGAATATAAAGAGACAGAAATATATATATATTTACTTATATATATGTATATATATTTATAAAATAATCTTAAATTGATAAAAATATATTTAAACCTTACAGCAGAATATCACAACATAGTAATATAAATAGAACACCATATAAATTTTGAAAATATAGATCCATTGAAAATAAATAAATATGGTATCCTCCTTACTAAGATATCTCATAAAATAAAAAACACAACTCTGACCAAATAATTTTTTAAGGAAAACCCCATACATCATAATATTGAAAATGAATTTATATAAATAATTTCCATTACATGAATTGCTTTAAATCAACTTATACTACTGCTTCGCACCATCATCAGACTAAGAATTGGTTTTCTAAATCAATTTTCTTGGAACGTATAATGAAAATTGATTTAAAACAGTGAAACTAGATGGGGTATGGATGTAGATAGCAAAGGAATTTGATTCAAAACAAAAACTTAAAAAGACCAAAACAGGATACCCAAAACAGTAGTCAAGCAACAAACGAATCATAAATAAAGGCAAAAAAATATACAAAAATCATAGCAGAATTATAAAAAGAAAATCAGAACCTACAAAGGAAAATTGAAAACCCTCAAAATCCAAATCTCAAAACAACAAATACAGAAAGAAAATAAGAACCTACAAAGGAAAACATGTGCATACCTCACTAGGTTAAAGAAAATTGAAGACCATAAGATCCAAATATTGATGTTTTCTTCTAAAACCCTAACTATAATTGAACATCAGATGTTATATGATGATCGAGCAACTAGTCACAACAAGTTTTTGTAATTTAAGTGGGTTTGTGTGATTTGAGCTTCGATTCACTGAGGAGGAGAACTAAAAATGGATCACTTATACAGAATGCTTCTGATATATTGATGGGTGCAAAATAGGTTTTTTTAATTACATCGGGACACATTTTGTCAGCCCTTTTTTAGAAGTGCTGAAAAGAGTCATTTTTTCAGTGCAAATTATCTAAGCATTGATAAGAGGCATATTTATGAGTTCTTAATACTTAAGAACTGATAAATGATTTATAATTATAATTATAAATAATACATATATATACTTAGTCAATATATATAAATGTAAATATCATAAATATATTCCTTATTTAAATTTATTTATTATAATTTTATAATTATTTAAATATATAATTTTTTTATAATTATATAACTATTTATAAAAATTATATTTATATCATTATATATATTTATATAATTATATATATATTTAAAAAATAAAAAAAATAAAAATATAGTAAATATATTCATTATTTAATTAAATTTATTATAAATTTAATAATTATTTAAATATATATAATTACATATTTATAATTATAATTTTTTTTTAAAAATATTTATTTAATTATAATTATAAATATATAATTCTTTAAATATAGTATATAAATATTCTAATATTTTTTTTAACATTATTAATGACTATATATTTTTAAGTGCATGTGTGTTAAAAATGAGAGAAATTTAACAAATTAAGAATAAGTACACTTCAATAATTTTGAAAATATGGATCAGTTTTTTATGTTTACATTGTTTGTAAAAATTCATTAATTACGTATATGTGAAATCAATATAACACACATTTAATCTATGTTATATTCCAAAGTCAAAGGGCATTCGATTATATATCTGTTACTTTATGAAATTAGTCAGTATTTTTAATTCATATTAATTTTTAATTAGAATCCATTATTCACTAAATATAAAGAATACATATTTTGTAATGTATAAATAATAGTTAAATACATTAATATATATATATATACTATTTATTAATATTATCAATAATCATCTTATTAATAAAATTTTTAATATTTTTTTCGATTTACATATTTTTAATTTTAATTCGTTTAATTTTCATTTTTCATATATATATATATATTTAATACATACTATTTATTAGTATTTATAATTTACATATATTATCATACATTTATTCATTTTTATCAATAGTTATTCAATTGATAAAATTTATAATATCTTTTTTAATAAACTCATTATTAATTTTTTATTTATTTTATTCTTTCATTTTATTTATTTGGACCCTTATCAGTGCTAAAAAAGAACTGATAAAGGTTACACATTATCAGTGAAAAAAATAAAGCGCTGATAATGGGTACCCTTTATCCTTGTTAAAAATAAAGCGCTGAGAAAAGGTACCATTTATCATCTCTAAAAATAAAGTGCTGATCAAGGGTTCAATTTTTCTGATCTTTCTTAAGCACTGATAAAGACACCTTTTTTCATCACTTTTTTCTAGCACAGATAAATACCAGTGCTCTTAAATGATGGTTTTTTAGTAGTTCACCCACATGTATTTAAAAAAAATAACAATAGAATGCATCTTAGTAGGAAAAGTCTACCTCTTCCTACATGTTTGAAGCCATATTGAACACCACCAGCTGAAGGCTTTACCAATTTCCTAAATCTCCTTAGAGAAGTTCCACCTTCAGGACCACCATCATGAGGGGCCCTAACTTGGTGGAACACTCACCGCATAGTATCAATCCGGTCCTCTATCACTTGAGGAGTGGGGTCCTAGATCGCCACATAACATGGTCGGTCTCTGTCTCTAAAACTTGCGAACTAAACTCAATACATGTGAGTCATCCACCCAAACTATTGAAAATTGTTTTTAATCCAAGTTATAGGTATCATCAACCTAAATCATTGGATGTGGGTTACCATACTACCTAATGGGAATAGGTACTGCTTGATATCTAGCCGGAGGAACCACCTCTTTCACAAGTCCTTAGATTTAATCCTCACCACCAATAAGATCATAATAAGGATCCTAAAATGAAATCCTAGAAGTTTATTTTTATGGGGGAATCCATTGATTGCTGATACACACCATGTTCAAAATAGAATATGTATATAGCTCACTCAAGAATGATATGGAAAGAACAACCCATTATTTTATGAAGCACATACAAATATTTTCCCTAAAACTAGTTCCTATATATAATAATTTGGTAAGTAGGTTAGAAAAGTCTTGTTGAATAGATACATCATCCAACAGGCCATCTCTAGGTTCCCTATCCTGATATCCAAACCTAAGATAATTTAGCACTATTTCCGTAGTTACTAAACCAAAATTTCACTACTATACAATCTTCAAAATCCCGTTTTAAGATGACTTACTCTAATTCCACACTATCATGACCCTACCCACTTCAGCTAGCCTAGCCAAAAATAAGCTAAGAATGACATCCCAATCCCACCTCTAATAGGTTACAAGACATATAAATGCACTATGTAGGTACAACACACACATGGGAGGCCTTATCCTAAAGTACCTGCATACATGTACACATCTCTATACACCAGTATAATGTTGAAAATATAAAATAATGATAATGAAAATGAATTTATAAAATCTATAACATACTAGAGTACAATAAAGGAGAAAATAAAGGAAAAAAGTTCCAAATAAAATAACAATAAAACTAAAAAAGATTCGAACCTACTAACAAAAACATAACTATGATCACATTGAAAACTCTTGAAATTATGGGCAGTGCATCTAGCATAACTAAGAAACAACTACTCTTGGTCTTCCTAGGACTACATAAAAAGGTTTTTAATTTCCATATTCAATGACATGTATGGGAATATACCATGAAAGGGTGAGTATTAATATACCCATTAGGAAACCCTAAAAACACCAACCACAAAGCATAAGGGTTGGAGTTACCTCTAAACCACAAAGCCAAATGGAACAAACATGATACCCTAGATATCATTAAAGGGGTATTCCAAGTATCAAAGTGAATTCACACCCACAATTCGAGTCTAGGATTATAGGAGAGGCTCATAGGTTACATTCGTTTGATAGATCTCACTCATCGGGTCTCGCTATACTATTGGAACACATATGAAAGGACATACTTGTAAGAAATTTCCTTGAAGAAGCATGAATTAACCAATATGGATCTTACAATATACTCACTTTATTAGACCAAAAATTATTGAATATCAATAGATGTCGACCCATATATAGGGGACCAAGATTAGGGCCTACAGGAGAAACCTAATTCTCAATTGATTAACTAACTAGGAAGGGGATCTCATGGCCTAGATATTGGAAACAAGATTCTAGACCCAACCTAGGGAATAATTAATGAGGAACACACCCCGAGCCACATGGATTGATACCTTACTCACTCCAAATATAACCCATAGAGGGGACCAATCATCATATTATTAGGATGGTATACCTCACTATACCCTCTTTGGTATATAGTAAGGGAACACACCCACACTAATATAGTTTGAGATAACTCACTCAAGCTCATACCAAACTAGATATAAGAGAAAAAGGTCCCTAACCTGCTCTATAAAAAGTACAAAAAATGTACCATGGGGTACATGGTGTGTCTCATTGAATCTAGAACTTATTATGTTATGTAATCTTAGACCACACGTCTTCCTTAATATGTTTGGTGTTTTGTTAAAACACAAGACATTTAGGGTTTGGATCAAGACTCAATTCTTGTCATTTACTCAAGCCCAAGATATTTTCATAGAACATGTGTTATACTCTAGAAAAAATGACATTTAGAGGTTGGGATAGAATTCAATGTGTTTTATATTACCATTCCCGTTCAATTTTCATGGTATATAGGGTGTTCCTCTACACACATTTCATGTGGGTTCATATGGACTCCTAAACATGTAGTCCTTGTCCATGTAGAGTTGCATGGATAACGGTCACACAATTTGTGGGTTTACTACATGAAATTTGATACATAACTCAGTATGTAACACTTACCATTGTATATATGTGTACACATGCAATGTATTCTTCTATAGTACACACTATGTATAATGGAATTTGATATAAACTCTAGCTTGTTCTTACCACTTCACATGCACAGTTATTGTCTTCGATTTTCCCCACTAATCTGAGTCATAACTCCCATAATGGAGTTGAACACTATTAATATCCAAACAAAAGTTATATTCTGAATATTCTTCATATGAAAATAAATCATCATCACCATCCTAAAGCACTACATAACCAGGATCTTAGAAAAAAGACCATCCATGCCATAATCAGATCATCATTGTCCCTGGTGGCCAAATTTTAATGACTCAGTTCTTGTAATCTCATGTAATTAATCCTTCAAATATACCTACTCAATCGATCCCATGGATCCACCATCACCTGAACCATTTTTATATTCTCATCATCATCTCCATACCTCCATCACATCTCCAAAACACAAAAACTAAACTCATGACCATGATCTGTTGTTCCAAAGAACAAATTCACAATGCTCGGTACCCTAGGTATCTTTGAATCATAAACTAATGATAATAACAATGATAAATTACAATGAAATGATAAGAAAAAAACAAAAAACATTATGATAGTCATAAAAAGGTCGTGTTAATATAGACATGATTGATAGAATCTGATGACCATGAATGGTAATCAAATAAAAAAATTTAACAAAGAATAAATATAAAATTCATTAATCAAGAAAGAGATAATAAATGTTGGAAAATCCCAAAAAAGTTAAATACATAAATTAATTTAGGATAAATGAATTTATGTTCATATCAAAACCCAAGAATTGTGAATTAATGAATTAAATAAAAGGACCTACCTTATGTTTGATCAATCATTGATGAAGAAAAATTCTATGTCATTGTTATTTGTGAGATTCATAAACTTCATTGATGATGAAAAACTTTGTATTACTCTGATCATTGATCCAAAATCCCATGAATATCCACCAACATAAGCACTACCAAAGTTCTCCCTCTACATCCTCACCATCCTCTAGGCTTATATAGATAAGTCTAGGGAATTATATTTATATGGGATTAAATAGTGGATCCAATTTATGGTTTGATAACTAAATTTAAATTAAATTAATAAATTCATAAATTCATTAAATCCACCAACAATTTAAATCTATCAATGAATCTAAAATTGATAAGATCTATTTCACTCCTAGGGTGAAATGCATGCTTCATATTCAATGGAAGTGTTAGTTTTCCCATAAAAGAAAACATTCAAGATATAATCCACTATTTTTGGAAAAATTACACATATATGGTATATTATATTTAATATCTTTAATATTACCATACCATGGTTCTATGGGCCCCGAAATCCTTTTCCAACTCTATTCCCTACTCTGAAAATAATATTTAACAAATTATGAAGTGTCAAACATAAATTTCAGAGTCATTAAGAAAGGATCCATTATCACCTGTTTTTATAATGGATATCCATGAAAATAAAATAAATACAATAACCATATTCATATCAAGGAAAAAATAGAAGTAATCCTAGAATAAGTGAAACAACTATCCAAAATAGATGATACAACCTCTACGATGAATTGAAATAACAACCTAGGATACCACTTGAACATATCTATATGAACTGAAGTCAATCACCATAACCACACATCAATCAATAGATAGTTAAAAACATGAAAATTCTAATCAATACATAGGAAATGAAAAGAAAATAGGATCTCTATATACGTACAAACATACATCAGTGTGAAAGTAGGGTTTGGGCAAAACATATATAGTAGGATTTTACTATAGAGTATATAAAATTACATTTATAAAACATACCATAAATTATAGTTTGAAAGTAATATATAAAAATAGGCTTTTAATTTTTGAATATCATATAAAAAGGAAAAAAAAGAACCATTCTTTTTTACTTTCCTACCTTTAAATATTTAAACAAGACTTTATAAAAAAAGATATATATGGTTTAAAATTATAATTTTTAAAACCAAATGGTAAGTGAATTATTTAGTTTAAAATTTCCTCAAAAATTTTAAAATAGTTATTTAAAAATAAATAAAATAAAATCTTAAAACTTATTTATTTTTTCTAAAAACTGTTTCTCAAATACCATTTATAAGAAAATTACTGCTTCACTTTACGAATCACACTTTACAAACCATTTTAAAGAAAAATATAATGTATAAAAATACGTTGATAATAATTTAATACATGTATCAAAACCAAAAATTCATATATGAGGAATAGTTAAAATTCAAAAACTAGAGTATGGGGCAATGTGATAATATAAATAGTATGGAATACAAATAAATTATAGAATATTATCACCTAAAATAATATATATTAGGAACAAAGTAGAAAAATAAAATACCTAGTCTCAAAAATTAATGACACGTGAATTGGACACTAAAATCACTCATTGGGACCTATGTCAAATTGGAACAACCATCTTAGCTTCAATTTCAACCCCACTGAGCATTATAATAATAACCCCAAGGAAGGTATAACTTTCTTAGGGTATTATCCTAGGTGTTAAAACTAATATAACATACCACACATCAAAACCTTATACTTGGATTCTTAGTATCCCATGATACTAAAATATTTTTTTTGGTAAATTAATGTGGCACAAAACAATCCCATAAATAAATAATAATGAATAAATTTAAAATTAATCTCATATCACATTCTACACCCTCACAAGAAATGACCCACTTCATTTTATCTTTTCCAAAAAATTAAAAAATAGAAACACAATATTAATCATTACCCTTATGTCCAAAATGTTATTCCTAACAATAAATATGGAGGTTAAAATATGTTCTACCAATACTAAAGTAAATCCTTTATAAAATGAAAAATGGGTCATCTCGAACATTCTTGGAATTCGAAGCCATTTTTATTTTTTAAAAAATTCCCTTTATAATTTTTTTTGGAACCAATTTATAAAAATATAATTTAAATCTATATGAAAATGAAATTTTATAAATGAATTACTTTAAAATAATTATAAGGGGTAACATTCCAAAAATACAATTTCACATTGGTTTACCAGACACTATTTTTTAAAAAACTCAATAAAATTATAAAACCCATTCTTTCAAAATAAATAGGTTCCAAAAATATATTTAAAATCTCCATTTACCATTGAAAATACACTTATAAATTTTCAAAAACACTTGTAATGCCTAAAATTTAAATTTAGAAACCATATTTAGAAAACCATAATAATCCTATTTGGGCCATGTTTGAAAACCCATGAAATAGAAACCCAATATTGGTATCTCTTAAAAATTTAATTTCATGAAAATGAGATTGAAACTATAAAATAATTTCATTAATTTAATTATAAAATAATTTCATATAATTTCCCACACTATTCAAGTGAAAAAATCACAATAAGTGTCCTTAAATGGTGAAAGAAAAATAAGGAAAAGAAACGAACTCTAAAAAACCTAAAAATCTAAAATACCAATATTTCACCAATCAAAACCACTAATTTCATCACCTGTGGCATTAGGGTTCATTGGAAAAGAAAAGACTAGGATGAGGGGAGGATAAAGTAGAAAGAGGATAAAAAGAGAGACCCAAATTAAAACTTTCTTGGAATCAATGAATGAGGAGATTGGAATCCAAGAAGAGTGTGTGTGAGGACACCCTTGATCTCTATACAAGTGTCCATTGTGAGATAAGGGGGTGGAAAGTTTTTGAATTCCCATATAGTTTTATGGGGGAAAAGGTAAAACTAGAAAATCTAAAAATTTGGATAGACACCTTATATGGTGTTGTCTCTTGCATTATTTCATAGTGTACTCCTTGCTAAAATATCTATGAAATGGCCTTTATACCACAACACAATGGGCATCAATATGATATGGGGTTCATTCGCATGTTTCTCCCAAAATGATGAGGGCAATTGAGCCTGAAGTGTTGTTTTTCTTCATTAAAAACCACCCCATTGTAGCCTCTCGGTCACAACATAGAACACCTAACATAGACAAAAAAAATTCCAAGTCCTAACCACAACAGTACAATAATGAGAAAAAAATATAGAGTTCCTTAAAAAATGAGATCTACAACATGGTCACTCAACCTTTTGACATGTATTTCTTCAAAACTAATATGAAACTCCCTAAAAATTATCAAAACTCATTAAAAATAATGAGAACATTCAAAAAACTGAAAATAACTTGAAATTAAATAATATTAAACACCATAGTAACATTAGGAATCATAATTTTTTCTAGATTGACCAATTTATACCCTTAAAAAATAATAGTTCATGGTAGAAGGAAATGAAAAGATGAGCCACATGAATGAATCTTGAAAATTATTTCTAAAAAACATGATTAATTCCTATAATAACATAAAACAAAACCATGTGAAATCCAATTAACAACCATTTCACATTCGGAACTAGGAATATGGAGACCTAATATAAGTCTCCCCACTATTTATAATTCAAATAAAATAGAGATAAATATGGAAAATATTATATACTAATAGTACTACCAGAAGAAATGATTTAGTAAATCAATAAAAAGAAACATAAAATTCTCATCAACCACAACTAACCACTAAGAAACCATATAAAATTAAATAAGGGGATCACAATTTTAAAGCCATATATAAGACCAAAAAACCAAGGAAAACAAAAATATTAAAGTAATGGGTTTCCAAATCCACCAGTTCCTATAATATCCAAATCACACAACTACTAATAACATGAATAAACATTGAAAAAAATGGTTCTATCCTCAGGTAATGACACTAAATTAGAGGGAGGCAATGGCCAATCTCACAAAAATCTATGTGATAAAGATCATGTGAATATCCTAAATAGATAGCACCCACCGTCTAACCAGAAAAAACCACCCATCCTAGTTACCCCTGAATATACCACAATATTTCGCAACATTAACCCATCAAGCCCAGTTTAATGAATATATCTCAACACAGATCTATCATTTCAAAATAACCATCATTTACATAAGAAAAACAAAAAGGAACCCAAAGAATACAATAAAAAATTTCCACCTCATTATCACAACTGCTCTAAAATCATCAAGTAAGATTCCCAAGTTAGACCTTCATCTAAAACCCATGAATAAATGTCCCCACCAACCCAAAAAAATATCCAAGGATCATATATCCTAGTATACCCAATCAAAAAAAAATTGAATTCCAAATAAACCCTATAAGAAAAAACTATATGAGATATTAAAATGACTCACCACTGCCCCATCAAGAGAAGTAAACATCATATTCCAATCCATTCAGAGTCCATGTAAATTTAATAACATGAAAGAGACCACCCCCGTAAAAAAACACCATACCCTTATTCAATAAATTTATTGGAGTATTACTTTTAAAATGTCAAATATGAACCCAGTATAATAATGTTTGTTAAATTAAATAAAAAATTTCCAATAAAAATCTTGTCAAAAATTATAAATATTTACTTTTAGCACTATGAAACATTGTCATGGAGTCCAAAAACTCATCAATAAACACATCTTTTAAAAAAAGTTAACTTTTAAACATTACACCTCTTTTAGAAAAGTAAATGTAATAAATAAGAAAATTCAATTACATGTCAAAATATAAACTAAAAAATTTAAAACATATATATAAATTCACCATCCGTCTTAAAAAATCTTAGTATATACAAAAATTCAATAATATTCCACCATTTAAAAACACATTAAGGGACAAAACCAAAAAGGCCAAAAAAAATTGTTTTTAAAACCACTAATTTTTTTAAATTAAAGAAATACCACAAACAATTCGAAGTTAATATTTATTTCCAAACAGCTTAAAATATTTTAAAATGAGTTCCTAATTTTAAATTCAAAACTAACACCTCTAGAATAAACACTCAAAGAGGTGAAAAATACTTTAAATATATTTTATCAGTTGGGTTTAAAAGAAACTATTTTTCATATTTCTAGAAATCCCCATTTTCACACACAAAACCAATTTCATTGGAATCAAACAACTATAACATCACAAAAACTTGAAACAAGATTAATTACAACACCATTAATATATTACAAATCCCACATGTATTCCTTTACTAATGCTAAGAATCAATCAAAAACAATTCAAGAATAAATGGGTATAAATAATAGTACTAAAAAATATTCAAAACTATTCCTAACTTAGACACATGGTTTTAAGGTCATTGTGACAAACATGTAATATTTCTTGAAGTGTTTTAAAAATACAGTTCATGGTGACTGTAGGGGTTTTCAAGTCATTCAAGGAATCATCCCTCCTATTATTCTTCTTTCTCCATTATTCTAAAAATTATTTTTAAACCCTCATGGTAACTCATATAATTACAATGTACATAAAAAAACTACCATATCAATTATTAATCCGACCTAAATTTTGAAAAAATTAATCCAAAACACAACTTCCCATGAAACTCATGGATTTAGGTAAAAAATTGATAAAAATATTCCCTTAACACCTAACTATTATGTTCTGAAAAACCAATCTATATACTACCATAATTTCCAAATAATAAGAATGTTCTTATGAAACCTAGATCCTATTTAGAAAATAGTTTTAGATATAATTTACTAATGTACTTTCCTCGGATGACCTCACCAATCAGCTGACCCAGTTCTCCGCTAGGCCCAATGGGAGTTCCTAATTCAAAAGAGATAGTTACCAGTGGTTGGGTGTCAAGAATGAACACTGGGGAAAATTTTCAACCTCAAAAAATAATATAAATTAGTTTAAAAACTACTAACAATTATATATGAACTATCCTTTCGTTGTACATCCTTTCACATCAATACTAACATAAAAATTAATCATTAAGAAAGAAAAGGAAAAATATAAATAAATAATAATATCAACTCAAATAAATAAATAATCCATATGCATAAAAAGGTCATAATAAAAGTAAGTAAAAAATGTAGGAAAAATATCCAAAATGGTCGATACATCCTCAACACATAAATAAGACCACAATCCAATATACCACTTGAACTTCTATTCAAGAACCATAACCATTCACCAAATCCATTTGCGATGTCCTAGACCCATTCCACCAATAAGTAACCAAAAATGTTTGGAAACATGGCCTCAATCATGCCTCTCCGAATATGAGAGGCTGCCAATAAGTAGTGAGTGTCTATGATGGTATGATGGGGACACTATACCATCAAGATCAATGTGTAACACAATTCAATAATAAATGAAAAAACCATCAAAAGTATAAATAAAGAAAAATAAAAATAAACAATGGAATAAAATCACCCAGATATAATAAATAAAATGAATGTAAAATAATAACTAAATTATTTCCAAATTATGTCATGATTCTATACTAGATGAAAATTGGGAATATGTGGAAATAGTTATATAATAAAATACATGTACAATAGAAGGAGAAAATGACAAAAAAATATCTCCAATAGCATCATGAGCATATATTTTCTCCTCCACTCCTATAATCTATCAAAGAACAGAAGTCAATCATCCACATATAGGTGATTTTAATTATCCCTACATACATCCATGATGTATATCTAGGTACCAATCGACACCCAGAATAGGATGTGTATAAAACTCAGAAAGCCACCACCAATGGTATCTGGTACTATCTAGCCAATGAATTTAGAAGGGGACAATGTGTAGTTGTAATTAATATATGACAACAAAGTAAATAATCCTATTGGACCAGGATTCTAATTGGATGCCTATCCGACCATACCATATTCTGAAAAATTCAGAATTTCTCAATTTAAGAAACCATGATAGTAATAGTAATAAAGGGCCTAAGATGTAAAAAGGTGTTCATGTCCTTCGATAGTCAATAAAACTCATGGTGGTAACACATGTAGTCTGGATATTGGGGTATGAGTGTAATCAAAGGATAAACCCTTGGGAGTGTACTCCTATAATGATATTATTGGTGATCCATAGGAACAAGACCCATGTAGCCTTGAGATGGACCTGATCAGTGCACAATGAGCTAAACTGAGGTCATCTATATCTGTAAGACATCAATATAGATCCAAGGAGGTAATAAAGGGCATTATAAATCCATATAAATGCAATGGATGAGTCCAAGGAGTTATGTTTGGGAATTCACCAATATAAGGAAAGGGATGAATCAAAGAAGGTTTTCAACTCTTGGAAAATGCATCCATGAATTAGATTGAATCCTTGGGTATTCAAGGAAATCCCAATGGTGCGGGGGGGGGGGGGATCATAGGCTTTCTAGTAAACCTGATCCCTAAATTCAAACTATAGAGGTCATTAATTTTGATCAGCATAAGTCTTCTACCTAGAATGAGCTGCAGCTATACACATCTTAATATGATGTAGTTTTTATAAAGTCTCTAGAATAATACAAGCTCACTGTAGCATTGCCTCTCTTACCTATAATCAGCATAGTAGTGAACGAAATGGCCAACCATAGAGAGCCTCATACAGAGTCATCTTTATAATATCTTGGAAGCTGTTATGGTAGGAAAATTCCTCAATAGGGAAAAGTTTCTCCCTTGAATCTATAAAATCAAGGATGTATTCTCAAATCATTTCATACAATTCCCAAATTATATGTTCGTACTGACCATCCATATATGGGTAATAGAATATACTCTATATTACTTGTGAACCTAGATCCTTCTATAACCCATCCTAGAACCATGATGTGATTCAAGTATCTCTGTCTAATATGATAGTATGAGAGATATCTTGAAGTTTGAAAATCCCATGGATGTAATGTATACCTAGTTATTCCCTTAAAAATTTTTCCTAGATAGGTAGAAAATGGGTGACCTTCATTAGACTATCCACACTAACTAATATGACATCACCACCATGTGGTGAACTAGGAAAACTGATCATGGATTCCATGGAGACACCATCCCATTTACCCTTAAGAATGGGTAAATTATGCAAGTATAGATATTCACTAGTGTTCCAAAATTTACTTGTTGATAGGTGGAACCCTAAGTAAAAAAACCCACTATCACATTTTTATAGAAGGCCACTAATACTAGTGGAATAAATCAAAATACACCTTAGCGAGACTAGGATGTACTACCCTACCACCAAATTATAGGTATGTAATTCCTACATAAACTCCATTAATGTGTTAGTAAAAGATAATACAGATTAATGAATACACTATATCTCATCTACATCAATGGTGTAACTAGGAGGTGAAAACTTTCTTTAGACACTCTCACCTAAGACTAAATCCTTGTGGTTGGAGGGATTTTTCATATTTAATTAATCATGGATCGAAGAGGTCACTGATAAATATGTGAGTATCAACTGGAAATGATGGTTCTACACCTCTACATGAAACCCATAAAATATGTCCATCAATTTCCACTCACAACTGACCTCCTATTCCATGTGTGTCGGAGTCTTCCTGCTCAAGGAACCAGCCACCACATTACCTTTCCTAGAATATAAGCAAGCTAAAAAATGAATCTTGATATTAAACCCATATTTACTATTTTTATTAGAAATCAAATTAGGTAAATAAGTATTTGAGTCTTTTATGGTCTATATAAACTATAAACCATTATCCCTACAAATAGTGCCTCCAATAACCCCAGCGATGAAACATAAGTGCTATCTCAAGCTCATGTGTCGAGTAGGTAATGAGATTTCAACTATTGAGAACCATACACAATGAATCAATCACCTTACATCAAAACATCTCCCAGCCTAATACATAATTCATCACAATTCATAATATATATTCTTCCTTACTCAGAAATAATTAGTATCTACGATGCAGTTAATCATCCTTTAAGCTCCTAAAAGGATTCCTCAAAATATATTGACCACATGAACTTACCAACATTCCTTTTTCAAGCGTTTAGGAGTTGTTTAAAGTGGTGAAATTTCTTGAATAAAATTCCTATAATATATGGGTATCCCCAAGAAACTATATATGTTAAAGATCATTTTATCGTGCTACAAAAAACCTTGACTCTCATTTTACTTGGTTTGACTAAAACTCATACATTTTTAATAATGTGACCTAGGAAGTGAACCTTATAAATATAAGAATTTTAATTTCATGATATTTTCATAAAGCTTATGTTCTGTCAATATACTAAAATTTATTTAAAGTTGATTGGAATGGCTATGTTTAGTTTGAGAATACATAAAGATATCATCCAAAAAGACCAATATTAGAGAATCTAAATAAAGTTGAAATCCCACATTCATCAGATCTATAAAAGTTGGTAGTTTATTCTTTAGACTAAAAGACATTACCAGATAATTAAATAAAAAATATCTACTTTAAATATTTTAAGGAGGTATGTTTAAGGTTCTAAATTATACTTGATGATATCCTAACCTCAAATCAATCTTCATGAAGATCTTGGAACCTTGAAGCCGGTTGAATAGATCATCAATGAGAGGATATGGATATCAATTCTTAACATTTACCTAGTTAAACTTCTAATAATACACATATAGCCTAAGCCCCCCATCAGTTGTCACAGATAAAATCATGGGTCTATCCCAAGGTGAAATATTGGGTCAAATAAACCTTTTATCTTCATGGTCATATAGCTATCTCTTGAGCTCTTGGAGGTCAGTAGGATCCATGATAAATTGAATAATAGAGATTGGATATTCTCTAATAATAATTTCTATAGTAAATTCCACCACTCACTTAGGAGGAATCCCATAATAGATATTTAGGAAAACCTTCGTAAAATGATCCACTACAGGTGGGAAATAATATAAAAAACCATGACTATGTTTAAAAATGTTAGCAATATGGTTTGTTATTTTCTGAAGCCCATGATTCTCATGTCTATATTGACTTTATTGGACTATCCATTATCCCTTTTAAATATAGTTACTTCCCTCAGTTGATGTCAATGAAACCCTTCGTTGATAAAAATCAGTATGATCAGAATTTGCTACCAACTACTCCATCTTGAGAATGATGTCTAAAATAATTATATTATGGATGAAAATTTATATAAGAAACAATATCCCCTTCCTCTAGGAGGAAATCCATACATACTTTAAAACAATCTAATCATATCCCTAATGGTGCAAATGGTTATCACTATGCAGAAATACCGAATTACAAGATGAATTATCTCTATGATAACCACATATTTAAAGGTGTTTGAATTTTGTATGACAAATAAAGAAAATACTAAACTATAGGATAATAAAATAATACCTTTTAAAATAGATATTTCATAACACTACTCTTATGGAATAGGTTGTACTATATAAACCTTGCCTGATTTGTGACCCTGAGCTCCAACCTGACTAGCCTGAGTGGGTCAGACCTTCCGGTACTACATCTTTGATGTTTGGATGCCTTCACCATGGAAACCTTGTTAGCTTGAATTCCCTATAGTACAACATCTCCCAACCTGACATGAAGATAAATATCACACTCTAGTAGGTGGAGCTAGTGTATATCCACTCTCACTGGAAACTAGAGGATACTTTATAAAAAAACAGAATATGACCCATTTGTCCTTACACATGGAACTAAATTAGATGTATGGTACATTTGGGCTTCATATTCACTGAATTCCCATAATGGTGACACAAAACTCTACCAACAATAAAGATAATTTGGCTAACACTTCCCTGATGAGGTGACTCTAGGTGATGCTTTATACCACTTGATGAATTGCTTCCCTATCTAGGTGCTAATATTTCTTGGCCCAAATATTCGATTTTCCTCTGGTTTTGTTAGATAATAAGGGTATAGTTGACTATCTCATAAATATTTATCAAATGGAAAATGTTTAACTACAGTATAATGGAATACCTAATCCCAACCTCAAATCACTTAGCTGTGGACAACTCATCATCAAGGAAAGCAAAGACAAAGAATTAAAGCTCTATGAAATTTTAAGTGTAATATGTGATGATAAAGTTTCCTTATCTAGGTGAATGAAATCTATGGATTAATCATCTATAAATATATCAAGAGATAAATAATAATAAAATCTAGATTAGAAGTCCCTCTAAACTATAAACTGATGTTGATTATCTAATGTAAAAACTTCCCACAACCTCTTGAATGATCCTCTAAGAATGTACAATTTGATCTTCAATCTCATTTATATAGGCGTATCAGGATATTTTAATATAGTAACCATATCGTCTAACCATGAATCAGCAGACTGAGGGTCACATACTCCTAAAAAGGTAGTAGGGTGCTTCTACTGGAACTCTCAAGTCAAATCTGACATAGTCGATGTAGGATTTGGGTATTTCAACATGGAATATACTATCTACATAAAACCTTCTTGAAGTTTGGAATTGATTACCAATCACAGAACAACTTGTGGTGTTGTAGGTAAAACTACTAAAAGTTTCACCAATGGTTTAGGTCCCACCACTTTTGGTGGATGGTCGTTAGAACCTTCCTGAGATTTGAACTCAGACCATAATGGTGGCATGTTTCTACTATGCCAAATGCATGACTCAGAATATGATTTTATATATTAATTATTATTTAATAAGGAATAGGTAAGGTATAAATCCTTCCTATATAAGTGTTAAATCCCTTAATTTACTACTTCTAAATCCAAGTCTATAAAATTTATAAGATCATGTAGGAACATGAGAGACACTCCCAACAACCACTACTAAGGTTATGTATGGGCCAATGCCTCACATATAACATCAAAGGTTTCGATATATAGATTTTAAACCAAAAGTTATAGAGGAAAACACTTTTTATGTTTCATTTCAAATCACCATTTAACAAAAACCATATAATGTAAGAATTTTAATTTAACTTTCTTCATTTACATATACCATGGCTTAGTTATATGATTCATCTATTCCCAAGTCATAATGTGCTATACATTATAAGTTGGTATTATAATTTCATGTAACTATAATATGTATTATACAATGGTTTAATTATATCGATTAATATAACCAATTTATAAAGTCCCATACACTATAAATTTTGACCTGGTATCCATTTAATTACAACCACTAATATTTTAACCCATGTGACCAATGTTCCATGGATCAAACATGTCCTAATTGGTTAATTAAGGTTCCACCATAAATTTATGCAAGAAAACACTTTTTAGTTTAAATTAAAAACATTAATTAATCCCATTATTCTATTATTTCAAGAAACATCTGCACATTTCCAAATATAATAGTGAAGGCACCAATAATATATAGTAGGAAAAGAACATAAAAATATAAATATGGAATGAAATATAAGTGACATGCAAAACCTTTGGTGCCTATAATGATGCATTAACTATTCCTCCCTTCCATATAAGTCCAAGGGTAAAAGAAAATATAAAATAGTAATAAACAAAAAAAACCATGTGCATCACTCAACAATGAAAACAATTTAACCTTAATAGTGAAAAAATCAAAACAGAAGTCCCATCCTTGGAAAATTGGACTTTTACCCAAACATGGGTTTTCTACACCAAAAAATAGGCTCACTAATAAATTCCCACACTTCGTAATCTAATGTATACCACCCCAAAATAGTAAATTTAGAAAATAAAATCCCATATACGATGTTGTGACATCTTGGACTTGGTCCACTCATAAGTGACCCAACCCAGTTGACCACATGGACTCAAAGACACCTCCACATACTCTAAAGGTTTTAGACTAGGAGAAAGGGATATGATGGTATGGTGGGGAGACTGTACCCTAATGATATGAGGGCAACACAACTATCTAATAAATGAATGAATAGAAGTTTTAATAAAAGAAACAGATAAATAAATTATGGAAGTCAATCAATCTAATATAATATACATCGAGAAAGTAGAATAATAATATAAATTTTTTCAAATGATGGTATGATACTATAAAAAATAAAATCAAGAGTACATTTTAGTAGGTGTACAATACATTACATATACAATATGATAACAAAAGTACAAAAAACTACCTCCAATATAATTTCAAGAATATACGCAGTTCTTTAATCTCATACGCCATCCTAGAGTAGGATTAAATTATATATATCTAGGAACTTCCCCCTGTCCCAACCCTTATCTATGAATTCTTTATGGGTACCAATCGATGACCCGAATAGGGTGTGAGTAAAACCTATTATGCCACCACCAATGGCATATAATACTATTTAGTTAGTGAATATAGAATAGAAACATGTTTATGTATAATAAATTCATGACAACAATATAAATAACCATGTTAGAATAATATCCTCATTGGGTGTCTTATCGGCCATACCTAATTCAACTAAAACTAAATTTTTTAAAAGTAAGTTACCATGATAGAAATTGTAAAATGGGACCCAAGGTGGAATACGGCTTCTATGACATTAGAAGGTCAAATAAAAACATGGAGGTCAAACTTGATGTCTTTTTATAGGGATATGAGTGTAATCTAGGGATGAAACCTTGAAAATACACTCCTATAATGATAATGCTATAGAGAACTGAGTAAAATTCCTAGGTTTCCTTAATCTAGATGTTATTGGAGACCAAGGAGTTAATATGACGTGGTTCTCATCTATAATACATCAATCCAAATCAATGATGATAATCCAAGTCATTATAAATATCGAGAAAATTAATGGACGAGTAAATAGAGATATACCTGGGAATTAAAAAAATATCAGACATGGATCAAGTCTAATAGTGGTATCAACTCTTGTAAAACACATCCATGAATCTGGTGGCATCCTCTAGGTAGTCAATGAAATTACAAGGGGGTAATACAAGACTCTCCTAAGTAATTCCATCTTATAACTGTATATAATTTTTATAATAAGGTAAAAATAAAGTATAATCCATTTTATATTTCATTTAATCTTGTTTAGTTATGAAAATACTCCATGTTTCATTCAGGACAGAAAAATATATTTATACCATTCATATTTCCAATTTATCCTGATTAGTGGTGGGAATAATTAATAATTTAACATGGGTCAAGTGTAATTGCCTTTAAATTACATTTTATTCATATCATTTTATAATTTAATTAGTTCAATTTACCTATTTAAAAAATAAATGTCAATACAATTTCACCTTAAAATGTGTTTTGGTCAAATAGGTGTGAAGAAAGTTCCAAATCATATAATAAACACATCCAATGTGGTGGTTGAGTCATGGTCGTAGACCTACGATAATTGGCATCGGGTCTGTGGGAGTATCTCACCATGGAAATAAAATTAATTTATAAAATCATATTTTAGTAGAGATTCATGGAATTTCTAGCTCACATCATGAAGGAAAACATTATAAACATCATAACCTTTAGGGAAAATCATGTTACCACCTACATTATATCGGTAGATGAATCCCTCTTCAAAATTACCTTCATATTTGATGTAGAATGGGAGAAAATGAGGAAATATATATGTTCCCAAAAAATTGAGAATATTATCTCATATGAAAATATCATTACAAAAATAAAGATAAACTAAGAATATATTTAGGATAATTGAAGAGATTACTGACGTGGATCCAATGAGACCAATTCCAAAAGGATTAGACACTAAATAATGGAATTATCTCCAAGACTTGGTGGAGAGGGGAAAATTACTAAATGAGGGAGAGGGATTATATGTGTTGGAAAAAGGAGTAAGGATAAGATATACCAGGAAAGTTTAGTCAGAGGCAAGAACCTCTGACTATTTATTAAAAACAAAATTAAAAGTTACAGCAAGCAAGGTAGGGATGAGGGCACACATCTTGCCCAAACCCAATCAGCACCTCCAAACAAAATGAGAAAATTACATATCAAGTCAAAAAAACAACAGCGAAGACTTCATAATTCTCACAACCGCAGAGATCCACCATTTTCAACATTCCAATAGATTAACCAACATAGACTTCACCATAAAGGGAGTTCACCACATCTGCATTTCACCATCACTTCACCATCACCACATCACCATTTAACCATAACAGATCAGGCCACCCTGATTTTGCACCCTGCTCCGCATACAACTCGGTCGTTCCTCCTTCACCCATCACCACAAACAACTGCTAGCAGCAGCACCTCCTTGCAATCAACCTCAAGAAACTACCAACACATTCAACCCAACTCACCCCATCAGCGAAACAGAAGAAGCATTGAAGAGAAGCCCCCAAAACTAGCAGTAGTCAAGAAAATCAAAACACAGAGCCTCCCCCATCCTTGAAACTAGAACCAAACCCAAGAAGACCAGAGCACGCCAAATATGGCATCAAGCCAAGATAAAGTCGGGCTGAAAACTCTAAGGTGAATGACAAGCCGTCTAAGAGCATGAGGCTTCATCGAAGCCAGCAACAAACACCCAAAAGATTACAGCGAGTCCACCACAGCCGCGACGAGATCCAAAGGACTGGGGAATGCCGGCGCCATCACCAAGAACACCAAGCACGAGACCAAGCTCCCAAAGACACGAAACGAATCCGGATCTAGAGGGGAAACCGACCCCGAGTAGGTATCCCAGATCCAGACCACACAAATCCGACGTAAACCAACGCCGAAGAGGGATCCTGAAGCCAGGAGAGACAAGGTCGCCGCTGCTCAAAACGGAGTCAACGTCGGTCAATCCAAATCCAATGATCGGATCTCGAAGCTCAGAGACAGGCCCAACTGCGCTGTCAACCGTTGACACAATTCCCGAACAGAACACCATCGCCAAGGCCGGACCACGCCGGAGGGGGAAGGGAGGAGATCTGGCAGAGAACCCTAAAGGCGCGAGAGGAGGAGATCGATGCCGCTTGTGTCCACTTAGGGAATTTCATCATGGCTATAAGTCTTAACTAATTCACCATAGATATGTATGAACCTAAATTATCTAATCAGCACAACTAAGTTTCTCTGATAACCATAAAAAATTAAATTTGAAGTAAAATTTGGTTTAATTAAATTTCATTATAAATTCCAAGTCCATTATTGATTTAGATACAATAAATACCATGGGAGACCCCTAATAGAACAAATTTCAACCATATCTCCCATACCACCAACAAGACTACTAATACCAATACACACCACCCTTACAATATACATAAACATAGAATTATAACTAAAACATGTACTGAAACCCTATTTTATAAAAAAATATATCCCATAAATAGTCAGATAATAATTAAAATCCCCCAATACAACAACAATATGAAACTAGAGTTGAAAATTTGTTGTAATGAATTGATGAGTTGAAGAATCAGTTTTGTAGTGTGATGTAAAATTTATCCAAATATTGAGGTAATATTCCTACCCAAATGAACACTAGTTAGAGGGAAAATGTAATTATATTGAAAAAAACACGTGGATGGGATATTCACCCGAAGAAAACACTAGATATGGAACTAATAAACTGATAAGTAATGAAGAATGTGCTAAGAAACCCGACCCTAATAAAGCACAACCCAATCTTAATGGTTATACTGTGTTGGGAGATGAATAATACTAGGAATAACTTGATATTGAATAACATGGAAAATGATCAAAATTGACATAAATAAGTAAGGATTATAGATGAATGGTTGTACCAAGGAATAAGAGACTATAGACACCATGTAAAATATAATAACAAGAGAAGAAATATCTTCCTCATACATTACCATCTAGAATAATTATATCCACAAAGATCCAAGAAGAATAAATCCAAAGACTAATTATATGAACATTCAAAAAATTTGAGATTAATAATACCCTTATTAAACAACTAAAATAAATTAAAAAGTGTTATGAATTTATTAAACAAATTTTCACCAAAAGGAGGAGGCTTAATGGGAATGAAAGAATTAATTTTGGAGAAATTGTTTCAAAATGAATAAAATATCAATTACCCAAAAAATGAAAATACCTAGGGAAACTTTATATCCCTTTAACTATCAATTCCATCACTTTTAAGATGATTTATTTGATTAAAGAGCATTTATAAATGGAATTCATCACTTAGTGAATATAAATTAATAGATATGATACTTGAAGTCCACAAAAGAGGCGGTACAACTTTCAAGATGATCTACCATATATACAATATGACTGTTAGAGGATATACTTATGAACATGTAATATACTATATACCCATTAGATTTATATGTATTAAAAATATAGGAATATTGAATCCCATCACACTCACTCATAAATTTTTTTATACTATTCTTGTAGAAAACAAAGACAATCATCAATGTTAATTTATGAAAAATAACCATGGAATTTGTAGACAACACAATCCACATTAACATCTTTGAATCCAAAAATAACTCATTAGCTAACTAATTGCTCGTTATATTTTTACACTATAAAGAGGATAACCTTATTGATTATTAAATTATGTTTCATGATATCTTGACCATATAAAACTCATATAGATTAAAAATTATATTGAGGATGAATATTTCCATAATTTTAAAGAATTTTTGTTTTAGACTGGTTGAAAAGGTAACTTATTAATACTTAGAGGTATTTTATATTTTATTTACTGATAAACCATCTTAGATATAATATTTTTATACAAAAATAAAATAAATGAAACTAAGAAAACTTAATTTCACTATATCATTAGTAATACCACAAAATTTGGAAGTAAAACCTTTTCTTAGGGATTTGAGGTATGCATTCCTAATGAAGGGGAAACAAATACAAGTTATCATTTATAATAACTTTTCCATAACCCAATAAAATAAATGTATTGGTATTATTAATGAAATTTAGAATAAAATAGGGTGGAGTTTAGGAGATATTTTAATCATAATTGAAAAAATAATCTCACCCAAAATTTTACATAAATGAGACTCTATACCTATTTGATATCCCCAATAGAGGCTAAATAGCACAATAATTGATGTGGTAAAAATATTATTGTGATTTTGGTAAGTAATAATATTTACCCAATATTTGACTCATAATTATTCAACCCAATCCATATATTTCCCAAGAAAATATGTTTGACCATTGTAATAATTAAATATAAATAATTGTTCCCTATGAGAATTTAGAATAGCTAAAGAATGTGTATAGATTACAGAAATATAAAAAGAGACACTAGAAATAGTCACTTACCCATTTCCTTCATTAATAAGTTGCTAGATAGGTTGTTAGGAAAAGGAAATTACTACTTTTCAGATGGTTTTCAAGATACTTTTATGTACTCATTTTCCTATAGGACCAAGAGAAGATAACCATTACATGTATCTATGGTATATTTTCCTATAAAAGGATTAAATTTGGGGTATTTAATGAACCAAGTATATTTCAAAGGACTATGGTATGTATATTCTCAGAATACATTTATTATTTGATAGTGGCGTCTAATATGATTTCATTATTTTTAGTAAAACTTTTGATCATTGGTTAAGAAATATAGAGAACATTTGTAGAACATGAATTGAAAAAATATATATTTTTTATAATTGAGAAGTGTAATTTTTTCATGGAAATAGAAGTATTAAATGGGAAAGTAATCTCAAAAT
Source organism: Viscum album (assembly GCA_963277665.1). Classification (NCBI taxonomy): domain Eukaryota; kingdom Viridiplantae; phylum Streptophyta; class Magnoliopsida; order Santalales; family Viscaceae; genus Viscum; species Viscum album. Next base: position 33,024,898 of record OY728153.1, read on the forward strand.
ATAAATTGATGTGGATAATATAAAATTGGATTGTTAAATTCTTTTCCTTAACTGACTTGTGTAAAAAATTTAAGATCATTCATAGTACATGTAGTATTTTAGAGTAACTATTTGATTAGCCACTAAATGAGGATAATATTCATTATTAATGTTTATAATATTCATGTTCTTTATTATTAATAAAAACCATTTTAGGTAATTTTACACTTTGAACATCATTTCACATTATGATTGTAATACCTTCTTAAAATGAACTATTATGTGGTACATTTTTGAACATCATTTGTAGCACCCAATGATTCATCTGATTTTAAGGAATATAATTATAAATATTTTAATTTTATATTTTTTGAAATTTATCTGCACTTCAATATGAACATGTTTGATTCAGGGATCAATGGATAATTCATGGAAGAAGATGGGGATATTTTGTGATGAAAGGAAGCAATTCTGGAGAAGTCAGATTGGACACCATCCCACTGAGTAGACTGTGGGGCCCAACATTCCGTCCCACTGAATCCCAAATTTCTTGGGATGCTATAATATATGTATAGGAACAAATAACCCTTCAGAATACAATTCTAATTAGGCCTCCATGGTGTCCATTTAGGTGGACCAAGTTAGAGATAAAATCTGGGCCAGATCTGGGGCGCAAAACATCAGTCCACTAATATAATTATATCTCAGAAACCACAACTTCAAATGGGCCCAAATTTTACAGAAGGGTTGGTAACATCTGGGTATCCATGGTATTTTTCTATTTCCACTCTGATTCGGCCATCTATAAGGTCTTACAGGCGCGTCTGTTTGGTAGAAGAAAGTTGGCTGCCACCTCGGGTCAAGGGTGGAAAAGTCTACTCTCCCTTACTTTCCACCAGCCTAGGCCTACCATACTCAAGTGGGATCTTTTGTACTATTAGATTCTCGACCCAAGTCTCCTAAAATTACTATTTAATATAGTGGTGGTTAAGGAGTTTATAATCTTTGATCTTTCTTTCATTGTAATGTTATGTTGCGGTTTTGTTGTCTCAAATTTGTCTTCCACATATAAGTTGTTTTAATTCATCCTTGTTCTTAATAAAAGTTGTTCTTCTATTATGATTTTGTTATTATCCTTAAAAAGTTTATACAATTTTTTCTTGGTGTAAACTTTTTCATACCAAACCTTGTGATATTATCACACAATGGTGGAGTGAATTTTATTTTATTGTGTTTTTTTCTTCTCCATTTCCTCCCTCATGAGTCTAATTTCCGCTTCCATTGAAACCGTAGAATCAATGGAGGGATAACCCACTTATGGGTTAATCCAAGGGTGTATCAAGGGGCTGAATTGGATGTTATTTATCACCCCATTAATGTATAATAACTTCTTTTAAATGAGATTTTTATTTGATGATTTTTAAACTCCATCGTCCTTATTGAAGTTAAAGCCACACACTTCATATGCTAATACGAACCTTAACCTTGAAGTGCTCAAAACATCGATCCTTCAAGTGTATAGGTGATTAGTATTAAAGGGTGTAGGAATTAAACCAGTAAGTGATGATTTTGTTTGATCTTCTTAAATGAACCCATCTCAATTATAAAAGTTGAAATCATTAAGAAAGGAATTCATCCAATCCACCCCGAGCGATAACCTAGGATCAACTCATTACCCTAATTTGAATTAACATAAATCTGTTAGTGATCCTTTAAAACCATCTTAAATCAACCTAAGATGGCCACTTCACAGCCAAAAACAATCCATATAATGCACCTGTCAGTGGGTACTTCTTAGGTCTCTGAGGATTCGACAACCCAAACAAGACTACAAGGTCCATCCTACCTTATTCTTATGGGTAAATTTGAGAGAGAATAAAATTTTGGCGCTATTTCCGGGGCCCCAAGTAAGTAATATAAACACCCATTCTATTCTCCCACATTTATTATTTTCCCATCCAAATTCTCTTATCTTGTCCCTTTCTCATTTTTTTTCTTTTGGCGCATGTCTGCCTACACCCGCGATCAATCAAACCGTCTAGTTAGGGTCGATAGTCCGGGGGTTGGGGAGTAAAGTACACCAAAGGAACTCATTACATTAGAACCTAATCTTTCTAATACTCTAGAGTCCAAAATTTAACCCATTTAAATGGAGGTTCTTCCAAGAAATAAAATTGTAAATCCTGGGGGAAATCAAATGGGGAACCAAAACCCAGAAGCTCGAAACCTAGGGAATGTAGTCGATCAAACCATGAATGACTACTTCACACCTTCCTGGACCAATTCCCCCCTCATGCATTAGACAAAATACCCTAGGAGATTCTAACTACATCTTTAAACCCCATTTCCTAAACTACCTTGCCACATTCCATGGAATGGAGTCCGAGATGCCCTACCTTAACATTAAGGAGTTTAATGACATTGTAGAAACCATGTGTCCCCCACATCAACAAGAATCAGCTAAGATGAGAATATTTCATTTTTCTCTAAAGGATCGATCTAAAAATTGGCTAAAAAATTTGATACCATCATACATAAACTCTTGGTACCAACTACAAAGAGAATTAAACAAAAAATACTTTCCCCACCACCAAATAGTTTCACTTAAAAAGGGTATCCAAAACTTTTTTGAAAAAGAGGGAGAGTCATTGTATGAAACATGGGAGAGGTTCAAAGACACTCTAAACATGGTTCTACCCCATGGTTATTCTATACCTGAACAAGTGAGAATTTTATATGAAAGGTTGGGTCCGGGGAACAAACAATTCATTAACATGATGTGTAATAGAACCTTTTAAAACAAATCCCCAAATGATGCTTATGAGTATCTAGAAAGACTTTCTGAGAAAAACCAAACATGGGGAACGTCACCTTATTTTGAAAATCCACAAAGAAATACTAGAATTCATACACTTAGAGAAGAGGAAATCCTTAGGGATAAAATCGCAGCACTCTCTAGGAAGGTTGAAGAGATAGACCTTAGGAAAGTCCATGAAATCCAAACTGTTGACCCTATTTGCACAATTTGTGAAAAACATGACCACAAGACAGAAAACTACCCAAACATTCCATCCATCAAGGATGTTCTTCTAGGGGTACCCCCAGCGGAAGTATATGCCTTGAACTTTCAAAATACTCAATACCAAAACAACTTCAACCCAAGGTATAATGACCACTAAGGCTTCCACTGGAAAGATAACCAACAGCCTAGCCAACCACAGGGACAAAATTTTTACCCCCATAAGAACTACCAATCCCATAACTAGTTAGAAACCCAACCTATCCAATATTAACAGCCACCAGTCCATTTTCAAAAAACCATCCCACCTCCAAAATATACCCCTAGGATAAACCAATCTTCTCAAGCACCAACCCAAACTGTTCCACAAAGCCTACTAGAACAACCGTGCAAACAAATGGAGAGGATGAACTCAGAATTCTCTTCCGTAAAACAAAAACTTCAAACCATCAAAACTGGAAAGGCACCCATGCCTACTCAGGCGGTGCCATCTTCAAATTCAAGGGGAGAGTCAAGTTGTACTCAAATAACTCATGAACAAATAAAGGCTGTGACTATTTTAAGAAGTGGGAAATCAATTGAGAAACCTAAAAAACTAATTCATAACCCACCTGAAGATTCAAACTTGGATGAAAATTCAAATGAACCAAATGATCAAACTAAAAAACATGATAAAATTTTCAAGGAAACAACTCTTCAACAAACAACACCAAAACCTGCACCATTTCCTCAATGCATGAGGGGGAAAACAAAGCCTGAATTGAGTGAAACATTGAGGGAAATATTCTCACAAGTCATGTTGAACATTCAGCTTATCGCTGTCATCCAAACCATACCTACCTACTCAAAGTACCATAAGTACTTGTGCACTTTTAAAAGAAAATTTTCACATAAAAACCAAGTCCTTTTGGCTGCTAATGTGAGTACCACCATTCAAGGGACCATTACTCCTATCTTGAAAGACCTAAGTTGCCCTTTCATCAATGTTGAACTAGGAGAAAGAAAAGTTGTCAAGGCCTTGTGTGATCTAGGTGCTAGTGGAAATCTCATCCCCTATGTCGTGTGCTTCCAGTTAGGCCTATAAGAACTCCAACCCAAATCTGTCACACTTTAACTTGCTGCTCATAGCATTATGGTTCCAAAGGGTATTTTAAAGGAAGTTCTGGTAAAGGTTGAGAACTTAATCTACCCTGCTGAATTTATTGTCCCTGACAACCATCCAATCTTAGAAAATAAGGAATAAACCCCAATCATCTTTGGCCGTCATTTTCTTGCAACAATCAACTCTGTTATCCGAGTATGAAATGGGAACATGACCATCAAATTTGGGAATATGAGTCTAGACTTGAACATCTATAATGCAAGATCACAAATAGGGGATGACGAGGACATTCATGAAGTAAACATGATCAGAAGCATTAATAATGAATCCATAGAACATCAAGGAATACTTGTTGAATGTTTAAGTCAGGATGAGATTGATTTCATTTGTTCACATGAATGAAGTTTATCTCCATGGATTGAATCATTTTCAAATTGCTCTTATGATGAAGTCTTAGGTCCAACAATCAGTGAAACCTTTCAAGAAACCAATTTCATGGAGACCATTCAAACTTCCTTCCCTAAATCTGATGAAGCCAATCTAGTAGCTGAAACTTCTACATGTGGGGAATCAATCCTATCTGAAACTCTAAAGAAAGAAATTGAACTTGATCCAATGTCCCAATCTTCTGCTGAAATTCTGAAATAACCTGATCTTGAATTGAAGGAACTTCCCGCTACACTCAAGTATGCTTTCCCAGGGGAAAATCAAACACATCATATTTTCATTTCTTCTTCTCTTGAAGCCAATCATGAGAGGATGATTCTAGATGTCCTCAGTAAACATACGAAAGCCATTGGTTGGACCCTGTCTGATATTCCTGGGATTATACCACTTATAAGGACTCATAGGATTGTTCTAGAATCTGATTCAAAGCCGTGTATTCATCCTCAATGGTGACTCAATCCTAATCTCATAGAGGTAGTAAGGAAATAACTTCTGAAATTGTTAAAAGATGGTATAATGTATCCCATATCTGAGAGTGAATGGGTGAGCCCAATCCAAGTGGTTCCAAAAAAGGCTGTAATCATAGTGATAACCAATGAGGATGGAGAGATTGATCCAAATTGGAACCTTCCTTTCGAAATTATGTGTGATGCCAATGACTTTTCTATTGGATCTGTGTTAGGACAAAGTTTTGATAAAACTCCTTATGTCATTGATTATGCAAGAAAATCCTTAAATGATGCCCAAATAAACTACACCACTACTGAAAAGGAGTTAATTTCTATTGTGTTTTCCTTATAAAAATTTAGGTCCTACCTCTTAGGATCCCCCAAAACTGTGTTCACTGACCATTCTGCACTAAAATACCTCTTCCAAAAACAAGATGCGAAGAATATACTGATTAGGTGGGTCCTTCTCTTATAAGAATTTGACCTCACAATCAAGGATTAAAATGGCGTTGAAAATGTTGTAGTTGATCACCTCTCTAGAATGGAATTCAAAGACAACTCAAATCACCTTTCTGTGTCTAATTCATTTCCTGATGAACACCTATACTCTATGAGTGAATGCCCTTGGTATGCTGAAATAACCAATTTTTTATTTACAGGAGTCATTCCAAAATTCATAGGGACTCAAGATTGAAGTAAATTCCTTTCTAATGTTAGACACTATGTGTTTGATGATCCATACCGCTATAAGTTCTGACCTGACCAAGTCATTAGGAGGTGTGTTCCAGAATCTGAACAAGAGTCCATCCTTAAATTCTGTCATAGTGAGGCATGTGGAGGTCACTTTTCCTCTAAGAAAACATATGCTATGATTCTTCAATGTGGTCTCTTCTGGAACACCCTCTGAAGGGACTCCTACACATTTTTTCAAAGCTGTCCTAGGTGTCAATATGTAAGTTCCATCATAAAAAGGAATCAAATTCCACTCACTCCCATATTAGTGGTTGAAATCTTTGACTGTTGGGGAATTTATTTCATGTGTACCTTCCCAAACTCTAGAGGATATATTTAAATTATCTTTGCTATCGATTATGTCTCTAAATCGGTTGAGGCCATTCCTACAAAATCCAATGATCATCAAACTTTGATTAGATTTCTCAAGGAAAACATCTTCTCTAGATTTGGAATTCATAGGGCTATCATTAGTTATTATGGAACTCATTTTTTCAATCATCCATTCTCATAACTCATGGAAAAATATGGAATGTCTCACAAAGTGTCCACTTTTTACCACCCATAGACCAATGGTCAAGCTGAGTTAGCCAATCATGAAATCAAACAAATTCTAAAGAAAACTCTCAATCCTTATAGGAAAGATTGGTCCAATAAATTCTTGGATGCTCTTTGGGTATACCATACAACATACAAAACCATCCTAGGAATGTTACCATGTAGGTTGGTTTATCTAAAAGCATGCCATTTACCTGTTGAAATTGAGCATAAGGCCTTTTGGGCAATTAAGAAAATGGATTATGACCTCTCATTGGACGAAAAAAAATGAAATTGGATCTCAATGAACCGGAGGAACTAAGGATGGATGCTTATGAAAATTCAAGGATCAATAAAGCTAGAGTTTAAGCCTACCAATCTAGGAATATCAAGGTCCAACATTTTGAACCGGGAAAACTTGTGCTCTTGTATAGTTCAAAAATTCATTTACACCTGAGAAAGTTAAGGTCTAGATGGTCAGGACCTTTCATAGTGCATCATGTGTACCCCCATGGGGCAGTAGAGATTCAAGATCCCACAAGTGGTTACATTTTCAAGGTCAATGTTCAAAGGTTAAAACCATTCATTGAATCATTCAATAAACAGGAAATAGAGGTTGAGTTAACTGAGACATCCTATGAACTAGGAGAAAATTGATAGATTTAGGATCCATGTTGGGCTAACGACATTAAACAAAGCGCTGCATGGGAGGGAACCCATGGTTTTCAAGTTTCCAATTATTTTTTAATTAAATTTTTATTTCAAATAGGAATAATTAATCATTTTGATATTTAATAAGAAAAATTAGACTATTAACATGTTCTTCTTTTATGAGTATGGATGGGTATGAAAGGGGAGCATCGTAATCATCTATGTCACGTGGTGTGATCCCTGAGTAATACCATACCTGGAAATTTAAAAGAAGACAATGTATCATTAGTTTGATTAAAAAAAACATAAAAAAGAGGAAAAACCATAAAAATGATGATACTTGGAATTCAATAGGTCATTGTGTTGTTTGTTTTTTATAGTTTGTTCTTCTTTGTATGGTTCAAAGACTATTTTGGGTGATACATGTTCAATCCAAGAGGTGCCTACATCCCCTAAGAGATCAAAGGACTAATTTGGAGCAACAAGAATTTCAACTTCAACCACCAGGTGACTTCATTCCATGATCCTCATTTTCAATTTCTTTTTTGAACTTTCATTATCTACCTCTACCCCCTTCTAAATTTTCTATTTTTTAAAAAACCAGGGACATTTTTATTTTAATTTGGGGGGGGGGGAGATAAAATAAAAAATTCTTTTGTGTCAAAAAAATGAATGATTTGAAAAAAAAGTGTAAATGGAAGGAAAAATTCCTTTTACTTTGAACATGGTAATACACATTGCACACTTTGAAACTAAATATCCAATAATTTATCATGCCCTAATTCTAATTTTAATCCATGTATAATTTCATGACCATAGATTTTGGAATGTGTGGCTATCCAATGTGATATTTCATCATTTATATTTTCATCCAAATAAAAAAAAGATCACAATGCATGTAATTTTATCTCTACTTTTGGTAATTTGAATTTGTTTTTGACTGAGTTAATTCGAGATGATTCCCAAGTATGTGGGCTACACTTGGTGCCCTAAGGTCTTTGAGCCTAGGAGTCATCGGCAAAGTCCCGCTACATGGGTTGACTATTTTGAGTGCAATTTCAATTACCATGGCAAAATTGCAAAAAAAAACCAAAAAAAAAACCATAAAAAATGAATACTCATCTTAATATTGAAATGTGATTCTACCTATCACTTCCATCATTTCCCCCTTGAATAAATATTAACCCCCATATCTATTGTGATACACAACACGTCCTCATACTTAATTGATATTGGATGAAATATGACAATGAATTTCAAAAATGGAATGGGTTTTGGATTGGGATGTGCTTATGAAACTATCTTGTATTAAAATATTTTGAAGGGTTTCATGATTTTTTGGTATAAGGGTTTTATGTGATCATTGTGTATTAAAATGTTTTTGGAAAAGGGAATTCGAATTTCATATTGTTGAGAAATATTTTGCCCGGGACTAGAAAAACTCAAGTTGGGGGGTGTGATTAGCCACTAAATGAGGCGAATATTCATTGTTAATATATATAATATTCATGTTCTTTATTATTAATAAACACCATTTTAGTGCATTTTACACTTTGAACATCATTTCACAGTATGATTGTAATACCTTCTTAAAATGCACTATTATGTGATACATTTTTACCATCATTTGAAGTACCCAATGATTCATCTGATTTTAAGGAATATAATTATAAATATTTTAATTTGATATTTTTGGAAATTTATCTAAACTTCAATATGAACATGTTTGATACAGGGATCAATGAATAATTAATGGAAGAATATGGGGATATTTTGTGATGAAAGGAAACAATTCTGGAGAAGTCAAATTGGACACCATCCCACTGATGAGACTGTGGGGCCCAACATACAGGCCCAATGAATCCAACATTTCGTGTGATTTTAGAAGACATGTATAGTAACAATTCACCTGTAGGATCCAGTGCTAATTCTGCATCTATGGTGTCCATTTAGGTGGCCCAATTTAGAGATAAAATCTGGGGTAGATTCTGCAGCCCAGAAAAACAGTCCACTAATATAATCATATCTCTGAGACCAAAACTCCAAATGAGCCCAAAATTTATAGGAGGGTAGGAGACATATGGAGCTCCATTTTTTTATATGTACCACTCTGATTTGGCTATCTAGAAGGTATTCCACGCGCGTATGTTTGGTGGAAGTAAGCTGGATGCCACCTCGGGTCAAGGGTGGAAAAGTCTCCTCTCCCTTACTTTCCACCACCCTAGGCCTACCATACTCAAGTGGGATCTTTTGTACTGTTGGAGGCTCGATCCAAGGCTCCCAAAATTCATATTTAAGGTAGTGGTGGTGAAAGAGATTATAATCTTTGGGATTTCTTTCATTGTAATGTTATTATGCGGGTTTGTTGTCTCAAATTTGTCTTCCACATGTAAGTTGTTTTAATTCATCCTTGTTCTTAATAAAAGTTCTTCCTCTCTTATTATTATGTTCTTATCTTTATCACTTTTATACCATTGGTTCATGGTGTGAACTTGTTCATACCAAACCTTGTGAGATTATCACACAACTGTGGAGTGATTTTTATTTTATTGTGTTTTTTTCTTCTCCATATCCTCCCTCATGAGTCTACATTCCGCATCCATTGAAACCATAGCATCAATGGAGGGCTAAACCACTTATGGGTTGATCTAAGGGAGTATCAAGGGTCTGTATTGGATTTTATTTATCACCCCATTAATGTATAATCACTTCTTTTAAATGTGATTTTTATTTGATGATTTTTAAACTCCATCGTCCTTGTTGAATTTAACGCCACACACTTCATATGCTAATACGAACCTTTACCTTGAACTGCGCAAAACTTTCATCCTTCATGTGTATAGGTGATTAGTATTGAAGGGTGTAGGCATTAAACAAGTAAGTGATGATTATATTTGATCTTCTTAAATGAACCCATCTCAATTATAAGAAGTTGAAATCATTAATAAAGGAATACATCCAATCCACCCCGAGCGATAACCTAGGATCAACTCATTACCTTAATTTGAATTAACTTAAATCTGTTAGTTATCCTTTAAAACCGTCTTAAAAAACCTAGGTTGGCCACTTCATAGCCAAAAAAAATCAATAGAATGCATGCATCTTTAGGTACTTCTTAGGTCTCCGAGGATTCAACAACCCAAACAAGACTACAAGGACCGTCCTACCTTCTTCTTTTGGGTAAATTTGAGTGAGAATCACTATTTCAAGGATTTTAGTATGTTTTATCTTCTTCTACCTCAATTAATTTTAAAATATGGTAAATATTATTTTGTTGTTTAATGTAGTGATTTTTTCGATGAATTGAAGAGTAGATTAATCACCCCTTCGGTGATGCAACACCCAATTGGGAGACCCACATTGATGAACTTTTCTAGGTATCAAACCAAAATATGAGAGGAGTTCTTTCCCAAATATTTGCAGGAAGACTAAAAGTTAGTTCTTTTTCCTCAAGGATACTGGATGCTACCCAACTCAATAGTACAACCACTTAAAAATATTTACTTGTATTTTGTTTGATTTAGATAAATTTAGATTTTATTTATTTGGAACTAAATTTAATATGTTTTTTGACCATTAAACACTTAAATACTTGATGATGAAAGTTGAATCCAAACTAAGAATAATAATATGTATTTTAATGTTACATGAGTTAAAAATATTGATTAAGGAAAATAAGAATATTAAAACTTGGTTGTTGATCACCTGTAAAAATTATGAAACACTTTTCCAATATAAGTTCTTGGCTTAGACCCATTGAATCAGCACCTATCAGATGAATTGTTGTATTTGGTGGAAGTGGAAGATCCTTGTACTGTAGAAATGATAATGTATTTTTTGAAATAAATAGTACAATATAATCTAAATTTTTACCAAAATTCATAAAAATAAATATGAATCTAGATTTTACCTTTGGGAATAGCCATACATTTGGAAAATTTTCAATGATTAATTAATTATATGTTTCTTTACTGCAAGTGAAATTCAGTATATTTTGGAATTTTCTCACAAACTACATTTTGGAGGCCATTGTATAAAACATATTATAATAAGAAATGTTTTAGAATCTAGGATTTGTTCTATTAATTAATTCAAAGATTCAAATGATTTTTTAAAAAAATGTTAGAAATTTCATTTTTTTGAAATTATCTCAAAGAGAAAAAATAACAAAAAAAAATTATAGTTTATTGTGAAATTTTAGAATTAAGGGGAATATAATCTATTTAATCCATTCTCATATCATTTGAAAATTATTTTATCTTTCACATTGTATAATTTTCCCAAAATGGGTGGAATACATAATAAACTGATAATACCAAGGTTGTGTGATATTTTATCAGGAAAAAAATATTTTGTTGTTTTAGAGTAACACATTACATCATCAGTGACCAAGGAACTGACATTTTTAATAGAATTAAAAATATATGCTATGAAATTATTGAGTGTGTCATAAAAAATCCACACCTTACCAGCCATAAGAAAATGGTAAAGATGATTTTTAAAATAGGAATATCAATGGATTTTTGGAGAATACTACACAAAAAAACAGGTTATACATGATCCATTTGTTAGAAAACACTTTATGAGACAGTAGTCTGTCTTATAAGACACATTAAAAAATGATACCCTACAAATTTATTTATAGAAAAAGGTTTTATCTCTCTGTATAATTGGAAAACAATTATCTTGGGTTTATAGGGACATGGATTTGAACATAGATAGAACTATTATAGAGATAAGATTCTAGTTATAAGATTTGAAGAAATTAGAAAAGAGGCTCTAGAAAATTCCAAGATTTAAAAAGAGTGAAAAAGTTTAGATCATGAATGATTTATTAAACCAAAATAATCCTATCCTATAGATACAATAGTATTATTTAGATCTAGACTCAAGTAGACTATAGGTAAACATCATTATAGGCCAAAAATACCTTATATATTTACTAATGAATCCCATTTTTGTGTTTTTATGGTTATTAAAGAAGGAATCCATAAACTAATCACAATTAATGAACATAATCTGAAGAAAAAACTTGGTAGTCTACACCAAGAATTAGTGGAGGAGATCAAAACCCTCTAAGCTTTTTATCAAATGAATACTAACAGATTATGTATATAATTTTATTTAATTTATTAATTTAAATATATTTAAAATATTCTTAGATGAAAGATCTGTTTGAATTTATTGGGGACACCACATTAATTAAGTGTGGTGGACGAAAACCTTTTGGTTTAGTATTTTTTCAAAAATTTTATTCTTTTGGAATTTTTAAAATTTTTATTCAGATCTTTGATCTTATCTAGGATACCCTTGTAGACATTTAATCTTAGAAAATATTGAAAAAATAATTTTAATATTTCATAAAAGTATGATAAATAAAGAAATGAATTCTTTTTCAAATTTAAAATGGTGTAATTTCATGAAAAATCTATTGATTTTTGAAATCATTCCATGAATCTGTTTCCTATATTTTTAATCACCTAACCGATGATCTTCTAAATGAATTTTCAGAAACGATTTATAATTTTTATTTTTAGAGAGAACCAAGATATTATTTAATAACAATAATGTTCTAAGTAATCTAGTCATAACCATAAAGAATTCATAGTCTTTTTGTTATAATTTTTTGAAGAATTATTTTGACTGAAAATCATCTTTTTGGAATAAGTTTTTTTATTAAAATCAGAAAATTAATTGTCTTATCCCTTAACATCCATGAATTAATCTTTTAGGAAACAAAATTACAAGAAAAATATCTCCATATTCCTTTATGTGGTAACATTTTCATGCATTAAGTCAAATTTTATTATGGGAAAAGAGAAAATGATATGGGAGAAAATATTTTTCATAATCATTGTAAATTTAAATATGAATTTAGTTATTTTTTTGTTATTTTTGGGGAGAAAAATGATGATGGGATGAATAGAAATTTTTTAATGTCTTCCAAGGATGTTCATAGATGCCCCCACTATTTTTATTTGAATAATCTTGTCATTACCTAAAAAATGTTATTCTTAATAGGAATATGGTTCTTAAAAAGACAATAAAATACTGAAAAAAGAAGGGAATGAGGGAATAAATTTATAATACTATTAATGTTCCAAAGATGTCATACTATCTATAAATATTATTAGGTTTTGGTTGAACAAATTATGTTTTTTTAAATATAAAATATATCACATATTATAATCTGAATATTTTTCTAGTAGGAACTATTTGAAATTTTGAAATAAATTCCTTGGAGTTCATCATATAAAAATAAAATACTTTCTAATTTGTGGCTAGTAAAAAATCACCCAAAAAAATATAATTAAAGCCTATCTATTTCTTTAATAGAATAACCAATGTATATATAATAATGAATAATTCAAAAAGGAATAGATAATGGAAATATTTTTTTTAAAAGGTGGCATCTTGGTCAAAGACCAGGAGACAATTTATTAACAAATAAAGAAACTGTTACAAAAGTCTGAAAGAGGGGATTTTATTACAAAATTGTAGTCTATACATTGAGAAATAAAATAAGTAAGTCCATGTTAGTGGAAGAGGACGTTTATGGGGAAACAATTCTAGGTGGTAACTAAAAACCAATCATTGAGCTTTATATTAAATCCAATAACCCTCACTCTGACAAAATAATTTTATTGTCAAATACATCCAAACTTTTATCCATGGAAAAACCCTGATTAGGACCTCATGATTTTTTTAAATACTTTAATCATTGGGTAGAGATTAAGAAATTCATGAATTATATTGTAAATCATGCATAAACTTGGAATGAGAGAAGAATCTCTAAATAACATAGTTGGGTATTGAGTAGAATATTTTGGGAAGGTCTGCATAAGTATGTATGAGGGGTTGATAGAAGTGAGATTTAATTAGAGAAACTTAATGGGGAAAATATGAATAAGAACATTTGGAAGGTATGATTGCATGTGGAATATGGTGTTAAGAGAATAACCCACTTTGGCTTGATTTTTGAATTTATTCTTGGGTAATCATTTCAAAATTTACTCTTATGGAGTCAAAGGTTTTATGGTTAAAGAATTTTAAGATTCAATTCTTTTATATATTTCATTTAGTAAACACATTATTTGAATCCCACCATTGTATCATTTAATGGGTATTTTACACGATGTAATTATAGGAGTATTTTGGATTTTAGTGAGGCAATGCATTACATCTTATGTTTTAATTTATTATTTTATATTTGTAATTATTTAAATAAATTTTATACCTCATCATGAATGTTTTTATAATTTTATTCCATGTTATTTATCTATCATACATTATAACAGGTCAATATACTGTAAAAAGAACTATTAAATCATATATATTACCCAAACTACCACACATTAATTTCGATCGATGAAAATTCCATAATCGACCGCATGATGGATTTTTTCATTGAGTCCCTTTTTAGTCATAAAGCTGATCCATTGACTGTATGACCCTAATAAATTACATGGTGGAATCTATTTTGAAAATTTCTACCAGTAATTTGGTCAATTTATTGGCCATATGAAGAAACTTAATCGACCATGCCACTCATGAGATCAAACGACCATCAGATCATCCAAACTATGAATCTTTATCTTGAATGCATATCTATCATGCAGTGAATTTATGAATTCTTCACCTCACAATTAATCTAAAACTTTTTCCAAAATCATATCATGATGATATGTAGTAAGTCACATGCATAATTTAGGATGACTCATTGAAATCTCAAGAAAAATATTTAGGCTTCGACATTAGCATTCATACAACCAATAGGAGGCTGCTACATGGATCAAAACATGAATAATGGTTTGGTAATCACTAAATATGGATGACTAGATATTTCTTGAATAATAAAATCATGATATGGATTTGAATCAAAAATAAATAGGGTAACTTTCTAAATTGAAAATAAAAAAGATCATATAGGTTTGGGATAAGATGATGTACAAGGAATATACTCCCAATAAAAAAATAGATCAGATGCTAGAGAAGGGATGAAAGATTGATTCGGACTTGGAACATGATCAAGTGTTATAGAGTTCCCTTGTTCTTATTTATTCATTTTTTTTATTTCCTTTGATTTTGAAGAATTATCTTCCCCATTTCATCTATGTTTAGTCTCAAATAGAGGTATAATTTCCATGTGTCTTAGGAGGGGGTGGTGGTTCCTTATAAATCACGAGTCCTCATACTAAACTGAGTAAAACCCATTTCTTTGTAATTTATTTTAGTTTATAATTACTATTTAATTACCGAAATTACTCTATTTTTAGGGATTTTAATTTTTTTCACTGTTACTGATTAATATAATAATTGATAATGTCACTTATCATGGTGCACAATTCCTCAAATTAGATGTCTACATTATGAGTTGAGTGCCTAGAAAAAGTTGGAACATCTGGGAGGGTATTGAATTAGTCTCATTCTTTGTAGGGTCTATAACACTTATTTGGATTTTCCTTTGATAACATGGATGTTTTCTGATGACATACCACACATACAAGAAGGAAGGTTGAACAAGCAGTAATCTGTGTTAATTTAATCATCATAGTTTCATTATGTTTATAATGTTTTGATGAATCAAGAGAGGAATAATTCAGTAATCTACTAATTAGGAAAATGGATAATTTTTTTAGGAATATGATAGTATTATAAGTGGAAGAACGACCATAACCTAATCACCCATCCCATCAACTATTTTTAAATACTTGTTTCATTGATTTATTTGTTTTCAGAATCACAAATCCAAACTTTAAATTACCCTCTCCTCTACATAAAAAGTGACAACTAATTTTTGCGTACTCTATAATTGGATAAAAACCAAGGGTATCACTAAAAATATATTTAACAAATGTATAAATTATAATTTTCTTCCCCTGTGACATGTGAGTTTTCAGTAAGATGAGTGTGCCACTGTAGGACTAATTCTAATAGAATTGTGTCTCGTGAGTATTACTTAGTAGGAATATCACACAAGATGGGAGGCCTTAGCCTAATGAACTTGTACACAATGCACTTTTCTTCAAAGACATAACAATAAAGAATAAATAAGTGAAACTAACTACAATATATATTACATGTAAAAAAACTAAGATCCACATAAGAGAGAATAATACATAATCAAAAATAAAAAAGGGTCACAATACATAGCCAATAATACAGAAGCAAAATATAATGTTGAATTCCTAGTTCACTCCTAGGTAACCTAATCTAGTTGGTCACATGGCCACAAACATTCCTCCCTGCATGATAGAGGATTCCAATAAGTAGTGATGGTCTAAGATGTTACAGTAGACATATAATATCCCCATGATCATAGTAACACCATGGTGATAATAAACAGAAAAATATAACAATTATAAGAATGAAAAATAGAGCATTGTAAGTATTCTATAAACAAATACAGTAATAATCAAGCCAAAATGGTTTTATCTACAAAATGATGACTTTTTAATGGTACTTAACAAATAAAAACATAAATGGACGTGGAAACATATAAAATTTAGTGATAAAAAAATGTAAAAAAGACCAAATATTCTATCTCTAATAGTATCATGACACCTGGATCAGTCCCATTATCCCAATCCCCTATGCTATGAGAAAATCAATCAACCATGACTATGGACTTTCCCTTGTCCCAACCAACTACTAATAATTCTAGAATGGTACCGATCAACTTCCCAAACAAGGTATGACATATGATCAGTAAGTCACCCCCAATGTTCCAAACAATTCCACCCTATGTATGATAACCATAACCATGTACATGTATAACAGGTAAACAAGTAATCTGAATAAATTATATGAGCTAGTCCATAAGAAGTCCTGTAATAATGAGAATACAACATATGATTAGTATTAGTATATAAATTTAATGTATGATGGTATCTATTATCTCTTGCATACACTACATTTGTAAAAATTATAAAACCATATGGACTAATTCCTAAGTCTATACATTAAGGTGACCTCCTCAAGTCCAAGGAACTAAAAATAGTATCAAACCGACATGATCCACTAAACACGAGCTAAAGGAAAAGACATCCTAATATCAAAAGATATATTTGTATATGGAGGTTATAAGTTTTATACTCAATCCACCTCATCAGTTCCATACCATAATAATAAGTAGTACAATACAATAATAATGAGATCTTTCATTTCGTAGTAAGGAGCGATTCCATGAGGTAATTTTTAAAATCAATAAGTAAATAAAATCAAAATACTTATAAGTGTGCATTCCTATGTACAATCATCAATTCCATTATAATAATCTTAAATATTCCATTCATAATCTCATTCAATTTATTTAATACTTACAAATCTATTGGAAATATGAAACACTAAAAGTTATGGGTCTTATCTTAGAAATGTGGAAGAACACACCATGGGGGATGGTGTGGGTTGAGGTTGAAAACTTATAAACATGTAAAGGTCATATTTAGGCATCACATTAAAGGTTTAAACATATTATTTAAGTAATTTACGAATTTCTTGAGAAACACTTGGATTTTTCATGTGTGAAACACCATAAATAATTTAATACATCAAAAAACATTAATTAAAAGGTACATCCCAACAACATTATGGTGGTAAGGGAACACTTGTCAAATATTGGATTTTGATTTGGGGAAGAATGGGAGAAATTGAATAAATATACAAACACCGTAAAAATTGGTAAAAATAATTTACATGGAGACCACACAATGTCTAAAGTGTGAAACTTGTAAAATAATGTAATGAATTGAATCTCTTGGTGGGTGGATTCCTAGTTGATAGACAGAACACAATTCAGACACTAAATGGGGGATGGAGATCAAATCCTATATTAGGTGTGGGAGGAGATCCCCTATGTGTGAGGTACTCTTCATGTAGGAGAAGGAAAAGTGATTTAATATTTAAATATAAGGAGGGATATTTTGTTAAACCACCCTTTTAAAATGGGTCACACTATTTTCTAAACCACACACAAAACTTGCGACAAGCGCTGTCCCAAGACACCCTCCACACAGGCTAGATTCATGGTTAGACTAACCGTTTGTCCCATATAATATACCTCTATGTTAATGCCTACATCATTAATAGAGTTGTATGTCATAAGATCCTCATTAGGGAAAATATTGTATACACCTTCTGTGAATCATAATAAAATGAATTGTTTAAACAAACCTTGTTTACTAGGATACACAATTTAAACTAATTATGCTACCCATCTGTTTCCTCTTAAATTTAATGGTATGGGATTCAAAAAACTGAGCACATCCCTAAAACCTCCACGATTTCAATAGTCATTCATATTAGATAAAAAATAATTAAACTCGAATTGATATGTTTCATACATTAGTGATAAATTGGGGTGTTATTGCTTCCACCAATTAAGGAAACTCATCCCTAAGTTTCCCTTTATAGGTCAATAAAGGACCATCTTATAAAATATCAGCTGACTAGTCATGTACATCAATATCTCTCTCCTAGGTTCTATCTTGTAAAAATAATTTCTTCAATAACAACCATAATAAATTAAATTACCTTACTTATAGAGACATCATGATCTGGTTCATGATGAAAATAGGGTGCTCCTCAAAAGAAGCATCAACATCCATTTCCACGTTATTAGGATTGAAAAATGAGACGGGTTTTAGTAGTAATAACATAATTGAGAAACATAATTGGATTCATGCATAGATATATTTATTTGGGGATATTCAATATAATAAACCACTAATACGAACATCTCTAAGTCCACAAAAAGGTTCAAAAAATAAGGTGACATCTTACCTTCTCGCATAAACCATCAACGCCCTAGCCTATTTAAAACATGTGAAAATACCCAATCCCTAACCTATAACTCTATTAGTCATCGAAGGTGGTTGAAATATTATTTCATCATAGACTAGGATGAATCCATTCACTTCTTGATTAGATAATCCTAGTTTAAAGACTACTAAATGAGATGAGGTCCAGGATGTGCTACCTCCCCTACATCTAACCGACATAGAGGTGATCAAAATAGACTTCCATATAATACCCCTTTTGAATCCATCTATATCATTCATAAAATAATATATTGTATGAGAACCCTGATAGAGATGAATGTTTCTTCAATGCACCCCCAAAATCAAGGATGCATGCTTTAATCGTGTCCTCCAATAGATATATTGTCTTCTTGGACTGCCCATCAGCCTATGGTTAATATTATATACTCAAAATACATTTTTACTTAATGACCTATAAAACCAATGGAAGAACAATGAACTGAAATTTATTTCTCTACCTGATACAACCATATGTGGGACTCAATGAATTCATATAATCTATCTTATATAGAGCCTTCCATGCTCATCCACTAAAAAGGCCACCATGATAGGTAAAAAGTGAGTGATCATGGTGTCATTTCCAATGATCACCCATACTGTATCATTGCCTTGTGGGGATATTAGTAATCCAACCAAAAATTCCATGGTGACATTATCTCATTTACACTCAGTAATGGGAAACAATTGTAAAATCTATGATAGTCACTGGTGTTCTTACTTCACCTGTTGATAGGTGGAACACCAAGTGAAAAACCAAGCTATTTACCTTTCCAATCCAGGGCACAATTATTGATGATTTTTATCACAATACACCTTTGTAAGATCAGGGTATTGATCCTAATTAAATACATGATACTCTCACATAAAATTCTACCAGATGTTGTTAGGAACCCAGATGCATCCATGGATGCATAAGAACTTTTCCTTATCAATTATCCATTGTGGACTCATGTCCTTGTCTGATATTCTCTTCCTTAGGAATACACCATCAAGATTTGATAGATTCTCTATTATCTTTCTCTCTATATGTAAATTGGAAAATACCAAAGCTATAAGTATAGGTTATTCACGATGTTCATCACCTCAAAATTCATCCCAATGAATACATCTACATGCTTCTACTCACCACTAACCTCATAAACTAGTTATTTTTGAGTAATTGAATACAAATAATCTGCTATAACAATTCTATTCTTGAGAATATAGGAAAAAGAAAAATCAAATGAATACAGGTATTCAACCTACCTTGACTACTTGAGGATCAATTCACACTGTGTAAAGATATAACTGAAATATTTTTGGTCTGTATACACTAAAAAATTATCTCCTAATAAAAACTTCCTTCAACAACACAACTCATGAACCACAAATTCTACCTCAAGATCATGTGTTGGGTAATTCATCTCATATATCCTTAATTGATGAGAATCATATGCCACAACTCTATCTTTATACATAAAAAGTACTTATATAATGATACCTTATGAATCAAAATATACTATATAGATTCTTCACAACTATAGAATAATAATGATCGACGCTGAATTAAGTCTTAGTTATAGCTCATGAAAGGTTATGTAGAATGCTTCAGAGCTTGTAAAATTCATACCCTTCTTGGTTGTGCATGTTAGTGATGATTCAAGATGAATGAAATGATGAATAAAGTTACCATATTATCCATACAACCTCATGATACTCCAGATATCAATTTAATTCTCTAGATTTACCCATGAAATTGGGACACTCAACTTCTCAGGGTCAACTAAAACTCCTCCATATGAGAAAATATGACCCAAGAAGTGATCCTTTTCAATCAAAAAGTGGAATTTTCTAATGTTATCATAAAACTTCTTCTATATTATTGTATTCAATATAATATCAAGATGTTTCACATTATCATCTTGAGTGTGATAATACATGAAGATAACATCCATGTAGAGTACAAAAAATGAATCAAATTATGGGTTGAAAACCCTACTCATCAAATCAATAAATATTGTGGGTGAAATCACTATCCCAAAAAGTGTAAAAAAATATTAATAAAAGAAATAATAGATATGGAATTATATTATAGGTATGTTTAATGGTCTCACATGCACTCAAGAACAGCCTAAACTCAAATCAATCTTCAAGAATATCCGATCTCATCAGAGTTGATCAAAAAGATTTTATATGTGAAGAAATGGACATCATTTCTATATATTAAACTGATTTAGTTTCTCATAATCTTTAAAAATTCTATGGTTTCTATCATACTTATGGGAGAAAATCATTGGGGAACAAAAAGGTGATGTACTGGGCCATTAAAACCCATAGCTTCCACATCCTCTAGCTGTTTATTGAGATATTAAAACTTAGTGGTAGCCATACTAAATGGTGTAATGGACACTGATACAAATATGCAGATGAGATCAATAGAGAAATAAACCACTCTCTAAAGTGTTAATCACAAAAAACCCACTAGGGAAAATTTCTCAGAAACCATCTACCATTAAAGGAAATTCATCTTGAGACGTTCCATAATCATGATTATAAAGGATATAAATATTGGAAATCAATCATCCCTACCAATTATTATATAGTATATCTTGACTCTCCATGATATCCCATTCATCTTTTTGAATATACCTACTTTAATTTGTTTATGTAGAAGATACACTTCAGTGATAGAAGTAAAATAAAGAAAGATAGGGAACCAACTATCTGATTCCACTAATATTGTCAACAAAATTCATATTGTGGATGAAAATAATCAATATTAAATGATACCTTCATATATTAAGGGGATAAATCCTCACTCTATTATATACTCTTTTATCATAACCCCAACAGGGTGTTGGGATACATCAAGAAAGAAAAAAACTAAATTCTATGCAAAAAGGCAATCCACGATAGAAAAAAATAAAACAATGGGTAGAACCTAAGAAAACCATGGTGTAATCTAATAAAATTATACCTCAAACTATAGAAGGACCACGAAAATTCTCCTTCATTATAGGATACACTGCATAAATCTTTCCCTATTTTCATCCCCGAGCTTCAACAAGGCTACCCTGAGCAGAAATTATTTACTAGCATTATACCACCAATGTCTGGCTACCATGGATATGACTACACCATGGTATTATTATTCAATAACACTCTTGATTTTTGGCTAATGTGGAAATGCTGATCTAGCATGAGTAACCAAAGTTAGTGAATATCCACTCTAACTGGAAGCTGGAGGAATGATTATGGAATTTTTCTATAAATGTACCATACCACCATAGGATCATCAATCCACCAAGGATATATCACATTGAGGGTTCACATTCCATTTTTCCCACCCTAGTGGTACACTATGAATCTTCCATAATGTGTACCATGAATGGTATGTCCCCCATGAGAGGTTTCAATGTGACGAGTCATGACACCAAATACTATACCACTGGGTTGAGAAGCTGGTCCACTATGATCGATACCACCATTTCCCTCTGTTTATGTTAAGTAATAATGGAATTGTTTAATGTGTTTGACACAATATTCAATATGAAAACATCCACCTATGATCGAATAGTACACCTATGATGATACCTAAAGCATATTTCTTGGGATATTTCATCAGTGGTATAGATTGGTGTAAAGAACGTATGCTATGTGAAGTGAGATGAATAATCCATCAAAAACATAATACCCCTCTCCAGGGGTATAAACTCTTGGGCTCAATCAACCCTAAATTTCGTAGGGTAAAAGTGATCATAGAAGCTAGATTGGAAATCCATTCATAAAACAATGCATGAAATACTAGTCTCCAAGGTGCCAATAATTATGCGTGATCAATGCTTCATTTCCATAATTGGGCCTAGGGTAAAATAAAATCACAATAATAATACAATCAAAAATCCAAATGAACCACCCCATAGTGAAATTAGTGAAATTGTAACAAGAATAATATTAAATATCATTTCCAATCCCAGGAAATTTAGATTTTTCCTCATACATGGGTTAACTACTCCCATTAACAATTTCATTACCAAAATTACAACAAATCCTAGCATCCTAAGTATCAAACCCAAAAAATAATACACAGTAAAGGAGACCTCTGATACCAATTTGTAAAATTAAAGGCTTGGTTCACTCCAAAGTAAAACAACCCTATTGGTGTGATCGACTCAATCATGACTTCCCATACTCTAGAGGTTGCCGAATAGAAGAGAGAGTCTAAGGTGGTACAGTAGAATGATTACATCCTTAGGAATAGAGTCACACATTAATGATAATAAATAGATAAACATCAGAATCATAATAATGAAAAACAGAGAAGGGGAAGTAAACCATCCATACAATAGTAGTAATCAAGACAAAAGAGGATTTATAGACAAAATGATGAGTATGTAATGGTGATATACAAATATAAGAATAAATGAAATAAGATACAAATACAATGCATAATAAAAAAAAGTAAAAAAACTATACAATGACTAAATCCAATAGTATCTGGAGGCTCAACTCAGTCCCGTGCTCCCAAGATCACATGATACACACAAATAAAGCATTGATTATTGAGAAATTTCCCTTTTCTATATCTGCATCAATGAATTAAATATATATACCAATTGATGACCCGAATAGGGTGTGATATATACTTGGTAGGCCACCACCCATGATGTCTATAATAATTCCAACCTATCTTTAAATATTATAAACATTTATAGGTATAAAAGATAAAGATATAACATGAATTTTCTTTATAAACACTTCTATAAGCATGAATGTAACTTTGAGAAGACTACAAATGGTGAATATTAGTTCATAAAAGTAAAGTGTTCAAGTACCTACTAAATCTAGAATATGATTAATATTTAACCATTATCAGACCGCATGTGTTTGGTTCCATGGCTATAGACCAAGATACCAACCTAAAGTCTAAATAAATGATAATTGTTTTCAACCTACACGGTCCATGAACCTAGGGAGAGAGGTCAATGTGTCCTCATATCTAAATATATATGTGTATACCGAGGTCATAAGTACCATACCTCAGTCTCCCACATCAGTTCCATATTATAATAAAGAAACTATACAGTAATAATGAGTGTTTCTGTACTGAAATAACAAGTGGTTCCATAACTCAACATAAAAAATTCATATGTAAATAGAATATAGGGACATTTTAGTGTCTATGCCCAAGTAAAATCATCAATTCCATTAGAATAACCATAATTAATCCATTAAATCATTCAATTTATTTATGTTTTCCACAACTGGTGGAAATCTCACACACCTAATGGGGTGGTTATTAGCCTTAGAAGATGGGAGAACCCACCTCCGGGGTGGGTTGGATTGAGTTATAAAACCGCCAACTATGTTAATTTTTTTTATAGACAACAAAAATAAGGTTTAAACAAATGATTTATTATATTGACTAATTTTTTTGTGAGAACTCCTAGAAGGTCCAGCATGTGGTAGAATGAAAATAATTTAATTAATGAAAATACATTAGAGAAAATGTGTATATTAGATACCTTATGGTGGTATATGAACAATAAACAAGTATATAAATCCCATTCAGAGAAAAAGTTGATAAAATGAAGAAAACAAATTCCTTGAAATAGGGTTAAAGATATTCCATGAAGATAACACAATAGATGGAATGAGAACATCAAGAAAATAAGGTAATTTATTAAAACTATTACTGAGAGGAATCCAATGTGATTGATTTATCTTGATTTAAATCTCAGTTGGAGAAGGAAAAACATATCATAGATTAGTTATGGGACAATATCTCCAATGGATGACGTTACTTGCATATAGGAAAAGGATAATGGGATTTATTTTTAGAGATATACATGATAGCTTGGTAAATTCACCCTTTAAAATTGGATTTCATGGTTTGGTTGCATGATAAGAAAAACTATGCACAAAATGTATGATAAGCATTATTCTAAGACACACCTCATATAGGCAAGTCACACATTTAAACTAACTGTTCAAAATCCATGAAAATACTTTTTCAATGAGACTTACTACATTAACATGACTATTCATGCTAGGCTATATGATTAAGAAAAACTATTTGGTCCCCTGATGTGCATTAGAGTGACACGAATTGTTTAAAAAATTGTGTGGATGGGGTTTCATGGTACAAAACAACCATTCATCCCACCTATTTCCTCCAAAACTCTAGGCTCCAGAGTCCAAACAAGTTCCATACACCTTCGAAACATCCACAAAATAATTAATTATTCAAATTAAATCAAAACTAAATAATTATTGTTGAATTAATCAGTTTCATAAATTAACGAAAAAATAGGATGTTATAGAAAACCAATCTAAAAATATAATACAAAAACTTTCCAACAATGAGTGAGATCCACACAATAATGTTTCACACTAATATCACCTTCTGGAACCACTAATAACCACAAACACTATTCCCACCATATTTTCTACTAAACCATCAATTGTATGCATATGACATGACATGTTGGGTAGAATACTCCCAATTCGCAATGAGTACATCCATAGAAAGTGGGTTACCCTGGAATATATAATGGAGTAGTAATAAATACAATTCCGACCAAGAATAAATTTCAAGAAAATAATTTCCCTCTAAAACACTAGATGCAACTTGAAGGTGGAAAAATGAGACATAAGAGAGATACCCACTCTTTACTGTATGACTATAACAGAATAAAAATACTACCCCAAGAATCAAAACTACCCAAATCAAGAAACTGATGTCACTTATCCGGAACATTATTGAGAGGATTATGCCACACCGATGGATAAGAATTGGTCGATAAAGTACCTGACCCCAATAAATAACCAAAAAAACATGTAATTTCTTATAAATTGAGTAAAAAATATATAGATTTTGGAAATATGACCTAATTATGTTGAGGATTACCATACCCTATCTTTGATGTGGGTGGAACACACTATAAAATAAAAAAATAACCAAGGTAGTATCAACCCCAAGAATACTTTGATGGATATTCCTAATCCCCTCCATTAGTCTTATAAATCTTAATCCAAAAACTACCTATTTTTACTAAAAACAATTATTGATTAACAAATGGATTGAACCGTAATGATATATGTAAAAAAATCTCAGTATAGTTTTTTTCTTGAAATTAACAAAAGTTGAGAGTTATGTATGACACTACATGGGTAAAAACATAAGCGACATGAAATTTTGGGAGTTGGGGAATGTTCCCTTGGATGACACATGCAACCCACATGCATTCTGAACCATGGGTGCATAATGACCATTTGTTCTATGGTGCACTACCCAAGTTGAGGAAAGTAGTCCCAACCTAGTACACATATCTAACCTACTGGTTGGGCTAAGTTTAAGCCATGATATGGGGATTTGTATGGGTTTATAGGTCTATAGAGTTGGGTTAATCTATTTTAAATGTGTGAATCCTATTTAAGATGAGTTAAGTCAACTGAACAAAAGGAGTGGTGCTGGAATTTCTTCAAATTGTTGAATTGGTGGAAGTATAGCATATTCCATCTGTGTTCTAGATGGATGATTCTAAAAAGAGGTAGTTCAGAAGATGGTTTTTATGATGTGTTTAATTCTTGGTAGTCTTGTTCTTATTGTTCAACCAAGAATTTCCACAAGGTTTTGGATGTTCAATGTGGTTATGTAGAAGTTTATGGTTTACTGGAGGAAGTAGTCACATTATGAATTTCTATAAGAGATTAGATGGGGTAATAGTGGAAAAATGTAATCCCAAATATCCTGATGGTTTTTGAAACCAAATAACTAGAATTTACTCTCAATAAATATATGGGAGGTCCACCTATTTTATGTGTGTGATTTACTAACACTTCGTTTAAAAAAAAAATTATTACATGATTTAATAATTTGTGTGACTTATTAGTCACAATGTTGTAATTTTTTCTTTCTAGATAAATGAAACACTGCAATGTTTCTCCCATGGATGTATAACATACTATTCAATACACATAAAACACAAAAATTATTTTCTTTCTTACTTTTAATTTCATTTTACAGATGCTTTGTTATCTGTCGAGGTAAACATGGATGATGGTGTTTTGACATAGTGATGTGATTTTGGTGAACTTTATTTATACCATGTTTTGGAACATTATATTTAGAGATTTTCATACAATATATTTTTGTCAAGGTTATTCTAGAATAATTTATTCTAATTTTTTATCAATAGAAAACTTTGAAGGCTTTCTTAGTTAGTGGTATCAAACAACTGGTTCTGAGGAGGATTAGAATTTTCTTTATTAGTTCTGGTAATATTCTCTTTCTCAAACATTTTTTTTAAAATTTTAATGAGTGTAATTGTTTTTTGAATGTATGATGATTAAATATGGAAAAGTTAATATTGAATGATATGTTGGAATAGACTTCATTTTTGGAATAATGAAAATGTAAGATTATATTATTCAGATAGATTTGGTGCTTCTATTAAAGGGTGTCAAACTATAAGTCATGAAAAAAGTTAATCGGAAAAGTGGGATGAAAAGATAATTTGTTTTATATAGATTTCATTTGTTTGGAATGTTTCTCTGAATTTTTATGATATGAAAACCACAAAATAGATAATGAAATCCCTTACAGATATGTATGAGAAACTAACAACACTGAATAAGATGTGTTTTATATAGAGTTTATTAATTATGATGGTTTTAGATGGAAGATCTGCATCATATCTAATTTACTAGTTTCAACATACTTCAGAGCTAAATAGAGTCTATAAAGGTTAATTTTTTGATGTATTTTTTGTGATTTATTTTCAATCAGCATTAATAGAATATTGGGAGGCCATGCTGATAGTTTTTAGTAGTTCATGTCAAAATAATGACTTGTTGTTCACTAATTACCAAGAATTGTTTCTCAAAGAGGATCTTTGATCGAAATAGATTTTATCTTTTTTTGATGTATTGAATACATAAGTAAGGTAATTATTATATCATCAAAATACTCAGAAATAACTGGAGTGGAAATAAAGTAAAAATTGTAGAGGGAATTCCTCAAGATGTGATCCGGTTTGTTGGTAATTCCCTAGGAGTTTAGAAGGCATATTATTTTTTAAAAATATATGTTTATAATGAATTATTTTACTCAATGGATTGTAAATTTATTAGGAAATAAGTCATATATCATATGAAATAAACTAAAAATATTTTTTTATTCATAAGAGGAATATTATGCCAAAATTAAATAAAACTAAGTATTATAAACCATGTATTATGACCCCCCATGGGTGAATACATCCAATAAAAATTCTTAAATAAATATTTAAATTATATGGAGAAGGTAAAAATATTCATGACTATGAAATATCTTATTTCATATTTAGACTTTAGGATCACCAATATCAAAAGCAAAAAAAATAACGAGGACAGGCACCATTAATGGAGAAATCATTATCTATAAAATGAAATAAGAACCATGCCTTGAAAAGTGAGATTGTAATAAAAAAATTTATAGTAAGTATATAGATATATAGGAATTAAATTTGGGAATTATAAATATGGTCCTTAGAAATATGGTCATTGAATATATATCTAATAGGTAAACTAAATTCTTATATTTTCTAGTAGTAAATTGAAAATAATATAACTCACAATAAACTGAAAATATTATATTACAATATTATATATATATATATATATTTATCCCTTATGAATAAGTATTAATATTAATATTATAAAAATATGATATGATATATATATATATATAATTCTAATAAATATTTCAATATCAATTCAGTAGTATGATTAAAATTTATAATATAAATAATTAATTTTAGTGATCTTTGTTATTACGTATTTAATATTAAAAAAATTTTCTGAAGAAATATTTTATTAAATATTTTAAACATTATGCTATGATATTGAATTAAACATTTTTAGAAAATAATATTATAAATTTTACTTAAAATAGAATTTGGTATAAAATAATATTAACAAGACATAATGTTCTTAAACGACATTTTTCAATAAAAGTAGTTTTACTTCATATTTTGAATCTTCATTTTAAAGATAAATATTTAATTTTATAATTTAAATTTTATAAAATTAAAATAATATTTTAATTCATAATTTATATAATAGTTCAGTGTGATTGTTTTGAAATTTTCTAAAACATTTGATTTATAGGAGAAATATTGTAAAATACCATATTTACAAATATGATAAGCTTTATGAAATTATAAATATATAAGTATGAATTATATATATGAAACTATTTATAGATTAAATATATATTTTATAATTTATATTACACATTTAATAATTTTTTTTTATTTTATGAACTGATATTTTATATTTTAGAATTTAAGTTACTTTTTATCTAAAAACAATTTTTTAAAAAATATGCATTTATAGTTTTAAATTTGATTTTCATAACATTGATCAGGTCAATATATTAAATTTTATTTAAAATTTGGAATTATAATGTCTATTTTATTCAGTAAGGATAGATTTTGAGGTCGAAAGGATATTTACGTAGGAAAAATCTTATTAATACAGTAAAATATAAAATAGTAAAAGTAATAAATCTCAAGGAAAGGGATTGAAACATGTTAGAAAAAGGTTTCTAATTTTAATTGATATTTAATAATGAACTTATATCAATTTACACTCCATTATTTTTTATTTTTATAGTCACCTAACATGTTTAACAAGCGATCCCTTTATATTGATTACTATAATTACAAAATCCCATTTTCACCACATATAAAAGGAGTCTCTCACCTCTTTTTCAGGATCACTAAAAAAATTCAGTTTATAGTTGAAAATATTACCAATTTAATTTATCTGGAATCATATATCACCTCTTAATCTTATGCTCGTAGGATACAGGTCAATGTCCTTTATTTCCACGAAGTACTTCAAGAGAAAGTTCAAAATCTAAAAGTAAGTAATTCCCACTCTCTAATATTTTTTATCTATATATATATTTCTTTTAAAATTATATTTCCCATTATTAAACTATAAAATAAATGTAAATTATATACTATTTTATTTTTATTTTTATGGGATATACATTATCTACCATTTGTCTCTACCCTTGAGAATGTAGGAAACCTCACCCGCGCATATGTATAGACTATCGCCTCCACGACACAATGTCTCTTATTTTCCGTGACCGCCTTACAAGGCTAGTAATAATGGGGAATTTAATATAATATATTTATATTTATAATTTATTTTAGTTTCTAAAATAATATATCATATTATATATTTATCCCACTATAAGAAATGAAATAATCATCCATGTGGGCATGCAGATTAATGCCTCCATGGAATGGTGTATTCCATATTTCATTAATGTTTTCATGGATAGTTTGAATATTGGGTTTAAGGAATAAATATAATATCTATGGAATTATTAAATATATGATAATCCAAATATGAAAAACTATAAACAATTTAAGCAATAATTGTTTTTTTGTAAATCCAAGACTCTAAAAAGAGTGTACTAGGGGGAAATACATTTTCATTATATTATGTAATAACATTATATATGCTATCCTTTCTCCTAATTCATTCCAATGTTGAAATATAACCAAAATAAACACTATATAAGAAAATTATTCATATTATATAATGAAAATAAAACTAAAACACTTCATACTAATCCATTAATTATAAATTGTTTTTTGTTAGGATCAATTAAATTACTTTTATGTCCAGTGGATGAGGAAGTTATGAATAATAATGATGAAAAAAAAATATTTATAAAACACATTCAAAATGAACAAATTTACTCACACCTGACATTGAATGTAAATAATAACTAACTAATATACATGTATAGAAAAAATATAAATCAAGGTTAAAAAAGATTGTAATTATGAATGTGTTTCTAAAATAAGTGTTAACAGAGTTATGTTTTTCATATAAGAGGTCATAACACATTAAATTTAATAGAAATACAAGGAAAGTCATTCCATGTATCAAATTTAATTTATTGAGAAATATATCATATTTCCCATCATGATATCTTTGAAATTGAATGAATTTGTATTATAATATTTAGGTAATTAATTGTGTTTTAAGAGCCATATCGTGTACCTTGGTTAAATAGACTTCAATTTAAAATATTTCAATGTTGGAAGGTTTTTTTAATTAAAATGATATTCAAACTGTCAGGGTTTTTATTTATAATCATAAATTCATGTAAAAATTGTATTTGAATGATAATCTATTTGGGAATTTGTATTATATCAATTTTTTTATCATTTTGTTTATATAATCATCGGTTTTTCGATGTCCCCTTTAAATTTCATTTCCCTTTGACCCATATTTCACTGAAAGTGTTTCTTATGAGTGAAATCAATATTATCTCTTCTTCTTGGTTGGGAGTCTCCGATTTTATCATGTCTATATTCATTGGATGACTTTGAAAATGTATTTATATATTCCCCAATAATTTATTAAGTAATTTTTCTTCTAATTGAACTTATATTAAAAAATTTAAATAATTTTTTGACTTTTTTATATGGGTATTTTAGTAAAAACATGAAAATATTATTTTTTCAACATTTTCACACTAACACATCATTACAATATATTTTTTTTTGTTTATATGAATAATTATTTCCACATTTACATGGTTTCAGAAGAAATTATTTTTCTACCAGATTTAGAAAATTTCTCCTTGGAAACGATTTTAAAAGAATAAAGATATTTATTATTCCCAATGATATTTTTCTAAAACTCCCCAAATTGTTTTTCCATCCAATTTATTTTTCTTCAAAATATCTTATTATTGATCATGGATATTATTCCAATATAACCATATAACTTCTTTCCATGGACGAATTATTTAGTAACCTTCTCTTTTGGAGGAATGTTCTATCACTCCCTTTGTCTTTCATAATCATCGTAAAAGTATGACTGCAATTTTTTCCACTGTCTTTCCTCTAAAAATACCCTCTTTATAACTCCATTTATTAAAGACAATTCACCTAGATTCAATAACAAGATTTATTGGGGAAAATTGATGACTTAACTATATACCTACACAACTAAGTTGACCATATTTACCATGATTATTTACTGATTTTGGGATACCATGTTATTTTCCATGGGTTATCATACTTTCGTTATTGATGAAACTAAGAATGAATTCCATATATAGATACACATTACAATGATAGGAAAAATATTTTTTTCCAAGGATTATTAATGATGTGTTGGATGAGAACCATTTTTTCTATGGTTTCATTATGCTTTAAAAATTTAATTATTTTCATTTGAATGTTTCATGAAACCCACATAATTTCCATGGGTTATTTATGATGTGATAGGTTAATTATTTTTCCTATTTCACTCATATGTACAGATAATCAATGGGTGGGGTCCTATAGGTTTCTCTAATTTTTTGGTTAAGGATTTATATCTCATGAAGAAAGTATTCACAAGAACATTTTAGTTTTTTTATGAGTGGGAACTAATGGTGTGGCTCCTGAAAGTAATATCTTCCTATTATAATGTTTGTAACATATTTAAAATATGTACCAATTTTATTATTATTATCATGATCATGTTATTATCTCATTGATAAGGTTTATTTAATAACTCTTTTTATTCATGTCATATTGTTTTTCCAAGCATTATATTGTGATTTATGATCAATTATTTTTGGGGTATGAATTTATGTTTGCTTCGTAATCATACCCATATTATCACCTTATATCCACTTATTATATTATATTATTATTTCATATGTTAAACTTACTAGGAATTTGATATCACCCACATCATATTTTTCCATTTCCTCAAGATATTGAAGGAAGTATTATGTATCATTTAACTATAAGATTATTCTTTGTGGAAAATTTATGTTAGATGTTTAAGAATCATTATAGATTAAGTAGTTTGGTATATAATGTAAATAATTTCATTTTTATACAATGAATATGTGTTATACTCGTCAAATATTTCTCATTACTCTCAAAAATTATAAATAAAAAAATGTTATTGGAATTCAATTATTATATTATGTGAGAAATATATTTTAATTAAATATGTATATCAAAGAAAGTGTGTAATGTTTATATTTTCATTAATGGATCTGGGTGTGTGGGTTTAAGGATACCTTATTATTTGAATTATAGAATGAGATTCCACTTCAAGAAATATCATTATGATAGGAAGTCAACCTATGAAAGGACTTTATCTAGAGAGATGTGTATATCATTAGAGAATAGTTAAATTCTACATTCAAAAGATACTAAAAAATGGAATCGCGGACCATAGATTATACCACATCATTCCATACAATATAATATAAAGGTTTTATATTATATTATGAATATAGAAAATTTGGTATAGTGTATCATGATGATGGATTATCTATTTACATTGTTGTAAATGAAGAATATTATGTTTAGTTTAAGAAAGAGCATTATATTTTGTAGAAGGAAGTACAACATGTAATGGGTCTGCAGATTAAAATTTTTTATTAGGTTATATAGATGAAAAAGGTTTCATAATTATCATTATTAATATAGTATAGAAGATTAATTGAGGTTCTCTTACCATAGGAAAATGTTTAAAATATGGGTTATTTTTTTATTGAGTGTGTAGTGTGAGGAACACATTCGAGAACATTATCTTCGAGTAGTTCATAAATTTGGCACAATCAGTTTGATAACTATAGTGATAATGATATAATGATTATAAAAATTCTAGGAAAACAAAATCTTTTTTATTTAGAATTCATAAGATGTGAGAGTTACATAATTATGAAGAAGTAGAAGGTGTATTTCAATTTTTTTGGAAGAAAACAAAATTCATAATTTGTAATTAGTTTATGCAGAAGTTTAGGAACATACCCCGTTTCATTATTATGGAAGATATAGAAACTTTGTTACCTTAATTAATTATTTAAAAAGAAAATTGTGGGAATAATTTATGAAATAGAAGAGTGAAGTGTTTGGAATATTTGTTCAATGTAAAGATACATTGTCAAGATAAACTGGAAGAAAAATTTTTTTTATATGACCAAAAAATAGTGGTAATTTTATTAGAAGATGTTTCTGAAATTACTTTAAGAAATTTGGAATCCAATAGATGAAAAAAATTCTTGGAGCACCTAACAAAATGGTGTATTTGAGAGATTTAATTTGATTTTTATATTGAATAATGTGATTATGGTCCTATATTATTAAATACATAAGAAGTATCGATTGGAAATTTTGGGTAGAAAAACTTAATTAAATAACAGAAGTCTATTGGAACAATTTATAAAATAGTTATATGAAGAGCTAGGGTTTTAAATGATCCCAAAAATTTCTTATCTCAGAGTCATTAGATGTTTAACCTAAAATAATTTTGATAAAAAAGATAGATATAATCATGATGAAAAATATAATGAATGCTTCTTGATAAGTTATTTAGATAAATGATTTATTTTTCGTCATTTTGATTATGAAATGAATAAAGTTTTATAAGTTAAGAAGTGATATTCAATGAGAAGATCATGTGGAAAGTCTGAAACATGAAATAGAATGAGGTTTAAGATAAAGATTCAACTTCAATTTAAGTTGATCTAAATGGTGATTCTGAAGGATGAAATGTTTTGAAATGTTTAGATGTAACTAAATATATTAGAATATATCATATTCTAGAATGAGTTTTAAAGGGTATAATAGAGAGTTCAGATGGTTTTCTAATAGAAGATTATCTGAATGCTTAGAAACTGGGAGTACTATAAGAATATAAATTGAACATTAATTTTTGATGACATTCAAGGATTATATGAAAAGTGAAATCATTTCAAGTTGATATGAATTTATTTAATTTAATGGATGGAAGAGAACCAATTATTTTTGAGTAATTTATTACTATGAGTGATTATAGAAATTAGGATTCAGAAATGTAGGAGGAATGAGATTTACAAAGAGTGAATAACACATCAGAGGTAACCAAATTACAACTTTGTGACAAATAAACTAATAATAATTGGGTATTCTAGTTCAAATAATATGTTGATGGAATGAAGAGATATAAATCAAGGATTGTCATGAAATGGTTTCATCCTAAGGAATGTATTTACTTCTCTTAGATATTCGCTATGTTACTAAAAAATACTACTATTGGAATTGTTTTTTGTCAGGTTTTTTATAGAAATTTATACCATGAATAAATGCATGTGAAGATAGTTTTTATTTATAGGGGTTTAGAACAGAAATATATATGAAGAACGAAATTGATTTCATAGATAATCATAATCATGGATTAGTGTGAAATTTAATTAGTTTTCATGACAGTTTGAAGAAACCTCTAAGATTTTGGAACCAAAAATTTGACTCTTTCATGGAAGGGAAAGGATTAAGACATAGTAACCTAGATCATTACCATTACCTGAATAATTCCCTCCAAAATAAAGTCATTATCATACTTTTTACAAGGATTATATGATATTTGTAGGTCCTAATGTTAAACTAATTTAGAAGTTGAAGGAGGAAATTACTAGAATATTTGAGATGAATAATCTTGGTGAAGTTAAGAAGAACATGGGAATAAGGATTTAACATGATAAAAAAATAATTTTAGTTTTATCATAATTTTTTTTCTCTGGATGATATTTGAGAGATTTTTAATGAGTGGATGTATTGTTATTTCAACTTCTATCACTATTCACATTAAAATTTTAAAGGATATGACACCATGAATGAACTAAGAAAAGAAGTACATACCTAATGTTTTTTCCCTCATCAGTTTAATTTTTTGTATGCTATGTTTTTTACATGGAAAAACATTCTAATGTAATGGGGTTGGTCAATTGGTTCATGGATAATCCTAAAGAAGGTCACTAAGAAGCTGTAATGTAGAATATTTGGAATTTAAAAGGAATGGAAGGTACAATTTATTGATTCCGAGTTGATGACCTATTACTTGGGTTTGTAGATGAAGAATTTATGGTTGACTTTGATTCTCATAATGGTGAAAAAAAATTGTACATAATTTTCGAGTAACTGTGTTCAGTTGGATGTTTGGGATACAATATGTGATTGGAAATTCTATAAGGGAAGTAGAGTATGTGGATGTTATGGGAGAAATCAAAGAGACGGTATGATAAATGTGTTTAGTTTAAGAACTCAGATATATATAGTGGAAGTTATTTCAATTCTGTAATAGTTAAGGTGTGATTCATTCAGAGGATAATATAATTTTTCATTAAAGAATGTATACCATTGAACTTAAGTTCCATTAAATCATGAAGATGTTGGAAGTATAAAAGTTTTAATTATCGAATATGGATGTGGAAAACATTCAAGAGATATATTTATGATGAGTTTGGATCTTAAAATACTAAGGATATATAAATCCTTGGTATGGATTAGGTGAATATAAGGAGGTAGAGAAGCATTTTTTACTAAAAATGTAATAATGTTTTGTAAAATTTGAGAGTTCTGTCATGGTGTATTTTATCTAAAGTGGTATTTAAATGGGATATTATTGGGGATGTTTGAATACTACTTATATTGAATTAATTTAGTCAACTGAAATGAGTTCTTCGTGAAGATATATTTTAATGTGGTGGTTTTGTTGTTGTTTTTGTTTTTTATTATAAAAGGAGGTTTTCAGAAGGAGGTAGTTTAGAGCAAAATGATTCTGATGAGGTAAAGGAAAGGGTATCTTGTTTACGAAGTTCATTTCAAGCATTCTAAAAGAAGGTATATTTTTAATTTGAAAATGGGTTGGTTTCTAGTTTTCTATAGGAATTAATCACACTAAGGATTGTTTTTGGAGATCAGTAGTGTTAACAATGGAATTGATGGCCTCCAAAATTTCTCAACGGTTGGTAAAAATTGATGACTGGAAGTTACTCTTTATAAGTAGAGTTTGGTGTCAGCTTTTATTATGTGTGCGATGTAATGACACTTAATTTTAAAATTACAGTTACCAAATTTAGTAATCTATGTTTCTTCTTATAAGGCCCATCCTTATACATTACATAATTTTTCGTTAAGTCAAGAATTCACATTGAAGATATTTTCATGTTTAGAGATTTAGAGAATTACTCCATAACTGTTACATAGAAAAAAATATATATAAAAAGGTGAAACTTCCATCAGTATCCATTTCATCCATAATAAAAAGAATTTTAAAAATAATGTTGGTTTATTTTCATTTTTAATCATCATAACTTTTCTTTGATTACACCCTTGACTTTATTGTCCATTAAATCCTGTGAAAATATTTAAAACATGGGATGAGAACAAAAATCTCAGTAAGTGACATAAAAATAAATAAAACCCATTAGTCTAGGTAGAACTTGATAACCCATTCAATGCTCTTAGAGTGGATGATACAAAACATTTTCACATGAATAAAACTCATATTTTTTTCCAAAAAAAAACAAATATCAAGCAATTAAAACACATCTAGGTGACTTAGAGCACCAGATATATAAAACCCTTTCAAATCCCATTCAATTGAATTAACTATATGGTCTACTTCCTAATTTAAGATCTTTAATGGAGATCACCCTTCGTATATGCTATATTGGGTTCACTTGTGAGCTATAATGGGTCTCAAAAGCTTTTTTAAGCCATATGGGGATCACCAATGAGCTATAATGGGTCTCAAACCTTTATATAAGCTATTTTGGGCTCATCCATTTCATATAATTCTCAAGTACCATTTCAAAAAAATGGTCTTCCCAAACCCTTATCAATAAACTCATCTATTCCTATATGAGAAACATTTTTGTATAAAAATACCATTTTTATTTTAGAAACCATTTTCAATACAAAGATAAAAAAATAAAGGAATTAGGGATTTATTTAAAATACATTATGTCTTATATAGGAATCAAAATTTCAAATAATGGTTACAATGGCAGAGAAGTCATTATCTATATATAGGTTAAGAAATAACATTACCTTGGTAATTTTGTAACGAAATTAAAATAATTTATATAAAAAGATTACTTTTGAAATCATTGAATGAAATTATATATAGATATAAATTTTCATTTATAATCCTTTTATATCTATAAAAATAAATATGTAAACTAATATCATGAAGACAATGATTTAATAATTAATCATTAAACATTCAAGGTGTCCCGTACAACATTGAACATTTAAATATTAATCTCTATGAATTTATAATTAAAAATTGTATAGATAAAATATTGATATGAAATTTAAAAGTGGTTTTATATAAACATTATAAAATAATAGAGGTGGATATTATCAAGAAACGCCTTAATGAAAAGAGATTGAGATGACATCCCTTACCTTGAGTACGACTTGTCTTGTTCATTCTTTATATCCCTGAATAATAAATTTATGTAAATTTCTAATTGATTTAGAACCTTTTTTAGGTTTATTATTCCTTATATTTCACTTATTACCTTTTTAAAACAATCATATAGTTATTCAGGTTCATATCGGTCATTTTGTCGATGTTCGATACTTGAGTCAAAAGTGAACTTGTTATAATTACAAATTGCCCATGTGGTCAAAATTAAATTATCTAAAGAACAATTTTCATGATTAAAATATCATAGATATCTGTTATATATCAATTTATAATAGTACATAACATTTGTATATAAGAAATGAAATGCACCGTTCATGGAGACAGTAGGTCGTACGTATGCAGGAACACTACGTTCATTTCCTTGACACATTTAAAGGAATGAAAACCAAATGATACAAAAAGTTATATTATAATTCTAGTATAATATTTAAGTTATATATGTTAAATAATTTCATTAGTTTCATCTTTTATACATTCCATGTATAGAATGAACGAGTCATATCACTTTGTGGGGGCAGTAGTCTGCACTTCCTCAAATGGAATTATCATATTTAGACATTATGGAAAGAATAAAGGTATACTCTAAATAAAAAAACAAATAAGAATAAATAAAATATAAATATAATAAATGTAATATATAAATATATTTCCATCCTAATAGACACTACGATAGGTTGTAGGGGAAAATAAAACAATCATCGTTTTGTGAGGCAATTGTTTTCCATCCATAGAAACAATATGTTCATATCCATTAAATGTAGGTTTGTATAACTGTAGTTGGTATCCTTCTCATAAAAACATCCTAGTATATTTAGTATACTAGTGTTGTTATGTAATCAATGAATAATAATATCATAGGGAATGGTGATGTAAAATAATAGAAAGGAACTTGAGAGAAGACGTTACGTCTAAATCAGGGAACTTCTTTTGATTTGATCCAAATGGCTTTCTGGAATTTCCTTTTCCCAAGGTAAGACCTCAAGGAGTAATGAAGTGATGTTTGGGGATTATTTTAGAATAATTAGGATGATCCAAGGGGATTTAGAGGTGTGAGTAAGTGGGTATAGGTAGTGACCTTTTATTATAGGGAGGAGAGGCACTTTAGGGTGGTCTTGAAATATAATTTTATTATAAATTTATTTTTTGTTTCAAATAGTCCCAAACTCATTTATTTAAAATATAAGATTATTTTGGGTCTAAAACCTATAAACCAACAGGTTTTAGATAATTTGAGGTCACAAAATTAACCTTATCAATTTTTCATTTAATACTTAGTTAAAAACATTTACTCTTACCATTTATTCTTTAATTTTATAGTATAGGGTACCTATATTTACTATATAATGACAAGAGAAACATAATTGGATCATTAATGAAATTTATAGCATTATTTAAGTCAGTTGGACGAATCTTATATTTTTAGTGCTATTAAATCATTTAATAAAATAGTATTTGTTTTAAAAATTCATTTATGTCAATTTTGACACTATAAAGTAATTGTTTTTTTAAAGAAAAAAAATGATTACTTTGAAAAAAAGGAATTAAATAGAATAAAATATGTCAATATCATCCAAAAAATTCGTTTATGGCATCAAAATATTCAAATTTCATTTATTTTAATATTTATAGTATAATTTATTTGAATCATTAATTAATGAAGCAATCGTTGCATCATCATTGTGTCATAATTAGATTTATTTATTTAATGTATAAAAATATAAATAAATATCCATGATGTAGGAAATATTTTTTATCTCTCTAAGGACTGTTTATATTCAAATATATAAATTATATAAACCCATATAAAATTGTTTTTATTAAAATATACATGTTTATGTTACATTTCTCTTTACTTTAAATTAATTCTTATAAAATGTTATTTTTACATCCAATTGGTTTAATGGGTTCTGAAAATCGACAGACGGATTTCCGTGGTTGGACATATCTTATTAATAATAATTATTACACATGTTATGGTAGTTTTATATTATTATAATGTTGTTTTTTACCTTTATTCACCTTATTTACACTTTAACCATGATAAATAAAAATAATTACTGAAGTTACTATTCAAAATGAAAAAAAATAAAAGGTAACTATATAAAAAATTTGGACCTTATGATTAAAAATATGGAATCCATTTTTCCAAATTCAAAACATTGAAGTTTCAATAATTAATTTAAAATTAATTCCCGTTTTCAAAACCCAAAACCCAGTTTTAAGAATTAATGACTATAAAAAGATTGACTTGTGTTTATGTCCAATTTCAATGTGAAATTAATTACAATGAACAATAGTGGATTAAATTATATAAATTTATTCCATTTATTCTTTAAAACCCTTAAATAATATTATCTAACCATATAAATTATCTCAATGGAAAATTTATTTTCAATTAAAATTTAGCGTATTTTTACTATTCATCAAAACAAGATAGTTATCAGAAAAATATAAAAAATTAATTTAAATTATATTTTTTTGTCTAGATTCTAAATATTAAGTTTATTTTTTTAAATATAATATATAAAAGTGAAAAAAGTTGATTTAAAAAGGGGCTCTCCATCAGAAGGTGGTAAAACTGTATTTTTAGAAAAAATATTATTTTATCCGAAAAATCGAATTTGTTCTTATATCATATCGAGAAAACCTATAAGATGAATTTAAAACATTAAAATGAATATATAACACATATTTTTTATTAAATAAAAATCCATAATGAGTGATACGATTTTGTAAAAACAATTATTCACTTTTAAATATGATTTTATAAAAACACATCCTTTATATTCAATTAGTGTTTATTTAAATTTATAATCAATTTGGTAACCAATTGAATAATTATTTAAACATGTGTAAACCATATATTAAAATTAATTTGATACTATTCATTCCCTCTATTCTAATTTCTAGTAGTTAACTATCATTTAAAATTTCAATATTATTATTGTATTATAATTGGTATAACTCAATATTGTGTGAATGAATGATTTAGGGGAAACCCATTATTTCATGTCGAGTACACTATCAGAAAATCATCCCCATTAATGTAATGTTAATTTATTATTCATAAATATTAATTTAAAAGAAAAAGTATTATACTATAAATATCTAGGTCATTGCATCATTTCCCCTTTTGGAATGGCATCCTCCCATTTTTGAAATTGGGCTCGGAAACTTCATTTAAAATTCCACATCAGAAAAAAGAGTCAATAAAACTGTCACTTTAAAATAAATAAATGGAAGTAAAAAAGGTCACCCACGATAACACATACTTGGATTCCATGTAGGAAAACATGGATATAGAAGAGAAACTAACCATAAAGTTTTGATGGAGAGTGATATAAATTATTATCGGGAGAAAGTTAACTACCCGAATACCATGATATTTTCATTGGTTAAATAGTATTTGATTTCCAAATAGGAAAATTAAATTGAAAATTTATTTGTTTTAATGAAATTTTCATAAAGTTGAGGAATTACTATACTACTTATAATAAGATCATAATTAAACAATATTACTTGTTATTTAGAGTTTCATCCTTTAATAAAATTGTACCACAAACTCAGCTTTTCTCCAAACAATGAGTATTCAAGATGACATGGTCACACCTGAAGCACTAGAATAAACTTATAGAGAATCACATAATCCATAAGAGATAAACTATATATTTATCACGTCATTAGTCATTAACTAAAACCAAAATGGCTAGTAAAATATCAGATAATCCCCAAAAGGATAATCATTTATAAAAAGAAATACTACTCTTAATCTCAAAAATTTAACAACAATACCCAAAGTTCTACAAAGACCATTCAATAAAAAAAAATTCCTTAAAATTGATTAAAATAATCCAAGTAGTATGGAAACCCAAAACTCAGAAGTATTTGGTCAAAGTAACTTTTATCTCTAAATAACATCGATTACTCTTAAAATATCATACTTAAAATGTAATTATCCTAGTCCTATATTCTTCATGTTTTTTTTAAAATTTCCATAAAAAACTCAAATTTCCATTTTTCGACAATAAAAACATATATTCTTCCAAAATAATATTTCAACCATTACTACATAAATTAAATCCCATAGTATTGTATTTTTTTGAGGCATATAGTGTTCCCAAAAGAGAGAACATATTCCAAAATTACATTTATCACTTAATCACCAAATCATTTTCCAATATTATGACTATCCATTTGATAAAACATATGTTCCAAAAATAAACATATTCTTGATCCATAAAAACATTTAACTAAAGAACAATTCATACTAACCGAGAACTTCATATAGGCTAGTGGTAGGCGATAAAGACCAGTCACACTCCGGTTGTGGGTTCGATTCTCCCATCCTTGTCTGATGCGGAGGGTTGTCACACAGTCTTCATTTTGTCCTCTTCAAAAAATATATAATTATAATAACATTAACAAAATTAATGTTTTAAAAAGATAATTGGTTCCCATTCATGTTTAATCATCAT
Source organism: Viscum album (assembly GCA_963277665.1). Lineage (NCBI taxonomy): Eukaryota > Viridiplantae > Streptophyta > Magnoliopsida > Santalales > Viscaceae > Viscum > Viscum album. The sequence goes on from OY728153.1 coordinate 33,067,371, forward strand.
TACTTTTCTTTGATAATATCCTTGAATTTATTCTCCATAAATATTTTGAAAACATTTAAAACATGGGATGATGAAAAAAAGATCAGTAAGGGACACAAAATATAGAAAACTAGTTAATCTAGTTAGAACCTAATAACCCATTAAATTCTCTTTGAGAGAATGAAACGAAACATTTTCACATGAATAACACTCATGCTTTTTTCTCAATGAAAAACATTAAAACAAATAGAAAGAAATTAAAACTCATTTAGCTGACTTATAGAATAATATTCACAAAACCCTTTTCAAATCCCATTCAATTTTAATATCCATATGGTAAAATTCCAAATTGAATATCTTTAATGGGGATCACCCTTCGTATAAGCTATATCAACCTCACCTATGAACTATAATGGTTCTAAACCCTTTGTATAAGCTATATCAGGATCAACCATGTGGTATAATGGTTATCAACCCTTCATTTGAGCTATGTCAGGCTCACCCATTTCATATTATTCTCAAGTACCATTTCAAAAACACGTTCATCACAAAACATTTTTGAAAAAACTCATCTAATCCCATCTGAAAAAATATTTTTTATAAAAAATAATATTTTCATTTAAGACCCTATTCTCAATACCAAGATACCCAAATAAGATAATAAAGGATTTATTTATAATAAATTAAGGCTTATAAAGGAATCCAAATTTCAAATAACAATTACGACGGTGGAGAAGTCGGTATCGCCATATACGTTATGAAAAATAACAGAATTTTTGTCATTTTTCAAAGAGATTAAATTAATTTGTATAAAAATATTTCATTTGAAATAATTGAATGAAATTATATATAGAAATTAAATATCTTTTAAAATCCTTTTATATTCATATAAATAAATATGTTAATTAATATCATAAAGATAATGATTTGATAATTAAATCATTAAACGTTCAAGGTGTCGCATACCGCATTGAAGATTTAAATCTTAATCTCCATGAATAAAAAAATTACATTATTATACATAAAATATGTATATTAAATTTCATAGAGGTTTTATATACACCTTATAAAATATTAGAGGTGGATATTATAAAGAAATACCTCAATGAAAGGAGATTGAGACGAATTCTATTAGATTGATTCCAACTTGTTTTGTTCCTTCTTTATCTCCATGAATAATAAATTTAGGGTAGTTTATAATTACATAATAACCTTTTTAATTTTTATTATTAAATTTTTATCACTTATTAAGATTCTATAACAATCAGATAATTATTCAGGTTAATATCGGTTATTTTGTCGATGTTCGTTACTTGAGTCAAAAATGAACCTGTTATATTTACAAATTTTCCATGTCGTCAAAAGTCCATTGTCCCCAAAATATAATTCAGGATTTAAATATCATATATATTCAGTAAATATTTGTATTTATAATTTTACATAACATTTGGAGATAAGAAATTAAATGTAGCGTTGATGGAGACAGTAGGCCGTACGTACGAATGAATGCAGATTTCGTTTCTTAGTTATATTTAAAGGCATGGAAACTAAATGATACATATGTATATTATAATTATAGGAAAATATATATGTTATATATGTTAAATAATTTCATTAATTCCAACCTTTATACATTTTATGTATGGCATGAATGAGTCATATCACTTTGATGGGGCCGAAGTCCGCACTTTCTCAAATGAAATTATCGTATTTACACATTATGAAGGGCATAATGGTATGATGTAAATAAAAAAATACAGAATACTAGATACAATATAAATATAATATATAACATATATAAATATATTTCCATTATAATGGACACCAAGATAGGTGGTATGGGAAAATTCAACAATCATCGTTTTGTGAGGCAGTTGTTCACCGTCCATAGAAACAGTATGTTCATATCCATTAGATGGAGGTGTGAGTAAGTGCAGTTAGAATATTTCTTATAAAAAAATCATGGTATATTTAGGATACTTGGGTTGTTATGTAATCAAATAATAATAATAATATCATTGGTAATTTTTGAAGTAAAATAAAGTAAATGAACTTTATAGAAGACGTTACCTCTAAATCAGATAACTTCTTTTTATTTGAGCCAAAAGGCTTTCTTGAATTTCCTTCTTCCCAAGGTAAGGATTATAGTAGGAAGGGAGGGATGTTGGGGGATTATTTTGGAAGATTTTTTATGAGCCAAGGGGCTTGAGATGTGTGAGTAAATGGCTATATGTGGTTGCCATTTATAAGAGAGAAGAGTGGCTCTTTAGGAAGGTCTTGAAATATAATTTTATTATAAATTGATTTTCGGTTTCAAATGGTAACAAACTAATTTATTTAAAATATAAGATGACATTGGGTTTATAAACTCTAAATAAATTGGTTTTATGGAAGTTTATTTCACAAAATTGTCCTTATATTTTTACTGTAACCCTTACTTAAAAACATTAACTGTTACCATGACATCTTGAATTTTCAAAGTATATAATAAATATATCCACTATAAAATGCCAATAGAACCATAAGAGGATCATTAATGACATTTGTAACATTATATAAGTCATTTTTATGATTCTTAGATTTTTATGACTATTATATCATTTTATAAATTAGTATTTGATTTAAAAACTCATTTATGTCAATTTTGATACTATGATGTAATTGATTTCTGTTAAAGTCAAAAAAACTTGATTCCTTAAAAAAGGCATTTTATAAAATTTAGTATGTAAATATCATCCGTAAAAGTCTTGGATGGCATCAAAATATTTAAATTACATTTATTTTAATATTGAAAATATCTTTTATTTGAATATTTTTTGAAGGATGTAATCAATGGATCAACATTGTGTCATAATTAAATTATATTATTTAATGTCTAAAAATTATAAATAAAATACCCTGATGTTGGAAATATTTTTATCTTTCTAGATAATCTTTATATTTTAAGAGATTAATTATATAAACCCATATAATTTTTTCAGTAAAAGATACATGTTTTTGTTATATTCCTCTTTACATTAAATTAATTCTTATAAAATGTCATTTTCACATCCAAGTTGCTCCATGGGGTCCTAAAATCGACCCAGGGATGACCATGGTTAAAAATATTTCATAAAATAGGATTATGACACATGTTACGGTAGTTTCATATTATTATAATATAATTTTATACCCTTGTTTACCTTATTTAACGTTTAACCATGGTATATAAAAATAATTACTGATGTTACTATTCATAATGTCAAAAAATAAAAGGGACCTATTTAAAAATGTTGGAACTTATGATTCCAAATATATAATCCATCTTTCCAAATTATAAAAAAATAATTTGTATTAATTAATTTAAAACTAATTCCCCCTGTGAAAACCAAAAAGAGGGTTTTTTAGAAGTAAATACTACCAAAAGATTGACAAGTGTTTATGTCCAATTTCAATGTGAAATTACATCCAAAGAAAAAAATTGTATTATATGTTAAAAATATAATCCATTTATACTTCAAAACTATTAAATAATGTGACTTATTAATATAAATTATCACGATGGAAAAATTTGTTTTCAATTAAAATTTAGCAAATTTATACAATTCATCAACACATTATAGTTATCGGAAAAATATCTAAAATTCATAAAAAGTAAATTTCAATGTCCAGAATATATATAAGAATATTATTATTTCAAACAGAACATATAAAAGAGAAAAAAGTATATTTAAAAATGGGTTTTCCAATAAAAGCAGGTAAAACTGCATTTTTTTTTGAATAATACATCCCTTATCCAAAAAATAAAATTTGTTCTTATATCCTATCGAAAAAACAAATAATATTAATTTAAAAAACTAAATTGAATATAAAACTGATACTTTTTATTAAATAAAATTCCATAAAGAGTGATATGATTTTATAAACACAATTATTCTCTTTTATATATGTTTTCAAAAAAAACACATACTTTATATTCAATTGGTTTTTATTTCCATTTATAAAAAATTTTGTAACTAATTGAGTCATTATTTAAACATGTGTAAACCATATTTAAAAATTCAATTGATACTATTCATTCCCTCCATCCCAATGGCTATGCCTTAACTATTGTTTAAAATAACAATATTATTATTGTATTATTTTTTAGTATAACTCAATGTTGTGTGCAATATAAGATTTCAGAGAAACACACTATTGAATATCATGTATGGTATTAGAAAAATCATACAATTTAATGTAAAATTAATATATTATTAATCAACATTAATTGAAATGAGAAGGTATTATTCTACAAATACCTGGGTCATTACACTTTTAATCAGAAATTCTTAATATTTTATTTTTAGGGAAATGAAATACTACAGTGTTTTGAATATGGATGTTGGATCACAGCTTGAAGCATATACCAAAAACATGTTCTATTTTTCATAGATTTAAATTCCTTATGTGGTTGTTTTTTGTCTATTAGAGTAAAAAAGGGTGAAGGTTTTTCCACTTATTATGGTGGTTCTGGTGAACTTTTTTTCATTAATGTTCTAAAAAATTATGTTCAAAGAGTTCGATCCTGTATCTATTTTCATCAAGTGATTAAAAACTAACTGATTCTATTTATTTTTTAGAAAGTAAATGTGAATGGATCTCAACACACAAATATTGGAAAGTTATTCCAAGTAGAGGGATAATACAGATTCACATCCTCTCTAAGAGGGTGGGGATGTCTCAGTGTGCAACAATGAGGAAATATTGTTGATGTTCTCAAAACTTGGTAGGAAAAAATCCATGCCTCCACCTTTATTTTTGGTGGTACACTATAGTGGACCCCCCCCATAATTTTTACCATCAATATGGTTAGCCCTAATACCACAATAACCATTATGGATACCTAATATAATGACTTTATGTATCCCACTTCTTATAACCACCATAGATGGATACCATAACTCCATATCATTCCCACTTCATTCCTCCATGATACCCCTACCCCCAACATTCTATCCTCACTTGATGCATCAATAAAATACTAACCCTCTAAACAATCCATATTATACCACTGCCTTATACCCTATAAACATTCCATATGATTAACGATTGAACATATGATCTTCAATTCTGATTGATGTTTTGTGGAGTTTATGACTTCTTTAATTTTATAATTTATGAAATTTATCTTCTCAAAATTTTTTAAATAATCTTTATCACCTGAAATAACTTTCTTCTTCTTTATAAATTTTCCTAATCTTGGAATTATTATTGAACAATTTTAGGATAATTTCCATCTTTATGTAAACTCACACAAATAACTTCTTTACCTTCACGTGGAATATTTTATTTTCCTTTTACCCCATCCTATTCCCATTCCTAATATATTTTAATCGTTATTTATAATTCTTTTAGACCGATAACGAACATATTATTATGAAATTTGATATAAAATTTTTATTTTTCACATGGATTATTTAGAGTTTTTTCCTTGTTATTGATTCTTTCAGATGAGACACTATTCTTTAACTTCTTGGATTCGGAATCCATGGTCTTCTTATTTTTATTTATTGAAATATTGTTGGGATTTTTTTTACAATATAATTTTTATTTCTTCCCATTTTTTCTATAAAATTCTTTAACAGCATACGTGGTTTTATTTTATAATCGTCTTTGGATACATGAAGATATGAGAATGTATCAATCTTGTAACAAATATCTTTGCCAACATTACATATATTTGCAAACTTTCCAAATCTATTGGCGGATTTCATATTTTTCTTATAATATATATGTTTCTCTTTAATATATATCTTACTCCCCCTTGACATGGGATCCCATTATTCAATTTTAGTTTTGGTATTATACCAATAATTCAACTCACAATGCCTGAATATGTTCCTTTACCATCATTGACCTGAAAAACATAGTCTTATTATATATCATATATCTTGTATTTTGGTCTTCCTCATAAAATTTTGGGTTCTTTAAGGGGATAAAGATTACACACACCTTTTAATATCCACCATAGTATTCATGTTATTCTTATTATCTTCATTATTTATCCGTACTTATATATATTTTATTTTTAAAACTGCACATTTCATCAAAATAGATCTAAGTCATCATTATAAAATGTCATGGATGGTACATCATTCTTCAAAAATGATAGAGACGTATCATTGAACAAATTCATGAAATTTTTATAACATTTTGAGGTCTTTCAACCTTTAAATCCCCAAATGATATTTTAGTTTAATACATTACTTTGTTCTTATTTTTTGAATTCTCAATATATGACTTCTCCAAATTGGCAATGTAACTCCCTGAGTTTTTGTGAACCATTTTCTTAAATAAATTAATTTTATTTTATGTATTACATTGAATGAAACAATATTTTTTACTTTATTTATATTTTATACAATGTTAATCTCTCACTGCGTATGACAACATCTTGTCTTACGCTACTGACAACATTAATTTTTTAATAAGCATCATTCTATTATTAAAATAACTTAAACAAGATAGTTAAAACATATATATTAAAATTAGTAATATTAATATAAATAAAAAAATTTCAAATATAATTTATATATAAATAAAACATAATGATAATAAAATATATAAATTTTGGTAAAGTCTTTATATGATTGAAAATAGAATTTTTCTCAAATGAAGTAATTTTTATGTCTTTCCGTAAAACATAATAAAATAAATTTTAGAAACATTCAGAAATTTAATTTGATCAAATAATCTTCATTTTTTGAATTATTAATGTAAAAATTATCTTAGGGTGAATTGTTGATATTTTTTTGAAAAACATCATTTTTGGATGAATAGTGAATGATACTAAATTTTAATTCAATACTGCGTTTTCATTTAATTTATTTATATAATAAATTTATATTTCAATTTGGATTTAAATTTTAATTAGATTCATTTTTTATAAATAAATTTAATTTAGTTAATTGGAAGAAATTTAACATTGAAATTGGATATGAAAACGTCCTAAAGTTGGAAAAATGTTTGCCTAAAAACCTATGGTTGCGACATGTCTATGAGATTAATTTTAAATTAATTTCTACCAATTATTTTTGTAGTATTTTTAAAAAATTGATTAATTGTTTTGAATAATAATAATTTAAAATTTAAAATATGTTCAACTAAAATTTTGATCAAAAATTTTAGTGAGTGTTATTAAAATTAATTACAATGATTAAGGTAATAGAATTTGTTTACTTAATGGTTAAAATTTAAACTTATGGGGCAAAAAAACTAGAAAAATGTATAAAATACATGGATGGAAAAATTTCATCAATGTAAACTCGTATATCTAATTTGAGAAATTATTTTAGGAAATTTATGTATAAGAGAACTCTAAATAGTGTTTACCATATTATATTTATATGAATACCACTTCTCTTCAATTATAAAAGTGCACTACCCCGTCACTTATTCACACCTCTAAAGCCCTATAGATCGGAAAAATAGTGCCCAAATATCCCCCAAATACCCTACCTTCATCCTATAATCCTCTATTTAGTAATAAATCCAACCATGGAAGCCCTTTTGTGCAAACCAAAAGGGGTTACCCAAGAAGAGGTGACATCCTTCCTCAAACTCCTTTTTTTTCATTCTCCACCCCTAAAATATTCTAATTACACAATTATATATTAACCAAGATATCCTCAATATACTGAGAAATTTTTATTCTAAGGGTTATAACTACACATAAAAACACTTCTATATAATGGGTAATTATGTTACCGATCTTGTGTACGACGAACTGCTGCCTCAGAAAACGATGTTGTTCAATTTTTTCCTTTACCACCCATTATGGTTGGAAATTATAATGGAAAATATATTTTTATATGATATATATATATATGAAATTTATGATATATTTATTCTTTACAAATTATTATATAAAATATACCTTTTTGATTTCCATTTTTTATAGACAAAATAACTTTGTCTGTGTACTTGTTGACTACCACCTCCTCAAAGCAATGCGTTTCTCTTACAATTTGCATGGAATGTGTTACAAATGGTTTTAGTTAACTAATATGATATATATGAAATCCTAATTCTAATTGAATTATATTATATACTTATACACACGCATGAATTTAATTTAATTTCTTTTCTTCAATGAGATAATAAAATATAAACATCATTCATGCATTTATATGACCTACTGCCTCCAGGAATGGTGTATTCCATTTTATTTTTCAATAGTTGATTATTATAACTAAATATATAATAATTGTATAAAATATTTATATTATTTTATACATTATATAAATATTTAAATCATGATCTATGTAATAGGACCGAGAAAAACAATTGAAAACATGTATGAAAAACAATGAAGATAATAACTGAATCACAACATTAACAAGGAATTATTAATAAAAGGGTAATTAATAGTCAAAATAAAATCATATATGGTAGTATAAATAATAATATTATTTTTTAATATATATAAAATAAAGTTATATTTATTATATAGTAGGTTTAAATAAGTATGAATAGTATCAAGACATATGGTAAGTGGATTTCTCATCTCACTTTTATTTCTTTGAGATTTATGTATTATTCAGAACTCGTTTGTTTTACATGGTGTATATGATGCCCCTAGATATATTATATGGTCCATATATATAAATTTATAGGTACTTTTATATCCATTTTATTATCTCTTATTCTTGGAGAATTACAGTTCAATAGTTACCAAATCAGTAAGGTAGTTTTGTTTCAATTTTCCTACTTTAAGACACATGTTTTAGTATGAACCTATACCCTTTTAAAAGGTGTATATATACTATGATTGGACATGATATTTCATGAATATATTTATTTTAAGGATATTAAAATCTTCATGTAATTTATTTTTCTTACATGGGGATTATGATTCAATGTTTCCATATGGTTATAGTTTATTGTAACAGTCTCATCGCTTATCGAGATTGTTTATGATTATAATTCCATTGATAAAATCTAATGATTTCTATCTCAATAAAACTCATGAATTTTTTAATCCTTTATTTATTAATGATTTATTCATGTACTAGTACCATTTTACATGCTTTCATACTCAATATAATTAGTAAATTGTTTAAAAAAATATTAATACATTTATATCGTCGGTTGGAAATGTGTTTTATTCAAAAAATAATGTTTTAAAAAAGCTTTTAAAAAAATGTATTTAAAATGATATTTTAATATAATTTTAAATAAAAAATTATCTTTAAATTTTTTTATTGTTTTCAAAGATTCATTTATATGTTTTCAAAGCTATTTTCAATGAAAAATGTTTTCGAAAAATGTTTTTTGTTTTAAAAATATTTTTTAAAGAACAAATGATATTTTACTCAAGAAATGTTTCTAAAATATAATTAAAAATAATTTTACATCCATGATAAAATCCATTGGTGTTACTTATTCATTTCATTTAAATTATCCAAATATTCATTCATATTCTTTCTCTGAATAATTTAAGTTTTAATGGTATAATGTTTTTAAAACCAATTTTTCATTCACATGCTATATGTTTATGAAAACCATTTATCTTTCATAGGTTATATGTTTATGAAAAAAAAATTTCTTTCATAGTTTACATACTTATGAATCCCTATTCTTTTCATGGGTTATGCTTTGATAAAATGATTAAGAAACCTCTCTCTTTTCTACTAGTTAGGACATGATTACATATATATGATACCCATTTCATTTCAAGGGTTATGATATGATTATTAATAATATTTTGGTACATGTATGTATGATTTAATTATGTGATGGGTAGTTTTTATATCTCCCTCCAATGTATTCGGTAAATACTTATATCTCATGAGATAAACACGGATGGAACCAGGAGTAAACTTGGTTCAATAAAGGACATTATCTGCTAAGATTCTCTTGGGAGTGAACCTAGAATAATATGATGGTCATTAGAGTGAACCATGAATACAAAGATGTTATGGGGGAGTGAAACTATGATAATAATATGGCATTGGAAGAAATACCTTTACTATTATTGAAATCATTTTATATTCCCATTTTTATGCAAAAAATTCCATGTCTTTTTCTTATATTATGCTTTCATGGATTATTATAATAATTATATTATGATTACTGCTTTATAAAATTCTAATATTTAAGACTAGATTAGTGTTTATAATATAGGCTATGTAGGGTATGATTTTATATAGCATGATCAAGTTCTCATACCCTTATGCTCATGTTTAGACTTATATACCTCCCTTGTTTACCCTTACTGAGCACCTGAGTTCACCCCTTTTTGTGTTTCCTTTCCCAAGGTTACCAAGATATGTATTAGGTATGAAGTGTCAAATAACAGTGGTTGTCATGAAAAACCTAGTGAGATATAATTTAGCTCATTTATTTACCAGTGTTTATGTTTTCATGTTTTCAAAGGCATCAAATTAATACAGTCTTTGGGTGTCTCTTTCTTTAGTGTATTAATTATTCCGAAAAAATGATACAATTTTAATGTATTAAAATTAAGTGTTATTAGAGTTGGTATAATGGAAAAAAGTTTAGTTAACATTTGGGAACTTGTATTATTAAACAATAGTTAGAACCCTAAGGAAATTTCCAAGGATATGTCTAGAGAAATTGGAAAGTACAGGAAAATGTCCTAGAATTTTGGAAAAGGATATAGTGACTAGTTTACTAGAGATAAGTCCTTTTCTATACACTAAAATTGGATGTAGATATGGAATAAAAGTATATAGTGGTAATGACCCTGAAAAAACTATATTTATATAGACTCGATTGGGAAATGGTGCATGATAACTAGTCTTGCTGCATGCCTGGTTGGAAACTCCTTAGGGATATGATTTGAAAATTTATAAGCTTTTTATGAACCATCATGAATGATTTAAATATAAGTTATCTATGAATAACCTTTCATAAACATATGGTTTCATTTATTAAAGAATGTTCCATTATCTATACATCAAATAAATGGTTTTTTCATGATTATGTGGTTTCTCACTATGATAACTTTTTTTGAATCTATTTTTTTGGGTTCAGTAAATGGATAGATACTAAAGGAAACACATCAAAGTCGAGTTTAGAAGGGATGTTGAATGATTTTTCTATTGAGCATCCAAATGATATCAGATATGAAATAAGAAATATCTTTTCTATGCTCACTTATCTTTCTAAAGCTATGGATCATATTGGACTTCCAAAAGATTAAAGAAGGGAACAAAAATCTATTGATTCCTTCATGAAGAAACATCCACCTTTTTTAAGCTGATATTATGACCCACTTGTTAATAAACAACGAACCTCTACCACTAAATAGGTATTCTCTATTTTACAGTATTGAGAACATGAAGAAATCATTCATGGATGTCTATCAGTTAGAAAAAGAAGTGAAACAGTGGTGGAACTATGAAGAATGACCATTTAGTATCAGGTTTTTTTTTCTAGAGGCGGTTTAAATCACCACAAGATGGTTCTACAATGGCTTCAAAAAACCATTTCTAAAATTGGTGTCAGCATTCAACACGTGGTTGTTCCTTCCATTTAGTAGAGATTTTAGGAACGTGTTGTGGCATTCATATTTCGTGGCATTTTTTAGATTTAACAATGTTTTTTCTTAAAAAAATAATTGAGATATAGGGGAAGTTTTTAACCATTACTAAAGTTTGATCTTTTCAAAAAATTCCACTAATACAGATAAAACCACCGCTATGTATTTTTTTTCATATTTAGCAGTGATTTTAATTGCCACCGCAAAAAATACTATAATACAGTGGAGGTTTGAACCACCACAAAAAAACTATATATAATGTCAGTTTAAATCGGTACTATAACATGAATTAAAAAAAACAAGCTACAGGTTCTATAGCCCCAGAACCTCCAACTAGAATAACCCAATAGTAACATAGAAAATTTTACGAGATCATCAAATATATTATCAACATACAAGGAAAACAACACATGTTATGTAACCTCCCGGTTCTGGAAGCCACCCAGATGCACCCCGTACCCAGTTGGTCACATGGCCTCAAGCGCATTTGCCCAAATTCCAGAGGATGCTGACTAGCAGCGAGGGACTTGGGTGTGATAGTGGGGAAACTATGCCCTCATTGGCTATGTATACAGTGGAAGAAAAAAAATACACAACAACAGAAACCGTAACCATCCATACAAGGGTAAACGATAAACACCAGAAGACTAATAGTAAACAACTGGAGCACACACACACATATATAAAATGATACATGATACATATGTATAGGAAAGAAACCAAACAAGTCACAATGATGAATAAAATACTAAACCAAAGTGACAAAGAAAATAGGTAAACTCCTCAGCATCAAAAGCCATAGCTTGGTCCCATGCTGTCGAGCTCCATACCAAGTCAAGTACATGAAGTAGAAGGGAGCTTGACTTTATCTATACCTGCAACAATATAGTTTGTTTGGGTCCAAAAGCATGGCCCAAATAGTGTTTGAGACAAGGTCCCTATAGGTAACCCCCCAAATATCTGTGCCTAATAGTCAGTGAATATATAACAAGTAAAAGTACAGGAAGCAGTAAATAAGAAAGCACATAGCAGCTACAATCCACAGTGTCTAGCATATAAAGTACACAAGTAACAGCCAATCAACACGTAGAACAGCAGGTAACCCCCTGGGAAGTTCTCACTGCCTAAACCTTATGGATCAACCTACAAGTACTAGAAACCCTCTAGGAGACACACATTGTCTCACCACTCTAACTTAGCTGATGAATAGAATCTCTGAGGAAGCACTCACCGTCAATTCCCCCTATAGTATCTTATCGTACTAAAGTCTCTCTGGGGAAGCACTCAACGTCTCATTCCCCCCGTGGCCCACATCGAGGAACTACAAACTCTCTAAGGGAATCAATCATCGTCAATTCCCCCTTTGGTCTCACATAGAATTAATAAGACAATCTAGAGAATCCCTTACGCCAATTCTCCCTATGGTCCATTACACTAGGTTCTCACAACACTCTGTAAAAAAAACATGTATAGCGCGCATATCGCCCCAAGTAACCCTCAAGAACTACATGGATATCATTCTAAGGTAAAACAGGATAACATTACAAAAATTCTATTATCCTGCAACTAGGTATAGGAATTGGAAAAATGCCTAACAGGAAAAAGATGCATGGAAAAACATCCAGAGCAGAGTAAAAATTACCCTATTCACAAGCATTGACCTCTACTCAAGAAATCAAGAAAAAATGGAAAACAACAGAGGCAAAAAATAAGAAACACACAATACCCCGTTCAATTGAATTGGTAGAATTTCACAAAATATTCAAAGACTTCTTACAGAGAGGCACACACCACTTACCTCGATGCTAGGAGATCGATATACTTGAACCACGATGATTGATTCTACTTAGAACGTCGAATATCTGAGAAAACGTCCAAAATGCTCAACCCACGAAATGTTGAGAAAGAGGAGGAATTGGAAAGCAATAATCTAGGAGAAGGAAGGGATTACCACTGTGGATCCAACGCAATTGACATAGGTCGATTCGGAGAACATACGGAGGCTCAAGGGCTCAGAGAAGTTCTGTGACCGTACGGGTTCTCTCGGATGAAGAACCTAAAGAAGAAGCGAGTTCTATCTGTTAGGCAAGATCCCAGTCCGTTTAATGAAAAAAAATAAAGTACATGGCATGTACTTCTAGGGTACATGGTGTGTACTTGGCCTTTCAGTACTCCACTTTAAGCGGCCTCCACATGGACCCTACACACCGTGTGTGTGGCCCGAACACGGCTAGCACACGGCCTGGTGCTGCATCAAAGTACACGGCGTGTATTTTGAAAATTTCAAAATTTTCCCGTTTTATCAAAAATGACCAGAACAAGAAAAACATGCCTGAAATGAAGATCCGAGTTCTTACAAACTTCCCCCCTTAATGAAATTCATCCCTGAATTTATTTAACGAGGCATAGAAGAAGAAACCCCGAACAGCACCGGCCACTGCGATCATACATTGGCCTCCCTCTCCCATGTCTCGTCCTGTAATCGCCCATGCTGCTATAACACCCGTAGTAGAGGAATAGACCACCCATAGAGAACCATTGTACTGTGATCTCCAATCTAGATATGATTCTTCTCAAACGATGAATCCTATTTGAACTAAACCTCCCCGGGCTGAAAGCCATGAGACAGGTTTGAAAAGTAACGTCAGAGCTGATAGACATGGAAGACGTCGTGCATGGACCGATACCTCTAAGGTAACTACAACCAATAGGAAACCAGACCAACTCTCTCCAATACCTCAAACTGCCCGAAGTTCCGCGATGAAAGCTTAACCTCTCTCCAAATCCTCTTGTGTCCCAACCATGGTGCGACACACAGGAAAACCTGATCCTCGACCTCAAACTCCAGAGGTCATCTCCACTGATTAGCATAAGACTTCTGTTGAGACTGTGTTGTAGCCATACTCTTCCGAATCAACTCTATCTGCTTTGAGTCCTTCTAAACAAGATGAGGTCCCAGTAAAACTGCCTCTCCTGCCTCTAGCCAACATAAAGGTGATCGGCATGGCCTACCGTACAAAGCCTCGTAAGGTGCCACCTGAATAGTCGCCTGAAAAATAATGTGGTAGGCGAACACTACAATAGGGATATGATTATCCCAAGAACCTCCAAAGTATATAAATAAATCTCGAAGCATATCCTAAAGCACCAGGATCATATGCTAGGACTGACCTTCTGTTTGGGGACGGTATGATGTACTCAAAAGTACCTGTGTACCCAAGGCCCTCTAAATCCCCTTCCAGAACCGAGAAGTATATAGAACATCCCTATCTGAAATAATGGAGTGTGGAACTCCATGCTGACGTACAATAACTCGGATGTATAGTTGTCACAGATCATCAACACTGAATGTCTCCTTGATCGGTAATAAGTGAGAAACCTTCATAAGCCTATCGATGACAACCCAAACAACATTGTTCATTCGAGGTGACCTCATCAATTCGGTCACGAAGTCCATCGCGACATTGTTCCACTTCCACTCCGGAATGGGTAACTACTATAAAAGTCCTTCTGGTCGCTGATTCTCCACCTTCACTCGCTGATAAGGAGAACACCCCAAGACAAAACCAGCAACATCTCTCTTCATACCTGTCCACCAGTACTGGTGATGAAGATCCTCATACATCTTGGTGGCACAAGGATGAACTTCCCAAACTGCGGAATGAAAATCCCACATAATCTCCTTGCGTATGTCTACTGTAACCCATACGCATCCCTGGAAACACAAGATCTCATCCTCGCCAA
Organism: Viscum album; assembly: GCA_963277665.1. NCBI lineage: Eukaryota > Viridiplantae > Streptophyta > Magnoliopsida > Santalales > Viscaceae > Viscum > Viscum album. The sequence continues at coordinate 33,082,621 of OY728153.1, forward strand.
CTATCCATCCAGGAAGAGGGTCCTCTCCTGACACACACTCCCACAGAACTAAGCCTTTTGAGTCTGATAGATGCCTCAACCGTACCCGATCAAGAAGTGTAGAGGTAACAACTACCGAAGATAGGTAAGTTAGTCCTTGTATGTTGTGCACCACCAGATGCATCTCAGAGAACAGATCCATAAGCTGCCACTCACTACTGGCCTCCTGAACTTCTTGTTTCTGAGTTCTCCTGCTCAACGCATCTACCACTGTACTGCCCTTTCCCAGCATATAGGAAAGCTCGAAATCAAAAGACTGAAGATACCCGACCCACCTGCTCTATCTCAGATTCAAATCACGCGGAGTGAAGATGTACTTTACACTCTTGTGGTTGGTGAAAACCACAAAGTGATCTCCTATAAGGTAATGTCTCCAACATCGCAAGGCATGAACAACAGCTGCCAACTCCAGATCGTGCATCGAGTAATTCCTCTCATGTGTCCTGAATTGTCGAAACCTGTACGAAACGAATCGATCTCCCCAAATAAGCACAACACCCAAACCGATAACTGAAACATCACAAAAAACAGTATAGTTGTAACACCCGAGATTTTTATGGGAAATATTTTATTGTTATGTTATATAAATCATCAAAGGAATCTTTTACTACACAAAACACTAGCTTGGATTTATTTACACGCAATCTCAACCTTCCTCGATAGCTTGCATTGTAGGCAATACCGAGTTTCACTAAACAACGATATGCTATTAAAATATTATATAAACTAGCCGTTACGAATAGTAATATCCAATTTTTGAAATTTTATAAATTTTATATTTCAAAATGGACTTAATTTTTGGATTTGGAATATCAAAATTAGCCTCGGGTGAATTTTTGGTATTTTTCTGAAAACATTCAATTTTTGATGAATAGTGAAAACACTAGGTTACTATTTAAAAACTGACTTTTTATTTAAATAATTATTTGTTTTAATTTAAATTTATTTTAAGTCAAAATTGATAAATAATACCTATATAAGTTCAATGTAATTCATTTGTGTCATTTTATAATAATTATAGATATATAAAAATTTTATTGAACTTTTCATCGCCTTTTACCCACCACCTAGGAGAGTTAGAAAATTTACAGAAAACTTAATTTTACCGCTTCTGTGAGTGGAATTTCGAAAATCTGAGATCCACGGTTAATATCAAGGACTAAAATGTGGTTCAATGAGATGAAAATAATTTTTGGTGAATAGTAAAATTTTACTTTTATTCACCACGATTAAAAGTAAATAGGGTAATTAAGGGTTAAAATGATATTATTATTATCCTAACACATGTAATAATTCTATTGGATAAGTTTAATTCGACCAAAAACAACCTTAGGAATAAAATATGACCATTTAGGACCACTTGGATTAGATTTGGACATTTATTATTAATTTATTTAAAGAAGGGTTAAAATAGTTAAAATCAATGTTTAATAACTAATTCATTTTTAATATAGGGTTATACATATGATAAATTCAACTATAAAAATTCAGTAGAAAGATAAAAATACTTCCTACATAATGGTATTTTAATTATAATTTTTAGACATTAAATAATTTAATTTATTTATGACACAATGATGATGCAGTAATTATCTTATTAATGAAATATTAACATAATTGATGTTATAAATACCCAAATAAATGTAATTTGATACTTTTTATGAATTACACTAATTTTCTAGGTGAATATGACATGTTAGTATCTATTTAATTTACTTTTTTCGAACTTATGATGCGGTTATGATTTTCACAAAAACCTATTACCAAATAGTGTCAAAATTGACATAAAATTGTTTTTAAAAAAATTATTATATTATTAATTGTTATTTTATTCCTAAAAATCTATGGTTCATCCAAATGACTTATATATGGTTATATATATTAATATTTAACAACTTGGGGTTCGTTCGGCTTGTTATAGTATGTTTATTAAGCTTGTAGTGTAAGAAAACAAGAAGACACAATAAAAGTGAAATTATTTAACTTAAAGTTAAATCTAAATGATAAGGTTAAAATAGAAATCTAAAACTATCTAAATTCTATTTTATGAGATTATTTCGACCCATTACCACCTTAGAGACTAAATAAATTAATTTGGAGCTATTAAAAACCGAATATGACTTTATTATAAAATAATATTTTAAGTTATTCCTACAGTTCCCCGCTCCTCCCTTATAAAAGGGCACTTCCTCCCTCTCCTCCTCACACCACTTTGAGACTTCAAGCTCGGCCAAACCCTACCAATTTTTCTTCTACACTTCCCTATAAACATCCTAGAGGTCCTGGTCTTCGTTAAAGTCCATCTTTAGTTCCCTAAGAGGAGATTAAGAAGAGGCGCTTCAAAGAAGAGGTAATGTCCGTTACAGATTATTTCAACATTATTTCCTATTCTACTTCTACTTATTTAGTTGTTTCATTATTAATTAATAAAATAAGTATCACTCATATACTGATATGTTATTATAAATATGAAACATCCCTATTTCACCTTCTATCCATCCTACAAAAAATGAAATCACCGCGTGTGCATACTTAAGGAATACCATCTCCACGCCGTGGTGTAATCTGTTTTCCACCACCACCTTACTTGGATGGGTATAATGGTGTAAAGAATAACTATATATTATTATTGTAAATTGATTTCGATTCTGAAATAGTATACATACACTTCAATACAATTCCACAATCATGGGAACGATATCCTCGCTCGTGCGTACGTACGGCCTACAATCTCCACGATGTGATGTGACTCGTTCTACATGATATTCATTTCATAATGATTATATAAATAAATTGAATGAATAAATATGATATAAATTACACTAATACCATTCTGAAAATGAGGTATCTATAACCTAAAAATAAGAATAAGAATTTATTCAACAAAACACGCATAAGAACAAAAAAGCAATAAACACCTGAATAACAAGTAGCAATGAAATATTACTAATAAGAAGCAAAGAATATGAACATATATGATATCATAACAATGTGTAAGATTTTGGAATAAGTCAATAAAATTATTTAAATCATTATACAGGAGGTTCGGACATGTACGAAGCAAATCGGACCTAAGGTAAGAGAAAATCTTGCAATCTCATTTTTATCCGAGATTGTTTATATTTCAGAATTTACTCGAGAATATTTATCATCCACATCCATGTTTCCTAAATATGTAATATTATTTATATCCTCCTACAATTTTTTGAATCCAATTTTACCCTTCGGTGAGTTTTTAGTAAAAGATATGAAAGGAATCTTTTGTCATTTTTATTACGAGGTACTTTTTGGCTTTTTCAGCCAAAGTACGAGAAGAATGTTTTTTTAACTTATACGGAATGAATGGACATTTAGAACATTATTTCCATGAATATTCCTTTACAATTTTTCATGTTTATTTTTAATCAAATTATTTTAGTTTAAAATTATATGAAATTTTAGGAATGGAAAATGTTTTTTAAGTAGAAAGGATATTTTCCTCAAGAATAGAGTTCAAGCATTTTATCAAAATTATTTTCCATATAAGATAATATAGGGTTCTGTTTATATCCCTATTTTTAAATTGATTTGATTATGTTATGATGGAATTAATTTTATGATTTCCTTTTTTCTTACATGGATTATGTTATGATGTCATGAAGTTTAAGAATACCATTTTTATTACATAGGTTATGCTATGATATATGATATATGATTTTTTTGGCACACATAAGAATGATATCATTATGAGATTTGTGGGACCTATATCTCCCTCCAATGCATTGGGTAATGACTTATATCTCATGAGATAGACATGGACGGAATGGCAGGTTAATCCAGTTCAGTGATATAGGACTGAAATGAGGAGTGAACTCGGTTCAGAAATGGACTTTGTCCACTAAGATAGTCTTGGCAATGAGTGTTGACAACTAAGAAATGGTTCTCTATGATTATGTGTGTATGCCAAAAAGTTTCATGTTTTATGTTATGATTATTTATTTATCCCATGTTATGAAATTATGATCTCTTTTGTAGGTTAAGATTTCCAAAATGTTATGATATTATGAATATGATTGATATTTCTTTTGTTTACCCTTAATGAGCATTCGAGCTCACCCTTTTGTATGTTTTCTTTCCTGAGGTCAGGAATAGGGTTATTAAGTAGGATATTCCAAAATGGACTCTAGATATGATGAAATAAATGAGAGACAATGTAGATGATTTATGAACCCGTTGTTTATGTTTCCTAGTTTCTAAAGACACTATACCTATATGGCCCTACTATGGTTTTGTTATATGTTGTAATAAGTATGCTTCAATTCTGAATTAATAAAAATGTATGTAAAGTATGGGTCCTTATAATAGCTCTTGTATGGCTCTGGCAAGACTAGTATCGGTGCTAACGTCAACCTTCTCTTCTGCACTTGAATGGCTGACTCACTAGAGCCTGACCATAAGAACTTCACCCCCCTTTTGGTAAGACCTGTCAGTGGTGCTTCTAGGCGTGAAAAGTTTTGAATGAAGTGTCTATAGTATCCATCCAGCCCTAAGAAACTCCATTCCTCAAAAACATTTTTCGGCTGCTCCCAGGAAACTACAACTCTCACTTTCTATGGGTTCACAGATACTCCTGTCTCTAAGATGACGTGACCCAAGAAGTGAACCTGATCCATCTAGAAGTGGCACATCGAGTGTTTAGAATAAATCTAATGGTATCTCAGTGTACTCATAATGATCTAAATATGGGTAGCATGGTCGTGTCGAGTGTGAGAGTACACCAAGATATCGTTCACGAAGACCATGAAGAAGGAATCCAAGTAAAGATGGAACACTCAGTTCATCAATGCCATGAAAACTGCTGGTGCATTTGTGAGACCAAACGGTATAACCGTATACTCATAGAGACCATACCTGCTTTTGAAGGATGTCAGAGGTATATCTGATGGTCGAAATCACAACTAATGATAACCGGACCTTAAATCGATCTTCTAGAACACCTGGTCTCCCCGAAGCTGATCGAAAATATCATCAATCCCCGACTAGGGATATCAGTTCTTGACCATCAACTGGTTCAACTTCTGATAATACACACAGAGCCTAAGGGTACCATCTGCCTTCTTCTCAAACAGGACAAGAGAACCCCAAGGAGAAGTACTGGGTCGGATGAAAGCCTTTTCCTGCAACTCCTCCAATTGATTCATGAGTTCCTGAAACTCAGGTGTTTCCATCCTATAGGGAGGAATGGACACCAGTGTCGCTCATTGCATGAGCCCAATATAGAAGTCTACCTCATGCTCCAGAGGAAAACATGAGAAATACTTTGGAAATACATCTCTGAAATGATCCACCAGCGGAGGAAACTCCAACTATGAAATCCCCAGATCATCCATAAAAATTCTAGCATTCTGGGTTGTAACCCTTCCTAGCCCATGATGCTCAAATCTTTCTCGACTCGCCTGACCATCCCATTCACCTCTATGAAGAATAGATTCACCCTCTGGTGAAATTAAACTCACCTTGCGGTGATAACAGTCGACGATTTCTTGGAAGGGAACCAACCAGTCCATCCCAAGAATGACATCATAGCCTGTCATCTCTAGGACATAGAGATATCATAAGAAACGATACCCTGAATCCTCGAGGGGGAACCCTATGCACTGACGTACACTAGATGTCCTCATCTTCAAATGTGTGTCTAGTGTCAACAAGTCAGTAGAAGAAACGATACAGAGCCCAAGGAACTCCACAACAAAAATAGAGATAAATCTTTGCGTAGCACTAGTATCGAAAAGAGCTGAAAATAAAACTGAGGCTACAAAGATTGTACCTCGAACTGTAGAAGGTCCGGGATCCTAGTCCTAAAAGGTCTACTCCACCGCAAACGTCTGGCCTGCCCCACGGCCCTGTGGCCCTGCCTGACCACTCTGAGCTGATCCTCCCTGCTGACGATGAAAGACTGGTGACTGACCGCCATGGCCTTTACCTCCACCTCGGCCCGAATGGCCAAAAGAACTCCATTTTCCCAAATGGTGAGAAACTGGTGGTTCATCTCTTGAACGAGGAGTCACGGAAGAACCCCTGCCACCATATTTTGGTGAGAAAACCTAGAAGAAATGCTGTAGGTGACCCATATTGCTGCAAGATCGGCACTCCACTGGATCTCTCTTGCACTACGGCCTCGTGTGCCCTACCCTTTCACACTGGTAGCATACTACCTAGCTACCTGAAGATATATCTCTCCTCCTCGGATCCCCGTGTGTAGACTCCCTACACCACTTCATGATTTCAAATGGAGGAGTACTAGCTCTGGAAGCAGAAGCACCCTGGCTCGCTGCTCCAGAGTCTCTCAGATTATGCTCCGCAATTAGTGCCTGGTTAACGATGGAAGTGATGGAAGTCAACAGGAAGATATTCTCCTACGAGTGGATCTCCTTCCCAAGACCATCCAAAAACGTCTTTTTTAAGAACATCCCATCTCCACCCTGGAGTGGTGTGAAATGCTACATCTCAGTTAAAAGAGAGGAATACTCCATAATAGAAAGAGTACCCTACTCTAGACTTATGAAATCCCGGGATCGATCGGCCCCAGGGTCTTCGGGTAGAAGTAGTCGTAAAACACATGCTGGAACTCCTCCCAAGCCATAACCTACTGATGACTCACCTGTGAGATCACATCCCACCACCTCTTGGTAGAGGCTCATACCATATAGGTAACGAACTTCAAACACCTCTTTGGAAGGGTTTTTAGATGCTCAAAGATAGTCAGCATGGCTTCCAGCCATGACTCTGCATCCTGTGGTCCTCCTTCCCCAGAGAAAGTGGGAGGATGCTGCTGTTGGAAAGCCCGTGTCAAGTCTGCCATAGTCGTGCGAGGAGGCAGTGCTCCCTGAAAGGTCTACATCATCCTCATAAATCCTTCCCTAAACTGCGCATCAGCACCTGCAATTGGTATGACAGTCGGTGCCAAGGATGGCATGACTGGAGGATCGACAGGGAATCCCTGATCAACCATATCTGGCGTCTAATCACTATCCTGCAATTGACGTACAACTAGAGGACGTCTCAGAGGCATAGCTCTGAAAGATCAAAAGCACACCTTAGATCAGTAATATCAAGGACATAGAACAAATGAGTAAATAACAGAAACAGGAGAAGGAAAAACTCATGTTTTTCAAAACACGACTACACGGTGTGTGTAAACTCTACACATCGCATACTTAACTCTATCCACCTACCCGAGTCTCCTTGCATGGCTAACCCACATGGTCTTCTTGACCTGAGACTACACAGTATGTTCCCTATGGACACGACATGTAGTAGACAAGGTTTTAACAACCTGTGTTGTTGGTGACAAGGCCGGGTACACAGATGACCCTCACACAGCGTGTTCCGAACAAACACGGCGTGTATAAGAGGAGATAACATCACCCCGTGTTGTTCATGACATGACCCGGTACCTAGAACAAGACCACACAGTGTGTTAATACAAAACATGATGTGCATTACATGATATTACCCGACCTGTGTTGTTAGTGACACAACCAGGTATACGGCTCACTACTACACGGCAAGTACCTATCGTACACAGCGTGTTCCTAGAGATTTTTCACAACTTGTGTTTCTGCTCACACAGTCAGTGACACGGTTTAAAAACCACACGGCATGTATATATAAAGTAAATGCCATGTATTCTGGGTTTTTTCTGGGTAGTAGCTTTGAAACTGCACCGAGGCCTAGAAAACACTGAAAAACAAGCATGAAGGTGCCAAATTCCGATCTGTAAGGGCCCATACTCCCCCTGAATCAAATCTTGGCATCTCCTACATATCATATATATGGGATAAAAGACAATGATCCACCACGTTTCGATTCATGATGGGCCATATCACGTCAAGAACCAAAATTTGGAATTCATTTAAGTAAGGTATAATAAAAACAAACAATCTATCAAACTGTAGGTATTCTATCAAACCATCTATCACAACAGCATGCATAATTTACCCAATGTCTCTCATAATAACTTGAAATTGCTAATGCGCCCTGGATGGCATGGCAGGAAGCACGACATGTTATTTATAACAAGTGCCTATATGATGCATGAGATGGCATACCCTCATCTCATCGGGTTACAATAGAAATAGAACCACAATATCCACAACAATAACAACCCAAAGCATGTGAATCACTCTAGATGAAATCAGATCTACTATAACATAGAAAAACCAGAAAACTATAATAAGTGAGGTGGATTGGCTTTTCCCTTGTACATGGGTTAGCTACAACTGAGAAAAACTTAATACCAAGTACCGAATCCATCCTATCCCTAGATAAAGGATCCAAACAGTAAATTGAGAGAAAATAAACCCTGTAATACCACTTTGTAACATCCTGTTTCCGGAAGCCACCCAGAGGTGCCCCGTACCCGGTAGGTCATATGGCCTCAACCTCATTTCCCCACATGCCAGAGGCTACCAACTAGCAGCGAGGGCCTTGGGTGTCATAGTGGGGAAACTATGCCATCATTGGTTGGGTACACAGTGGAAGAAAAAAAAAATATACAACAACATAAACCGTAACCATTTGTATTAGAGTAAATGTTAAATAGCAGAAGACTAACAATAAACAACTGGATCACTCACACATATATATAAAATGATGCATGATACATATGTCTAGGACATCATAAAAAAGTTAAAATTATGAATACAATACTAAACCAAAGTGAAAAATAAAATAGGTAATCACATCAGCATCGCAAGCCAAAGCTTGGTCCCACGCTCTCTAGCTCCACAGCAAGTCAAGTACCTGAAGTAGAAGGGTGCTGGCCTTTCTCTATACCTGCAAAAATATAGTCTGTTTGGGCGCAAAAGCATGGCCCAAACAGGGTGTGATACAATTTCCCAGTAGGAAACCAGCTGAAGATCTGTGCCTAACAGTTAGTGAATACATAACAAGTAAAAGTACTGGACGCAGTTAACAGGATAGCACACAACAGCTACAATCCACGGTGTCTATCATATAAAGTACACAAGTTACAGCCAATCAACAAGTAGAACAATAGGTAACCCCTGGGTAGTTCTCACATCCTAAACCTTATGGTTCAACCTACAAATACTACCAACCCTCTGGGAGGCACACACAGTCTCACCCCTCTGGTTCAGCTGAAGAATAAACTATCTGAGGAAGCACTCACCGTCAGTTCCCTCTATAGTCTCATTTCATACTAAAGGATCTCTGGGGAAGCACTCAACATCTCATTCACCCTGTGGCCCGTGTTGAGGAAATACAGACACTATAAGGAAGCACTCATCGTCAATTACCCCTTTGGTCTCGCATTGAATTAATAAGACACTCTGGAGAAGCCCTTATGTCCATTCTCCCTATGGTCCACTACACTAGGTTCTCATAGCCCTGTGTAAAACAAACATGCATAGTGCGCGTATTTCCCCAATTAACCGTAAATAACTACTTGGCTATCATTCTAAGGTACAATAGCATAATAGTACAATAGTTACACTATCCTACAACTAAGCATGGAAACCAGCAAAATGCAAAACAAGAAAAACATGCATGTCAAAACATTTAGAGCACAGTAAATATAACCCTATTCACAAGCATTGACCTCTACTCAAGAAATCAAGAAAATAAGGAAAACAACACAGGGAAAAATAAGAAACAGACAATACCCCTTTCAAGGGAATTGGTGTAATTGCAAAACATATTCAAAGACTTACTACAGGAAGGCACAAACCACTTACCTCGATTCTAGGAGATCGATATACTTGAACCAAGATGATTTATTCTCCTTAGAACGTTGAAGATCTAAGAAAATGTACAAAATGATCAACACACAAAATCTTGAGAAAGAGGAGGAATTGGAAATAAAAGATCTAGGAGAAGGAAGGGCTTACTGCTATGGTGCCAACTCAATCGACAGCGGTCGATTTGAAGAACGGACGGAGGATCGGGGGCTCGAAGATATTCTGCGGCTGTACGGGTTCCCTCAGATGAAGAACCTGATGAAGAAGCGAGTTCTGTCTGTCAGACGTGACCCCAGTCTGTTTAATAAAAATAATTAAAGTACATGGCGTGTACTTCTGGGGTACACGACGTGTACTTGGCCTTCTGTACTCTACTTTATGTGGCCTCCACATCACCCCTACACACCGTGTGTGTGGCCGAGACACGACCAGCAAACAGCCTGGCACTACATCAAATTACACAACGTGTACTCATAATGTACATGGTTTGTATTTTAAAAATTTCCAAAATTTCCCTTTTTCTCATAAATGACCAGAAAAGGAAAAACATACCCGAAACAATGATCTGGGTTCTTACATGTTAAAACTAAAGATTCAATTTATGTTAATTCTAACAAAAATATAAATAATCATCCCATTGACCAAGGAAAAAAACATGTTGAATGAAATATTATATTTTTTAAAACATTGAAAGATTCAAATAAGACAGAACACATTAAGATAATCAATAACAATTAATTACATTGAAATAACAAATAATACATTTCACAATACATTGAAATAATTAGTAAATTTCTCAAAATATTATTCATTGAAATTATGTTGATTCTTTAAACTATTACACAACACATTTATAAAGGAAACATATATTTAATACATTTAAAACTGGCTATAAATATTCAATGTAATTTCATTAAAATGAGGCTGCACATGTTAAAAATAAATCCACCAAAATTATAAACAAGATAAATTAATATCAAATAAAACCTCTCAGTGTAGAAAATTCATAGAGTAACCTATAAAAAATACATCAAAATGAGATAGATAAATATCAGGAATGGAAATGGGTATAACACATTATTATCCAAGAAGAATGAAAGTAGGTCTCAATCATGAAACAAATAAAAGAAAAAAGAAGAGGAGATCCCAACTCCTGATCCCTATGTATGACCACCAAACATGGTTGGTGCCTCCACATACTTCTAGGTTCCACATATACTGGGTCTACTAAGGACACCATCTACTAGTTATCTATATAAGAAAAAAATCATTCATGCAAATCCCATGCATGTGTGAGTATAAACATAGTTAGTAAGGTGCCATGAAAAATAGTTAGGACATAGTAGAATATAATAGTCACATCATCCTATATTTAAAAGTGAGACAAGAAACTAAAAATCATATATGATCATAAAGAAATTTCAATCTATAGAGCCAGTTGAAACATAGCATACAAACACATGGGTATAAAACACATACAAAGGGAACCCATTGTCCTTAACCCATATAAAATATAAGAATAAGACAAAAAATACATCCATTGGACGTACTGATACATGAAAAATCCCTATCCACTAATCATTTCCCCATGATGAATGTTTATTTTCCCCCTCTCCATCTCTATCTATAATTCCTACTACCGAAACCTATAAGACAATTATATTGAAAATTAATCAATATTGTATATTTATATTTAAAAATAAAACCAATCAATGTTTGTGAACTAAATGATTTTGATGTTGTATGATTGACCTTATCACTTCCAGTAATCAATTTCAATCCCCATTTTCCTACCAAATACCTCAGATATTAATAGTCCCAAACCCATATGGAACACTCGACCATGATTCTCCTTCCCATGGACATTACCCACTGGGTTATCCTAGGAGACTAAGTAGGACTGTGTAGGATTGGCATCCCATAGTTCTTTGATTTTTACCTATAAATCAAATATCATTCATTTTTGAAGCAATATATATTAACATAATGAAAAATGATAATAAGTTATTATAATGAAAAATGAAATCAAACCCCAACTTCTTTGGAATGCTCATTAACAAAACTCCCATTAGATTTTATATGAATATTCAACCACACTTCTGTTTGGGATGATTGGTTGCCTAAACTATGTGACTGCATTAAAAAAATATAAATCAACAATTTAATATATCAAAAAGATAACATTGTCTAATAAATATTTAAACCAATGAAGAGATTACCAGTGTCCATAGGCTTATAGAAAAACTCTTTGACCATGTAGTGTGAGTATAACACTTCCTCATTGGCATTCACACTATTTAATAAAATAAAATTATTTTCAGAACATATATTTACAAAAATTTATGTAGAAAAAAATATAAATGATAACAGATTAATAGTATAAACAAACAAAATATACATGACAATGATAATGAATTACTACAATAATAACATAATTGGTTGATAAATGAGTGAATAATCTCACATAAAATCATTTTATCCTTAAATAATTCAAGCTTCCTAGAACATCATTAATTCATCTATTTCATCAAATCTTGCAAGACTAATATTTTCCATATCATGATGGAAAAATAATTCCACTTCTTGCTATTTATGTGACTCAATGTGAGAGGTAAAATCTTCCACTTCATCACCCATATCACACAAGTCTGTTTGTTCTACGTGAGAAACTACACTGATCCCTTCATCCACGACATCATTCAAAAAATATACCGTTTACTATTGCGATGATAATATATAAGGGTCACGTATTTCTTGGTCACCATTATTCATCAAGTGAGATTAGTTCATAGAAGTAAATTTTAAGGAATCAATTTTAATACCCCATATAATATCCACCCAATTTCATTTGAATTAAAAAATAGGAAAATATTTGTGGTAGTTTAATTAGATAATATAAGTTAAATTTACATAGTATTACACTTTTGAAAATTTAAATATTCCACTATTATTTGTTTTCAATCCCTCATCATGATCAACTGTACGGAATCTGAATCCATTTATATTGTAAGCATCAAACTTTCTGTCTTGTTTCAGAGGACCTAGAGAAAGACAATTCAAATATTCTGACAACACTACTTGAGTATCAATATCAATGATATGAAAAATTTAATATACATTATTATATCTACAAAATATATATATCAACCTTATATCTAAATTGATTGAACAATTTATGAACTTACACGTCATGAAAACCCCCCTAATAGATCTTTATTAATAGATTTTGGTATATCGTTTTCATTTTTTTTCCTCTCATTATTCTCTTTGTATGCATCCATAACACTTCAATAAATGGATATAAAATTTCACTATTAAATAACAAATATCCATGTGCCTATAATAATTCCATTTCTGTTAGCGTAACATTTTAGCTCCTCCAAACCAATCAGCCAATAATAGGAAAGATTTTTGATTTCCCATGTATTTCAGATTGAGTCGATGTGTCATCAACACGTCCGACTTGATTTAATCTTGTCTCAATATCATCCAAGTATCTATAATAAAAGGTAAGACAATTCTCTTCTAAATAGAAATAAGAAATTGATCCTTCAAGTAGAAATTTATTTTTCACATATGACTTCAAAAGCCCAATATATATGTGAATTAAAATAAAAAAAACATAATTATGTATTTAATGAAGAGAATATAAATTTTTAGTGAGATAAAAAAATATAAATAATGTACCTCTCAATTGGATACATCCATCGATAATGTATGGGGCCTCTTAATTTAGCTTCCTAAACCAAATGCACAGTTAAATGCATCATGACAGTAAAAAATGACAGGGGAAAGATCATATCCATTAACCAAAGTATCCTTACAAATATCTCCTAAGGGTTGTAAAGATGAAATGGATGTAAATTTTTCTCACATAGTTGTCTGAAAATGTGTAGAATTGGAGTATAATAACAGTAATGTTTTAAGGTAATAATGTACACAATGCCAATGACTGTAACTTCTATAAAAAACTTGTGAGTCGTGTATTTTAAATCCACGTAACATATGATGGTTTAAGTCCACACACCTTGAGATGTTACTTTAATACCAATTATAAACATTCCCATGTCTTAAAATTCGATGGAATATATCTTTATCCTTATTTTTCATTGAAAAAATTGTCAGGCCATACATTACATTATCATATGGCCATATATCATGATTTATGATCATTGATTGTTAGTCTTTCTGAGCATTGAGATGATCCTTCTTATTTCCCGACTCACTAAGAAATGTAAATATCAAATTTTCAAAAATATTTGTCTCAATATGCATCACATCAAGATTATTCCACAAAAAATTAAACTCCCAGTATGGATGTTTGAAGAATATATATTTTTTCATCCATTATTGAGTTTCAATTTCACTTGACGGTGCACTTAGAACTCATTTCCCACTGTCATTCAAATGATTCTACTTACCCAATTTTGTTTCAATATTTCAAGTTGTGCCAATATTTCAAAACCTATTAACAACTTTGGAGGTGGTCTACGATCAATGAAACCATATAATTTGGAATTCTTCAACCAAAATCTATGAGATGCATCAAGAAATATTTGACGAGACATGGAGAAGAATTTTCTACTATGATATAGATGTCTGGGATCCAAATAAATGTTACAAACAAGACAAGCCAAACCCATTTAAGTGTTCCAACTAGCTAAATTCCCATGTTCAGGGTAGTCCCCAATGGTCCACATTAGAGTAGCTTGCATTTTGAACATTGTTCTAGAAGATAAATGATATGTATCAATGTCGTTGCTCAATATGTCATGTAATTATTCAATTAATGGCTTCAAGTATAAATCAATATCATTTTGAGTAATTTTTATCTAGTAATAACCATCGAAATGATAAAAGACATTTGATGCATACACATCCATAGAGGCAGATTGTTAGGGATCAAAACAACCGGCCAAATTCTATAACTTGTACTCAAAGTCCCAAATGGGTTGAATCTGTCAACAACTAATCCTGATCGAACATTCATAGGATCAGATGAGAAATCTGGATGTAATGAATTAAATGTCTTCCATGATTGTGAATCTCTTAGATGTCACAATAACCCATTATTGTTATTATCTACATAATTCCACATGATGTGTTTGGAATTTTTTGTTGACATGGATAATATTTTCAATCATGGCATCAAAGTAAGGTAACTCAAAACATTTGTAGATGTGTTCATTTATTCATTTTCATGGTATCATATTTATTTAGACATCAAACCACACCCATAGACTTCCATACAGAAGAAGAAACTTTCTTGCAATCCTGTCTTCTTGAATCCTCTCTCCAATAAAGCATACAATAATTGAGACATACTTGAATTTTTGTATAATTCAAACCATGATTATTAACATCTTTTTTCATATAATTAAAAGACTCAGGGATATTTGCTTCATGAAATGCATCAGGAAACAATTCCAATATCATGGAAATCGACTTATTTGTAATTCCACATTGGTATTTGATATGGTACAACTTCAATAGAAAATAATGTTTTGAATATTTCATACATCCACCATAAAACGCTTGATCTCCATCATCTAATGAAACATGAAACACATATTTATATTTATTGATGTTTGCTTTTACAGTAGTCTCTATAGAATAAAGACGAGGATTCAATAATATTTTATAATCTTGATCTGGTTGTGCAACAATATCAAAAACATCACTTGTCACATTGTTATTTGTAGCACCCTCAAATGGTTGTTCTGACATGTTTTGTTGTTGATTTTTGTGTCTTTAAATGTAAAATACATCATTTATAAGGTCTTGAATTTCATTTTCCATTATCGATGAAGTTGGGAGATCATTCTGTTGATTGACATCAGTGATCAAACTTTTTGTAATGTTAGATTCTCGATGCCAAATCCCAAAATTATATATAGTAGGGAATTTATTCCATATAAAGTGTTCATACAAATCATCTCTCTTCAACCAATTTCTAATATTAGATTTAGTTCATGGGAATCTTATTCTCCCATCAACAGATCATTTAGAAATTAAAAAATCTAAAAACTCCTCCAAACCCTTAGCATACTGAGGTGTGTTCCTCAGTAATGTGATCAAACTTTTTATCCATATATAGAATAATGAAACTACACATTATTAATATAATATTTAAACACATAACTATTACTAAATAGGAAAATATATTCATATATAAAATTGAAAAAATATGAATATGTTAAATATGTTTTTCCTATATAAATACACAAGATGGGATCGTGAATCAATTTTCATGACATTGCGAGTTTAATAAAAAAAATTATAAATAATTATATTTATGAAGGGATCAATAATTTTAAAAAAATATCCTTGAGGTTAAATACTTTTGAACTCTATATATGTTTTTTTGACACTTTAATCAACTGAATACCATTTTAAAATTACAACTACATTAATTCATTTATATTTCATGAAATAAATATGTACTAAATATGGTGCATGAACATGGACCTCATTATAGTGATAGAGGAGATGAAAATTTAAAATAAAAAATTCTATATGAACATTATATTCCATAAAAACCCAATCATAACAAAAAAATATAAATAACGACAATCCCACAACCATGGTAACTAGGTCTTACCATCGAAAATGTTTTCATGACTCACCTATAGATTGTCTATCATAGGATTCAATAATGTCTTAAGATTCACCTCTTCCACCTACCCAATTTATAAGATGAACGAAATGCTATGATGTCAAATGAAAATTCCGCATTCTAGAATCATCATATGAGATGAGGTTCAACATTCCTCTAGCATTCAAATGCATATAGAAGAGGATGAATACTTGTTTCAATGTTCTAATCTATATTCTATGGTGAAAAATACATCAAATTATAGTATTCTATAATATAAAAATAACCAAAACCTCTACCACATATCAATGAAAACAATAAAATAAACACAACTTTATAATAAATTCCATGAAAAAAAATCATATTTTCATACAAACAGTTCTCACCCAAGGGGTGATGAAAAATATAAAATAAACAAAAAATAAAACCCCTTGAATCTAGACTTACATCCATCATTAAGCCTCAACAAACCCTTTCTAAAAATATTCATCAATATTTGCAAGACCTATCTATTGCATGTGTTTTTCTTTGCTGAAGTCAAAATAGAAGGAATGGATGCACATAAAAGTTCTGATGAATGGTGTGAGAAATAAATCTCTATAGGGCCTTTACATGTTCCCCTAGTATATTCCATCATATTCATGTATACATGAGTAATATAATAAAAATTCCACGCAATATCATTGTATTTAATGGGAAAACTAGGACATTATGACTCCCTGTACATCAGGTCACCTTATGTTTACAAAGAAACTCTAAATCAGATCAAACATGCTTTAAATACATTCCCTAATCCAAATCATTTCCTTTTCTATTCCATAATTCCAATTCATACCCTAGACCCAACAACTCTGGGTAGGGTTCCATAAAAACCTTATGTTGATTCCTAATGGATCTAGGAATGGTTATATATTCACATCTCATCCCACTGCATTATCTATAAAGGTAGAGTTCATCGATTTCATCTCATAATGTACCATGGCACAACCCTCTCAAGTACAAGATACCAAAAACCATCATATCACCTTTATTAAATAACAATACTCCATTATAAATTCTATAAATGTCTATTAAAAATTCTTTTAGCGGTAAATCATGAAAAAAGAAGAATATTTTCTTGAATTATAGGGAACACCAACCTCAATATTTACATTTGAACCAAAAATATACTCCAGAAGATCTCATCCAATCTCATCCATACTGTATCTGAGTTCCTATAAACTCTCAATATTTTCATCACATCACATAAAATTAATAACGTTTTGTAAATAATTATAATTATATATTTAATTTAAAAAAATGCATAAATGATAGAAAACACAATAGGCACTACTATCACAATGAACACATGTCCAAGACCCCTTATATGGTTTATGGAGCACTCTCGACACTATAATAGAAAAAAAAACTTATGATGTAACTCCCATTTAACCATTAATATTTTAATATTTTGGAAAAAGCCAAAAATAAAATTGTTCACTGTCTTAAATTCAATGAAACTACTTCCATGTTTGTGAAGTCATCAAATTATGTCATCTTATACCAATTATAGAAAAAAAACCCCATCAAAATGGGGAAGAAGAACCATAATTAGATTAAATCATTGCAAAAGCTTATACAAAATTGATAAAATCGGTGCATAGAGAGCTAATTATATTACAAAAGGATACGAAGGGAAATCTTACTTGAAATCACCACTCGACCATTGAATGGGGTGAGGTGGGGGTTGGGATCAATGATGAGGATCCGTGATTCAAAGTGAGGGATGGCGGCGTGAGGTGTATAAAGGGCTAGAGAGGAACGGTGAGGCGAGGCATAAGGAGTGGCGGTGATGGAAAATGACGGGTGGTGATGAGTCTAGGGCTTCTTGGGGTCGGTGGGGTGGGTGGTTGGGGGTGTTAGTGGGGTCGGGGGTGTCTAGAAGGGGGAATGTTTCAAATTTGTGAAATTTTTGAACTCTTTAGTATAAGTTTATATAAAACCAACATGAAATTATTTAAAATTAATTAGTGGTGATTTTTTAAACTGCCACTAAAAATCTGCTGCTAAACGCTCATTTTGGTGTTGTGTGGACTCTTATAATGAATACAAAGGCAATAAGAATAAACTTAATCTGTGGATTGGGATGAGTTCAACAAAATATTTTTCAATAATTAATTTCCTCAATTTTTTCATACAAATATTTATAAAGTGTTCATTGAGTTAAATAAAAGTGTTGGTGAATCTATTGTTACCTATGGGGCTAATTTCATTAGTATTATGAGACACGCTTATGGTATTTTCATCTAACCGGAATGTAAAGTCTATATGCTATTCAGTAGATTAATGTGAAGTCTCATAAGAGAGTTCGTCATAATATACATTTTTATCTATGAAGATATTGTGTGTTTTCCAATATTGTATAAAATTGTGGTTGGAGTTACATATCAGTCATATTGTTTTGAAAAAAAGGAAGATGGAGTGTAACACCCCGAGATTTTATGAGATAGATTTTTTTTGAATTTCACTAATTCCTTATATTTTACGCTAAACCAATATTTTCCTGTTCTATAAACAACTCCATATTAGTTTTCACTATAAAAAAACTGTTCTTGGATTATTTTGAACACAATTTCATGTTCTTGTGATAGAATTCATATGTAAAAAAATATCCATCTTTTGCAATGTTTTAAACAGATACAAGTTTTTTTTCAACAATAAGATTAATTTGAAATTAATTACTGCACCTTCTGTGTTTTGATTTTAGAAAAATGGATTCCATATTTAGAATAAGAAGGTTCAAATTTTGTAAATAGGTACTTTTTATTTTTGGACATTATTAATAGTAACTTGAGTAATTATTTTATTTACCATATTTAAAGGGTAAATATGGAAAATAAGGGTAAAAAATAATATTATAATAATATTAAACTACCCTAACACATTACCTAATCCTATTGGATAAGATTTTTGCAACCATGGGAATCCATGGGTCGATTTTGGGACCCCATGGATTCACTTGGATGTGAAAATGACAGTTTATAAGAATTAATTTAATGTACTGATAATTATAACCCAAAAATATATCTTTTAATAAATTTATTTTAATACAGGGTTATATAAAATATATATTTGTCTATAAATAGTCATTGGAATGATAAAAAGATTTAATAAATCATGGAATTTTATTTATAATTTTTTTATTTTAGATAAATATATTTATTGATGACACAATAATTATGTAGTGATTACATCATTAATTAATGATTCAAATAAATGAATTTATATACATTAAAATAAGATTATTTTTAATATTTGGATGTAATACACGAATTTATTGGATGAAATTTACATATTATAGATGACTTAAATACTTTTTTTCTAAGTAATAAGGTTGTCATGAATTTTAAAAAGTCGTGTATGAATAGTATCCAAAAATGACATAATTCATAAATTAAAACGTAAATAGTTTATTAAATTATATTATATTCCTAAAAGTATATGATTTGGAAACATGGTTGATATAAGTCCAAATATTTCATAAATATATTTTTTTGGGACGTTTTACATGATATGGTAAATATAATAACCCACAATTTGTAAATAACATGATATCACGACAAGATTAAAAAGGGTAAAACCAAAATGATAAGGATGCAAAAATATTCAAAACCTATAAAAAAGTTATTAGATGATTGGTATTAAACCCCAAATCATATTAAATTATAATTAAATATCATTTTGGTCAATTTAAATTTGAAATTTAATTTATAAAAAACTAATAATTTGGATCTTTCCAAAAGTGTCCCTCTCATCTCTTATAAAAGGGAACCTCATCCCTCTCATCTTCACTCTATTTTGAGCCTTCAAACTTGGAAAAAAACTATCGATTTCTCTTATAGACTTACCTAGTCACATTATAGAAGTTCTTTTCTTCTCAAAATACCATCTTTAGTTCCCTAATAAGAAGATTTATAGAGGCACATTGAGGAAGAGGTAATCTCTTCTAGCGATTATTTCGAATTAATTTCATCTTCTACTTAGTATTATTTAATTGTTTCATTATAAGTAATAAAATTAGTATCAATAATATACTGATATGATATTATAAATATTAAACAACAAAATTTCATCTTCTCTCCATCCAAAAAGAAATGAAATCACCGCACATCTATACGTATGACTAACTGTCTCCACGCGTGGCGTAAATTGTTCTTCACCACCACCTTACTTGGACTGGTATAATGGTGGAAATAAAAATTTTATATGATTATTATAACATGATACTAATTAGGAGATATTATACACTGTCCAATTCAATACCATTCAACAATTATGGTAATGATATCATCGCTCGTGCGTACATACAACTTACCATCTCCATGACACGATGAGATTTATTCTCTATGTGAACCATTCAAGAATGATTATAAAGTATATATAATAAATAATAATGAAATATATGAAATAATAATTATAATATATTTATGTATATACTTATATGTTATTTACTTACTTCTATCCAACTCAATAAGGAAACGAAAACAATGTTCATGAGTACGTACGACCTACCGTCTCCATGAATGGTGTATTCTATTCCATTTATCTATCTATTATATATATATAATGAATATATAATACACAGACATATATATATTTATTTCATTTTTTACATTATGGAATTATTTAAATCACGATCTAAGTAATCATATTA
Source organism: Viscum album (assembly GCA_963277665.1). Lineage (NCBI taxonomy): Eukaryota > Viridiplantae > Streptophyta > Magnoliopsida > Santalales > Viscaceae > Viscum > Viscum album. Next base: position 33,103,688 of record OY728153.1, read on the forward strand.
TGAATAGGAAGTCAAAACACGTATGATAAATGAAACAGTTATTACACAAAATGTTGCATTAAACATGGAATTGACAAATTAATGGGTAATATAACGTCGTAAGTGAATTTATATGATATTAAAAATATTATTATGGTTCTGTTACAAGTTAATAATATGTTTAAACCCACTATACATGAGTTTCGGACACATATGGAAGAAATCAGACCTAAGGTATGTGATATCTTTTCCAATCTCGTGTTATCTGATATTTTTTATTCATTGGTATCCACTGGGAATTTATTTATCACCCATGTCCATGTTTTCTAAAAATATTCTCATAAAAGTTTAAGCTATTCCTCTATGTATGTTTAAGTTCATGTTTACCCCTTTTTAATTTTACAATGTGGTATGGAAGGAATCTTTCTTTTTTTTACAAAATAAGGCACTTTTTGACTTTTTTGACAAAAGTATGAGGAAAATGTTTTTTACCTTATATGAAATGAATAGATATTTATATCTTTATAACAAATAATTTCTATGAAGATTTCTCTAAAAGTTTTCATTTTTATTTTCAACTAAGCTTTTTTCATTTAAAAATGCGTGGCATTTTGAGAAAACAAATCATTTTTGAAGAAGAAAGGATATTTTCCTCAACAATTAAGTTCATGTGTTTTATAAAAATTATTTTCTATCTAAGATGAAATAGGGTTATGTTTATATCTTAATTATTAATTTTATTTTCTTTTGTTTATAATGGAATTATTTTTTTGATGTCAATGGATTATGTTAGGATGACATGATGTTTAAGAATCCCATTTTGTTACATGGGTTATGCCTTGATGAATGATTAATGTTTTTGTATAACACATAATAATGGTTTCATTATGAGATTTGTGGGACCTATATCTCCATCCAATGCATTGGGTAAATATTTATATATCATGAGATAGACATGGCTAGAACAGAATGTAAATTTGGTCAATAATACAGAGTTGGAACGGAAAGTAAATCTGGTTCAGTAATGAACTTCGTCCACTATGATAGTCTACAAAGAAATGAATTGGATACTATGGAAATAATATTATGTTATTAATGGTTTTCCACAATTCCAGGATTTATTCCCATGCTATTTTATCATGGTTAATATTCCATTATGATCTATTCCTTACAAACTTCAAAGATTTTGTTCATGACTGAAGTGCACTGTGTTGCATTTGTTGTCAATGAGGTATGTTGTTGTCAAGGAATGGATGGATGTCAAGGAGTTTCAATATGTGAATGATAAAGGATGTGATGGTGATGGTGATGAAGGAGAATGGCCATTGTGTTAAGATGAATGTCACTTAGGAGATTCACTAAGTGGCATAAGTGTTTGTGGTTGAAACATTCCCTATGAATATCAGACGATTGTAGAACTGATCTTAATGTTTCAATACTTGTATCAAGATGATTGTAAGTTACACCACTTGAAGAATGGATGATGATGGAGCATCATCATTAAATCTGACGATTGTTGAGCTGATCTTTAAGTTCCCAGAACTTGTATCAAGTGGATACAATGTCACAACAATGTTAGAAGACCATTCATTGTCTTCACAATGCATGAGGAGATGAAGAGAGCCATCCACAACTTCTAAGTGGATTAAGAGAGCTAAAGAAGTCCATGCAATATCACTTAGTGCATGTGAATTAGAAGAAGCACCAATTTGATCTCTGATTAGATCAACAAAGCACATGGAAGAAATTATGTGATTAAGGAGCTCGGTTGAAGATGAACCTTCGGGAATTCGATCTCCTAAGTGAAGATTAAATGTTTAAGAGGAATGGAGGAATTCTTAAGAAGAAGAGAAGAGAAGAAATGAATAGAAAAGGAATGGCTTGGAGGGATGTGGCATTTGGCATTTGAATCTGGTTACTTTGTTTTTAAACAAAGTACTTGTTCTATACTTAAGCAAAAAGAGAGCCACCAAGGGCCAGCCTTAAGGGTTCAACCCCAAGGCACATGTGGGACTCGAGGTCGCCATGCCCAAGGGGGATCCCATGGGGCCATCCTGAGAGGCCGCGGACGTGTATAAGCCCCTGAGGCCATGCGGTGATGAAGCCCGCGCAGCGTGAGCGCGAGGAGCGCGCCCGTGTGTGCATGGTGGGTGCTAGGAGCGCGCCCGCAGGGAGAAGAGGTGGGCGCAAGAGCGCGCCCGCAAGAAGAACTCGGTGCGGGGTGGCACCGAGAGGGGAGAAGTTCAACTGAGGAGTAGCGGGGAGCGCTAGGGTGATAAAGCGCGAAAAAACGGGAGCTGTTTCGATGTGGGACGCGCAATCTTCACCAGGAGCGAATCCTGGCCGCCCGATCGATCGCGCGCCAGATCTCGACCGCACGATCGATCCTGCGCGATATCTTCTGATCGCGGCCGTCCGATGTATTTCAAACTCCTGATCCGACGACTACCACATCGTCCTCCTCAAGCTCAGCCGAGGCACCTCCCACAAAACTGCCGATGAACCAGAGGCTACCCGAGGCCGGATTTCGAGTTCCCGGCCACCTCTGAAGGAGCTAAGGCGTCCATCCGGTTCGTCTGGCCACACTGAACACATACATGCATAAAAATATGCATGCATGCAACGAGGGGAGCATTTAGAGTTCGGCTGAGGCAAGAGAATATGCCAAGGCCACATGGGGTTCGTGCTATGCATGGGTTGGGCTTAAATGAAGGCCATGCACACGTTCGAAGCATGCATGTGGAGGATAAAAATAAAGAAGAAGGAACCCGCGTTTGGACGTATAGAAAATCAAGATTTAGAGAATCTTGAATACCGAAAGACTTCAGGGATTCAAAAGTTATCTCACGCGGATGAACCGCACCGCCTCTGCCTATATAAAGAGAGGCCGAGACCTCGGTGCGGCTTGCTGATCCTTTGCTGAATATTTGAGGAGTCCCATGAGAAGCACTCTGTGCCTCGCGAAGTCGAAGCCCCGTGCAGCACCCTACGCGACAGTGAAGCCCGGAGCACCCCTTGCTCCGTGAGGTTCCTTTTGCACACTTCTTGAGTGAAAGAAGAAAGGGAGGTCCCCTGTGTGCCTCTGTTGCACGGCAGGAAGAACCCGGGGCTGCAGCACCTTGCGCGCCCACGGTTGAAGCCCGCACTTGCGTGGCAGTTGGTGTCCTTGACACCCTGCTCGCTCGCGGCTGTCCAAGGACCTTGCGTGCCCTTGAACCCTGTCCAGAGGACTTGCGCGATTGAAGAAAGGAAGACAGGCGGCACCCCTTGCGCGCCACTTTCACCTGAGGACCTACGCGACCCAAGGCAGTAGCCAGCTGCACCTTGCGCGCCTCCTTGATGATTGAGTTCGGGTGAAGAACATCTCACCCACGGGTTAAGTGTGTGCAAGGCAGTATACCACACTTTGTGTGTGTGTGGTAAGTAGAGAAGAAGACCCGAGGCTTTGAGTGCACAAAGAATTAACAAGGCCGGGGCCTTATGTGTGTGCATTCTTGAAGAGTGAAGACCATCACACTTTTTGTGTGTGTGCAATTCAAGAGAGGCCTTAGGCATTTGTGTGTGGAAAAAGAAAACAATGAGGCCGAACCTAGTGTGTGCACTAAGTGAAGTGTATACACTTAGAAGAAGTGGAAGACTCTCACACTAAAGTATAACACACATTGATGTGTGTAATCAAATGAATTAAGTGTGTGAAGGAAGTGAGAAGGTGTGTGCTAAAAAGGATTACACCCTTTGTGGGTTTATTGCACCAAGAAAAGAAGAGGGGGAGTTCATGCTTGCACGCATGCACGTGCACACGTGAAGAAGCTCAAATCTGGTTGTGTGCATTTGAGTTGTCCAAGACCAGGAGTTCTTGAAGAGTTTTGAGAAGCCATGCAATTAGTGCATGAGGATACAGAGATTCCATGCACTGAGTGCATGAAGTTGATGTGAAGTCAGACTGAGGCCAGACTGAAGTTAAAGATATTATTTGATTGAGTTTTCAGTAATTGAGAAGAGCCCGATCAACTGAAGTGATCAGTCCGGAGCAAGACCAACAGACCTTATCAGAGGCTGTTGAAGATTCTTGAAGAGAGAAGCCAGGTCATCCTTAGAAGAAGGTGATAAAGCCTGAGCAAGACGAGAAGACCTGTTCATCACAAGTGAGCAGAGGTACAGAGCAAGGCCATCAGTCTTTATCCCAGACTTCTGAAGATACTTGAAGAAGCTTAAAGTGATGAAGAGCTACTCGTGTGACTCGAGGAGCCAGGAGAAGCCCCCTGTGAGACTCAGGGTGGAATAAGTCTTCAGTGGGATTCTGGAGCAGGCCAGTGGGACTCTGGTAACACTATGGGACGCAGTATAAAGACCCTCCTGTGGGACTCATGAGAGATACAATGGGACTCTGTATCGACCATTGTAATTCTAACAAGTTATAATGGAGAAACCATGTTGGGGCGTATAACCAACATGGCAAGGACATAGGCCTTTGGTGCCGAACCTTGTAAATCCTTGTGTCCTGTGCCTTTACATTTACTGCATCATTTGAGGAAAGGCTGAGAGATACAAGAAGAGTGGATCGAGGCCTTAACAAGCCATAGAGGTTTAATTGATTAAGAATCAATTAGTAAAAAGTTTCAAAGGATCACTAATTCACCCCTCCCCCTCTCAGTGATTCACACTGATCTGGGCACTTCAATTGGTATCAGAGGGGAAGGTTACCTCTAAAAGATCCAAGGGAGTCTTTATGAAGTGCAGATTTGAGGAAATGAGTGACCAGCCTCAAATGGAGATATCTGCCAAGACTCAGAAAAATAGAAAGAAGAAACAGGACAAGAAGATGAAGAAAGCCTGTCCTAGCTGTGATGATGTTGGAATAATGAATGATCTTCAAAATGCAATCGAATATCTTCAGAAGACAGTCCCCAAGGAAGTGTAAATATGTATAGCTATAGGAAACCTTGATTTTCAAGAAGAAAAATCACAGTTAGAAGAAGAAGCCAATGCAATGGAAGATCAATTGGCAAAAAGGGTTGGCATAACCAACACTCTCAGAAAGCTGGTGAAGGCTAAAGATGAAACCATTTCTCTTTGCAATGAAAGATATGAAGACACTACTGAAGAATTGCAAAGAAGCCTTTCTGAGAAAGAAATCTTTATGATAATGATCAAAGAAGTTTTCCATGTACTAGAGAAGTTGCACAAAGTGTCAATGAATGTCAGAGATGCTCAACTCGAAGACAAAGTCAAAATGGTGAAGGAGCATGACAATTCATTGCTAGAATTGAAGAAGGTGCATGAAGACCAGTTAGAAAAGCTGAAAGAAAATTGGGAAGGAAGGCTAAGAACTGTTGAGGATGAGAAGAACTCCCTTAACATGAAATGCATAGAACTAGAGGTGATATTGAAAAATCTGCAATCACCCAAAGCTAAATCCTCCCAGTCAGCTGAAAGGAGAAATGTTGCTACTCAAGTATGCATTGAGAAGGATGATTCTAAAAGAAAGACATCCTCTAATAAAAGGGAAACAACTTCTAAAAATAAGGTACCATCCATCCCATCTTGTACTCATGTTTCTAAATGTGTTTCCACAAAAAGTACAGGATGGAAGAATAACACTGATCAAGTATGGATGAAGAAGATGAAGAAAGAGAGATCTCCTGAAACAGCACAACAAGTCAAGAAAAGTACCCTACAATCAGAAGGACTCAAGAGGTCAAGATTTGTGGGTCAGTGTTGGTGTTGAACAAGTATGTTCACTGTGCAAAAGATTGTTGGTACAATCCACTGAATGTAAAAGCACAAAAGAAGCCCATGCCAAGGGGGAGCAAGCCAGAGGAAAAGAAGCAGCATCCACAGGTCCAGAGACATCTGTTTTCTGCAAATAGATTTGGATTACTTGATAACATATGGGATGATTGAAAAAGTGGTCAAAAAGATACATGTCAATCTCCAACTGTATCCAGAGCTAAAAAGAAGAAAAGATCACAGAACCTGGCTCAGAAAGAATCCTTGGGAAGAAAGCATAAGAAAGTGGAAGATTCTCCCAAGAAGATTATGAAAAAGAAAGATAAGACCTTGGAGTCGATATCCAAGAAGGGTGATGTATCCAGAAGGACCACCAAGAATAAAACATGCTTCTACTGTGGAAAGAAAGGACATATCATGGATCTTTGTAAACCAGCCATGAAATTCAATAGAGGCAGACTGGTCTGAAACAGACAATCAATCCAGATGAAGTAGAAGGGATTGATTGAAAACAAGTTGCCTAAGAAAGGTAGCTTGAAAGCATCAAAGGAACCATGTGGAATATCCAGAACTGAGGCCACACTTCCATGTGACTTACTAGTCATATGGCCAAATCAGTTGCAACTTGCCAAAGATTTACAAAGAGCCGAAGATGAAGTTCTGGAAATTGCTAAGGCAAAAGGGAAGATGAATATTTCACATGAAGATGTATTGAGATCCACACCAGCACCAACATCATTGAAGATCAAATGTGCAAGTGTGAAGAATGGTGAAAATGGGACATCTCGGTTGAGAGAATCTTCTCAACCTTGTTGTTCACATTGATGAACCACAGACATTCCATCTTATTCCCTAATCACTTGTATTTACATGTGCTGACATTGCAGGGAATTGAAGATGATGATCATTCTCAACTGGAGGATGGTTTGGAAAGAATGGAGTGCACCCCTTGCGGGGGATCCAATCTGGAGAAGATGGTATTCTAAGATTTAATACCATCTTGAGAAAATATGAAGGTATTCCAATCATACTTTCATCCCTTTTTTCTTAATTGAGTTTATCTTGTCAATTAAGGGGGAGAATAGATTGAAGAAAAATGGATGAAAGGGGGAGATTTATCTTTACACCTGAACTTTCTAATGAGTTTTGTGAAGTTGTGCAGGATTTAGCAAATTCATTGTTATATCTGAAAAATTTCAAGCACCTTGATGCATGATCTCACATGTATAGTGAATGTTGGACAGCATTGAGTACCTTGGTTACATCACTCTTGTTTTCTACACCGGGTTATCCCAAGTAGACATAGAGTTTATTTACTAAAGGTTCTTTGCAAAAGTGCACATGTGACATCATCCCTCTCTTAGTGATTTTCAAGAAGATTCTATTCAATGGGAGGAAGAGATATTTTGAAAAGGAACCACACCACACCTTTGCATTTGGTTGCCAATAAGGGGGAGAAAAGCTGACATATTGTCCCAGAAATGTGGGGCACACATATTGACCCATTCACATGTGTTCTACTGATTGGATTGACAATATGTGCTCTAGTGGTATTGACAACAAATACAAAGGGGGAGATTGAAGTGCACTGTGTTGAATTTGTTGTCAATGAGGTATGCTGTTGTCAAGGAATGGATGGATGTCAAGGAGTTTCAATATGTGAATGACAAAGGATGTGATGGTGATGGTGATGAAGGAGAATGGCCATTGTGTTAAGATGAATGTCACTTAGGAGATTCACTAAGTGGCATAAGTGTTTGTGGTTGAAACATTCCCTATGAATATCAGACGATTGTAGAACTGATCTTAATGTTTGAATAATTGTATCAAGATGATAGTAAGTTACACCACTTGAAGAATGGATGATGATGGAGCATCATCATTACATCTGACGATTGTTGAGCTGATCTTTATGTTCCAAGAACTTGTATCAAGTGGATACAATGTCACAAAAATGTTAGAAGACCATTCATTGTCTTCACAATGCATGAGGAGATGAAGAGAGCCATCCACAACTTCTAAGTGGATGAAGTGAGCTAAAGAAGTCCATGCACTATCACTTAGTGCATGTGAATTAGAAGAAGCACCAATTTGATCTCTGATTAATCAACAAAGCACATGGAAGAAATTATGTGATTAAGGAGCTCGGTTGAAGATGAACCTTCGGGAATTCGATCTCCTAAGTGAAGATTAAATGTTTAAGAGGAATGGAGGAATTCTTAAGAAGAAGAGAAGAAAAGAAATGAAGAGAAAAGGAATGGCTTGGAGGGAAGTGGCATTTGGCATTTGAATCTGGTTACTTTGTTTTTAAACAAAGTACTTGTTCTATACTTAAGAAAAAAGAGAGCCACCAAGGGCCAGCCTTAAGGGTTCAACCCCAAGGCACATGTGGGACTCGAGGTCGCCACGCCCAAGGGGGATCCCATGGGGCCAGCCCGAGAGGCCGCGACTGTGTATAAGCCCCTGAGGCCACGTGGTGATGAAGCCTGCACATCGTGAGCGCGAGGAGCGCGCCCGTGTGTGCATGGTGGGCGCTAGGAGCGCGCCCGCATGGAACAGAGGTGGGCGCAAGAGCGCGCCCGCAAGAAGAACTCGGTGCGGGGCGGCACCGAGAGGGGAGAAGTTCAACTGAGGAGTAGCGGGGAGTGCTAGGGTGATAAACCGCGAAAAAAACGGGAGCCGTTTCGATGTGGGACGCGCAATTTTCACCGGGAGCGAATCCTGGCCGCCCGATCGATCGCGCGCTAGATCTCGACCGCACGATCGATCCCACGCGAGATCTTCTGATCGCGGCCGTCCGATGTATTTCAAACTCCGGATCCAACGACTGCCACATCGTCCTCCTCGAGCTCAGCCGAGGCACCTCCCGCAAAGCCGCCGATGAACCAGAGGCTACCCGAGGCCGGATTTCGAGTTCCCGGCCACCTCTGAAGGAGCTAAGGCGTCCATCCGGTTCGTCTGGCCACACTGAACACATACATGCATAAAAATATGCATGCATGCAACGAGGGGAGCATTTCGAGTTCGGCCGAGGAAAGAGAATATGCCGAGGCCACGTGGGGTTCGTGCTATGCATGGGTTGGGCTTAAATGAAGGCCATGCACACGTTCGAAGCATGCATGTGGAGGATAAAAATAAAGAAGAAGGAACCCGCATTTGGAAGTAGAGAAAATCAAGATTTAGAGAATCTTGAATACCCGAAAACTTCGTGGATTCAAAAGTTATCTCACGCGGATGAACCGCACCGCCTTTGCCTATATAAAGAGATTCCGAGACCTCAGTGCGGCTTGCTGATCCTTTGCTGAATATTTGAGGAGTCCCGTGAGAAGTACTCTGTGCCTCGCGAAGTCGAAGCCCCGCGCAGTACCCTGCGTGGTAGTGAAGCCCGGAGCACCCCTTGCTCTGTGAGGTTCCTTTTGCGCACTTCTTGCGTGAAAGAAGAAAGGGAGGTCCCCTGTGTGCCTCCGTTGCACGGCAGGAAGAACCCGGGGCCGCAGCACCTTGGGCACCCACGGTTGAAGCCCGCACTTGCGTGGCAGTTGGTGTCCTTGACACCCTGCTCGCTCGCGGCTGTCCAAGGACCTTGCGTGCCCTTGCACCCTGTCCAGAGGACTTGCGCGATTGAAGAAAGGAAGACAGGCCACACCCCTTGCGCGCCACTTGCACCTGAGGACCTACGCGACCCAAGGCAGTAGCCAGCTGCACCTTGCGCGCCTCATTGATGATTGAGTTCGGGTGAAGAACATCTCACCCACGGGTTAAGTGTGTGCAAGGCAGTATACCACACTTTGTGTGTGTGTGGTAAGTAGAGAAGAAGACCCGAGGCTTTGAGTGCACAAAGAATTAACAAGGCCGGGGCCTTATGTGTGTGCATTCTTGAAGAGTGAAGACCATCACACTTTTTGTGTGTGTGCAATTCAAGAGAGGCCTTAGGCATTTGTGTGTGCAAAAAGAAAACAAAGAGGCCGAACCTAGTGTGTTCACTAAGTGAAGTGTATACACTTAGAAGAAGTGGAAGACTCTCACACTAAAGTATAACACACATTTATGTGTGTAATAAAAAGGAATTAAGTGTGTGAAAGAAGTGAGAAGGTGTGTGCTAAAAAGGATTACACCCTTTGTGGGTTTATTGCACCAAGAGAAGAAGAAGGGGAGTGCATGCTTGCACGCATGCACGTGCACACGTGAACAAGCTCAAATCTGGTTGTGTGCATTTGAGTTGTCCAAGACCAGGAGTTCTTGAAGAGTTTTGAGAAGCCATGCAATCAGTGCTTGAGGATACAGAGATGCCATGCACTTAGTGCATGAAGTTGATGTGAAGTCAGACTGAGGCCATACTGAAGTTAAAGATATTATTTGACCGAGTTTTTAGTAATTGAGAAGAGCCTGATCAACTGAAGTGATCAGAAGTCTTGATCAAGACCAACAGACCTTATCAGAGGCTGTTGAAGATTCTTGAAGAGAGAAGCCAGGTCATCCTTAGAAGAAGGTGATAAAGCCTGAGCAAGACGAGAAGACCTGTTCATCACAAGTGAGCAGAGGTACAGAGCAAGGCCAGTAGTCTTTATCCCAGACTGCTGAAGATACTTGAAGAAGCTTAAAGTGAAGAAGAGCTACTCGTGTGACTCGAGGATCCAGGAGAAGCCCCCTGTGAGACTCAGGGTGGAAGAAGTCTTCAATGGGATTCTGGAGCAGGCCAGTGGGACTCTGGTAACACTGTGGGACACAGTATAAAGACCCTCCTGTGGGACTCAGGAGAGATACAATGGGACTCTGTATCGATCATTGTAATTTTAACAAGTTATAATGGAGAAACCATGTTGGGGTGTATATCCAACATGGCAAGGACGTAGGCCTTTGGTGCCGAACCTTGTAAATCCTTGTGTCCTGTGACTTTACATTTACTAAATCATTCGAGGAAAGGCTGAGAGATACAATAAGAGTGGATCGAGGCCTTAACAAGCCATATAGGTTTAATTGATTAAGAATCAATTAGTAAAAAGTTTTAAAGGATCACTGATTCACCCCCTCCCCCTCTCAGTGATTCACACTGATCTGGGCACTTCAATGACAAAAGTTTTTGATGTTTAAAATTAATGTTCATAAATTTTATATGTTCAAATATATATGGTTTGTTTTATATTCTCTATGATTTACCTTAATGAGAATTTGAGCTCACCCTTTTTTTCTTTTCCCCAATAAATAAGGAAAAGTTTTAGGTAGGAAAATAAAAGGGGAATATCTTTACAGAAGATGTTGAAGATCTTTCACCATGATTACATGTTTGTGTTATAAGTATCTAAAGACGCTAAACTAATACGGTCTTTTGGAGTGTTTATTTTTCTTGAATTAAGTATTCCTCAAAAGAAATGTAATGTACTTGTACGCCTAGCATGGGTCTCTATAGTAGGTATCAGAGCAAAGGTTTAGTTAACCGTTGGAAACTATGATGTTGAAAATTTAGTGAGATCCTAAGAGATATTTCTAAGGTATGTCTAGGGATGTATCTAACGAGAATTATATTTATAGGTTATAGTACTAGAATTATGATAATTATCATGAATAAACTAGGATTAAAACTAAGATTTTACAGATTGAAAGTACCCCCTTAATAATTTTGTTTTCCTATTTTGATTTTTTCCTCTTAGACTATTTTTTTTGGGTTTTAGATGACGAATGGTACCCGATAGAACCATGTTAAAGATCAATGCACTATGCAATGAAATGATTGTCCTCTTGAACATCCAAATGTTATGGGAGAAGGAGTGGAAAATATTGTTGCTATACTTACAGAAGCTATGAATCATTATAGACTTCCAAATGAGAAGAGGAGGGAACAACATTATATTGAGTCCTTCATGAGGAAAATTCCACATTATTTCAGTGGGTATTCTGATCCACTTGTTTCTGAACAATGGATTAGTAAAATTGAAAATATATTTTCCATCCTTCACTATTCGAAAAATGAAAAGGTCATTTTGGCTCTCTATTGTTTAGAAGGTGAAGTAGACTAGTGGTGGACTCTAAATAAGAATACAAGGAAACAAGACGAAATTGAATCCATGGAATGGGATGAATTCAAGAACTAATTTTTCAATAAGTACTTCCATCGTATTCTTTGAAAAAAGTTTTAAAATGAGTTCCCTGAGCTTAAACAAAAGGATTATGAAATTTTTGGTACATACGAGGTGAATTTTACAAGACTTGCAAGTTATTATTTTGGCTTTGTCATCCAACCTAAAAGTAAAGTTGATCAATTATTCTATGGCTTAAAACCAAGTCTTCTAATGGAATTACCTGTAAGAGACTTTAGTATATATAAAGATATTTTTCATTGATCTAGAAAGGTAGAATTGGAAGTTGGTGTTACATATCCATCTCACGATTTTGATAAGAAACGAAAGATGGTGTTCAATGGAAACTCTCAAAACAATGGTGAAAAGAAGATAAATGTTTCCTTATACTAATAGTGTGGAAATAAACATAGTGGAGATTGTCTCAAAGGGACTAGAAAATTTTTCATGTGTGGAAAATAAGGTTATCAAGCAGTTGAGTTCCAATGTAATTGGAAAATGGTTTCTAATGATCTGATTGAAGAATAGACTACAGAGAATGCACCACCAACACTTTAATTCTATAAGTGAAAGGAAATGAGGAATTATACTAACTAATGACCTAATATAAGGGTTAATGATGATAGACATCAACAACCATTTAAGGAAAATGACATATGGAATTCACATGCGATCAATACTGGTGATGTTGAGTATGGAAATGAAGTAGTGGAATGATTAAGTGTTTATGTAATGGGATTTCAAAATAGTGTTGTAGAATCTCATTTAAAGTATTATGTAACATTTTAATATCTATGTATTGGTATATTATGGTTTTCTATAATTATATGGTATCGATAACCATGAAAAGTGATTGAATTATTTTTATAAAGAAGATGATATGCACATAATGAAGGGATAAGGATAAAAAAATATGTTTATAGTATTAATTATCTCATGACTAATAAAAGGATCAAGTGATATCACGGTCTATGTATATAGATTTTTTGGTATATTTGGTGTGTGGAAAGAGTTAATTTCGATACAATGTATGTTGTTACTAAGGTTCAATAATAATTTATGTTATTATTATATTTCAAGAGAACGCATGATGAAGTCATTAAAATGTCTGGAGTGTGACAAAAAAGATATATCTTGTGATATATGGGGAATAAATGATGGTATTCACGTGTTTATTATATGACCTTTCTAGTAATTGGTTTCTTTGTACTGTGAGACTGGAAAAAAGTATTTTGGATAAGCTTAAAGGTTTTAATGGATTTAGTTGGACGTCAGATAGTATTTCTTAATTCTAGAATATTTTTATATATTATATCTAGAATTTTATAATAGTATAGTTTTAGAAAAAGGACAACCAGTAGGATGGGCGATAACCCATTGCGTCAGACAAGGATGCGGGAATCGAACCCACAACCGAAGTGCCGCTGGACTTTATCACCCACCACTGGCCTACATGAAGTCACTGGTTAGTATAAATTAGTTTTATTTAATTAAATGGTATGATAGATGAATAATAAGTCCATTTTTGGAAACATATATGATTAATCTCACTATAGAAGTATTTTTGTATATTTAATAACTTGTGTTAACATTTTTGTGATAGAGACAGATGGAATGACCTATCATTTTATCGCTTGATCTGCTAAAACATCAAGAAAGATAAATTCAACTTCATTTTGTTAAATAAGAGTTGAAGTGTAAATTGTTTAGGGAATTATCAATGATACTAAAATCAAGTAAGTATTTTTTTAATGAAAAGATTCATCAACTTTAGGGAAAGTATCTTGAAACCAAAAATGTGATCCTAGTGCCTTCTTATCCGATGAATCATATGGTCCCTTAGACTATCATAGATTTATGGCTTTGTGATTTTTGAATTTATCTTATCCATGCTCTCCACAACTCTCCATTAGAACTTGATGGTTGTATTTCTCTTCAATATCCATGTTTTCACTTCCCACCTATGTTCTCATTTTTGGAAACCTGAGGATGAGTTACCCTGGGAAACCATTACATTTCTAACATTTATTTTTCAAATTATGTCTTAGTATCCCTTTTTACAATGTGGGTTTCTATAAATGAAACTTTCAAGTAAAAATCCATTTATAACCCCCATGTATTTCGAGGGTGAAATTCATTTTAATGGGTGTAGAATGTAACACACTAAGATTTTATGAGATAGTTATTTTAATTTAATTTATGTATTGTGTTTTACACTACACCAAGTTTAACTTGTGCATTATGAAACACTGTATTAGTTTGCAGTATACATAACACTATTTTTGGCCCGTGTTGAACACAATTTCATGTTCTCATGATAGAATTAACTTCACGCATCACTGAGTATAGATTTTGTTCAATGTATAAATGAACTAAGTCTTAATTATGTTATAAACAACACCAAAGGAAGCTTTCACTACATGAAACACTGACTTGGATTGTGTTACAGGAAAGAATGACCATCCACGATAGCTTGCGTTGTACACAATATCGAGTTTCACTAAACAAAGATACATTATTAAAATATTATTATTTAATGGGACATAAACTAGCCGTTATGAATAATTAACCAAAATTTGAATTTTATAATATTATCATTCATTTTAGACATTTTATAGAACATGGTATGATAACAAAATTATTTTTTTGGATAAAAGAAGTATTTTAAAAAAAATGCAGTTTTACCGCCTTTTGATGATGCACACATTTTGAATATTCTTTTTGTATTTTTTATATGTTTCATTTGAAAATATAAAATTATTCTTTGAATACGCGGAATAAATATTTACTTCAGATATATTGTTGATATTTTTATGATATTTTCCATATTTTGATGAATGGTGAAAAGACATGAAATTTTAATTGAAAACATCTTTCATTATTGAAATAATTTATATTGTTAATATATATTATTGGATGGTTTTAAATCATAAAAATAATATATTTTTATATTTTAAGACAATTTAAGTAATTTTCATTTATTTTACATTGAATTCATATGAAGAAACATTTCAATCTTTTGCAATGTTTTAAAAAAACCCATTTTTTCGACAACAAGATTGATTTTAAATTAATCACTGCAGCTTCTATGTTTTGAATTTAGATAAATGGATTCCATTTTTGGAATCATAAGGTTCAAATTTTTTAAATTGGTATTTTTTATTTTTGTACATTATGAATACTAACTTAATTATTTATTTTATTTACCACAGTTAAAGGGTAAATCTGGTAAATAAGGGTAAAAAATTATATTATAATAAAATTAAACTACAAAAACACATGGACTAATCATATTTTATGAGATAATTTCAATAATGGGAATCCTTGGGTCGATTTTGGGACCCTATGGATTCACTTGGATGTGAAAATGACAATTTATAATAATTAATTTAAAGATATGATAATTATTACCTAAACATATATCTTTTACTAAATCTATTTTAATATGGGGTTATATATAAAATATATATGTTTATAAATATTCATCAGAAATAAAAAATATTTACTACATTATGGTTTATTATTTATAAATTTTAGACAATAGATAACTATATTTATTTATGACACAATAAAGATGTTGTGATTACATTCACAATGAATGATTCAAATAAATGGATTTATAAATATTAAAAAAAGTTTATTTTGAATATTTTGATGCCATCCACGAATTTTCAAGAAGAAATTGACATATTTGAGATGAATTTATTCTGTTGGTTTGAAGTAATAAAGTTGTTATGAAATTTAAAAAATTCATGTATTAATAGTATCCAAAATTGACATAATTCATAAATTAAAACATAAAATAGTTTATTACAAGATATTAAATTCCTAAAAATATATTATTCATCCAAATGGTTTATATAAGTCCAAATATGTTATAAATATATATTTTTGGGTCTCTTGACATGATATTATAATTAAATTAACCTATAATTTTTAAATAACATTATATCACGGAATGATTAAAAAGGGAAAACCAAAAGGATAAGAATCGAAAAATATTCAAAACATGTCAAAAAATTATTGGATGATGGGTATTCAAAAAAATCGTATTATATTAGAATTAAATAACTTTTGTACCATTTTATGTTGAAGTTGAATTTATAATAAATTAATATTTTAGAACCATCCTAAAGTACCACTCTACTCTCTTACAAAAGGGCACCTCCTCCCGCTACACATCACTCAATTTTTAGCTTTGAAGATCTTACAAATCCTATCCATTTCTCTTCTCAAACTCCCTAGTTACATTATATGGGTTCTGGTCCTCTAAAAATACAAACTCTAGTGCCGTAAGAGGATGTTTGTAGGAGACACGTCGAGGAAGAGGTAATCTCTTCTACCGATTCTTTTGAATTTATTTCTTTTTCTACATCCTCTTATTTAGTTGTTTCATTATAAAGTAAAAAAATTATTATCACTTACATAATGATATGTTATTATAAATATGAAACATCCCTATTTAAACTTCTATCCATCCTATGAAAAATGTAATCATCGTTCGTGCGTACATACATCTTACCGTCTCCACATCATGGTGTAATATTTTATTCACCACTACCTTATTTAGATGGATATAATGGTGGAAATAATAAATAGATATGATTATTAAAACATGAAACTAATTATGAGATATTATACACCATCCAAATTAATACAACCAGACAATTATTGGAATTATATCATCTCTCGTGCGTACATACAGCTTAAGGTCTCTACGACACGATAATATTCATTCTCTATGTTAACCATTAAAGAATGATTATAAAGTATATATAATAAATAATAATAATAAAATATTAAATAATAATGCTACTTAATTTATGTACAAATGTATATGTCATTTACATACTTCTATATAAATCATTAAGGAAATGAAAAAATCATTCATGCATACGTACGAACTACCGTCTCCACGAACCGTGTATTATATTATATTTATCTATATGTTATATATATATTTATATATTGAATATATAAGATATATATAAATCATGTTTTACATTCTTGAATTATTTAAATCATGATCTATGTATTCATATGGAAAATAATAATTCAAAGGACATATGATAAATGAAATGATTATTACCTAAAAAATTTCTTTAAACATGGAATTGACAAATGTACAGGTAATATAAAGTCGTAAGTGAATCATATATGATATAATATATATTATTATGGTTCCTTTACAAGTTAATAATTTGTTGAAACCCACTATATAAGAGTTTCAAACAAATATGTAAGAAATCAGACCTAAGGTAAGGTATAACTTTTCTAATCTCATTTTATCCGAGATTGTTTATTTGTAAGTATCTACTGGTAATATGTTTATCATCCATGTCCATGTTTTCTAAAAATATTCTCATAAAATGTAACTATTCTTCTATGTATGTCAAAAGTCATGTTTAACCCTTTTTGGCTTTTACTATGTGGTATGGAAGGAATCTGTTTCTGTATACTAGACGAGTTTATTTTTCACATTTATAGCAAAAAATATGAGGAGATTGTTTTTTAACTTATATAGCATGAATAGATTTTTACATCTTCATAACTTTTTATTTCAATAATTCTTTATCAACAGGTTTTCAAGTTTATTTTAAACTAAGCTATTTTATTTTAAAATTTCGTGGCATTTTGAGAAAAGAAAGCATTTTTAAAGAAGAAAAGATATTTTCCTCAAGAGTTAAGTTCAAGTGTTTTATCAAAATTATTTAACATCTAAGATGAAATATTTTTAGGTTTATATCCTATTATTAATTTTATTTGATTTTTTTATGATGGAATTATTTTTATGAAGTCTATGAATTATGTTATAATGACATGATATTTAAGAGTACCATTTTATTACATGGGCTATGCTCTGATGAATGATTTATGTTATTGTGGCACACATAAGAATGGATTCATTATGAGTAGGGTGGGACCTATCTCTCCCTAAAATGCATTGGGTAGAGATTTATATCTTATTATATAGACATGGATGAAGTGGAAAGTAAATCTGGTTCAATAATACATCGTTGGAATGTCAAGTAAATCTGATTCAGTAATGGACTTTGTCCACTATAATTTACTTGGAAGCAACGCCTTGGTTACTGTGGAAATCATATTGTGTGCATAATGGTTTTACACAATTCCATGTTTTATTCCCATGATATTTTATCATTTTTAATGTTCCTTTATGATATATTCCTTACAAACTACCATGATTTAGTTCATGACTCAAGATTTTGATGTTTAAACTTTATTTAATGCTTTTTATATGTTCAAATGTATATGGTTGGTTTTATGTTTTCCATGAATACCCATACTGAGCATTTGGGATCACCCTTTCGATGTTTTCTTTTCACAAGGATATAATGAAATGTTTCGGTAGGAACAAAATAGGGTAATATATTTATAGGATATGATGAAGATATTTCACCATGATTAGATGTTTTTGGTCTGAGTTTCCAAATACGCTAAAATAATATGGTCTTTAGGTGTCTGTTTTTGTCATTTATTAAGTATTCCTCAAAAGAAATGTAATTTCCATGTTCGATAAGCTTGGTTCTCTACAAGGAGTTCAAATGAAAATCTAAAACCAATTAAGAAAAGAATATTATCTTTTCTTTTTGTTATATGTGTAGAAATAAGGATGAAGGAAATTGTGTTAAGGGGTCGAATAAAGGTTTTAAGTGAAGAAACGAATTCCATTGATTATATAATTTTCTACATGATGGGAAGAAGTTAGCTAATAATGAGAATGGAGAAGAACTTGATCAAATGCACCTCCCACAATTTAGTGCTACAAGTGTAAGGATAATTGGAATTATTATAACTACTTACCATACCTGAGGTTTGGTGATGATAATCAAAACCTGTAAGCTCTTAAACTCTAGGACAAGAAGAAATCACATGCAATCAATAATTCTGATGAGGGCTGCGATAATAATGTGGTGATAGGTAGACTTACCATCCAATCTAGAACTACTAGTGTATTATTTGATTCTAGATCTAACCACTATTTCATCGATAATGAATTTTATACGGGTATTAAGATTCCAACCAAACAATTAGATGTTGAATTAACGTTGAAAACATCAGTGGTATGGTGATTGAATCTCAATTATATGATTCCTTTATAGTTGATGTTTGTGGGAATTTTCTTCTTGAAAATATTTTCATTCTTCCTTTGGTTGAATTTGATGTCATCATAGGCATGTATTTTCTTTCTATTCATAAATAACATATAAATTGTAAATAAAGAGAAGTTACATTTGATATTTCAAATGAACATATGGTTCTATATCTATGTGATGGAGATTACTTCCAGGGTATGGGTCTTAGTTCTCATTCAGATGGGTTATTATCTCAAATGTTTGGGGAGAAAATCAACATCGATGATATGAAAATTTTTGTGGACATTGTGGATGTATTTATTGAATATTTTTGTAGCCTTCCACAAAATCCCAGTGTTGAGTTCTCAATAGATCTCATACCTGGTTCCATTCCAATTTAAAAGAATCCCAATATAAGTTTCTTTAATTGAGTTGTAGGAATTGAAGAAGTAGCCCCAAGAAAACTAGGATAAGGGTTTCATTCGTCCAAGTGTGTCACTAGGGGTCAGCTATCCTTTTTCTAAAAAAATATGTAATGCCCTGACCCTTGAAGCCCGAAGCAGTTTTAGAATAATATTACAATAGAAAGGTTACAAGGAATCAAAACCCTAAGGATCGATCAGTTTAGCAGCCTTGGAAGGACAGATTGCACACATGATACCCATAATACAATGGGAAATAAAAATAATACATGATAAATAATTAATTGAAGTAAACTAAATATATAAGGTTATTAAATGTTATCCTCTTCATATCCTTAAGAAATTAAACATAATATGGTGGATTAGAATTGATCAGTAATGTTATTTCATGCATAAGTAACAATAAATAAATGTGAATAAATTAACATGATAATGTAAATAAATGAGAAAACATTCATTTCAGCTAACTAGATAAGGAAAAATAAATATTGAATGGTAAGAATCATAAAAAAAATCCATTTAATCAATAAATTGAAAATTAGAATGCATCCATAGATATGTCGATGCAAAAACTCAGGGATAATTAATTTCTGAATCCAAATGAATGAAATGGATAATTATTGGACATTATGTATAAGGCACATGAAAACCTATACTGTCAAGTCCCTTCCTAAGAATTTTTGAAAATATGGATAGAAAAACATTTAATTTGGCCTTGTAATTCAACTCATGAGAACCTATCAATGCATTGAGGGACTATATAAATTACGGGCTCCACCTGTTATTACCAATCCAATGCATTCTATATATCAATTAATAGAAATATATAATATTCCTTATAAAATATCTTTATTGAATAAAGAATAAAATATCATCAATAAGTCCTTTGTGGAGGATGTGTAGTAATAAGGGTTGTTTATTATTATGAATGGAAATACCCTTGAAATAGCATTATAATATTATTATATAAAATAATCTTTAAACATTTCAAAGT
Organism: Viscum album; assembly: GCA_963277665.1. Classification (NCBI taxonomy): domain Eukaryota; kingdom Viridiplantae; phylum Streptophyta; class Magnoliopsida; order Santalales; family Viscaceae; genus Viscum; species Viscum album. Next base: position 33,123,984 of record OY728153.1, read on the forward strand.
GTCTCATACCACCCTGAAACTATTTAAATCATATGCCTCATGAAGAAATAACATCAAATTAAACTTATAATATCATTATAGTAAGTAGATTCATTATATAAAAAGTCAATGGTCCATATATACATAATCTAAAAGTTAATTCGTGCATAACAATAAGTAAGTCTCAATGGAATTTAAATCGAGATAAAAATCCCTTACATTAACCATACTTTTTGTTGTGTAGACATTATACTCAAATATATTGGTTTAAAAAGTTGTTTATAAATTAATCACCAACCATAATCATGTTTATAAAGAAATATATTAACTTCTTATAATATTTGATTACCTGTTTTTTAACACTTTCATTATTTTAACTATTTCGGGTGTTAATTATCTACTTTTCTCAAGTATGTTTTGACTTGTTATTTGTTCTTACTATTACATATAACATGATTTCATCATCTCTATAATGTAAAAAGTATTTAATTATCATATATATTCAGAAAATATGTATTTATAATTTCCCATAATATTTGAATACAATAAATGAAGTGCACCATTCATGGAGACAGTAGGTCATACATATGCATGAACGGTACTTTCATTTCATTATTGTATTAAAATAATGAAAATTAAATAATACATTTGTATATTATAAAATAAGTATAATATTTTTGGTATATATGTTATATATTTTTATTAAAATCATCATTAATACATTCCTTGTATAGCGTGAATGAATCATATCACCTTAATGAGGTGGTATTCCACACTTCCACAAACTATGAAATCATATTTAAAAAATGGAATATATGGAGGAATGTGTTATAAAATAATTTGATAAATATAAATAAATTATAAATATAATATGTATAATATATAAATATATTTTCCATCATAATGACCACCATGAGAGACTGTTAACAAAGTAAGAACAATCATTGTTTCGTTATGCGGTAGTTCACCGTTCACATACATAATATGTTCATTACCTTTTAGATGGTTGTGTGTGTATGTGTCAGTATAAAATTTATCATAAAAACATACTATTATATTTATGAAATTTCTTATATAAGAATAGAATAATAATAATTAATGGGGTTAATAATGTAAATAAAAATAAATAGCTTAGGTAATGTTGTTACCTCTTAATGGGGTAACTCCATTTTTTTAAACCAAGGGGATTCCTTGGATGATTTTTTTTGAAGAGGGATGTATTATAGGATGAAGGGGGGATTCTAAGGAGATAATATGGACGATATTGGGAGATTCAATGTTGATTTAGAGGTGTAAGGAAGGGGTATAATGATTGCCTTTTTATTGTAGAGGGTGAGTGGGAGTCTTGAAATATTTTGGAAAGGAAATTCCAACCATGTTTTTCAAAATTAAAGTAAATTCAATAATGGTCAAAAGTTGATAAAATAGAATATAGGGTCCATATATTAGCATACAGTGGATATTTCATAATTTTATAGGTCATTTGGGCTTTTAATATTAAGTTTTAGTGTCTTAGTAATTTTAATTTTTCCTTAATCACCACAATTATTTTTAATCAATTTAACTAATATTTATTGTGAGAAATTAAGTAGATATTGTTATAAAAAAATATTATACTGACTAAAAGCATGTATTTTCTTTTTCAAAATTTAAATCACATAAGTATGAATATTAAGATTAATGCTAATCTTGTAAGCATGGTGACAAAGTGTGTTTCTAAATTAAATTACCAAAGTTGAATAAGTTTTTATATCTAATTTCAATATAAAAATAATTCCAATGACCTAAATTCTGTTAATATATTTATTGTTGATCTATTTTGGCATCAAAAACGAATTTAACATATAATTTGAAAATAACAATAATTTAAATGAAAAGGAAGTTATTTACTAAAATGTAACATCTTCACTATTCATCAAAAAATTAAACTTCTCATAAAAATATGAAAACATCATTCTAAGGAAATTTTGACACTAAAAATCCAAAAAGTAAGTATATTTTGTTAAATAAAATTTATAAAAGTGTCAAAATTTAGTTTAAAAAAAGGTGCGCCATTAAGAGCCGGTAATAATCTGTCTTACATGAAATCTAATATTGTGTATTTTATGAAATAATCTTAACTTCGTGTTGCCTAAAAAAAATATAGCCACAAAATGTATTTTATTCTAAAATTAAAATATGGAAATTTTATAGAGTGTTATATTCTCCCCACCAAATTTAAATTGGGTCCTCATAATTTGAACATTATCTCAATAATCAATGGATTGATATTTGAAAAAAAACTATTATTAAAAAAACCACATCATAAATATGGTTAGTAACACATATTATTAATAATAGAGAAAGGAATGTGTAATGGTCCTGTAGCTAGGTTACCAAGTAGGATAACATATGTGGGAAATAGAAATATTGATATAGATGAAAAATATATCAATCAAGTTATGATGGGGAGTGACAGAGAACACAGTTAGCGGAAAGTTAACAATAAAAAGTCCATAATTCCATGGTTATCTAAGGGGATGTTTGATTCATCAAAAACAAAGGTACTAGTAATTTTTTTTGGTTTTTTGATTTTTCCCCGATTTGAGTAATTATTTCACTTTCTAAGAATACAATTAAATTTACTTACTTAGTTCATTGCTTTAAGAACTATCTTATCCATTGTTCATGACTTAAACTATTTCTACTTCATATATTAGAACAATATTTATTATATTCTGATGTATTATATCAATATATAAAACCAGATCCAAAGATCTACTTGAACCATTTCATAAATGGTTAACCTATTCAAAATATTTTGATCCTACACTTTCTATGGAAGGTTTCTGAATTTACAAAATGAACTTATAATTATCCTTCAAAAAACATACGATATCTCATTAATCATCACATACCGAATATGTGAACACCTTCATCATATATCCCTATAAATTTTAATTACCATAAAACATATTTGAAACATGAATTATTCCATATTACTTGAGTAAAACACATGTTATTGGATATATTCTATAATTCCCAAAGTGTTGTAAACTCTGTCAATGATAGCATGGACAACTTTATTAATAAATCATTACTCAGTTACAAGTTATTCAAAAAATAATTAAATTAAAAAATTCTATATACAGAAATAATTTTCTTAAAATTATGAACATATTAATGGTTATATTTCCCTCAACCATGTGTATTTAAATATTTTTTACACTATACTAAATAAATTTTCATGGTAACATTATTTATATGATCTCAATACCTTAATGAAAAATTACTTCAATAAAATCATTATATATTCCATAATCATTAATACTAGTATATCATTGATAAAATATTCAAATTAAACAATTCGTGAATTGAAATACTCACATTCCTCTTCATCTGTGATAATATCATGACCTGAAAATTATTTAATATTCTCATTTTTGATATATTCCTTTGATTCTTGTGGAATTTATTTCCATAGTATGCCATCTCCTTTCAGTTAAAGGAGTGTACACTGGATACATTTTTCTTACCCTTGCAATCAAGAGCATGGTGTAATCTCATGAAACACTTGTAGAAAACTCACATTCCTTTTAAGAAAGTACCAGAAAGTTTCATTCCACAATTATCACATGTGATGAAGATCTTTTTTCCCCTATTACCTTTATCCAACATTGTCACTAACATTCTCTTATTTTATTTCTTCCATTCCAATCTATAAAACTAGATTTTTTACCTATCTCATTACCACATGATATTATTTTCTCATATGATAAGAATACCTGGGACACTATTTTCCTTCGAAATGTTGGCTTAATACCATAAAATATATGACCCTTCTTACACTTTGGATCATATTATCTGGTGGAATTTTCATTCCTTTTTGTATGGGCATTTCTACAAAATGGAATATATTGGTTTAAATCATAACACAATGTATAATTCCAAACTAGTTAAACACTTACCATAAATTGAAAAAATTTTGTATAGATAATATCATAATCATAAACATGACTTGTTTGGGGATATGTTTAATTTTATGTTATTCATAATGGTCTATAAATAATACATGAATTATCCTATGCATATCTTTAGGTAGTGAAAAACGAGCGACACAACAATGCCCATTTTATTATACCAAGTTACACCGAGTCCGGCCCGAAACACATTTTTTGAGTTGTAACTTTTAGGTACATATGTGCTAGAACCACATCCACTTTTAGTATCTAGATGTGGAAGTTTTTTTAATAATACCAAACATAATAATTTCCGTAAAAATATTCTTGCATGTTATTTTATTTTTGTCATCAATGTATATCATAGGGTTATGTTCCCCAATATATGTTTTCTAAATCTAGTTTCCATAGTTAATGATAAAATTCCTTTGATACTAAATGTACTTCCCTGACCCCCGAATACAAGATCCGTTGCATTATTATATTACACTACCATGATTACAAGGAATCAAACATCAAAGGAAAAATTAGTTTAACAGACTTGAAAATCATGATTACAAACAAGATACCCATTATAAAACATGAAAACAAAACAAAACATGATACATAATAATATGAAATAAAATGAATCATTGATTTTTTTTCAATGTTTTACTATTCTTTACATTAGTAAAAAAATATGAGCTCAAATTATTATTAAGGTAAAGTAAATTATAATAAATAATGAATCAATGAGAATAAATTAACATTGAAAGGTTAATAACTGATAAAAATTTCTATTCAAATAAATAGATAAAAAAATAATATGGAAAATAATAAAATATAAATAGATGAAATTTAATCAATAAAATGATATTTATAATTCATCCCTAGACATTTCGGCACAAAATATCATGGGTTAGTAATTATTAAATAAATATGAAGGAAATGCTTAAATATTGGATTTCATGTCTAAGGAACATGTAAACCTACAATAGATATAAAATTTAATAGAACTTATAAAAATAAATATAGAAACCCATTTAATTTTGATAACATATTCTTCTCATGGGAATCTATATATTCATTGATGGGATATATAAAGTCTAAGCCCCACATTTTATTACCACTCTAAAGAATTCCTCATATAAATTAAAAAATATTATGCTTATCAAATATCTATATTGAATAAAAAATATGATTTAATAAATAATTCCCCAATTAAGTTAATGTGATACCAAGGGTTGTTTGTTTTGATGAATAGACACTCCCTATAAATATCATTAAAATATTCTTGGGAAAATCATCTTTGAACATTCTAAAATGTCCCACACCACATTGAAACATTTTAAATTAGAGTAATCATTAAGTAATAACATCAAATAAAAGTTAAAAATATCATGATAATAAGTAGATTCTTTATTATACATGTAAAAGGGTAGTATATACACCCTCTAAAACTGAATTTGTGAATAAAAACAAGTAAGTATCAATGGAATTTAATTTTAGATGAAAATCCCTTACCTTAACTTTACTTTTTGTTGTGTGGGTTTTATCCTTCTGTATAATGGTTTAAAAATATGTTACTAAATTATTATATAACCAAAATCTTATTTATAATATCTTATATTAACCTATTATAATATTTTATTACCTGTTTGTTAACATTGTTTTATTATTTTAATTATTTCTGGTGTTAATTGCCTAGTTTTCTCAAGCATGTTTTGACTTGTCAGTTGTTGTTAATATTACATATATCTTGATTTCATCATCTCAATAATCTAATCAATGATATAATTATAATATATATATATATATATTCAATACATAAGTATTTATATTTTTCTATAATATTTTGAGTTAAGAAATGAAGTGCACCGTTAGAGATGGTTGGCCATACATACGTAGGCACTCTACTTTCTTTTATTTGATGTATTAAAAAAATGAAAATTAAATGATAAGTATGTCTATTATAATTATAGTATCATTTTATATGTTATATAAGATATATTATTTTTTTAAAATAATCCTCAATAAGTTCCATGTATAGCATTAATGAATCACATCGCTCTATGGAGGCAGTTGTCCACACTTCCACAAACGATGTTTTCATATTTACCCAAAATGGAATATGTATTGGTATGTGTTATAAAATATTTATATAAGCATAAATACCTTATTAATATCATTCATATCATATATAAATACATTTTCCACTATAATGACCACAATGAGAGGAGGTAAAGCAACAAAAAATAATCCCTGTTTCATGAGGTGGTAGTTCGCCTTTCACAAAAATAGTATATTTGTTACCCGTTATATGAGGTTGTGTGTAAGTGAATTTCCAAAACATATCATAAAAAAATTCTAGTATATTTATGATACTAGTTTTTTATATAATCCTAGAATAATAAGTGTTTACATGGTGAATAATTGAAATAAAACTAAAGAGATTAAGGAAATATGTTACCTATTAATTTGGTAACTCCTTTTAGTTTGAACCAAAGTGCTTCCCTGGATTGATTGATACCCAATATGAGTATTCTAGGATGAGGGGAGGGATATTTAGTATCTATTATGGTATATATTGGTCAAGAAAATGTGTATTGATAGGTGTATGGAAGGGGTAGGTTCGTTTCATTTTTTATAGTGGAGGGGGAGTGTCAATTGTGTAAATTTTGGGAAAGGGAGTTCCACGCCTGATTTTCCCTTTGTAATTGTATAAAATAACGGTCCAATGTCAATCCATGATAGTATAGTGTGTGGGAAGATAATTTCTCTTTACCTTGTTACTAGGTTATTTGGCCCCTTAAAATTAAGTATTAGTCCCTTAAAAAGTTTAATTTTATCTTAACCCACGTTATTAAATTTAATCATGTTTAGTAGTATTTTTGGTGAAAAATGAATTTAATATTATTAGATCATACATATTATACTGTTTAAAACCATTTATTTCTGTTTTTAAAAATTCAAATAACATAAGTAGGAAAATTAAGACTAATGCTATTATCGCAGATGGTATGAGTAATCAGGGTTTTAATGTAAAATGCTCAAAAGTTCAATAATTATATATATAATATTATAACATAAAATAGATTCCAATGGCCAAAATTGGGTTAATATATTCACATTTGATCTATTTTGACTTCAAAAATCAATTTAAAATATAATTAAACATTGATAATTATTTCAATGAAAATGAAAATTTTAACTAAAATGCAGTATTTTTTACTATTAATAAAAAATTAATCCTCACAAAGAATACCATAGATTCATAAAAACATAATTTTGATATTAAAAATCCATAAATACAGTTAATTTTGATGAATAAAATTTATAAAAGTGTCAAAATTTTGTTTTAAAAGGTGTGCTATTAAAAAGAGGTAAAACTAGGTCTTACAAGCAAGTTAATCCAATGTTTTGTATATCATAAGATTTACATAGTGTTTTGTATGAAGACGGATAGAAAAAAATTAATTTCATTCTCAAATTAAAATATTTTAATGTCTTGTGGTTTTACAAAAGATGGATCACTACGAATCTTCATTGATTATCAAGAGTTGAACAAGATCACGATTATGAAAAAGTATCATGTTACCCATATTGATGTCTTGTTTTATCCACTGTACGGAGATAAATAATTTTCAAATATTTTCCTTCATTCTAGATAACATCAATTGCTGGTCAAGAAGGAGGATATACCTAATATGTAATTATTTACATGTTATGGAAATTATGAATATACATAGAGGCCTTTTGGTCTTACTAATCCCCTCGATATCTTTGTTGATAAGATGAATAGAGTCTATAGAAATTACCTCAATAAATTTTGGGTAGTCATTATAAATTCTATTCTTTTGTATTCAAAGATCAAGGAAGTTAATGAATACCACATGAGAATTATACTAAAAATACCAAGGAAGGAAATGTTGTATGAATAATTTACAAATTGTGAATTCTCGCTACAAAAAGTTCCATTTTGGGTCACATAATCTCAAGATATGGTTTTACAATAGATTAATCAAAGATGAAGTATGTTGAATGTTTCCCTAGACCAACCACAATGACTAGGATCCATATTTTTTTTGTGGTTTATCTATATATTATTGATGGTTTTTGGAAATTTTCCCATGAATATCTAATCTTCTGACCAAGTTATCTTGAAAGGGTTCCTAGTTCTTATGGATAAATGAATGTAAGGAAAATTTCAAGGAATTTAAAAGAAGTTTAGTCGGTGAACCTGTGCTTACATTAACCAATAGCGGAGAAGGGTTTGTAATCTACAGTAATGCTTCTAAGAATGGATTGATAAGTTTTCTTATGTAGAATAACATGGTTATAGCCTGTGACTCACGATAGTTGAATATTCATGAGAAATATTAACCAACACATGATTTGGAGTTAGCAGTGGTAATTTTGGAATTAATGATATATAATAATTATCTTTATGGAGAGAAGTGTGATATATATAATGATCATAAAATTCTCAATTAAATATTTATATAGAGGGAGTTGAACATGCACCATAGAAGATGTTTATAGTTGATAATGGATTATCACTGGTCAATACATCACCACCCTAGGAAAGGGAACAATGTAGCCGATGCTTTGAGTATAAATGAACATGATAGATTATCCATGATTAGGATTTTAAAAGATCCAATATTTCTATATTTTCAAAAGATGTATATGTCAATCATAAAGGATGGGTAATAATATTATATTGCTCAATTGAATGTTCAACCATCTATCCTAGTGAAGATTAAAGATGCACAAGAGGAATATGTTGAGTTGAAAAAGAAGGATATAAATGTTCTAGAATTTGGTCTTGGATCTAGATGGAATGATGGTCCCCTGAACCATGTTTTAATTCCTTCCATACTAGATCTAAAGAATAAGATATTAGAGGATGCTCATAGTTCTTCATTCTTTATTCATCCTGGAATTTTGAAGATGTAAATATATTTAAAAGAATATTTCTTATGGTATGGAATAAAGAGGGCTATCATAGAGATTCTATCTCGATTCTTGGTATGACTACAAGTTAAGGCTGAAAGACAATAGTGTAAGGACATTTTTCATCGAATTCACATACCAAAATGGAAATGGGAGAACATCACTATGGATTTTTTCTTTGGACTCCCCAAAACCTCTAAAGGTTTTACTACTATATGGGTGGTAGTCGATCACCTTAATAATTCAGAACAACTAATTTCTATTAGATAATACTTTTATCTAGATGATCTTGCTAGGATATACATTAATGAATCGGTAAGGATTGAAGGAGAACCACACTCTATTATATCTAATTGGGATATGAGGTTTACCTCAATGCTTTGTGGATGTATTCAACACGAACATGATACCGAATTCAGTTTTATCAATGCTTATCATCCTCATATGTATGTTCAGTATAAAAGAAAAATTGAATCCCTATAGGATATGTTGAGATCATGTTATTTGGATTTTAAAGGTGGTTTGGATCAAAAACATCCTATAGTTTAGTTTTCTTACAACAATATCATTCAATAAAGAATTCATATGGATCCTTATAATGCCTTATATAGGAATTAATGTAGATATCCAATGTGCTTCGTGGATTTTTGAGAAAGAAACCAATTGGGGCATGAGATATATGAAGAAATGGCAGAGAAGTTTAGAGCCATTCAATAACATAATGAGGTAGATCAAAGCTTATAAAATTTTTTTGTTGATAATTGTCAGTGTGATCTATAACTTGAATTTGGAAAGAAATTTTTATAATGAATATCTCCATTGAAAAAAGTTATGATATTCTAAAAAAGGAGAAACTAATATATTGGTATATTGGTCCTTTTGAAATTATCTTTCATATAATGATGGTATCCCTGAGCTTGGAACTTAAAAAAAATATCTCTCAAGTTGATGACATTTTCTATGTATATCTCTTGATTAATTACATACGTAACCCTTCACATGTACTGAACTTAGAGGTCATACAACTAGAGTATGATATATCTAATGAGGAATAACCAATTGATATTTTTGATCATAAATATATAGTTATATGAAAAAAATACCACTCACCTATTTAGTTTTTTGTGTGGAGAAATATCCAATTAGATAAATCTATGTGGGAACATATGGATATGATTAAGTAAAAGTATCCTCATTTTTACTAGAATGAAGTATTTTGAGGGAGAGATTAATTTCAAGGTTGGTAGAATGTAACACCCCGAGTTTTATGAACCATTAATTATTAAATAATTTAATATTTTATGTCTTGAACTGAATGGTACAATAATCCATTGTTTTTTATTATTCTACAACAAGTTATAATTTCACGGAACACTACATCAGTGTAGGTTTCACTACACAGACAACTGAGTTTCTATAAAGTATCATTTTATAATTATAATTATTTAAACAAAATAGTTGTAACATATCCATTAAACATAGTAATATATATAGTAATAAATAATTTTTAAATGATTTTTATAGGTTTTTTATATAAATAGAACATCTTTATAATAAAACATATAAGTTTTGGTAATGTCTTTATATGATTGAACGTTTCTCAAATGATCTTCTTTTTATGTCCTTTTACGAAAAACAATAAAATTAATATTTTAAAATTCTAGATACTGTATTTCATAAAATATAATTAATTTTTTAATTAATAATTTCAAAATTATATTAGGGTTAAATTTCTAAAATTTTCTTCAAAAAATCATTTTAAAATGGATAGTCAAAAATAATGAATTTTAATTCAAAAATAATTTTTCACCTAACTAATTTATTTAGTTAAATTATATTTTAATTTGGTTTTAATGTGTAATTAGATAAATTGTACAATAATAAATCTGATTTATGTAGATAGAACCAATTAAAAATTGAAATTGGATACAGGAACATCCTAAACCTTTACACATTTTTACTTAAAAAACTCGTTGTCGCAACACGTCTGCAAGATTAACATTAAATTACATTATAAAAATTATAAGATTATAATTTCTAAAAAATGATTCCATATTATTAATTATAATAATGTATAATTTATAATATGTTCAATTCAGTATTTTACCAAAATTTTTAATGAAATTGATTAAAATTAATTACAGTGATTATGGTAGAACAATTAGTTCACTTAGTGGCTAAAATTTAATATTAAGGGTACAAATGACCTAAAAAAAGTCCAAAAGAAATTATCTATAAATATTTAGACTAAGTACCCTATTTTCTCAAATTATAAATGTTATTATAGTGGCCTGATGTAAGAGAGATCTCTCAATATTGTTTACCATTTTCTATTTACAAGAATGTCACTCCTTCTTCATTATAAAAGGGCAGTCACCCCTCACTTCTTAAACCATCAATAGCCTTTTGGATAAACCAAAATCTACCGAACAATCCTCCCAAATCCTCTAAATTCTTATCATAATCCTCCATTTGGAAATATATGTTACCAAGAAATCCTTTTGGTGCACAGCAGGAGGAATTACTCAATGTAGTGGTAACATCCATCTTCAAGATACTTTGTTTTATTTTCATTCCACAACACATAAAGTATTATTATTAAAAAATTATATAATAACATAAGTATCCTAAATATACAAATACATTTTTATTCTTAGGTTTATATCTACACCTACTCACACTTTTATGTAATGGGTGGCGATATTACCGTTGTTTTGTACGACGAACTACCACCTCACAAAGTAGTGTTATTTTTTTCCATTACCTACTCTCATAGTTAGGAATTATGATGGGAACTCTGTTTCTATTTGATATATTTTTATATGTAATATTTATTATTAATTTATTATTATGGGATTATTATATAACACATACCTTAATTCTTTTCATTTTGTGTGAACATGATATCTTCATTTGTAGGCGTGTGGGCTATCGCCTCCTCAAAGAGATGTGATTCGCTCACACATTAATGGAATGAACTAAGGTTGTGTTTAGTGAAAATATATTATATATATGACATAATAATTCTACTATAATTATATTATATATATACATATACATGTATTTCATTTACTTTCTTTCTTTCATTATAAAAATAAAATGGAAACAACATTTATGCGTACATACGACCTACCGTCTCCATTAAAAGTGTATACCTTTTCATATTTATATACATTATAGATTAATATTAATAAATATATTTAGAATATATATGATATTTATATTATGTTTGAAATTATGGAAATAATTAAATCATGATATAAGTAATAGGATCGAAAATAACAGGTGAAAACTTGTATGAAAAACACAGTTGATAATACCCGAAGCGTAACATTAATATGGAATTATTAATAAAAAGGTAATTTAAATTCATAATAAAATAATATATGGAATTATATAAAATAATAAAGTTCTATAATAGATTAATTATAAACTTATATTTATCATACATGAGGTCTGAATGAGTACGACGAGAGTCGAGACATATGGTAAAGGGATTTCTCAACACACTTCTATTTCTATGATATTTATGCCTTATTCACCACTCATTAATCTTGTGTGTGTTATTTACAAATACTGAATTTATTATATGATTAATATCCTTAAATTTATGGGATTTTTTTATATAAAAATGATGATCTCCATCTCATGGGGTTTTTCTGTTCAAAAGTTACAAAATCAGTAAGGTTGTTCTGTCAAACTTTTTCTTCATTGAGAAGTGTTTATTGCAACAATCTCATCATTTATCTAGATTGTTTATTATTATGCTTCCATGGATGAAATATTATGATCTATATATAAATAAAAATAATTAATTTTATTCAAATATATTTATTCATTTTGTTCTTATGTATGAGTTCCATTTTCCACTCTTTGGAACTTAAGAAATTTAAGAAAATATTTTTAAGAAAATAAGACCTTATTTATCTCCTAGATCATAAATATATTTTATTCCAAAAATCAAGTTTTAATTTTTTTTCCAAAAAATGTTTTTAAATTGATATTTTAAGATAAATTTCAATGAAAAATAACTTTTGAATTGTTTTATGGTTTCAAAATATTCATTTATAAGTTTTCAAATATATTTTTTGAAGAAAAAATGTTTAAAAATGTTTTATGTTTTAAAAATAAATTTGCAATGAAAAAGAGGATATTTCTCTCAACAAATGTTTTTAAAATAACTTTGGGAATTATTTTCCATCCAAGATGACATCCATTAGTGTTATTAATTCCTTGATATGAAAGGCTCCAAAGGTTCCATTCATGTTCTTTCTCAGAATGGTTTACATTTTGGTGACATGATGTTTATGAAACCTGTTTCTCTTTAATCTGTTAAATGTTTATGAAACCCATTTCTATTTCAGGGATTTCTTTATGAAACCCACTACTCTTTAATGAGTAGTTTTCTTATTAAACACACTTATTTTCTAATATCATGATTTATTGAAATGATTGTGAAACACATATTGTTTCGACATGTAATTAAATGAGTATGTTTTTATGATAACCATTTCATTTCATGGGTTGTGATATCACCATTTATCATCTCATGGAACATGTATGTATAATTTCATTATAATATGGGTGGAAACTATAGATCCCTTAAATGATTTTTTTAATGATTTATATCTCATGAGATAGACCAGGATGGAACTGGGAGTGAACTCAATTTAGTAAAAATATTTCCCTACTTAGATGGTCATGCGAGTGAACCTTAACAACTAATATGGTCAAGGGTGTGAACCATGTCTACCAAGATGGTATGGGGTGTTAAAGCATACTACTAATATGTATCTGGATGTGATTCCTTAACTATTAAAAAAATCATTTTATATCGTTATGTTTTTTCAATAATTCCATGTCTTATTCCTATGTTATAATCTCATTTATCATTGTCTTAATTTTCTTATGATCGATGTCTTATGAACTGCCAATATTTATGACATTACTCATGTTTATTATCTTTATTATATAGGGTATGATCTTCTAATGTCATGAACATGTTCTCATACCCTTATAATCATGTTTATTTTTAGTTATCTCCCTTTTTTACCCTTACTAAGAATCTATGATCCCCACCTTTTATGTTTACTTTCCCCAGGTTATAAAGATATGTATTATTTATGATCTTCTTAAGAAGGTTTCTATTCATAAATAACCTAGTGGGAGATAATGTAGATCATTAATGTAACCATGTTTATATTTAATTGTTTCTAAATGAACTAAACTAATACAATATTTTGGTATATTTTTGTGTAATGTATTATAGATTCTGAAAAAAATGATATAATATTAACATATGAAAAGTGAGGATCATTTGAGGCTAATTGAACTTCTAGTTATAGACATTTCATGATGATTGTGTTTTTCTGATCTTCAATCAAAATCATTTTTTCTTCCCAAATGTTCTTCATTATTTTAACTTCCTCATCATATAACATGACATTGTTTTGTAACAATGATTCAAGTTACTTAGCTTTATTGGATCCTTCATCTAATTGAAAATCATTTATATCAATGATATTTTTTAAATTTTCTTCTATTTCATGGATATTTTATTATATAGACTTATTGACTTAGTGTTTCTCTTCAACTTCTATAAACCATTTTTATTCAAACTATGAAGAACTTATTCCAAACTTTTCCTTTTCCATTTCAGAGTATCCAACCTATTTTTGGATCTTCATATAATATTTAAAATTATATTACAAATCCTTGCCCGTGTTAATTGATTCTTATTATAGTTGGGTGACCTCTTCCTACATACTTTTAAAGATTCCAAAAAATAGAGAAATTGTTTCTTTAGGAACACAATATAGAATAAATTTTAATACATCAAATGATATATCTACATAATTTATTAATTGATCATCATCACCACTTATTTAAGCTTCTTCTTATTGAGGAAAACTAATATATGATGTTTTACATACCGCATGGTCAATTAACGTACATGAGGTAGAAATGTTTTCCTTCTCTTTAATGGAAACTTGATCCAAACACTATTCAATTTCAAATCTAGTTACTTCTACATTGTTAATATTACATGGAGAAAATGAATCTTCGTCTTTTTCAAAAAGGAGGGATAACATCATCAGATTTATTTTCTATTTCTATCTCCCATTTATCATGGACTTGGTAGAAATATAATTATTTCTTGAGATAACTCAATCTTGTCCAAAAAGGGGATCTATTCTTAATATTAAAATGGAAAAATATATATAAAAGTGAGTAAATTAAATGTTGAGAATCCCATCGAGGTGAATCTTTTAACAAATAATAATTGTAATATCTACTTTGTGATATACTCAAAACTAAAGGGGGTGAATCATTGTTGGGAAATTTTTGACCAATTATAAATTTTTATCAATATACTTATTTGGATATTCATTCTCATATCATATTTTACTTGTCATATGAAAGTATATAAAAGATTATAAAAGATGTAACTCAATATTTTGACAAGGATAACTACCAAATAAGAGTATATAGTCCATTATATGTATAGGGATGGAAAATAGATATATTTTCCTCTATATTTTAATAGAAAATATAGTTTTTTAGATAAAATAATGCTTAGCTAATGTATGAGCTGCTACACATTTGGAGGGGTGATAGAAACAATGCATATACATAGTATTGGTGATGGCATAGTTGAACGTGTAGAATCTATCTAGTTATTTATACTACCTCTAAGGACGGTATACACCCAATTTCCAAAGGTATAACACTAAGATTGTCTTTTACCTATTGAGACTTCTATTGGATGTAATAGTGCTATTTTAATCTTCTATTCCATTTTTTCTTACTTGAAAAAATGACATAAGTAATTATTAATATTATTATTCAAAGTAGGAAACTTAAAGCTACACTTATTATTTTAAACATAAATTATCCGTCTTATCCACCATCTAATCAATCCGTCTGATCTGTTTTCTAGTATTTTTTTCCGGGTAATCATACAAAATTTGAAATATCATCTAATCCTTCTTCTTCAACTTGATCGTCTAATATCCAGTGATAAATAAATATCTATCTTGTATCAGGATGAATCTTTATTCTTCTTGATTATCTATTAGTAGTTCATGTGGTGATACTGCTTCATCTAATACCTCCCATTCTAACTGATACCAATACATTGGATACTTATTATTATTATTGTAGTTATTATTATCATCATTATTTTTTTGGTTTGGCTAATTCCTTATTTATCCATCTGATTCCTCCATTACATCTGGCACCCACTATTCTAATATTAAATATACTTATGAAACTATGGACCAAATGAGAATTTATCTCACACTTCATGGGTAACACTTTATTATAGTACATAAAATCTTTAGAAGAACCCATAATAGATATTCATGAATTTTCTAGTCTAAGCTCAATTAAAAAAAATCCTACCAAATGAAAAATATTATTCATATTATTTTATATTCTCTGAATTTCTTTATTAATATTAATAGTTAATTAAAATCATGTAACATGTTTTCATGTGCATGAAATAATTCATGTGTTCTTATTTATGTTCACATGATCACAAAAACCTGACACAATGAATTTTTTCCCCCTAACATTAATAAATTATTTGTACATGTGGTACCATATGTTGTACTTTTTTCTTCCACAAAATGTTTTCTACATGAATTAATTGTTTTTTATTCACAATATTTCCAATACCCTTTGAAAATAACAAAGATTCAATGATCTGAAATTATCCTGTCTTCCTCTTGATATACATTAAAACAGGTATATGGAGCTTCTTCTTTTTATAATGGAAAATTGTATAACAAAATTTCATCCTCACACAAGTGATGATCTCATGTTCATGAGTAATTATTATTCATGGAAGATGGTGTGGTTAGCGAAATATTTCAAGCTCCATCATGTAAGACTGGATGTGAAGATCAGAGGAAGTGTGCCTGGAGTTTTACACATAACATAAATGTATGTGAGAGATCTATTTTCTTTCACATATAAATTTAAGGCTCATTGGAGGTTCTTAATCATAAAATGGTTGTGAATGAAAATTAATTCTTCATATATCTGAGTGAATCATGTAACAATCAACTCATTTATATAAAATAAAGTGTAGAGATTATTTTTTGGAAAAAAAGATCTTAGTGAAAACTGTGAATTGAAGTAGTTGTCGAAGGATCATCCAACCTTCAGTATTAATAAATATGGATCACTTCCCTTCCTTTGTTGTATAACTAAACTAGAATATTGAAAAATATACATGTAAATTTATTATTTTAATTACTAAAGTTCTAATTTTTTAATTATTCTCATGCATGTTTTTTGTTATAATTTGATGTTGAGAAAGGTGGATTCTCTTACTATTGGAGCACTAGATTTTACCTTTACACAACCATACGCTAATGCGGATTCCCCGCATTACCATTAATTTAATATAGCCTGTATTCTCATATCATCTTTCATCAATATAGATTTACTCAAATTGATTCATGGATGCAAGATGAATATTTTATTTATGGAGGTTATTTCCCTCAATTCTTAAAAAAAACTAGCCTTAGAATGATAATGGATACCTCGAGTTTGATCATTAGAGTATAGACTATAAGATCTACTACATGTGAAACCACTTATATTTTTAGAGGTAGAAGATGATGGCGCTCATTCGATCAGATGATCACAATTGATCAAATCCGAAAACTGTCATTATGTTAGTGTGTTTTTAGTAGGTGGAATAATACCATCAATTCTTCTATCCACATCAATACATAGGTGTAGGAACTCCTAATAAATAAATTAATGATAATTTACTCTTGAGTTGACACATGGGTTGGAAACTCGATATAATTATACACACCATTTCACACCATTGTGTTGCCTCACATGGTGGCTATAACACCTCCATGAACACACCTGTTCATGCTTCAATACATCCATTTACACACTACCAACTTATATATGTGATCTCTCACATTTAACCATGCTAGCTCAGTGAGCTGGTTATCCAATTTGGTTGACGTCTCTCCCCACTATTTGGTAGATCGATCAGGACCACAATTCTTATGTGGTTACCTATATTTTTTTGCAACACATAGAAGTGTAATAACCATCATATAAAAAAAATTCCAAACCAAAACTCAAGTTTCTTCAAATAATATTCATGTATAATTTGATGATATTATGTGGACATTAGCCCTAAAATTCCTCATGTAATTATGGAATTTTTCATGGTCATCCTAGATTCATCAGCCTCACCACGTTTAAATTTTTTTTCATCATTTTAAAAAAGTCAGTGGAATTAATTAAAATCACATTGAATATCAGACTTCAAACTCAATGTCTTCAAATAGATTTCATTAGAGAGAAATACTTGAGAACTTACTTTCCTGTTACATCTTCCGTCCAAGATATATCAATTTTTTTATGAGGATCAGATATTTTGAGATCGACTTCCAGTAAATTTTTTAATATATTGATGTTAATAAAACATATCTATTTAATTGAAAATCATCGAAAACAATTATTTTTTTTATAGAAAATACAAATCACACCCAAAATGGGATAAAAAAAGACAACCATGAACTAATGTAAAAAGGGATAAATAATCCAGTTTATAGGGCCAAAAACACCATCATGGTGTTTTTCATGTCAATGGGAACCATCATAAACTTTCAATGGCCATAGATATGCCTTATAGTTTTCTTCAGGATATCCTCATTACAAACCTAGAGTTTGTGATAACTAATAATCAATTTTTTTAAATATTTTATTTATATTTACTCATATAATTTCCCCACATTAATATAAATTTCAATTTTGAATAGAAATATTTTTTTGCGATTGAATTTTAAAATTCAATGAAAATTCTATTTTTCTATTTTAATTTCAGTATATTAATTTTATCATAACATTTTCTCTATACTAAATATAGAGTTTTAAATATTATGAATATATTCTATATTAATTTTTATACATTTTACTTTAGGACTTTCAAAATATATTTGTGATTCCATTGGTATAACCATCCCATAATTACACTAATTAATGAAAATATTTCAATATAAACATTCCCACAATCATTTAGTTTTAGAGATTTTTATAATTAGGAAATATCATTATCTTACGAATATCAATTCCTTGTCAACTAATATATATTTGTAACAAAACATCAAGAACTACATAATCCAAAATAAATCAGTACCTTATCCCACGAATTCTACACATATTCTACTTTCTTCTATATATATCACGTGTAATACATTTCACCATAACATGACGAAATTAAAACATAAATAAGGTGATATTAAACTCCCAGTAATGGAGAATTTATACCATAAAATATCATAGAATTAATAATATGTAAAAAATATAATATTAAAATTATTCTATATAACCAAACACATTATACTAAAATATATCCATGGATTAATTAATGATGATAAAAAATCACATAGATAAAAAATCTGAATTCAAAGTGATGAAATGCATAATGTTGGACATATTTTACCATAAAACCCTAAACCAAAACACTAATATTGTCATTAAGGAACAAGTTGAGAAATAATTCTTGATATCAAGGTTGAAACCAAGACATCATGATTTCATTGGGTAGTTATAGACTAAATTATTAAAATTTTGTTTTATGAGAGAAATCGATGCCACTAGGGGACAAATAATAATATAAAACACCTAACAATTCTTCGAGTCTAATGCATTCACTTAATTAATTTCATTGATATCAATTCATTGTGTAATTAACTGTACTTTGAAATTAATATGAATATATGTTGACTTACAAACAAAAATTATGTACATATATTTATAGTTTAAAAATAAAACAAATCCATCCATATATATAAGGTTGACTTTTAAACAACACATAATCATCTTTTGTCAGTAGTCAATAAACATCCATATTGGAGTAAAAAGTATCTAATTTTCAATATTTCCCAGAATAATAAGTTAAATAGTTTCCTATGTTACCACCCTCAAATTTAAACTATAATTCAATGGTATATGGTTAACTTAATAATTTTCAAAATTGATCATTACATGGGTATTCAATGAATTAACTTTAAATAAAGTAATTAAAAATATTTTATTCCAAGAGGAAATAAATTGGAGGAAAAAAATGATCCTATAATATAGGATGATTTTGAGAGGCAAAGGCAGTGATAGATCATTTATATTATAGATATTTGATTCAAATATTTGAAATGATAGACACAATAATATGAAATATCCTTAATCAATTATTTAAGGAATAACTAAATATAGTTGTAAATGCATTAAATAAATTTGGTCAAAAATGATATGGATTCATGGAAGAAAAGAAAAAGTAGGGTTGACTACCTTGAAAAGGGTAAATAATGAGTCAATGAGGGAAATAAAACAGTGATAAGACATGAAAACCACAAAAAACAAAAAGTCGAAGAAAATTGAGGTGGTTTAGTAAATATTTATCAATCAAATTCAATTATTGAATTATCTTTCAACGGTAATACAGATTTTGAAATTGAGATTTCTGAATAAACCACTATGTCATGGGTAACATTTTAATAAAAAACCATATATTAGAGTGAAATTATAATTGAAATTAAAATAAAATATTGGGAAAAAAATTTGAGTTTTAATATAAAAATTGGAAATATCTAAACCATTAAATTGAAATTTGGTGCATGGGTTTAAACAATTATCAAAGAAAGGAATTACAGATTAAAACATATTATTGTAATTAGAACTTAGGAATCAAAATAAATAAGTGGGTTACCATGGAATATAAATTAAAATGTAATGGAATGAAGTATATTGATTATAATTTATGTAAATTAGATAATTTAATACCCTATATAAATCAAATTTTAGAGTTTAATATCAAACATGCCTCATGGAATTGAAAAAACAACAAAAAACTGTTAACTTAATTCCTTCATATTGTAAATGTGATAAAAGTTCTTACAAATAAAAAATAACTATATTATTAACGTATTTCAGAACATTATTCATTTGTATTTTCCTTTATACACCTCATTTATTTCAATAAATTTCAAATAAATTAGTTTGTTAAAGTTTATTTTTTGTCACTAGGTGCAAGAAAGTATTATTTCCAATTTTGTAATATTTTTTTAATGGTGTGATAGATTATTTTTTTCAAAAATATTTCATAATTACCTTATTATACATGATTCTATAGTCATGGTGGTTTTTTGATTCTTCATATCCCACTTTATTTTAGTAAATGATAAAATTATGGTTTGTGAAAATGGAAGTTGTGAGGAACTAAATTCAGCCTATTTAAAAAAAATACGTGATATATTAATAAGGATAATAAATTTCAATAAAATGGTTAAAAATTAATTAAATAATATTACAAGATATAAATTTTAAGTGATATTATCACACTATAATATTATTTAATCGTTCATAACAAAAATATTACAATAACATTTATTTAGGCAGTAAAACTGACACAAAGAGCAGTGAAATATAATTATTTATTAAGTAAGTAATTTCCTTTTTGTAATGATAATATATAATTATAAAAATTTTAAGCATGAAATAAATATCTTATTTATTCACTAAATTCATCAAATTCATCATTTTTTCCATCCTTGAGAGGCAGTGACGAAAAATGATCCACATAGCCTCATGGAGGTGGTAGTCCACACATACTAACAATTGATTTTTATTTTTCTTCTAGGAAGATAGAAAATATTGAATAATGGTTGACAAAATAAAATATGAAAATTTTAGGATAGTAACACTACAAATTTCATTATATTTGTTTTTCTATAAAATGTTTTAAGAGGATGAATAATAAAGAAGGACAACAACATATGAAATAATCATATTGAAAACATGATATTTCTCTTATAAATATCTTAGAAAATGGATAAAATAGGCCAAATTATTGAGATTAGAGCCTTATAAACACGAAAAGTTCTCCTAGGAGGAAATAATGAACGTTTTTAGGAGAATAATCAAAACAATGAATATAGTATGATGTAATGGATCTTTTGAAATTTTATAAGTGAAAATGGTAGTTTTAGATGTATCCATTACATTTAGAAAATTGTATGTTAGTATTAATGGGTAATAGGGAACAAACATGGTAGATAATGTAATTTTTAGTGATTTAATGTCGATCAATCCCATATAATGCAATTTGATACATGTTTTAAATATGTTTAAATTTATTTAAAACTAGATTTTTACACTTTACCCTTTTTGTTTTTAATATGGTAACTGGTTTTTACCCATATAATTGATATTTTATATAAAATATTACCAATTATAATTTATTGAAATGTTATGAAAGAAAATTTAATATAAACCCAATATAATTCAACTTATAAATGATAGATCATTAACTCTTAAATTAAAACATTTAATTTATTGAAAAACTATTTTGTACATATGTTTTGTTTTGAATTTCTGTGTTATTAATCTTATTTGGTATTTATTAATAATAGAATATGTGTTAATATATTTATATACATGTTTGAAAATTATATTATATTAATTTTCTAGAATATATTAATTTATTTTTTTAGATAAAAATTACAAAATGTTAATAAAAATAATCATTGAAAATAAAAGTTTTGCCATTATCATAATACTTAATTTTATCATAAACATATGTAATGAATAAAAACTCATTTTATAAAGGGTATTTTAAAACAAAAATGTTATGTTTGGTAAAAAATTATAAATATTTATTATTGAAATCAAATTAATTTATTTATTTTTTTACCAGTGGAGAATTATGTGAAATTAGATTAAATCCAAAATCCAATATCACCTAGTGAGGGATTAATTGAAACAAAAATACTACAAAATAGATTTTATTAGAAAATATATTAATTAATTGTAAAAATGTTAAATATGGGGTTTTTAAATTTACCAAATAATTTTAAAATAAATTATTTCAATATAGATATTTTTTTTGAATAAAACGATAAAATTAGTTATTTATATACAATAATTCAATTTTACAATTCCTTAACATTAATAATGACTTTTTTTATTTCTATATATATTTCATAATTAAATAACACCTATTATTCCATAAAATTACATGTCTACACATTATTAGTTATATACCTATTTATGGTTCATTGTTTTCTGGTGTTTCATGTATCATATACTATTGAACATATCAGATCTTATTGGAATATATATTCTAAAATCTTGGGCTGTTTTATTCTCACCCGATTTAAAAAATTTCATCTTTGAAATTTAATTATGACTTATAGAAAAAATTATTATAAGTTGTATAAAATATTTACATATCTCAATATATAATGAAAAATGTTTTTTTACATTACTACATTAGGTACTACTAGTAAACTAATATTTTACCTTCTTCGTGCTAACCAATTAGTTGTTCTTTACTTTGAAACTTGTTTCTTTATGCCTTAATTTACCACACATGAAACATATTCGTGTTCCTTTGGGACATTACCCTTAGTGTTTCTTCCAATATTTTTGACACATAGGATGTCAAGCATTCTTTCCATAATCATATTTGTCTCCTTAAATTCCAATATATTCTATCCTTGACATCATTGGTGTGTTTTAGAAATAAAATATGTCTACATTGTTAATCATAATTAGTGATAGAATGTTTGACATCATCATAAGATATCTCACTTAGGATATGTAGCACCCCAAGAATTTAAAATGGTACAGTTATTTTAATTAATTAATTATTTTATTTATTATTTAAATAAGGGTATTTAATAAAGAATTTTATGTTAAAAAATTTATATTTAGTAATCAAGATATATTTAAATATATATATTTTCAAAATTATAAAATACTACTTCCAAAAATATTATTATTTTTAAATATTTTTTTTTGGTTTTGTAGTATTAATATATATAAAAAATTATTTTAAAATAAAAACTTGTTTTAATATTTTAGTGATAATAAATATAATAATAAAGTAATAATAAATAAGGGTATAACATTGTTTATAAAAAAACTCGTTATTATTATTCTTAAGATAATATATTTTATAATATATTATGTTTTTCGTTTATAAAATTTTTAATTTATAAATATATATAATTATTATTAAAAAACACACTTAATATATATGTTAAAAAAATGTAATTTTAATTATTTATATTAAGAAAATGAGATATATATATATATATATTTATATAAAAAATGATAATATGGTATATATATATATAAAACAAACTTTTATACTTGTTTTGAAAAAAAATCAAATTATATATATATATATGTATACTTTTCACATTTTGATTAATATATATGTATAAAAAATATTTGCATTGAATTAATAATGAATATAATATAAAATTGATACTTTCCTGTTATAAAAAAACGATTAAATATTATAATTATAAAAATTTGAAGTTATATATTGGTTTAAATGATACAAATTTGATAAAATGATTTAATAAAGTTATGTGTGTGATAAAAAATGAATTATATATTTTTTATTAAAAAAAATCTATTCATATAAATAAATATATATATATATACATGTTTCTATTAAATATATATTATTATATTAATAAAAAAAGTAATTTATTTAAATATAAATCTTACTTGAATTGTAAAATGTTTTTTAAAGAAAATTGATAAATAAAAAGGTAATGGGAAATGTTAGATTTTAAAAAAAAGTCAAGTGGTGAAATTGGAAAGTGAAGCAACAAAGTAAAAGAAAAAAAGTCAAGGGGAGAAAAAGTGGAACAAAAAAAAATGATATAAAAAAAATAAAGCAATAAGTAAAAATAATAATATTATTAAAAGAATAAAAAATAAATAAAATCAGGGAAAGAAGTCCGCGTAGTAGGGTTTCTCTAAGCCTATCGGGTCTCGATTCAGGGTGAAGGTAAATCGAGCCATAGGGTTTCATGGTGGGGGCTGAGGCGCAGGAAGGCGAGGATGTGAGCGGAAGACCGGGTGTGTGGCGGTCGACGCAGGATAGTGGTTCGCCTTCAGATGTGAGTTCTTGTGCTTATGAGACAAGGCTAAAGTCAAAGCTGGTGCGCAGGCTGACGTCGAAGGACGAGTGAGAGTTCATCATAGATGAGCCAGGCGAAGCTGAGCGGTTGCAGATATGTTTAGGGCTTTTGAATGTGTTTTGGAGTTAGACTCGTAGATATGATTCATAAAATCTAAATATGCAAGTAGGGTTTTTTATTCAATTTTTGTTTATCCAAATCTCGTTTCAGATTTGTTTTAGGGGTAATAAGTTTTTATTTTTCAATTTCTACATTTTTCCCTAGAAATTGACATCTTCTTTGATTTTTGTGATGTCGAAGTCCTCTACAAGTTGGAGTGATTTAAATTGATTTATTTTTCCAAAAAATTCTATCAGTATCACATTGATTTTTTATTTTTTATTTTTTTTATTTTTGTTGTCGTCGTTTTCTTGATTTCTGTTTTAATTGTCACAGTTTATCAATAATTCTTGAATCAATAGTCAATGTTTATTTCTGCCTTATATTGTTTCATTATTACATCACTAAAGTCTTCAATTAAATCGGATCAAAACAAATCTCTCTTTGATGTTTCCTCCAATTATCAAACTTCCACTATTTCAATAACGAATATTAAATAGAAATTTCAGTATCATGTTTAATTTTAAGCATAACGTGGAAATCATATAACTGCTATATAAAGTAGTATTGCCATCATTCTTTTGGAGGGTGCGTGTGTGTGTGAGTTTGGTGAGGCTGCATAAGAGAAAAACAAGGGTATTTGTTTCCATTGTCTACCAAAGGAACAAGATCTGCTCTGCCAATAAAATTAGTAAGGGATTCTTTTCTGATGTATATATATTTTTATTCCTTAAAACAATGCTTGAACTTTCTCTACTAGAAGGGATAAATTATTTTCAACCTTATATTTATCTGAGATTCTGTTTCTATAAGGGTTAAATAATTGTCTCTTGCATTTATTTATCTTATGTTATGTATGGAAGATTTAGCTATACCCTCTATTTTCAGGTTGTGCAAGAGATTTTATATATTTAATTTTAATATTTCAATTTTAAAGAAATATTATCTGTCTTAGTGGAGAATTTATTAATATACTCTTTGTTTTCTGGTTTGAGTAAGGGGATTAACATTTATTTTCATGGTTGAACTTATTTATTAAGAGAGTTATCATAATCCTTTACTTTTAACCTTGCTTTTGGAATTCATTTACTGGTTAGTTTGAGTATGATTTTTCGAACAGTAAGCTTATATATTTTCAAATCTACGGCAAGGAATATTTTTTTTATGATGTATATTATGTTTTTGAAATCTTTTGTAGGGGTTGCTTATTTGTATTTTTTGTTGAATATTCTGGTATATAAATTATACACTCACCATGTGGTTTTAATCCGTCCAGTTCTTTTTTTAATTCTACCAAGTGTCGATTTGAAATAAAGTTTTAAGAAGTAAGGGTTATTTTTTTATATTAAATATTTATTTTATAAGAGTTTACTTAATTTGATCAATTTGTTTGTGGTTATATGTGTGTATATATATATGTATATATATATATATATGTGCACACATATATAACTTATTATTTTATGTATACATAAGTTAAGGATTTTTTTAATTATTTTAAGTTATACACTTATTCGGACATACACACATAATTCAATTTGTCTTTATTTGATGTTATAAAAGTTGAATTACAATATTTAAATAGAAAATTGTGTGTGAATAAAATTTTGGCTTCAAATGGAATGACATATTTAATATACATTCACCCGTAGAGTTTTAATCCACCTAGTTAATTTGAAAAAGATGTAAAGAAAATTGATATACTTATTTTCTAGTTCTCTAGGATTTATTTTCTTAAAATATGAATTACTTTTATGATGTTAAGGTTGTAATTATTAAACAAATTACATTTATTGTAAGATGTCAATACACACACACATACATACATACATACATACATATATATATATGTATATGTATATGTAATTTTTATTTAATAATTTATAAAGGGTACATCATGTACATATTTTATGCATATATATATATAGTTTTGTATATGCACTTATATGTTTTAATCTTAATCCGAATTAACTTTTCTTAAATAATATTTAGTGGTTAAAGTGTGCTTATGATGTGTTTAATTAAATTCACATGAATTTATGCATTACGTTAATCATTCGTTGCACTGCAAATCAATTTACCTTAATGCTTTGCGACATAAGCATGCCCATTTATTAAGATATGACCATTTATCAGCCCATGTTTTGTGTACAAATGAAATCTGTCATTTTAAAATATAAATATTCATTTCCATAAATCAAGGATTTTGGTAATTAAGGAACTATTGTTCTATGTGGTAATTCCATCTATTATTACTTGTGTGTTTTAAATTAATATCACATGTGAAAATAACATTTACTATATTATTCATGTCGTTGAGAAATTATTACCGAAATGATTACTGACATATTATAATTTAGTCCAACGACATTTCCATTTATCAGAAAATGAATTGAGTATAAATAATGAGCATGTATTTTAATGAATTAAATGTTTATTACTATGGTATTGTTGAAAAGTTATTATTTTATGTGATAATAAAACAATTTATTATTAATGATTTATGAGAAAAGAATTTATTTATTCAAGGTGGTATGAGAAACTTTGAATAATGTGATTTATGAAGCCAAGAAATATGTATACTGAGAATGATAAGAGATTTAATAAAACAAATTAGTATGTGCACTTTTATTTAGAGATATGAGGGATACATTGGCCCAAGTATGTTCCAGGGTGGGGACTGGTAAAAGTAAGCCCTTCAGGTTGGGGTCTGGTTACAGCAGACCCTCCATGTTGGTGTTCGGTTATAGAGGCACTCAGGGTTGGTGTCCGGTTATTAGAGGCACTCTGGGTTGGAGTCCGGTTACAGAGGCTCTTCGGGTTGGGGTCTGGTTACATTTAGCCCCCTAGGTCTTGGCACGAGGCCTTGACACGGTCCGACATATGCACCTCCCTCATTATGACTATGTAATTTAATTAACCAGATAAATATTCGACTAGTAGAATATTTGGTTAAAGCGATTATTGATTTTCGGCCGAGACATTAAATCATTAGATGTCTTGGCCAAAACCTTGATAATATGTTTCAGAAGGTCCTGTATATTTATGGCATGACATACATTTAGCACTCAGTGATTTAGTATTCGGTGTATGAAATGGAAGTTATTATTTTATACAAAACTCTGATTATTCATTACTTTTAGCTGTTTAATTTGTGCTTACATATTCTCATGTCACACATGTATAAAATTTCTTTTATTCAGCATGCCCATATTCGAATCATGTATGCTTGTAATTCTGTTCGCATGTTTTTAAATTGAGCAATTTTATGATGTGTACTCGTGTTAAAGATTTCATTTAAGAAGATTGTTTTGGTGAAATGGTTTAAAGAATGTTTTCAAAATATATATTGATTTATTTTAAAACCACCTTACTGGGCATTCGTATGCTCACCCTACGTTTTTTATTAATTTTTTTTTCAGGGTACAACTTTTAGCAGATGGAATATTTCAGTAGTAGCTGCTTTCTCAGAGCCTGAACCGAATTCGATCCTCTATATGAAACCGGCTACGAGTACTCGAGAGCTGGGGTGTGACAAGATATTATCCCATTGGGTTACTCATTAGGGACACAATCTATTTTTCCAATGTACCTATATTTAATTTGGTTCTTCCAAGCTCCAGTAATTACTAAATCAAGTAAATTAATATGAGTGATAAAAAATTGGCATCATAATTGAATTATAACAAATTAAACGTCAATATGTCCTACTCTATGACACCATGTTGTCATATTACTTTTATTTTAAGGTCAATTCATATTATTCTTGGTTAAACTTATGTTACTTAAGGTTTGGTTCTTTAAACCACATAATAAAAAAAATAAGAGACCGAACTTACATTTATCTTTCACTCAATATTATTTAAAAATTACTAAGTTTAAAAACCTAAATAATATATTAATCTTTAGATTTAATTTTTTTTAAAAAAAAACTATAACCCTAAGAAATAAATGTTTAGTTTCTTAGAGACTAGCTATATAAAAATATAATTATATAATAATTAAAAGAAATTCTCTATAATTACGCTCCTATAATCCCTTTTGTATATATCTCATAATATATTAATATTTTACTAACATAGGAATTGGCAAACTATGAAATGGGTGAGCTTAGACACTCAATATGTTAAAAAGAATATCATATCATGAAGCAGAACATGAGGGATACATAAATATCTCAACAAAATATCATAAGACTATATATGATAATCATAAACCAGGTTAGAGAAACATAGAACATAGTGAGACCATCAAATAAACATAAATGATAAGATTTGGCTCAAAACACATCTCAATAGTAATATAACTTGTGAGAATGAAATAAAAGTGTAGAATACTTTGAGAATAAATGATAGTCAAAAAAAAATATTTCATGTAAATAAAATGAATCATTAACATTTGGCATAACATTATAATGAAAATTTTAATTTGAACCATAATAATATTAAAAAATTTGTAATCAAACTCATCATTCCCACAATTATATGAACAAACTCATTATGTCTACACATGAAAATGTGAGGGAACCCATCAAGACCGTTGACTATGTGAACAAACAATTTATGTACATGACTGATTATCTGATGAGAAATAAACTTCAACCATTTTATTTAAGGGAGATATATGATCCTATACATCATCATCCATATATATGCATTCCACTTAAAAACAATCACAAACATATCTTAATAAACCCATTGAAAAATAACATGTTTTCACCTGATATGAACTTAAGTGACCATGGATATCAAAATATAAATTTCCTAAAAAGAATAATAACATAATATCATATAATATATGATAAAAAATCACTTCATGAGAGGTAAACCTTGAAAAGAAAATAAAAGCGAAAATACAAGAGTTTACATAAAACCATTTAAATGTTGTTATAATGGATGAATTATAAATTACTTTCCATAAAGATATTTTAGAGAAAGGAAACATAATACATTTAAAAAATTTATTACAAATAGTTACAAATGATATAACATTTAATATATATATTTTTTATAAAAAAATATTTATTGGAAGTTAAAATATTTGATTTTTAAAAGATAAAAAACCAATTTAAATATTTTGAAACACAATTTGCTAGAAACCTACATTGTTAAAAATATTATTAAATTACACTTTTGAAAAGAGGAAAATAAAATTATGAGAATTAAATAATATAATCCTTGTTATATTTTCCAAAAATATTGGAGAAAATTGGTTGAAAAAAAAACATGGATATATAAGAAAAATCAAATAAAAGAATTGAGAATTATTCATAAAAAATTCATTTAAACAAAAAATACTTATCAAGAAAGAACAATTTCGTGTCAAACATGATCTCCCATACGAAATATGTTTTAAATAGAAGATAATTTCATGATACATTAGAATATACCAATATATATGATAAAGGTAAAAGAAGGGTTATTATGAGACATGTAAAGGATTTGATTCACCAAAACCTATTACAACCTTTTTAGGTTTTGAATCAAAACCCCATGAGTGGTATAAATTTAAATATAATATTCAATATCCAAAAATATATTATTATAATGATAAAAAATGAAAATAAGGTAGAATTTATAATCATTATATACATGTATATTAGTTAGTTTTTTTCTTATTTTCACACATAAGGCAATTATCATTTTGGTCGTTTGTAGCAGTTTCATAGGAGCAGTTTGGAATTCACATGTTTCCTAAAAGTCCATAATTAATAGTTACTGAAACTAATTTAACATTTGAATTATAATTAATTATAATATATAAATTTCTTTTCATGATTACATAATTTTTTATCCTAGAAGATGAAACTGATAACATACAATTTTTCACTGATTTTCAACCTATGATTTGTGTTTTCTTAATTGTTTAGATAAATATTGATACTTTTTAAATAACAAAAAATTATTAATTATTTACATATTTTAATAATACTATATCCTTAATTATGTTTTTATAATTGTCTGTGATATAATTTCATATCATTTTTTATGTGGGTAGTCAAATTGACCCAAACATGAACATACAATGATTATTGATAATTATGTGGTGATTCTATTGAAATAAAATTACAAAAGTAGAATAATAAAATAATTTATTTCTTATTATTGGTTTATATCATAATTATAAATTAATAATAATATGAATTAGTGGAAATGAAAATATTAAATAAATTGAATTAATGATTTCCACTTTGTGTGCTTGTTTTAAAAGATTAAATTTATAATAATAATTTGGGGATCATATCAAAAAATTGGTTCTATAATATGTCATAAAATAGACATAATGATATAATATGAATCATATTTATAATTTAAAACCATTTTCATCACTAAACCATATAATTTAATGATTATATGAAAAATAGAATTTAATTGTCCCATGGAGACGGTAGTCTATATATACACATTGTTGATTATTCCCTTTTCCATCGAACTGGGAAAAGAAGTAATATTGTATATGATTTTATAATCTAAAATATAATTTTTTCTATCATGTTTATATATTTAATTACTTTTTAGGTCTATCTATTTTAGGTGGTAAAGGAAAAATAAAAATGTTGTGTTGTGGAGGTGGGTAGTTCACATAACACCCGAATCACCTTTTCAATTATGTAAATAGAAAAGGGGTGGGTCGTTAATTATTGCACCATAATTATAATAAAATAGTTATGTAATAATTATACAGATGTTATTATTTTAATATAGTGAAAATAAATTTGAGGAATAATAAATAAAATTAATTAAATAGAAAAGAGATATAGAGGCTATAAATTTTACCACACTTCTTGGATTATCACTGTTGTGAAGGGGAATAAACCTTTAATAGATGGAATTTTGAGAAAAAAGGAACCTACTTATGCTTAATAGGATTGTGTATTAGAGGTTTGAGTAGATTGTTGGCCAAATTTAGTGGTTTTTGTTTGATTTTAAGTGGGTAGAGGATTACCCCTTCTTTAAGTGAAAAGAGCATCATTTTTGTAAATACCTAAAACTATTTGATAATGTTAAGTCATTATCTTGGAAATTGGTGCCAAATTTGATAAGTAATGGAGTTTATAAGAGATAAAATTGATCAAAAAATGAACCCTTCAAATTAAAAATTTATTTAAACTTTTTTGGACCTTTAGTTTAAGGTTACTCACTTTTACCATTTTAGTTTTTACTATGGTAACTTGTTTTATTTAATTCACCATTTAATCCCAAAAATAAAATTTCCCTTATTATCTAATTCGGAAGAAATAATTTTAAATTTTAATTCCATTTTTTTAATTTTAAAAGAGTTTAAAATTAATTGTAAAGATCTAAATTTATAATATATCAAAAAGATGTTTTTTTTGAAAAAATATAACATAAATTGTAAACTATAAAATATGGGTTTAGAAATATAAAAAAAGTTCAAATTTTTTTAAAATATCTTATAATGTAAATATTTTTTTGAATTTTTCTAATAATATTAATACATAATTATATAGTTATAATGGCATAAACCCATGTTATTTGTAAAAATGGTATTTTCAATTTTTAAGTAAAAATAATTTTTTTTAAGAAAATAAAAAAAATTAATCACATTCTAATA
Organism: Viscum album; assembly: GCA_963277665.1. Lineage (NCBI taxonomy): Eukaryota > Viridiplantae > Streptophyta > Magnoliopsida > Santalales > Viscaceae > Viscum > Viscum album. The sequence goes on from OY728153.1 coordinate 33,156,487, forward strand.
TTTACATGAAAAATCCAAAAATGATGCTAAAATTTTGAAATTAACATCATAAATTTTATAAATTTTAATTTCAAATAAGAAATAAAAAATATATTGCAAAACTATTATTATAGGAAAATAACTATTGGTATATGATTAATGATTATTTATAAATTTATAATTATTATATTGTTAATATATCCTATTTTTATTTTATAAAAATAAAATTAGTTCCCAAAAATAAAAAACCAATTTAAAAAATCATTTTAAGAAAAAATTATATTTATAAAAAAACAAATTTATAAACATCTTTAAATTTGTGGTATTTCTATACATGGAAATATTTTTATACATTTGGACATAATCGGTGTTTATACTTACATAACCCCTTTTTATCATTTCATAACACCTAATTGTTATATAAGATTTTGTTGTAGTTTCATGTCATGGATCAAATATAATGGATTTTGTGGAAATCTTAAAAATCTTGGACTTATATTGTATATAGTTTTACTAAAACCATAATTCCTCTAGTTAATATTTTTTATTTTTCAAGTGAAGACCCTATGGAAGAAATATCTCTATTGATTTATTAAAAATGGTCTTTATAATGACGTATTTGGCTTCTTGATTCCATTTATTCTTACCTACATTATTGATTTTAGGATAGGGTGAATTTAATTTATTCAATCTAATTTAATGGAATTTTTTAAACAATTATATTTAATATTTAGAAGATATTGTGTTTTTCCATTTTAATTGTCCTTTTACATATAATATATGATACTAACATAATAAATATTAATGGATAATATATAATTAAATATTGGGTTTTTATATTTCCCCCTAAAAAATGCATCCTCACAATGTTAATTGTTACATACAAATAATGTTTAACTAAGGATATTTTTAAAATGAATCACGATTTAATTTTATAATAGTTTATCAATCATGAATATTTACATATAATAATAATTTTAATAGTATAATGTTTCTTCCTAGCCATTGGAGATAATTACTACTCATGGTTTGGTGTTAAGCACTATTTTTTCCTTCTAAGTTCGTAGTTGGAACCTACAGAGAAGAATTATAATAAATTTAAGAAATGAAATGTTCTTAAAATTTTTTTATGACAACTACAAAATATACATATCTATCTAATAACCCATGGTTTTTAAACATTGCGGTATTGGTTTAAATTTTATGTCAAACAATAAGGTAGATGAAGAATTATATACATCCTTATAGGGCTCATTAAGATCTATGTTTAGACCCCTTCAAACCGTTTCTAGATTCGTCATCTCTAATGCAGTAACATGAAACCTATTTATATTATCTATTACTTGTGTTGCAAGCTTAAATATATAACAACCCATTTCTTCATGATCTTGATACACCATCCCTAGAGCATCCTGATCTATTAAACCATATCGGTTAAAGGTTGTCAGGTGATGGATGCCTTGCAACATCTATTCTTGATGGTTATTCATCTATCCATACATGGATTTCAATGATCTGAAATGTTTTCCACAAATGCTTCATGATATCATGTACTACATGGTATCGAACCTTATTCTTGAATAGCTGTTAACACTGATTTCACATGTTAGACTTGTTTTTCACAATTCCACTACATCATATGGAATTAGTTATTGTATAGATGGATTTTATTTTGTATGCACCATTGTCATGGCTGTTGATTTTTTTGAAACATAAAGGCATACAAGTGATGGTTGATCATTGATGTGTGATGAAAAATATGGGTTTTTGGTTTCATTTAATGTTAGAGTGACATTAATATCTCTCTAACATTTTTTGGTCTATATTTCCACTCTAATACATTTTTAACACTGAGGATATTGTGGGTAATATGTCCATGATTGGTGGGTATAGAGTTTATATTAAAATAATTGATCCATTTAAACAAATATATATAAAAGATGCATACTAAGATTCTAGTTCTCATAAACATAAATTTAGAGAAGAAACCAATATATATAAATATAAATATTTTATTTGATATACAAATAGAAGTTTGGTACACTTGGAAAATGATTTTGGAAACATGTAGTAGATAGAGTAAAGAACATAAAATCAAAATTATAAAGTGGAGTATTTTGTTATCAAAATATACCTCATCGGAAGTCATTGGAAAAGTATTAACTTATTACCTTGGTTTTTTGGTTATTCACTACTATAATTCATATCCCCCACAGATTTATGACACTGAATTGGGTAATTTTCAAGCATTCCACACAAAATCCATTAGACGATTACTATTTCCTTGAGGAATGTTTTCCACTCTGACCATGATAAACAACCTATTCAATTTTCTATGATAGTTTGATTCTCATTGAAAACCTCTCCATTATGTAATAATCTTTCCAATCCCCTTCACGAAATTATTTTGATGTTTCCTTATAATTTTTTGATGTTTATTTTTTGATTCGTTATCTTCATCACATGATCATTCCGAAGACTCCATCATTCTCTTCTTTGGTGTATTTGGAATCCAAACCAAGTTCAAGATGTTAATATTATTTCATGATATCTCGTTTTTAATATTCATAATGTTTCTCATTTAATCTCCTTTTCCAATGGGGTTTTCATTGAGTAAACTTTCACGCTATCCGTCCCCCCAATAGTTCCATATAGTTCTATCCATTACTAAAACCAAAAGGGTTGGAATGAGTGAAAAACAATAATAATACCGAGAATTTATCATAATCAAAAAGGTATTTAAGGAAGTAAATATCTCTTTATTTTAAATTATCATGTTGGCCTATAGTTTTATTTGTTCCATCTACATATAGATTAGTTTGACTTAGGTTACATTATGTTGGGTTATCATACATTTATTAAATAAATAATGAAAATTTAATAGGAAATTAATCCGTCATAGGGATTTTTGATGAATATATGATCTGAAAAAATAATATCACAAAGGAGGGCCAAACTGGGTTTAAATTTAGGCCTTATATACATTCAGCAGGTAACGATTGAGTTAATACCCAACTATCCCCTTTCAATTTTATTACCACTAGGTATATCTTTTATAGAGATTATAATGACTTATAGTATCAAGAAACAAATGTATTACTAGGGGAACCATCTAATGAAGATTTTTCCAATATTTTTGGATATCATCATATATTTGGAATCATCTCTATAGTTTTTACTAGGGTTGTATAACCCTAACACCAAAGATAACTAAAATAATAATTAAATATAATTAAGCACTATTATGATACTAATTAAAGTGACCAATCAAAAACACAATTTAAATAATTTGATAATATCATGATTTAAGTAAAAATTCTAACAAAAAATAATTACCAAGAGACTAAAATGTTTGATCTCTTGAATATCAGATATATAAACATACTATTTTAGAACACTTGTTAACATATCTCTATAATTGTGCTCCTCTAGATTTGTTTTCTAGAAATCTCAACTCATATAATAATATTCATAACCTAGGGATTGGAAACATAAAAAAGTGGTAATCTTAGACACTTTATAAGGGAAAACACCTCTCATTACATGAAGGGTAACATGAGGGGGACATAAATATCATAACAAAAGATTATAATAACATTTTTGATGATCATAAAACATGTTACAATTGTATAGATCATAATAAGATAATTATTTAGTCATAAAGTACATTACGTGGCTCAAAACACATCTCAATAATCATTTCAGATGTGATCATGAACTAAAAGAGTGAAATAAGAATAAAATAAGGCATAATAATGAAAACAATGAATTTATTGTAATTGAAATTCATGTTGAAAATTTTGAATAAATTTATAAAAAACATTAAATTGGGAAAATATATATAAATTAAATATTATTTTGAATAACTAATGTTTATCATTAAATTTATATATATTTTCTAAATATATATAAATTAAATATTATTTAAAATAACTAATGGTTATCATTAAATTTTAAGTTTATGTTAGTCGATTTGATTTTTGAAAGGATGGAAAACCTTTTTAAATACTGTTGTTGGAAAACAAAAAAACTTTAAAAAATTTTAATTTTTAATTTTGATTATGGGAAAATATAATTATGAGAAATATAGAAAAAATTACATATTAAATTTATGAAATATATAGGATAAAATTGGTGGGATAGAAAAACATGGATATGGATGAAAAAATGACTGAAAGAAACCTAAACTACTTAAAAAATTGAGTTTTAATGAAATAATTGAATAATAAAGGAAGTATATATTTTTTTGAAAAATTCTATTACATAAGAAGGAATGTTTAAATATAATATAAATTCATTTTAGATTTTAATATATCAATATTTTAAGATAATAGTTCAAAATGAGTGATTCAAACCCAAGGAAAATACTTGAGTCACGTAAACTGGATACTGTTGGAACCGGGTTCTTCAAAGCATGATTTGGTGTATGGTTTGTGTTTGTTGTCAATCCTCAGTGGAATTTCAGGGTATGTACCAACAATGCGATCATACCGTTCAATCAAAAAACAGTAGTGAAGGTGGCGCTGTTTCCTAGTGTTTGCCAAATTTTTGGGCCTAAAAATCGGCCAATAAAGTAAAGTGTTTTTGGAAAAGGTACTTGCGCGCCGTGCTCTTGGAGGATAAAAGACTTGCGTGCCATATGTTTTTGAGGATCAGAACATCAAAATTTGGCTAAGGGAAGAAGGTCGCGCAAGTGTTGGTTGGGTCGCGCAAGTGAGTTGCGCGACAGAGTTTATTGAAGACAAGACTTGCGCGCCGTCGAGGGACTTGCGTGCCGCCGCGCAGGGGGTCCAGTTTGCCTATAAATACTGGACCACCCCTCCTCATTTCGAAAAAATTTCAAGGCCGAGAGATTGTTCGAGCTCTCGTCGCGCAGGTGGTTGAGTCGCGCAGGTGGTTGTTTTGTCGCGCAAGTAGAGCTTGCGCACCGGTTTTTGGCTGTGCGCCCAAGGTGGTTTGGAAGAGAAAGGAAGTGGACGACGCAAGTTTGTAGTTGGGGAAGGAAGAGTCTCGCATGTGTGTTGATGACACTTGCGCGCCAGTTTGGGCTTGCGCGCCGTAGTGGGACTTGCACGACTGTGTTGGAGAAGCGCGCCTGGTTTTGCTGAAGCCCACCGGCGTGTTTGGAGCTACACGAAAGCCGAGAGACTACTCGGTACATTCAAGGAAAAGAGATATTCTTCTTCTGGTGAGAATCGGACTTCAATAGAGCATCTACATACAACAAAGGATGCACTCTTATGCAAATCAAGAAGACACCTTCACGTCTATAAACTGAGTGGGACTTCACCAACGGCAGTGAGCCAGGGGGAGTCAACGGGAGTGACCCGAGGGACGCAGTGAGCTATCCCTGAACAATTGTAAAGGCAGTGAGCCTGGGACAGAGTGTCTGTACCCGAACTTTTTGTATCCGCAACTAGTGAAGCATAGTGGATTTAGGTACGACCAGCAACTTGTCGGCGTATGCTCCTTGGACGTAGCAATCTGTATCTCTATCATTGAAATAGAAACATATTTTAAACATGTTAGGTCTTTTAAATCTAAGGTTACTATCATTTAGCATTGTATTTCCCAACATTGGAACTAGTTATTACCTATGTAATTTATACTTTAAGCCTAGAAATAATTGCTTTGTTATTAGAAAATTTTTTAACTAGTGATACAAAATTTGATATCCAGTTTTTATTGAATTTTTAAAATAGATAAAATTTAATTTTAAAATTAATAAATGTTTAATAGATTGGAAACAATTTTTTTGAAATAATATAAATTAAATTATAAAATGAATACTGTGGGTATATTAATTTTCAAAACCATTTATAATATTATAATTTATCACATAAGATTAAAAATTAATCATAGAATATGGTTTTATAAATTCCCTTTTTATAATTATATACTATGAATGTCATAATGTTTTGTTCTTTATAAAAAATTACTTCTCATTATTCACCTAAAAACAATATTTTTAAGAAATAAAAAAAATTCATGTTATGATAATATGACCATAATAAAAATAAAAAAGATTTTTTATTTTTGTCAAATTCACGTCCTACTATTTAAAACTTCTATTCTTAAATAAAATCATAAAATGTAGCTCAAACTATTATTATAAAAATATTAATTTTTGTATTTAAAGTATAATTTTTTTTAAATTTATAATTACTCTAGTGTTAATATGTCTTATTATTATTCAATGTAAATAACTATATATACCTGAAATAAAATTCCAATTTCCAGGAAAAGATAATTTTAAGTAGAAAGGGAATTTAGAAAACATTACTTTAAATTTTTTTATAAATTCATGATATATATATATAAACATAAATATTTTATTAAATTTTGATATAATACAAATTTATAATTACATAAGTCATTATGATTTCTATGCAAGACCTATGAATTAGATACACTATGGTTGTAGTTTTGATTAGTGGTTCATCTAGGATGGATCTTATGGTAATATCCATGATCATGAACTTATTCTATATATCTTTTTCCTCGAACCACAATTTCTCAAGGTCAACTTATGAATGGTTAAGGGAAACCCTAGAAAATATACATATTTTCTAATTTCCAAAAATATACGCTTTATAATAAAGGCATCGACTTTTATATTCCATATCTTCTTATTTTCTTTATTGGTAAAGTGTTAAGTTACTTCAATTTTTACCAGCTAATTTAATATCTATGCTTCAATGTCCATATTTAATATTAAAAATATATCAAGGTTTTTTATTTAAATTTAATTTATTCAAATATGACATGATACTAACATATTATTTAATAAAGGGTAATATATACTAAAATCTCAAGTCGTTACATTCTAAACCCAAAATTATTTGAAATATAAGCTCCCAAAATTCAACTCACCTATTATCCATAATTTCACATATTATTAAATATATACCATAACTTATGAATGTGAGGGTGTGTAAAACCTTGATATTTTTTCATTTTTAAATTAATTTATTCTATTTGATATTTTTTTATTTCACACAGCACTGAATATAACCTGTGTCATATGATAGTACTATGTTTGGAATGAGTGATACACAATAAAAATTTAATATTTACCTACATGAAATAATTATATTATCTTATGGTATAAAAATCATTATGTTTTTCTTGTATTATACTCAATACAAGGTCCATTCAAAAGATTGTGTTACCCGCAAGACTGAGTTTTATCATACTATATACACAATTAATATAATCCTTAAAATATTATTATTTATACCACCTAACCATTGTAATTGATATTATGAATAAGATTAGATAAATTTTAAAAATATAATTTATACATGCATATAAAAAAAATCCTTTTGTTATCAATTATTTACAAGTGAATGTAAGAACTACTTAAAAAAGAAATTACAATTATAGTAAAACTATTTTTCTATGTAAAACACAATTTTATCTCAATAATCTAAAAAAACAATTTTTGATGAACATTATCATTAAAATTTATATCATATATATTCAATAAATAATTTTTTATACATGTACAATATAATTGATGGGTATAATATAGGAATAAATCTAATTTCATGAATATAAAGATGTATTTTCCTAAATTGTAATTTTACTGCCTTTTAATAGAGAACCATTTTTAAATAAATTTGTTTACTAATTTTTAATTTTTATTTGAAAAAATTAAATTTATTTTGTAAATAGGAATATAAAAATTTACTTTGGGTGATTTTCTGGTATTTGTTTGAGAAATTTCATTTTTGATGAATATTGGAAAATACTGAATGTTACATTAAAACAGATTTTTTCATATAACATAGTTATGTAATTAAAATATATACTAATTTTGTTTAAAGTATAATTAGATTAATTATAAATCAATTAATAAAATTTCAGTCATTGGAACTGATTTCACATTGAAATTAGATATAAAAACATTTCAAACATTTGGACTTTTTTCACAATAAAAACCCAATTCTGTAACACATACACATGATTAAATTTAAATTAATTTATGCCATATCTGGATTTATAATATGGAAAAATTTATTTATTCTTTTTAATGATACCAATTTATATTTTATAATTTCATAAATTTAGTTTTTGACCAAATAGATTAGTGAAAGTGGCTAAAATTAATTACAATGATCAAGAGAAAAATTTCAATATAAAAGCACTAAACCATAATTGTAAGGCCCAAAATGACCCATAAACCCATAAAAATACATTTTGTGTTCAAATGTTGACCATATTGTCCATTATCTAGAATTTGGATCATTATTGTAACAACTTTACTTGGGAAAATCATGGGTGGAATCCCATTTTAAAAAAATTTAAAATAATACCATTCATACTGCACTATAAAAAATAACTCACCCCTTCCACTTATTCACATATTTTGAGACATTTAGATCATCCAAAAACTGAGAAAATATATTTATAACACACCTAAATTCATCCTAGACACCCCCATTTGGTATAAATCGAATCGAGGATTCCATTTGGTGCAAACCAATAGAGGTTACCCAAAGTAGAGGTAAACTCTGTCCACAATCCCTCGTGTTTTGTTTTCATTATCCACACCTAAATCTAATAATTACATGATTATATAGACATATAAGTATTATAAATATATATATAATTGTGTATATGTGTTATACCTAGAGATACACACAATTACATCTAATAGATAATGAACTTATCATTCGTGTTTACGATGGATTGCCGCCTGAAAAAATAATGTTGTTAATTTTTACATTACCAAATCTCATGAGAGGTAAATATGATTAAAAAAATATTTTAATATGTAATTTATGATATTAATTCTTTAATTAATAAAAAATACCATCATTCTTTATATTTTGTGTAAATATGGCAACTTCGTTTGTGGATGTGTGGACTACCGCCTCCTAAAAGCGATTTGATTAATTCACATGTTACATATAAATTATTAAGGATGTGTTTAGTAAAATTATATGATATAATTGAAATAATAATTAAAATTTAATGATAATATATATATATATATATATTTCATTTACCTTTTTTTCTTTCAATACCACAATAAAATGGAAACAACATTCATGCGCACTTATGACCGACCGTCTCCCTGAACGATGTATTCCATTTCATAATTCTATATTTTATAGATTATTATAAAAATTTATATTGTAAAAATATATGATATTTATATCATTTTAAATATTATTAAAATAATTTAATCATGATCTATGAAAGAGTTTCATGAATAACAAGTCAAAACATATATGAAAAATAAAGTATATACTACACGAAATGTTACATTGACATGGAATTATAAATATACGGGTAAGATAAAGTTATAATATTATCATATATAGTATTAATTATAAGAATAATATTATTATTAATATTTATAATAAACTTATATTTCTTATATAGGAGTATTTAATGTATACAAATAATTTCAAGACCTAAGGTATGGGCCTTCTCATCTCACGTTTCATATCTACGAGATAAATGCCAAGTTCACCACCTGTTTCTTTTGTCTGGTGTTTATAATTTCCATGAATGTACTTTATTGTACATATATATATAACTTTATAGTTATTTAAATCTCCATTTCTGATCTCTCAACCATGGGGTTTACATCTCAAAAGTTACCAAATCGATAAGGCAGTTTTGTCTCAATTTTCCTTCTTTGAGGCACATGTTTTTCTATAAACCTATATTATTTTACGAGGTGTATATACATTCCCTATGACCTGATATATAATTAATATTATTATTTTAATGATACTATATGCTTTATTTATTGTTATTATCTCATTTGGATACGGATTTAATGTTACAAAAGTGGTAAGAGTTTGTTGCTACAATCTCATCATTTATCGGGATTGCTTATAACTATGCTTCCACTGATGAAATATTATAATAAATCTCTTAATAAATATTAGGATTTTTTATTCTCTTATGGTTATTCATGTTATATCCAAGTAATAATACAATTTTGTACTATTTGGTACTTAATATAATTAATAAATTACTTTTATGTAAATATGACTTTATTTATCCTTTCAGTTATAAATCCATGTTATTTAAAAATTGTCTTGTTTAAAAATGCTTTGATTTTTTACACATATCCAATTAAATTTAATAGAAAATTTTAACCATGTTTTACTTTATTAAAAGTATTTTTAAATGGAATTATCTTACTATTTTCCGACCAAGTAAATTTTGATAATCCTTTTAAGGTAAGAAAGGAATGTTCTGCATATACTAACTTCAACACCATTATGAAAATAATTTTCTATAATATTTGTTTTTATTTATTAAATTTTATTCTTAAATAAACTTTTTTACTAATATTTTGGGTTTTTTTTAATTTAATGTGGTTTTAAAAGAAAATGTTTATCAAAATGTATGTAATGTATTTCATGTTTTCTTTATAAAATTTTGAAATGATTATCTAGAATTGGTTATCCCAAATGATTTCATGCCTTAATTTATGTTTTAAATTTATTTTCAAAGAAAAATAATTTCAAAAGGATTTTATGCCTTGTTTTCATGTTTAAAAATTATTTTCAAAGAAAAATGTTCTCAAATTTTTTTTTCATATTTCTTTAAGAGTTTTAAAGGCGTTTATAATGAAAAAGGTTTATAGTATTTTAAATATTTAATTATATGTTTTAATGGTTAATTTAAGGGAAAATGTTTTTCAAAATGATATATTTTTTTAAAAATAATTTTTCAGAGTTTAAAATATATCTTATGTAAGACATGTTATAAAAGTTATTGTACTGACTTGTTCATAGTAAAAGGATTTTTGAAATACATTTATCAAGACAATTTAATGAGAAAGGCTATATTCCATAGGAAATATTCCATGTGATATGATGAAATACTTCTCCATACAAGATGAAATAATTTGTTATAGTTTAATAGTTACTAGTTATATCATCCAATAATACCATTAACATTATTTATTTAAGGGTTTTTGGTTTGACGGAATGATGTTTATAAAACATGTTTCTCTTTCGTGGGTTATATTATTTTGAGACCTTCTTATTTTTATGGGTTATGCTCTGATGAAATTATTATGAGACCTTTATCCTTTCCATAGGTGATGATTTGATGAACCTCTTATGATTCCCATTTCATTTCATGGGTAATGATATGATGTGTGTGAAACCCACCTTTTTATGGGTCTTGATATGAGGCATGTTTTTTATCTTATGGAACATGTATTTATGATTTTATTATGTAACATATCTGCCCTATATCACCCTCAATTGATTTTTTTAATGATTTATATCTCAAGAGATAATGATGGTAATCAAGTCGATTTGATTGATCCTCTATGGATGATGGGGAAACCTGATCCATTATGGGAAGATGGTGAAACCTGATAATCAAAGGAAAGATGGGAAAACGTGATCCCTTATAAATAAAGTACTACGATTGGGGATGGCGGTGTGTCCCTTCCAGTAGATGTAGTCTCCCTGAAGCTCCCTGATATTTTTTGGAAATGATCCTCGACATAGGGTAATGTTTTTACATGTTTATTCTTCTTCCAAAAATTCTGTTTCCTACTCCTATGTTATGCTTTCATATCTTCTGCTCTTGAATTTCTGATGATTTATGTCTTATGAATTAACAATATTTATGCAATGATTAATTTTTCTAATATTTAATATGCGGGGTATGATCTTCTAATGTTATTATCATATTTGTGTCCCCTTATTATATTATTATGTTTATATACCTCCCTTGTTTACCCTTACAGAGGATCCGAGATCACCCCATTCTTATGATTCCTTTTACTAGGTTAGGAATAATGATTTTATGTTTGAGTAGTTAAGGGGAAGATATTTATGTGAGATGTTTAAGATATTTCATAAGGTTAGATGATTATGTTACCTAAGTTTCCAATGACACAAAAATATTACCATCCTCAGTCATGTATTTTTATTATATTCTAAATGTTTTGATAAAATGATATAATATCTTTATATGTTAAGCCTCAGTCATTATATTTGGAATCAAATAGATGGTTTAGTAATCCGTTGGAAACTAGTATTAGAGAACTTTAGTGAGATCCCTAGGGATGTTTCCAAGTATATATCTTAGGATTTGTATGATGATAAGAATAATGTATATTAGATTTCAAATAAGGTTCCAAAATTTTGATATACTGTAAGTGATTTGTCATGATTATGTGCTTTTATACTATGATAAGTGTTTTTTACATAGTGGATCATGGTTTTAGTAAATGATAGGAACCAGAAATATTTGGGTTAACATTTTATGTGATGAAATATTTTCTGATGAGAAGTCAAATGGGATGGTCACCGGAGTGAATGATGTGGTGTTCATTACTAGTCTGTTTTCGTGGAACATGGTTATAATATTATACCGCAAAAAAATCTCAAACTCACAAAATAAGAGAAATGATGAGTTCACAGAGAGTTTGGGTAGTGGAGACTATTGAGGAATGAAGTCATGAATTTGGAAAGAATCACTAAAGTTAATATCTTATAAGAACAAGAAGATCTTTTTACTGTGGAAAAGAATGACACAAAGAAATTAACTAAAAAGGAAATATTAAGGTTTAGTTAATGAAATGTATGGGAATATTGGATCCCCAAATACACCATCAATAGTTAAATTATTCAAGTGTGGAATTAATGGTCATTATGAAAATTTATTCCCCAATTGGAAGACACACAATGAGAATCAGAAAGGTGGTATGAGTAATGGTAATATTTCTGATGATGACGAGAATACATGTGAAATTTAAAAGGAAAGGTGTATTATGTAATAGGAATATGTATACTTTCTAATGGATTAAGGATAAAGTAGAGTAATTAGAGTTTTTATGTATTTGGATTCAATAATTATGAATTGGGAAATATATAAGGATTCTTCAGTTTAGGTTTCTCACATTGGATTTATAGAAATATGATGAATTGTTATGATGGACTAGAAAAGTGATGTAATGAAATTGTGATATTCCTAGGGAACATATGAGTAAGTGAACAATGACACCTAAAATGTCCATAATTTTGAGATAATAATGTTTTTATGGAGATATGTTGGATATGAATAAGTAAATTGGATGGTACACATTACCTTGGAACTAATTAATAATTTTTCAACAAGTAGTTTATGAAATCATTGATAAAGTTTAAATCAATTTGGGATATTTGGAATATATCCAAAAAACTTCAGAATGCGGAAACATGCATATTTTTAATAATTATTTATGGTAATTTATTTTTTTACCATGATCCAAGAGAATGCATGATCAATATATTGACAGGTTTGGTATGAGAAAAAAAGAGATTCTTTATGATGTATGGGTTGTCAAAGCTATATTTTTTCTAAAAAATGTAGTAATATTATTTATTAATTATTGGACCCCTATATTTTAGAAGGTTTATAAGCTTTACCATTTATGGAATTGTTTAGGTTAAAAACTAGATGAGGTTTTAGAGATTAAAATATTATATCACCATTTTTTTATTTATGCATATTTATAGCTTTTTTAAACCATTATGTTTTGATAATATTGATGGAATGAACAATCATTATAGTTTTGGAAGTCATGATTTTCTAGTGCTTTAGTAATGAAAAATGAACCTTCATTTCATAGTGTAAGAAATGAATTGGAAATTGAGAAAGGCATAAATAAAGGGTGATATTGAGCATATGAAAAGGAATAAAATAAATTAATTAGATTTCCATATGTACTTAGATAGTAAAATAATTCCTATATGGAGGGGATATTATAAAAATAATTATCGAAATACCATTTGTGTGTGGAACCAATGGCCTTATAAATGATCACATATCTATGAATTTTATGTCCTTAAATTTCTTTTGATCATTAACTTGTAGAAGATCATTAATCCTCATCACTCTCTATAGTTTTAATGATTTTATTCAATATCCAATATACTCTCATAACATTTTTATCCTACATGGAGATATAGTTATGAGTTACTTTTGGTAACCATTATGTTTCCAACATTCCTTTTTCAATAATGTTTTAGAATTCATTTTTATGACATGGGTTTCTATGAAATTCAATTTCAAGTATTAAATCACCCGTAACAAAAATAAATTATGTGAATTTTAAGGGGGGTAGAAAGTAACACCCAAGATTCTGTGAATTTTTTTACAAATTAATTTAGTCTTTTCAGTATTTTTTCATTTCACCCAACGCTGAATATATATATTTTTATATAGAATCCCTAAGTTTTTCATTCATGATACACACCACCAAGATAATCATTAACTAAATGTAACGGTTAGATTATACTATAATATATGCAAATATATGTTTTTTATTATACACAATACTGAGTTCCTTCAGTTTCTTACGTTACACACATGGATGAGTTTCTCCAGACTATAATATATTATAAATATTACTATTAAAATATTATTATAGCTACAACCGATACGTTGGAATAAAAGTAATGAGTAATACCTAATAAACTGTGAAAATATGAATTACACATGCCTATAAAAATAATCCTATGGTTATCAAAAATTTATAAGTGAATATTATGACTATTTGGAAATAAATTAATTACATATTTAAGGATACTTATTTCTTATGTTCAAATAAAATTTTATCCCATTAAATTAAACAATACACATTTAACAAATGTTTTCAAAAATATATTTATATTATATATGAAATCAATATTTTTTATACTAACATAATTGATTTTATAGGTATAAGATAATAATAAATAAAATTTTATTAATAAAAAAATGTATTTCACTAAAATGTAATTTTTAATTCTTTTAATGACGAACCATTTTTAAATAAAATTATTAATTTTTTTAATTTTTTTGAAAAAATGATATTTATTTTTTCAATTAATAATCTAAAAATTTAATATGTGTGAATTTTTTGTATTTATGACTGAAATTTTAATTTTTAAGAATAGTGAAAAATAATGAATTTTAATTTAAAATTTCCTTTTCATATAATTTATTTATATGGATAAATTTTTAATTAATTTGGGATTAAAGTATAATTATATCAATTATACACAATTTAATATAATTTAGGTCATTTTGACCATTTTCAAATTGAAATTGGATATAAAATAATTTCAATATTTTTTGGACCTTTTCTCATAAAAAACTAGATTTCGTGACACATTTATTTGAGTAAATGTTAAATAATTTATATCACTTTGTTTTTGGAATTTTGAAAAATTGATTAATTTTTTTAATCAGAATAATTTATAATTTTTAATATTTTAAAATTATATTTAGACCAATTATATTGTTGACTCTGATTGAAAATAATTACTACTTTTAAGAGAAAAATTAACTTAATAAAGGACTAAATCTCAAACTTAAGACACCAAATGACCTACATACCATTAAAAAATTCACTGGGTATTAATATTTAGAACATATTCTCTAATTTATATGTGATTTATACTATTATTGGATCCACTTTTCATGATAAGAAGTTTGGTTTAATTCCATTTTCAATGATTTACAGGAATGCCCTCCCTCATCCACTATAAAAAGGCACTCGCCCTCCCACTTATTCACACCTATCAAGACCTTTGGCTTAGAAACACATTGTCAAAATATAATACCAATATATATAACTACATCCTAGAACCCTAAATTTTAGAATAAATCTACTCAAGGATTCCCTTTGGGTAAAACAAAGAGGGTCACCCAAAGAAGAGGCAACATTCTTCTACAAGCTTTTTTGTTTAATTTACATTTTCTATTCCCCTCAACATTTATTATTACTTGATTTTATAATAAACTAAGTATCCTGAATATAAATATATTTTTAATTCAATTTTTTATACCTAAACTTACACCCACTTCCATATAATGTGTAACGAAAATACCATTCATGTGTTTGGTGGACTATCGCCTCAAGAAATGTTGTTGTTCATTTTTCCTTTACCACCATTGATGAGTGAGAATTATGATGTAAATTATATTTTTATGTGATATTTATTATATTTTTGATTTATTTACACCTCCTGAATTATTATATAAATCTCACCATATTGCATTCAATTTTTCTGTAGGTCTGATAACTTCTTTTTTGGACTTGTGGAATAACACCTCAAAGTGATGTGATTCATTCACACACTACATGAAATGTATTAAGGGAAGTTTTATTAAATGATTATTATATATATAAAATAATAATTATATTTTTATGATAATTTTTATATTTATATACATATATTTTGCTTACCTTGTTAATTTTAATACAATAATAAAATCTAAAGAACGTTCATGCGTACGTATGACTAACCGTCTCCTTGAACAGTGTATTCCATTTGATATTTATATAATTTATAGATTATTATAAATATTTGTATTATGAATATATATGATATTTATATCTTGTTCTACATTCTTTAAATTATAAAATCATAATCTATGTAAATTTATTGACAATAACAAGTCAAAACATATATGAAAAACAAAGCCCATATTACCAGAAATGTAACATTAACCAGGAATTTTTCAAAAATAGGTTATATAAAGTTATAATAAAATAACATATCATGTTATATATAAGAATAGTTTTCTATGGTATATTTATAATACTCATATATATATATATATATATATTATACAAGAGGTTTTAATGCATACGAATAAAGTTAATAATTAAGGTAAGGGTTTTCTCATCTCACTTTTTATATCTGGGAGACAAATA
Source organism: Viscum album (assembly GCA_963277665.1). NCBI lineage: Eukaryota > Viridiplantae > Streptophyta > Magnoliopsida > Santalales > Viscaceae > Viscum > Viscum album. The sequence goes on from OY728153.1 coordinate 33,173,147, forward strand.
CCATGTTCACCCGTCATTTATTTTGAGTGGTGTTTATAATGTTTGTGAATATATTATATTATACATATACATAAATTTATGGGTATTTCTATATCCATTTCATGATCTATCATTCATGGGGATTACTTTTTAGAAGTTACAAAATCAGTAAGGTAGTTTCTTCTCTACTTTCCTTCTTGGAGACATAGGTTTTTCTATACACCTATATTATTTTAGGAGGTGTATATACTATCTCTAGGAAGTTTTATATATTAAATATTATTCATTTCATATATTATAATCCCCATCAAATGATATTACCTCATTGGTATTATGATTCATTGTTACCTAAGTGGTAAGAGTTTATTGCTATAATCTCATCGCTTTGCAGGATTGTTTACAATCATGCTTCTATTGATGAAATATTATAATATATATCTTAATAAAACTCTTTTATTTTATTCTCCTCTAGTTATACATGTAATATAAAACTAATAGTATCATTTTACCTCTATTTTTTACTGAATATAATTTAGAAAATGTTTATATGAAAATATGACATTATTTATCCTTTCGGTTGGAAAGCCGTGTTCATTAAAAATATTAATCTGTAATTTTTTTCAATAATGATTTACTATTACCATATTTTATTTAAATAAAAATTTTACCCTTGTTTCACCTTTTTAATTTTTTTTAAAATAATATTATTTTCTTTTTCATATAATGTAAATTTTTAATCTTTTTATGGTTTAAAAGGAATGCTCAGTATATACAAACTTAACCACCATCATGACTATCCTTTCCTAGTAGCATGCTTTTTAATTTGAGTAGTTTAATTTTAAAAAAAATTTGTTTTCTAATATTATGAGTATTTTTTGAATTTGGATTCAAAGAAAAATGTTTAAAAAATATATATTTATAGAAACGATTTTAAAATATTTTCAAATATTACTTTATAAGTTTTAAAAATATTATTTTCAAAGAAAATAATATAAATTATCCCATGTTTACAAATATAAATTTTCAAATACATTTTTTATAATAGGGGTTCCAAAATGAATTGAATACTTGTTTTTTAAATTTTAAATGTATTTTCAAAGAAAAGGGTTTACCAAATTATTTCAAGCATTAATTTTATTTTTTATAAATAATTTAAAAGTGAAAGGTATTAAAAATGTTTTCAATATTTCTTAATGGGATTTTAAGGTGTTTTTGATGAAATTAGTTTTCAAAAAAAAATTCAAACTTACATTATATGTTTTCAAAGATAGTCTAAAAGAAAAATTCTTTCAAAATGATTTGTGTTTTAAAAAGTGTTTTTCAATGTGGAAAATATATTTTCCTCAAGAAATGGTTTAAATAACTTTTAATTCCTTTTTTATACGTAATGGAATTTTTAGATGGTTTTAGGTAAATGATTTTCAGAGAAATTATATTTCCCTGATGAAAGGTTACATGTGAAATTTCGAAATCCTTCTCCATCTAAAATTGATAAAGTTTGTTATATTTAATAATTTACAAGTGATAAAATCGAAGAATAATATTTATATTATTTATTTAATGGTTTTTTTATGGATTGATGTTTATGAAACCTATTTATCTTCTAATAGTTATATGCTTTTGAAACCCACTTCTTTTGACAGGGTATGCTTTGATTAAATGATTATGAGACCTATCTATTTACCATAGTAATTGATATGATAAATGCCTATGATATCCATTTCATTTCATGGGTTATGATTTGATGTTCATAAAACCTCTCTTTTTTTGGGTTGTGATTTGATGCACATTTTCTTATATTGGGGAACATGTATGTATGATTTTATTATGTGATATGTTGGAATTATATGTCCCTTCAATGCATTGTGAAAAGATTTATATCTAATGAGATAATTATGGGAATCATGTTGATGATATTGATCCACTAGGGAAGATAGGGAAACCTGATCCACTACAGGAAGATAGGGAAACATGACCCCATATTGGAAGATGGGGAAACATGATCTACTATTGGAAAATGGGGAAACCTATTCCCTTATAAGTAAAATAATCTTACTAGGGACGGGGGTGTTTCCCACCAAATAGGAGTAGTGCCAATGAAGTTCCTTGATAAGTGTTCTGAATTATCCTTAGAGTAGGGAATGTTTTCACTTGTTTATTATCCTTCCACAAATTCCATGTCTTACACTTATGTTATGGTTTCATAGATTATGCTCTTGATTTCCTTATGATTATTCTCTTCTGAACTACCAATAATTATGTTATGATTCATGTTTAAGATATTTTATATGTAAGGTACAATATTATAATTTTATCATCTTCTTATCATACCCATAAACTCATGTCATGCTTACATATCTCCCTTTTTACCCTTACTGAGCATCTGAGATGACAACTTTCTTACATTTCCTTTCTACAGGTTTTGAAGACATGTTTTATGTAGGATTAATAAAGGTGAATATCTCCAAAGTTGATGTTCAAGTGATTTCACCAAATAAGAAAATTATGTTTCCATGTTTCCAATGTCACTAAATTACTGTAGTCACGAGACATGTACTTTGTATAGTGATTAATATTCATCTAAAAAGTCGTAACATCCTTGTATGCTAATCCAAGGTCATTATAGCATGTTTGTGTGTGTGTGTGTTGGGGGGGTGGGGGGTGGGGGTAGTATATGAGGATAAAAGTTATATATTTTTATGGTGATATTAAAATTAATATGTTTAGGATGATGTGGTGGAACTCTTCCACTTATATAAGTGAAGAGAATGACAATTTCTTTAAGTACACATTACATTTCAATAATGGTATGATTCTATTCGAGGGTTAGAGGATCAAAATGTTGAAAATAGTGGAATTTTGGTCATATATGGTAGATTGATCCTCTAATATTCATTTTCATACTTGTTTTAAACATGTTTCAAGCATTTTATGACAATATTTTTAAACTTTACCATTTTCATTTTTATAGTGGTAACTAGTTTTTACCGAAGTAATATATATTTTATTAAAAATTTAAGGTGACCCATATGATGAAATTTTTATGTTATAATCCTAAATTTAATATAAATATAATATAATTCGACTTCTAAAATTTTGAAATTATCTTTTAATTAAATCATTTAATATGTAGAAAAACTATTTTTTTAAATGTTTTTTTCACAATTAGTGTTTTAATGTTCATTCATTATTTATTGAAAATTAAATGAGTGTTAATATATTTATATATAGTTTTAAAAAATTTCTTAGAGTGATTATTGATATGCTACTAACATATTTTATTGGAAAAAAAGTACAAAATATTAATAATTTTTTTTCAATGTAACATTTTTACCATTATAACAATAATTAACATATAAAATAGTAATCTTAATTTTATGAAAAAATGAAATGATAATTTTTTAAAGTATTAACCTAATTATTTAATAAATAATATCCTTTTTTATTATAAATTTTCAACTGAAAAAACTAATTTTTATATAATCACATGTAATGTGGTGAAACACATTTTAGAAAAATTGCATTTTTTAAGCACAAATATTATGCTTAAAAAAATGATAAATTCTATGGACATCAATGAAATTAACCGATTTATTATTCACCAAATTATATTTATATTAATTTAAAAGTACTAAAAACTAGATTTTACATAGTGAAAACCTATATAAAATAAATACAATAAAAATATTTTTGAGAGAAATTATATTTATTAATTTTAAAAATTATAAAAATCAATTTTATATATTGAACCTAGTATTTATAAACAAAAAATTTCACTGCATTAAGAATTTTTTATCAATGAAATGATCATTTAATTTATTTAGATAAAATAAAATAATTTTTTAATTTCATAGCATTAATAATAACCATTTTATTTATTCTTACTTATATTTTATAATTCAGTTATATCTATTTTTACCCACTAATTATGTTGGTGCATTTTATTGGTTATATACAATTGTAATGTTTGTTTTCATTCCATGATTAATATATCAAATTATATTGAACATCTTGTAATTACCTATCTATTTTCATTGTCTTGAGCGTACAATGAGTCATTACCAAGCCTTAGTGAAACCCTCAATTTTCCAGAGGCTAGAAATAAATGAACAAGGGTTTCAAATAAGAGTGGGGGATGATTAATCCATTTTAAATAAACTAAGAAAACAACAAAACTTAACCAAACCATTAAATAAATGATTCATTAAAAAAATAAAGACAACTAAACAACTTTCTGTATCTTAGAAGTTGCATCAAAGTGTGCAAGAATGGAAGACCAAAAAGTATCAAAGTACATAAGGATTAAATAACTAAAGACTCCCAAGAGACCACAAGACTCCATGTTTCACAAGCTCCATACTCCACAATCACCTAATAGCCCATGTATCATGATGTAGTGCTAAAAAGTTGTGAAATGTTACCCTTACCCATGTTCGGAAAAGATAACTTATGCAAAATCACCAAAGTTCTAGAAGTAGGGGTGAGTATAACACACAGAATATATTTCCATTATGACTTCCCTACTCGTTCCACTAGGATAGAAAAGTTATCCAAACTTAAATAAAACAGTTTATATAATTAAATTTACCAAAATAGTTTATAAAAAAATGTAAAAAAGTTCAAAAAACCATTTACAACTAGGTGGAAAAAACTAAATCAAACAAATTATCAGCAGTTTATTTTTCCAAAAAATAACCAATCAATGCTTAACCACAATTCTTATTAACATTTGGCATACCCATTCCAAAGTTCACTACACACCCACACATGCATGATTCATTTAACAGTTCTATAAACATGATCAGTCTCTCATCCAATTACATTGTGTCCCAATGACACACACCCCCGATCTAGGGTCACGTCCCTTGTACCCTAGTGATACTCATCCATTATTAAGGGACCATTAAGCATGAACTCACACCAACAACATTTATCCCAAATCATTCCATTTCCAAAATAAACCACATTAAAAAAAGTGAACATTTATTTAAAACCAAAGAACAACCAATTTCATGGATCATTTCATTTCAATAAAACATTATATTTTATATAAAACATCTTATCCATATTATGTGCCAACAATCCAGAAAAATAACCTTCTTTAAAATCCACATTTTAAAACCATGAACCAGAGCAATCATTCAAAATCCACGATTTTACAGATTTCACAAGCATCACTCATGAAGGTTTCCAAAAAGTGTTCAAAAAACAAATCACAATCAATTTAAAACCAAAAATTCAATTTTAATGAATTCCAATCAGTTCTACTAAGTGGAGTCAAGAAAGAAGCCTCCCACCTCGAAGGTTTTGATGAAAACACCAACGAATGAAGAACACATAAGAAAAATAGGTTTATTCTCCATGAATCGGACTGAGGTCTCTTGTAATATAAAGATGATGACCAAATCTCATCATATTTTTCATACAAACACCTAGTTCTACCCATAAATACCGTAGAAATAAGAAACCAAGAGAATATGAGAATTATATTTAATTAGATGTAAGAAACCGATCAAGAATGAAGAAGAAAAATCACATACCTCAAGAATTAGGCTTTGATTCACCAAGGGAAGCCTTTAAATCAACTATAAATTGATGAGAGAAGCTTATTTGGCATTAGGAGAAGAAAAATCCTGAGTTAGGTCCAGTTTGGGTAAAAATGATGGAGTTATGGAAAAAACTGGTGAGTATTTATTTTTATGATTTATAATCGCCTCTGTGTATGGCTTGGAAACACGGTTAGGAAAACCATGTGCTAACCATATGGTATCTTCTAAAACAATGGACTCCCCTTGTTCTATATCCCAAACCATGCTCCACCCATGTTATAGATACTTCTTCAAGAGGACCACTATGCACGGTTTGGACTTACTATAATAAAAACTTTGCACTGCCCGTGCGACTTCAAAGTAATCCCCAAAACACTTCTAAAGGTCTCCCAAATCTCCAATACATCACCCATACACATTATAACCATAAAAATAATCAAGTAAGGGTCACATAACAGAAATTGGGGGTAATACATTCTCCCCACCATTTGTCTTTCTATCCTCAGAACATTTAAAACCCTCACCGATATGAAAGAGTACTGGACATTCTTCTTTCATCTCCTTCTTGCGTTCCGAAGTCTCTTCCTAAATCTGACCATGCCGCCATAAAACACAAACTAGATTGATTCTATTTCCATGCAAGACTTTCTCTTTCATATCCACAATCTGTAATGGGATATGTATCAACGAAGCATCCGACTCTATGTCGACGTGATCACATCTGATCACATGGTCAGGATCAAGCTAATACTTTTTCAACTGAGATACATGAAACACATAATGCACTGAACCGAACCATGGTTGTAATTAAAACTAATATGCCACCTCTCCAACCTGCTCCAGTATCTCAAAATGGCATATTTATTGACTAGATAACTAGCCCAACTTCCTGAAATGATGATGCCCAATCCTTGGAGATATCTGTAAGAAGACATGATCGCCCCAACACATGGAAATGGTCTTCAATGGTGATCTACATATGATTTCTAAGGTCCCTGAGTCATCTCTATCCTCTTTATAATAAATTGGATCTTCTCCTTTTTTTAGACAAGCCTCATCCCAACTAGTGAAGTTTAAGATGTTTCAACCAAGCATAGTGGAGAATGATAAGGACACCCATACAGTGCTTCAAATAGATCCGTATGTATCGAGGCCTAATAGATGTTATTATATGATAACTCCGCTAAGGGTATATGATCATCCCATGAGCCACCAAAATCCATTATAGAATCCCACAACATGTCTTCCAACGTTTGTATCATCTACTCATACTTCCCATAAATTTTAGGATGATATGCCGTTCTCATTGTCAACTGAGTCCCGAGGGATTCCTTTAAGGATTTGTAGAAACAATATGTGACCCTCAGATATCTACCATTGATTATTGAAATTGTTATTCCATTACTACTCACCACTTACTAGATATAAATTATGGATAGATCCTCTACTCCATGAGTTTCATGAATAATAATGAAATGGTCTGACTTGGTATACCGATCCACTATCACCAATTTGGTATAGTATTTCCGAATCATTCATGGAATACCTGTAAAAAAATCCATCGCTATATACTCCCATTTACAAACAGGGATATGTCAATACTGAAACATTCCCACTCGTCTCTGATGATTTTCTTTAACTTGCTAACATGTAGAGGACCACAAGATGAACTCGACTACCTTCCTTTTCACGCCATTCCACCAAAACTGCACCTCTAACCCCTTATAAGTCTTTTTTGTACCAGGATGTACAACCCACCTTGAACGGTGGAAAGAATGAAGGTGTTCTTCCTGATAATACATATATACAACCATCCGATCAATAAAAAACAAGATTGAACTCCCATAATGTTTCCATACCTCAATACATTCCCCACCATTGAGTTTTGAACTCACAACAAAACTTCCCACATCATTTTATTGTACCACTTTGAAAATATTTACCAAATCAAGAATATGAATAGTTGAAAAGAAAACCAAAACATCACATTGGTATTCATATTCCACTTGCATGTTGGCTAGGACAAATATAAACTACCATTCATCTAAAGCATATTTTCCCAACTAAGAATATGAATTTCTACTCAATGCATCTGCAACAGAATTCCCTTTTCTTGGCGTATAAATCAAGTCAATGTCAAATATCTAGATATACTCCATCTATCTCCATTGGCTCAGATTCAAATATCACTATGAGAAAATGTGTTTCAAGGTTTTTTGTTCTGAAACACAGTGAATTTCTCACCAAATAGGTAATGTATCCATGTCTTCAAAGCATGGACGACAACATCTAACTCCAAATCATGTGTTGGTTAATTCTTGTCATGGACCCTCAACTACTGAGAACCATAAAAAATCACATTGTCTACTTTCATTAGAACATAGCCCAACCCTGATCCTGAAGCATCATAGTACTCCATAAACCTCTATCCTGGTTTTGGAAAAAACAAGATAGGTGCTGATGTAAGCCAGACTTTAAGCTCTTGAAAAGACTTATAGAATTCCTATGTCAATTGGAATGAAGTATTCTTCTTTTTTAGAGATGTCACCGGAGAAGCTAGTTATGAGAAATCACACACAATGTGTCGGTAATAACCTGCTAGACAAAGAATACGTCATATCTCAAAGACATTATTTGATGGTTTCTATATGATAACAATTGTTATTTTTTCAGGATCCCTAGAAACAACTTTTTTCAAAAATCATGTGGCCACGAAATCATACCTCCTGTATCCAAAAATCAAATTTTGATAGTTTGGAATAAAAAAGGTGATCTCAAAAGATTCCAACACTATAAGAAAGTGTTTATCATGGTCATCCCTTTTCTTTGAATACACTAAGATTTCTTCTGTAAACAACACAAAAAATGAATCCAGATATCACTTAAATATCTGATTCATCTATACCATAAAGACTGCGGGTGCATTCTTCAGACTGAAATGCATGGATATATATTCGAAGTGACCATATCTGCTTCTTAAAGATGTCTTTGGAATATATTTTTTCCAAACTCACTATTTGTGATATCTTGATCACAAATAAATTTTAGAGAACCACTGAGCTCCCATTAATTGATCAAACATATCATCAATGTGTGAAAGTGGGTAACTTTTCGTTTTCATATCATGGTTTAGCTTACGATAATCAACAAACATGATAAGTGTTCCATCAGATTTCTTCACAAAAAAGACTAGTGCCCATAGAGACGTACATGGAAAAATGAAAACATTGCTTTGAAGCTCCTCTAACTATACATTCAACTCTCGTAACTCTGTTGGTGCCATTCTGTAAGACAGAAGGGAAATAGGACTGGTCCCTGGAAAGAGATCAATCATAAACTCCACTTCCCTTATAAGTGGTAACCCATAGAAGTAATGCGAAAATACATCTAGAAATTGACATAAAAATACTTTAAAACTCTCTTCCTTGATCTCTTCCATTTATTCCAATGTCAACACTGCAAATTGGTAAGAGATCATTCCCACTTTCAGTGCCAACATAGAATTTTCAACATACTTTACCATCCTCTCTCCTCTGAAGAGATTCTCGATGCCATCCTCGGTCGTGAAACTAAATGTTCTCCTATAATAGCCATTGTGAGCCTTGAAAATTGTCAACCAATCCATTCCCATGATTACATCATAGACATCGATGTCCAACATTGAGGACTCCCATTTCAGCTCAGCTCTATAAACTGTTATAGCACATTCTCTACACATGAAGTCTTGACATTATATTTCACCAATAAGAGTTTGGAGTTTCAAAATACAAGGAATAATTTCCAACATTAAACGTAGTAAATCAATAACATGCGAATAAATAAATAAATGCAATGCACCAGTATCGAAGAGCACTTTCACAAGGGTAAAGTTCAAAAGAATCGTACCTCTCACTATAGATGGTCCAGCTTGATCATCAATAATCATTTGCTCAGCTCCATACAATTCCTTTCTCGCCGCACTATTCTCTTTATTCCTCTACTAAGATTGTAACACCCTAAGATATCATAGTAAGTTATATGTTTAAATTAATTTAATAGATTATATTGCACACAACATCATCTTGGCCTACGTTATATGCAAGATAGAATTTCTATGAAACAACACATTAGTATTATAATTGTTTAAATAGTATATTTATTTATCAATTAAATATTATAATATGAATAGTGAAAATAAATTATAAATTTTATTTATAATGTTTTCACATAAATAAAAAATATTTATAATGAAATTTATATGTTTTGTTAAAATAATTATATATATAGAAAAACTATTTTCTTAAAAGAACTACTTTTTAGGTCTTTCTATGAACAATAATAAAATTAATTTTAGACACTACTAATAAATAAATTTGGTAAAACAGACTTCCTTTTTTAATTTCTAATATCAAAATTATCTTAGATTGTTTTTTTATTTTTTTTTTAAAACTTTCAATTTTTGATGAATAGTTAAAACCCCTACATTATTGTATAAAACTAAATTTTTATTTAAATAATTATTTTTAAAATTAAATTTATTTTAAATTAAAAATAGATACATAATAACTATATTAATCCAATGTAATCCATTGGATTCATTTTCAAACAAGATTAGATATAAAAAATATTATTGAACTTTTTAACGTATTTTACCCACCTTCTTGGCACATTTGCAAATTTGCATAAAACGTATTTTTACCGCTTCTGTAAATTGAATTTCAAAAATCTGGAAGAGACAGTTTTAATCATGATTTAAAATGTGGTTCAATAGGATGAAAATAATTTTTGGTGAATAGTGGTTTTTAAATTTTATTACCACGGTTAAATGTAAATAGGGTAAATAAAGGTAAATATAATATTATAATAATATCAAATTACCCCAACACACGTCCTAATCCTATTATATAAGTTAATATAGACCATAATCCACCTTAGGACAATAATATTATCCTTTTTGATCCACTAGGATTAGATTAGAACATTTATTATATTTTATTTGAAGAAGTGTTAAAATGTCAAATTAAAATTCTATTAACTAAACCATTCTTAATATAGAGTTATAAATAAGATAAATTAGACTATAAACATTCAATAGAAATATAAAAATATTTCCCACATCTTTATATTTTATTTATAATTTTTGGACATTAAATGATTAAATTTATTTATGACACAATGATGATGCTGTAATTTACTTATTAATGAAAGATTAAAATAATTAATGTTATAAACATTAAAATAAATTTAAACACATAGTTTCGATGCCATACAAAAATTTAATAGTTTAATATTACGTGTTATTATTGATCTAATGCATTTTTTTGAAGCAATAACGTTGTTATGACTTTAAAAAAACCAAAAATTATATAGTGTCAAAATTTACATAAATGAGTTTTTAAAAGAAATATTGTTTTATTAAATGATATAATATTTCTTGAAAATATATTATTCCACAAATAAATTATATAATGTTATATATTTCATTAATTAACCACTTTACATTATCCTATAAATTTATAGTTACTATATTAATGATGTAATATAAAAATACAAGAAGACATGGGAAAAGTTAAACGGTTTAACTAAGAGTAAAATCTAAAAGATAAGGTTATTATGGTGATATAAACTTGTCTAAAACCTATTGGTTGAGAGGATTTAGACCCATAACCACTATATCAAATAAATAAATCTATTTTTATTTATTTGAAATCGAAAATTACATTATAATAATTTAATATTTCAAGCTATTCTTAAAGTACCCCTCGCCTCTCTTATAAAAGGGTACTTCCCATTCTCTCAATTTTACACCTCCAAAGAAATTTGGATCGGCCAAAAACAGCTCAAATATCCTCCCAAATACCCTTAATTCAACCTAGAGTCCTTAATTTGATCATAAAGTCAAACCAAAGAACCCTTTCGTTCAAATCAAAAGGAATCACCCGAAGAAGAGGTAATTATTTCATCACCTCGTTCAAAGTTCTTCTCTTCTTCCACTTCGTCTTTATTAGTTTTTTAAACACTAAAATAAATAATATAGTATGTTATACATTTTGAGATGTTATTTTAAATATGGTACAACCATATTCATTATTCTACCCATCCTATGAATAACAAAGTCACCATACGAGCTTACGTACGGCTTACCATCTCTACGTCGTGGTGTAGTTTGTTATTCAACACATCATTATTTGGATGGGTATAATGATGCGTATAATTGACGTAAATAATAAATATAACATTTTAATGAAAATTTATATATAATATACCATTGACATACGATTTCACCATCAATAGAATGATATTGTCACTCGTGGGTACGTACGGCTTATCGTCTCCAAGACACGATGATATTTCATTCCCAATCATAACCATTCAAGAATTATTTTCATTTTATGATTAAAAAAATGTTTATGAACTTAATATCATTCTTTATATTAATCAAATACACCCTATCCATAATGATCACGACTTACATAACAAAGTAAAATGAATTAATTAACACCCGAAATAATGATACTACCGACAAATTATTAACAAATCATTATTAGAGGATCATATATGATATCATATTTATGTATGTGGTTCTTAAATAATTTAATAAAAATGATTTATACATAATGTTAATTTACCCTCTACTAAGGAAAAGTACAAGGTAAGGGGTTTTCATCTCACTTTTTATTCCCGTGAGATTCATGAAATTTTCCCACTATTTCCTTTTGTTCGGTGTATGTACTACCCATAATTATAATCTTTGTGTAATATAATTTAATTTATGTGTATTTAAATATTCATTGTATGATCCTTATTTCATGGGATGTATGTTTCATAAGTTACCAAATTGGCAGGGGAAGTTCAAATTTCAATTTTCACTTATTTGGTTTTATGCATACTTCATTGATTATTTTACTCCAAGATTATGTGTGGAGTCATAATTTATTTATTTATTTAGTAATTTACACTTCCCTTTGTGTGGATATACTTTTGATACACATAATAAATCCATTAATAAATTCTCATGTCATTGATATGAACTTGATAAGTGTAATGTTAACTCAATTTCCATTCATTGAGTTGAACATCCATATCTTTGGTTTTTTACAACAACATGTGTAAATGTACTATCATTGATTAAAACTGAATATACAATCATATTGAGGGTATTTATATTTAACATACATAATTATGTCATTCATATATCCTTAATCTAAGGATACAGTGTTTATAGGGGATTTTATCTCAATTTACATTCAATTGAGACTTATTTATTGTTATGCTCCAATTCACCTTTATATAGTGTATATACTATCCTTTGAAATATTATATAATGAATCCCTTTATTATAATGATACTATAATGTTTTGATTAAATTTTATTCCTCAATTATTTCTATTGAAGCATCTTTCACTTGGTTAGGAACCCTTTAACTAAAATATCATTTTAAAGATTTATTCTTCTAAATCTTTGTCATTAATGTCGATGTTTTAAAATTGGTATTAAGGATTTATTTATATAGACATGAGTGTTTTGAAATAAAAATTCAATTTGAAAGATTCAACATGGTATGGGACACTTTGATTCAAAGATATATTTTAAACAACTTCTTTGATAAATCGTGTGACTTTTAAACATTTTCAAGAAAAAGTGCATATTTATCTCAAATAGTTTTACTGATTATTTTCATCTATGTAAATATCCTTCATTGAATTTTATTTCTAATTGAGTTTGATTTATTATAATTAAATATTTCTTATTGTATTGAATGATTTATGTTTGACTGTGGATGTGATATTATTATACCATTCATGGTTTGTGGTTAATGTATTGACATTTTATATTCTAGTATTAATGTTTAGATTATGTTTTTCCCTTTTCATATGAGGAATGCATTGGATATAGTAAGTGATGAGAAGGACCTGCTAAAACCCCTTGATGCATCGGTAGGACTCATGAGACAAGCTAGTGTCTTGGCACAAGGCCTTGACAAAATTTATATTTTGGATCTTCGCATGAGGGATTGAATTTGTGGTTAAGACGTCCAATATTATGAATACCACCATTATGATATTAGATATTGATATTACATGTGATTATCCATCTAGTAAAATATCCATGTGATTATTTAAATGACAATATTTGATTTATATTTGAAATATTATGTTTATGTTTATGTTTAAAAGTCTTGTGTTTAATCTTATACAATGGATTAAATGTTTATTCTTATTTATGTTAGTTTCTTTTATATTGTTATCCTTAATAGGCATCTGAGATCACCCCTTTATTATGTTTATTTTTCCCAAGATATGTAGAAGTATATTATGATTGACCTATAGGGATAGACTAAGGGATATTAGTGTGTAAAAAGGAGACACAATGTTGATTTTTTCATTTCATAATGTAATGTAAAACTTATGTATTTATCTAGTACTTCCAAGGCTACTAAAATGATTGGTCCTTCGGGATACGATCTTTTGTGATCATGAAAATTTTATGTAATAATGCACTAACTCTGGGTAACTTGGGCGAGGGCATTACAGTTGGTATCAGTTAAATTTCACCAAAAACCTTGGATATTAAATTTAGAAAAACTCTGATTAGAGAACATTACCCTAATATAGACATAGAGTATTGGTATAGAAGAAATTCCTAGAATCTTGGTAATGTAGTGATTTTGTGAGTTTTACAAGAAATATATCCCTATCTGGATATTACAAGGGGACGTGGTTTTGGAACAGATATACCTTGGGGTGAAAACTCCGATAAGGAGTTTCAGGATTGTCCTGGGGTATCCTGGTACACGACAACATGCCTTACTTCCCACCTAGTTTGACACTCGTAGGGGATATTCTTAGGATAATTCAAATTTTCATTACAAAATGATTTGATAGAGTTTAATATAAGATGAGAATAAATAACTATGGTTATATCCTAAGGTGTTTTATATTGAAAATCAGGTGTCATGATGTTCTTTAAATGATTTCATTTCTATTTTTACTCAGACTATGCTTTCTCATTTTAGTCAATGGATGGATTCGAAGGAAGTCATAGTAACATTGAACATGATTTATAAGGTTGGAACGATGGTAGAAATGAGAAATGACATAAAATATTGATAGGAGTAAAAGATATCAAGTTCATTCCGAATCAGTTTTCCAAAAAATATGATCAATAACATATACATTAACCAACCCCCAAACTCAACAAATATGAAAATGGTGGATAATGAAAAGAGCTCCACCCATGGAGACCATGGGGAAAAGAAAGATCAATTTACATAATGTAGGAAATGTGGAAGGAGACACCCAAGAAAGTTTCCCAATGGTACAAAGAAATGCTTTATTTGTGGGAAAGAAGGACATAAAGTAAATAATTGACAAGGAAAAATGAAGAGTATTATAGAGGAAAATAAAAATGTTCCTAGGAATCCATTGAGAGTTATTTTACCTAAATGTAGGGGACCTAGGAATTACCTGAATCAATGCCCTATTCTATAAGATAACCTCTAGGTAAAGGAAGAGCCTATGTGTAAAATAAATGGATGGAGAAATGTTTAAAAGTATTAATGCTCTTTGTTGATGGGATTACATTGGAAGAATTTTCTCTTTTATGTGTAACCCTATAGTTTTTATATGAAAATGATATTTGAGGAAGAATTATCTTTTTTTTGGATATAATTATAAATAACCTTTTGGGATTATATGATCCTTGAATTTGAGGAAATTACAGGTTATTACTTTATGGGATGAAAATGCGAGGAATAAGATAACATTTACGGTTAAAATATGTTATAATCATTTTGAGGAATTTATCTCATTTTTGGAAATGTTATAAATTTATACAGTTTTTGAAAAATTACAACATAAGGACTGTGTGACAACTAGTTGAGTCGGACAAAGCTGTGGGAATTGAACCCATAACCAAAGTGTGACTGGGATTCATTGCCAACCACAAGAATACATAAAGTCCCTAGTTAGTATGAATAATTATTTTTAGTTAAAAGATTTTATGGATCAATAATATGTTGGTTTTGGGAACTTACGACTTATCAAAAGAATGTCCTTAGTATAATAAGATGATTCAATGATTAAGTGATAAATGTTATTTTTGAAGACGTTTGTTCTTTTGGGAACACTATATTCCTAAGAAAAATAGAATACTATTGGATTTAAACTGAGGAGTATTGTTGGATTATGATTTTGGAGGAGTCTATTTTTTTATTATAGGCTTATAGAAATTGGGGTTATTTATGGAAATGGTTAACCTGTCAGACAGAATATGTGATTAGGTTAATTACTTTTAAGTATGTGTATTTAAGAGTAGCTGATGTTATCTGGTGATAAATGCTAAGATTTATCACGGAAGACTATTTAATAAAATCCATATTAATTTTGGGTTTTAAACTTAGTTTGGATCATTTTGATGAATTTTAAAGAAATTGTTTATTGAATGGTATTTGTTAAACTTTGGGTATTATTTGTTTAATTTTTTATATTAAGAGAAGTATTTATTTATCTAAAGGATTATACTTTTTCAGGATCATACGATATTGTACTAACCATTTTGGTTTTGGTTGACATGTAGAGGAAAGGGAAATATATAGTTCATCTTTTTTGGATAATGTGATTCTCTATACATTGATTCTAGCACTTTAGGTGTGACCTTGTCATCCGGAATACTCAATGGTTGGAGAAAAGATGAGTTTATGATAGATATTTATTAATGGATAAAACTCTACTTGTAATGTAAGTATATCACCTTATGTTCTTACTCTATCTCATAAATAAATTCCTCAACATTATGAAAAGGAAATTAAATAAATGTTGTCTACTTACTCTTCCTACTGGGTAATCAAAGACCACTTAACCCATCATAAGTTTATGGATTTCATATTTTTAAAATTTTCTTAATAATATTCTCTATCACAATCCATCAGAACATGATGGTTAGTTTTCTCTTCCATATCCATGTTTTCCTACATGGAACCCTAGTATATGTTATTTTTGGTAACCTTCATACCTACCATTCATTATTTAAAAATATAGGCATCATTAATACATTTTTCGATCTGTGATTTCAACTAAGATATATTGAAATTTCAAACACTCCAGTTTTCAATTTCAAGTTTAAATTGCGAGGGCATAATTTATTTAAGGATGAAATAGTGTAACACTCCATGAATTTGTAGTTTGTTATCACCATAAATTAATTTATTAGCTTATATTGCAATCAACACCGGCCTGGCTTGCATTATTTCCAAGATGAAGTTTCTGCAAAACAACACATTAGTAATATAATTATTTAAACAATATAATTATTTAATAATTAAATATTGTAATATGAATAGTAAAAAAATAATTCTTAAATGTTATTTATAATTTTTTCTCATAAATAATACATATTTTTAATGAAATGTATTAGTTTTTTTAAAAATCATTATATATTTAGAAAAACTATTTTCTTAAAAGAACAAATTTTTATTTCCTCTTCTAAAAAAAAATAAAATTAATTTTAGACACTAATAAAAGTTGAATTTGGTAAAATAGGATTCATTTTTGAATTAAAAATATCAAGATTATCTTTGTGTGGATTTTTGTTATTTTTTTGAAAACGTCCAATTTTTGATGAATAGTGAAAAACACTGCATTATTGTTTAAAACTGAATTTTTATTTAAAACATTATTTTTAAATTTAAATTTACTTTAATTTAAAAATAGATAAATAATAACTATATTAATCCGATGTAATACATTGGATTTATTTTATAACAAATATTTGACATATAAAATATTATTGTACCTTTTAATGTATTTTACCCACATTCTTGGGACGTTTCCAAATTTTTTTAAAAGGTAATTTTACCACTATAGTGAATTGAATTTCAAAAATCCAATAGAAAAATTTGTATTCGGTAAGTAAAATGTGGTTCAATAGGATGAAAATAATTTTTTCTGAATATTAACTTCGGAATTTTATTTACCACGGTAAAATGTTAATTGGGTAATTAAAGGTAAAACTAATATTATAATAATCTCCAATTACCCCAAAACATGTCCTAATAATATTGGATAAGTTTATTTATACCAAAATAAGACCTAGGACAAAAATATGATCCTTTTTGATCCACTTGGATTAGATCAGGTCATTTATTATATTTTATTTAAAGAAGTGTTAAAATGTAAAATTCAAATTTTATTAACTAAACCCTTTTTAATATAGAGATATAAATAAGATAAATTTAACTATAAATATTATTTATAAATATAAACATATTTCCTAGGTCATGGTATTTTATTTATCATTTTTATACATTAAATAATTAAATTTACTTATGACACAATGATGATGTAGTAATTACCCTATTGATGAATGATTAAAATAATTGATGTTATAAATATTAAAATAAATTTAAATTTTAACATTTGATGCCATAAAAGAATTTTATAGTTTAATATGTCATGTTAGGGTTGATTAAATTTATTTTTTAAGTAATAATGTAGTAGTGACATTTAAAAAAACATATACTAAATAGTGTTAAAAATGACATAAATGATTTTTTAAAACAAATACTATTTTTAGGTGATATAATCTTCCTAAAAATATATGATTTGAAAAAATAAATTATATAATGGTAAATATGTCATTAATGAACCACTTGAGGTTTTTTTGGCATATTATAGTCACTATATTAACAATGTAATATAAACATATAAGAAGACATGGTAAAAGTTAAACAATTTATCTAAGAGTTAAATATAAAGATAAGGTTAATATGGTGACCTAAACTTGTCTAAAACCCTTTTTCTGAGAGTATTTAGATCCATAACGACATTATACATGAAATAAATCTATTTGGATCTATTATAATCCAAAAATTACTTCATAATAAATTAATATTTCAAGCTCTTCCTAAAGTACCCTTTATATCTCTTATAAAAGGATACTTCTACTTCTATATAATTCACAACTTCAAATCCATTTGGATCTACCAAAATATACTCAAAGATCCTCCAAACTACCTTAACTTCAACCTATAGTCCTTACTTTTATCAAAAATCCAACCTAAGGAGCCCTTTAGTTCAAATCAAAATGAAGCACCAAAAGAAGAGGTAATTATTTCATCACGTCTTTCAATGTTCGTTTCTTCTTCCACTTACTATTTATTTGTTGTTTAGTTAATAAAATAATAACTCCTGCACCTTATACATACAGATATGTTATTTTAAATATAGTTTAACCATATTCATTATTCTATCCATCCTATGAATGAAAAAGTCACCATACCTTCGTATATACGGGTTTCCCTCTCCATGTCCTGGTGTAGTTTGTTAATCAACACTTAATTTTTTGGATGGGTATAATAATGAGTATAATTGATGTAAATAAAAAATTTAAAATGTTAATTATTATGTATATATAATATAATATCCAATTACATACTATTCCACCATCAATAGAATGATATTGTCGCTCGTGCGTACATATGACTTACCGTCTCCACGACGTGATGAGATTTTATTCCCCATCATAACCATTCAAGAATAATATGAATTTGATGATTAAAAATAATGTTTAAGAACTTAATATGATTCCTTATAAGAAAAAAATACACTATATTCGTAATGAACATAACTTACATAAAAAAACATATAAAGAAAAATGAATCAGTTAACACCCAAAACAACGATACTACTAAAATATTTTTAACAAATCAATACTAGAGTATTATATATGATATCATATTTAGGTATTTGGTTATTTCATAATTTAATATAAATTATTTAATGACTATAGAGGTGGTTAATGTACCCTTGACTAAGGAAAAGTACAAGTTATGGTGTCTTCATCACACTTTTAATTCCTATGAGATTCATGCCATATTTTCCACTATTTCCTTTGGTGTGGTGAATATACTTCCCATAATTATATTATTTGTGTAATATACTTTAATTAATGGGTATTTAAATTCTAATTTAATGATCATTATTTCAGGGGGTGTATGTTTCATAATTTTCCAAATCGATTAAAGAATTTCAAATTTCAATTTTCACTCACTGGGTTTTGTGCATACTTTATTGATTATTTTATTCCAAGATTACGTGTGGAATAACAATTTTTTTATATTGTAATTTTCACTACACTTTGTGTGGACATACTTTTGATACACATAATAACTCCATAATAAATTCTCAAGTCATTGATATGAACTTTATAAGGGTAATCATAACTCAATTTTGATTCATTGAGTTAAACATCCAACTCATTGGTTTTGTATTTTTACAGGAACATGTGTGAATGTAACCTCATTTATTTACACTTAATATCCAATATTATTGAGTGTATTTATATTTTTCACACATAATTATGTCATTGATATATCCTTAATCTAAGGATATAGTCTTTATAAGGGATTTCGTCTCAATTTATATTCAATTGAGACTTCATTATCACTAAGTGCCAATTAACTTGTATATGGTGTATATACTATACTTTGAAATATTATGTAACAAATCCCATTATTCTCATTATTTTATAATGTTTTGATTAAATTTTATTCCTTTATTATTTGTATTCAAGCGTCTCTCATTTGGTCCGAAACTCTTTAACCAAAATATCATCTTAAAGATTTAATCTTCTAAATCATTTTCAATAATGTCCATGTTTTAAATATGGTTTTAAGAAATTATTTATATGTAAATTAATGTTTTGAAATTAAAACTCCATTCAAAAGTTTCAAATATGCATTGGACACTTGGATACAAAAATCCATTTTAAATGAGTTTTTTGATAAATAGTGATACTTTTAATTGTTTTCAAGAAATAGTGGATATTTCTATCAAATAGTTTTACTGATTATTTTCATCTATGTCAATATACTTCATTGAATTTTCTTCATGATTGAGGTTGATTTATTATTATAAAATCTTTAATATTGCATTTAATGAGTTATGTTTGACTGTGGATGTGCTAGTTTTATACCATTCTTGCCTTGTGGTTAAAGTATTGACATTTCATATGATAGTTTTAGTGTTTAGATTATGTTTTGACATTTTAATTTGAGGAATGAATTGGAATTTGTAAGTGACGGGCATGGACATCTATTTCACCTCGATGCATCAGTATTTCTCATGATAATAAATACTGTCTTGGAACAAGTCCCTGACATAATTTATATTTAGCGTCTTGGTATGGGGCCTTGAAATTATGGTCAAGATGTCTGAAATTATAAATTATATCATTATGAGATTAGCTACTGATATTACATGTGATTATTCATCTAGTATAATATCCATGTGATTAGGTAAATAAAATTATTTGATTTATCTTTTCAATATTATTCTGATATTTATGTTTCAAAGTATTGTGTTTAATCTTATACATTGGCTTAAGTATTTATGATTATTTATGATAATTTACGCTATATTATTATCCTTACTGAGAATCTGAGATCACCCCTTTCATAAATTTAATTTTATCAGGATGAGAAGAAGTACATTATGATTGACCCACATGGATAAGCTAAGGGATATGAGTGTGTTCAAAGGAGACAAAAGGTTATTTTTTTTCATTTCATAATGTAATGTAAAATTTATGTATATATCTAGTACTTCCATGGATACCAAAATGATCAGTGTTTCAGGACTTGATACCTCATGATCATGCCAATGTTATGTAATAATGAAATGACTCTCAGTAACTAGGTTTAGGGCGTTACAAATATTTACCTGGTTGAGGAGTCTTGGTATTTCTAGAATCACCAT
Organism: Viscum album; assembly: GCA_963277665.1. Taxonomy (NCBI): domain Eukaryota; kingdom Viridiplantae; phylum Streptophyta; class Magnoliopsida; order Santalales; family Viscaceae; genus Viscum; species Viscum album. Next base: position 33,194,409 of record OY728153.1, read on the forward strand.
GACTAGCTCTACTCTTCTAGCAAGGCTGGTTCCTCTGTCCTCACCCGATCGAAGTATATGACGCTTACGACACCTGAGACGTGTCTCGAGCACCTAACCTTGGTGAATTAATACAATAGCGTTGAAGATGTCCCATATTGTTACAATTATGAAATTCTCCATGTTGTGTCGTACACTCTTTCTTTATATGGTAAAGTCAACAACATTGACAAAACATTCTTTTCTCTTGCATGGTGGAGGAAGGTTCATTGATTGAGATGTCTGATTATGATTTCCACTTCCACCATATAAAATAGTCTCCCTTTTCAACTTGTTCCCAATGTTTTAGTTCCAACAATTCCTTATAGGTATAATCTGACCTCCTCCCATATTTCTTGAGATATCTTGTTTATCCACTATCTCTCTATTCACTATATCCGTATAATCCGTAATAAAGATCACCTTAATCTTCTATTGAATCTCCTGATATATCCACGATTCAAATATGCTTTTCTTCAAATATGCACTTTCTGCATCCTCTGGTGAAAAACACCCAAAATTCATAAACATAGATTCATACTATGTGATAGAGATATCCTGTTGTTTCATGCTAAATAAGTCAATCCTTTTCTAGAACTTGAACGCATGAGGATATAATTGTTTGTTGAGAAATTCCACAAAATCCTCCCATGTAAGGCCTTCATCCAATTCAGCCTACCCTACTAGATCCAACCACATCCATGCAATATCCTCGAGCATATACATCACCATCATGACCATTAGATCCCCTGGTGTAGCAATGAAATCAAAGATATAATTTATCGTACTGAGCCACACCTCCACCTTCTTAGGTTCAGCATTATACCAGATGTTAGGTGGGTTCTGCTTCATGAACTGGATGGTTTGATCCACATTTCATTGATAATTCCTCTAGTTCCCCATATGCATAACTTGAAAATATTAGACAATACTCCAAACTAGCTCTTGATTTACCCATGGTTCAGGTGCAACACCATTCTCCTTAGCTTCTTCTAGTTAGTTTCGATGATTCCTACCAGGTTCCATTTTCAAAACCAATAACAAACTCCATCAAACTCACTCTCTAATAACTGATTTCTTAGTATTTCAAATTCTATCACATCAACTATCAAAAAATTATTTCCAAAACAACTACTTCTATTTAAAACATATTAGAAAGATTTAGTAGTGCATTTGATAACCAAATAATTGTTAAAATACACCAAATATTTCGTTTCAAAATCTTTCATTGGATTTTTTTTCATTTTCCAAAAAATTACACCTTGAACAAAATCATAAATCATTTATCAAAATTAAATAGGAAATCCTAATAAGAATTTAGTCCTCCAAAATGCATTTCATGCTCATCTCATTGGCTAAACTCATTAAAATTAGAGATTCATCATTGTAGAAGTGTCTCGAAAACACTTATTTACCCAAATCCCTAGTTAACTTAATGTTCAGCATAGAAGGGTTAGCTATGTGGTATTATGCTATAAAGTTCATGTTATGAAAAAACTACTATGATCTAATATTTCAACCAAAACAATAGACAAGATAGAATTTCACCTCCCAGACCACGAACACTGATGACCACTTATTAGGCATGGTCGAGACAAGAAGATAACATTTTTTCTATAATGGAAGGACCAGACTGACACCATTTTTAATGACCTTCCGATTCTCATTGGATTAAGAGTACACCGAGTCATTACATATCCTTAAGAAACATCCCTAAGACACCAAAGGCTAGAAATAAATGCCGAAGGGTTTCAAATACAAGTGGTTGATGATTTAATCTTTATAAATAAACCAATAAACTGATAAACCACAACCAAACCAATCACCAAATTATGCATGAAGAAAAGAAAGACAACTAAAAAAATTAATGTATATCCAAATCCACATCAAAGTGTGAAATAGTGGAAGAACAACTAGTATCAGAGTACACATCAGATAAAAAACAAAAGACTCCCAAGAGACCACGAGACTCCATGCCTCAGAATCACCAAGATCTATAATTACCAAACAGCACAAGTATCACGAGGTTGTGCTAAAAACTTGTGGAACATTAAATTTTCCCCTTTCCCAGAAGATAAAATTTTAAAAAAGACAAATGATCCAAATTAGTGGGGATTATAAAACTAAATAGGCTTTCCCCAATGAATTCCATAATCACTAAACTAGTATAGAAAAGTTAGACACATTAATATTAAACAATTTATATAAAAAATTTACCAAAATAGTTTATGACCAAATATAAACAAGTTCCGAAAACCATTTACAACATACTAAAAACAAAACTAAATGAAACAAATTTACAATAAATTTATTTTTCTCAAAAAATAACTGACCAAATCTTAACCCCAATTTTTATTAACATTTTGTCATACACATTCCATAGTCCACCACACACCCACAAATGCATGCTTCATTTGATAGTTCCATTCTCATGACCAACCTCTTGTCTAATTACCTTGTGTTCCTATAAAACACACCCCCAATCTAGGGTCACACACTTTGTACCCCCTCTTTCACTCATACCATATTAAGGGTCCTTTAAAAATGAACTCAAAATAACACCATTTATTTCAAATATTTAAATTTCCAAAATAATGAACTTCAATAAAATAGAAGTTTTATTGAAAACAAAAGCACAACTAATTTCATGGAATATTTAATTTCAATAAAACATTCCATTTTATTGAAAACTTATAATCCAATTCATGTGCCATCAATCCATAAAAAACCCCCTTCTTAAAATCCACATTTTAAAACCAAGAACCAAAGAACTCATTCAAAATCCGCAATTTTCCATATTTCACAACCATCACTCAAAAATGTTTCAAAAAAGTGTTCAAAACCCCAATAAAAATAAATTAAACAGCACAAAATCAGTTTTAAAGAATACCAATCTGTTCTAATAAGTTTATTTGAGAAATAATACTCATTCCTCGATAGTTTTGATGAAAATCCCAACAAATGAATAACACATACGAAAACCGGGTCGATTCTTCAAGAACCCACCTTAGATCTCATCTTCTAGAAAGATCAAGACCAAATATCATTATATTTGGAATACAAACACCAAGATATACCCATAATAGTAATATATCTATGAAATAAAGAAAAGGTGATATGTATATCTTAGTAGATATACGAAACAAATCATGAACGAAGAAGAATAATCACATACCTCAATAATCCAGCTTTGATTCAAAAAGGGAAGACTTCAGATCCCCTCTGGATCGATGGGAGAAAATTATTTCACATTAAGAGAATAAAAGTCCCATGTTAGGGTAAAAAACGATGGAGTTATAGCAAAGATAAGTGAGATCCTATTTTATGTATCTACAATAGACTCTGCACATGGTTTGGTTGCACGGTTAGGAAAACCATGAACAAACAGTGCAGTATCCACTACCCATACGAACTCTCCATACATGGTCTACCAATCTGTGATCACCCCATGCCGGATCTACTACATCAAGATGAAAACTATGCATGGTTTGGCCAAATGGATAGACAAACCATGCGCCACCCGTGTGACTTCCAATTAGCCCCCAAAACACTTCTAATGTTCTCCCAAATCTACCATCCACCATCCTTACACTTTAAAATAATTAAAAGAATAATTCAAGGGTTACATACTAGAAACCACATGTACTACACATATTAAGTCTTAATGTATTATATAATTTAAAATCTTAGGTTGTTACACCCTCCCATGAAAGAAATTGTATACTCACAATTGTAATAATTACTTAATAATGTAATTATTTAAGGATATCTAAATGATAGATATAGATCCGGTTTTAATTCTAAATGAGGTTGTTACCATAATATAATATATATGACTAGGGAATAAATATTTTACCTTCCCTATGTTAACCTATTTTTTTATAATTCAATTATAACTTGTTTCTCAATTCCCTTCGTTTGAACACAAAATAAAACTTCTCATCCCTTTGACACATTCCACTAGGTGGTTCTTCCCATATTTTTTTACATGTAGTAATTTGTTTCCTTCATTACTTCAATATATTTTTCATCCAAACATCCATGAGACATCATCATTCTATTCTTTTGTGTGTTTTTAAAGTCAAAAATGCTTACATTGTTAATCATAATTTTTGATAGGTAGTATGGTGTTATAAATCAAATTCAAACTCTTGATATTTGTGTTTGTTTTCTCATTAAAACTATAAATAAATTGTAAATCCTATCATTTCTTAAATTGGTTATGTTTAGATAAAAATTTTACTATAAATAAATTAGTTAACATGAGTAATGAAAAATTAACATCAACATATATTTATATAAAATTCAACATCAAGATATCCTACACTATGAAACCATAATGTTTGAGGAATTTTTTTCTAGGTCAAGTTATATCACTCTTCGTTCAACCAATTATTCATTAGGTTTCGATATTTAATCTTACAAATCCATATAAAAATAGTCCCAAATTACCAAGGTCATTGTTAACGTATTATAATCATGAAAATAATTGAAATCTATTCTCCAAAAATTAAACTCACTAATTATTTTTAAAACATTTCAATTAATATATACCTTAACTTGTGAATAACTAATTTAAATCTATGTTATCCATAATTATTATTCTATTAGGTTCTATATAGTGTTTAATTAAATAAATTGTAACGATTCATATTGTGTCTATGAATCTACTAACTTTTTACAACACACCAAATATTATGAACCCGACATCTAGGGTAGTGAGCAATTCCTGTTTTTTCTTCTCTAAGAGATAGAAATTACATCCAGCTTGTCATACTATAGTGCAAGCATGTTGCTGAAAGACCTTGTATAAAGGTGGATGGTTTAGTTTTCATAACATGTTAAATATATTGACAATTTTCCATCATCCATGGATCAAATGAAAACAATAACGACTCCTCAATTAGGAAAACATTTAAAAATACATAAAATAAGCACAACTTAGACAAAAAGATGGATGAGATGATGATATTTTTTTGTGATATATTATATAATAATATATAGTTGGTGAACATGTTAATTTAACTATATAGTATTTCTTATGAATAATCATAGGATATGTGTTTTATGGAGGGGAATATGGATACCACATTTTTCTAGTCCAATTTAAAAGAGAACATTGGGGGGGGGGGGTTCAATGAATATAATTATAGAGGATGGAAGCTAAACCAATGATCAAGATGTTGTTAAGAGTATAGTGTAATATCCTTTAAAAACCATGTTTGATGTTCTTAACCATTTTATGTAAGAAATATACCCAAGGTGTAACATCCTAGGTTTTTGAGTGGTTCATAATTACTGGTTAAATTGAAATATTATGTTTTATAGATGGGATAAATTTGAAAATGGGATTCAAATCATAATTTTGAAAATTTAAATTAATTAGTACATTTTTTATGGGTTTTAATGATCATTAATTTTCATAGATGCCCAGTTTGGTGATGAGAGTGATGGGCATTTGGAGCTAATGTTAAAGAAACACAATACTAGGTCCATAATTTGTTTTATCCATGCATCCCAAACCAAGCTGCCCATTTGAGACATAGTACAATTAGACAAATTGTGCTAGTTGGAGGTGTCTTTGGACTATAGCACTGCATGTATAGTGCAGAGTTAACCAAATCATCTGGGAAAACCATGTAGTTCATTAAAGAGGGACAATTTAAAAAATTTCCCTCCATCATTTTATCTTCTTTATCATTTTTATTCTCTTCATTTTCATTATCAATAGGTGGATTTACTATTATTATTATCCCACATAGGATCCTTTGATTCACCTTTGTCCAAGAATATATTTAAGCACCTTCAAGTGTTTTGGAATTATGGGATGATTTTGACCATCATATTTGAGATGATGTGACCATTTGGTTGATTTGGATGGTGATGACCATGTGATAGATAAGTGATGTGTTTTTCATGTGGAAATAAGTTTTCTGGTTGGTGTGGATTAATAAATGCTAAGGATTTACGCTCCATATTATTGGAAATTAACACATTTGTATTCGTATGAACAAAGAAGTGGACTCATTTTGGGTGGTATTGGACATTTGTTGGGGCTGGAGGGATCTTTAGATATAGTGTCTTAGGGGATAGTGATGACTATCGGTTATGGAGGAGTTACACAATGTGAAAAGTGAAGATGTATAGTGAGGGAGACCATAAAATGGGGACTTAGGCTCTCCATGACACTGATGTCCAGTGGATGAGGTTGATGGTACGTGAGCACATTTAACAGGGGATGAGGCTCATCATTATATTGATGGCAGATGGACCAGGCTAATGCTGATTGAAACCATTAGATGGGGGATGAGTCTCTCCATGAAATTGATGGCTGATGAGAAAAGATTATGAGAGGATGAATCTTATAGTGCCTAAGGAAGTCATGTAGTTGAGATGATGGTAGATTATTAGTCCTTGATGGATATATCTTGATGTTCCTAATGATTTCAGGCTACTGAGATGACGTTGAATGTTCATGTAGAAGTATGAGGGAATTGTGATACACTTTTTGGGCTTGATGATGGGATGCTGATATTAATCGATTGGTTCCGTACATTGTATAAAATGAAATTTTATGCCGAGTGACTTGTATTTGTATAAAAATATATGGTTCCATGATATGACTGACTATACATCATTCTATTTCTAGATTTATCTAAATAATATAATTACATCCTCATGGTTGCTAAGAATTAATAAGGTGTATTATTTATTTTTTACCTGAGAATTGTTTTCATTTATTTACATATACATAGACTTGTATAAATATGGATGTAAGATGGGAACATGTTGATGGTGTCCTACTATGTTCATACTCACACCCTACATAGGATTCTTGGAACATTTGTAGAATTAATGGTATTTCTATTAGGTAATGGATCAGACACTGGGTTCAGACCTTAGTGACCAGGGATGTCATGTGAGTGAATGAGATGGATAGAAAATAGAGTAGGTATTTTTTACGTCGAGTTGGAGTTTATTTTTGGGATTTTAATTATATAATTATATTTTCAAACACATGATATCTTTCAAGCCTATTTTTATAATACTATAAAATATGTTAACATTATTTTATATGGATGGTTATTGCATTCAATATGTCATTGCCTCTGATTTACTTATTACATCTGTTGAGTTCTGTAATTTCTTCTGTAGTGTGGGTATTATATGAATATTATAATTAATATCACCATAGGTTATATTATACCTACCAATACCTAATCAGACCCTCACAACTAGTCACCAGCCTTTGAAATACTTGTACAAGCTCCTTAGGCCAATTGGACCTCTGTTCAGGAGCATTGATTAAGTGGATCCAGAGCTAGTGTGCTACATAAGGGGTGATGGTTTTTTACTTGTTTTTGTTAATTGGGTAGTGTCGTATGTCAGAAACATATTTCTTGAGAGAATTAATTTTGAGAAATAGGTTTTGGAGGTTCTTAATTCCCTCAACCATGATAGTTTACGTTGTCACAATGGTTTCCCAAGATCATTCAATGTGACCACATGGGATATCATTAAAGGCATTCTGGTTGATATAATTCAAGACTATTTATAGAGGGGGATTGGGGTATACCTGGGATGTATTGAACTACTACACTCATTCTCATTTTAAAGGTAAATGAATCAACTTATCTTAATAATTTTATACCTATTAATATTTTTAATTTGACATAAAATATCCTTTTATGTTTTTTGTTAGAATGATTTCTAATAGTCTTTAAGAATGGGTTTCTGAGGAGAAGGAAAACATTTTTATAGGAAGGTATAATTAGGAATCCATAAACATAGTGAAATTAATTATCAATTATATTAACAGTAATAAGAAAGTGAATAATAAGTGTGTTAAAGTTTACCTAGATAAGGTCTGTGATAGATTATAATGGGGCCTCACTACTAAGGTGATATCCTCTATGGGGTTCTTAGCAGATGTGAAAAAATATTATTTTAATTTTCAAGTTCCTCCTTTTTTTCAATTAATTTTATCGACTAGAGTTTTGGTTTCTTCAAGTTATATCGTGGTTCAAGGAATGGGACCCATGTAACCCATTGTTTTTATTATGGACTCAATCTTCTTTAGTAGGATATTGAAAAATCATATGTTCTAAGGTACCATTATTCCTTTTCCAGTGAAATAGTAACATTATTCTCCTATCTCACTTCTTATTTGGGGATGATCATTCTATTTTTATCAATAAAATTATCAAACCAATTCATGATAACTATAGAATCATGAATGAGTACCGCCAGTGGAGCGGGTAACATGTTAGTCATGAGAAAAAAAGTGTCTACATAGATAATCACTATTAGGAAAAATGAGTAATTTCTTTGAATATATTCTATGTATTAGTAGAAGGATATTTCATATCGAATACATAGTAGCTCCCTTATCCACTAGAAGAGTTTTTATCCATCACTACAAGGGTATTATTGACCCAATATTTACTCATATTAACAATTGGAGGAACCATTTATTATCTTTTGGGGGACATATCACCACCGGTTTGAGTGTTCTCACTACCATTCACATGAAAATTATATCTTTTCTCAGGGTGACAAATATATGTGTGAGGAACATCAGAAATATTTCAACCTCCTTCATTTGGGATGCCCATGTGGAATGATGATACCATTGGGACTCATAGAGAAGACTGGACAAACCAGTTGGTGCATGTGGAATTGTTCTTCATCGTATGTTGAAAAATATGACAATACTTCAATCCAAGATATCTTATGAGATATTATAATGGTAGTCCTTCTATGGTAAATACAATATAAGAAATTATGGAGTGTTTTTGGATGCACCAAATGGGAAAAATTCATATATATTACAGACACTACCATGTCACTTTCTAGAGATCCAATGGCAGGTTTGATGGATTTTGGGTTACCAGGAGCTCATTAACTAGAAGAATAATTGGTTGGGTATTCTTCTTGGATTTATGGAGTTCCAAACACAATAAATATCATTTTATTAGGATTACATGAATCCATTTTTAATCGATTCCATTCTGGAGCATCATAAACATGAAAAATTCAACATCATCGAGCCTAGAACTAATTTTCATAGACTCTTCTTCATAGTATTATCATAAAATTAATTATTATCAAATGAATATAGGAATTATAACCAATATAACCAATATAACATGAAATGGGTTGATTAAATAATATGGAAATAAATTCTGTGTCAATATAATTTTCTTATATAATGTATACTAAACAATGTGGTTTTGAGAGATGAGATGACCAAGAGAAGGGGGTTAAACTTTTGTTGAAGTACCATTGTTGAAGAAGAAACAAGGAGGAAATAAATGGTCACCTCTTCCTTGATGGGAATAAGGTTTCCATTGTGTGATGTGGTTTTGGTGACTTCATTTGTATTGGGACTCTAAAGATATCTAATTCTATGTTTATCTAGCCCTACTTCCAGGATATGGGGAGAAACCCTCTCAATGGGAATTTGAGGGTGATCCTTCTATCATCTTGATATTGGTTTAGTTGGAATTATAGATATAGAACATGTATTAATATTATTATGAGCTCATGGATTTCCAGTCAGATTCATTAATATTGTACTACGGTGGACCTGGTATCTATATCAAAGCATTAGTAGTGTGTCCCCTCCTTGTGGTTAGTGATGGTAGGTAGACATTCCTTGATTTCATGTTAGAGGATTTATATAAAAGAGATACAGGTCTGGTGGAATTATCCTTGACATAGGATACAACACAATATATACAATTACTAAAATATTAATCTCTTTCATGGTGGTGGTTTCATTTATGACTCCAAAGGCTTAGTGGTTATAGCCTTTAACAACTATTAAGGGTGTTGTGAGTATATCCTCAAGAGGCCAGGGTGTTTCATTGTGGGGTTGAGGTTCGTATTTAATTTTATATTTCACTGGATTTAATTTTGAATAAATCATTTATCATTTATATATCCCTACATAATAATATCTCCTATCCCTTGCCCATTTTACCACATTCTTATGTGAAATAGGTACATTAATCAGACACACTTATTGAACACATGGTGGTAATGGAAGAGAGATACATTCTAACTACCTTTAAAGGGTATGTATGATAATCACCATATGATTTTTATAGAATGAGATCTATCATCCTAGAGTGTGTTAATCTTGTTTTTCTTATATGTATTCAAAATCCACTACATTAAACCTCTTTGAAAAATTTTCCTGCTATTTTTTCTGAAAAAATTCTTACTATGGATGGTTTTATGTTAGTCCAATAAAACATATACCTTTGGATTTTCTATCAAGGTGTGGTATAAGGACCCAACCTTAAACATTTCATAATCTATAATTAAATGAATAATTCAAATTAAGGATCTTTTCAGGTTAAGAGTTTTTGAGAATTAGGCATAACAACTACATTACAACATGAATATTACATATAGACACTACTACTCAATATCCATTTTTTTCAGAAAATAAAAACACTTAGAAAGAAACATGTCTGCTTCCATGTTTTAGATAGCATGACATTTCCATGATCCCATACTTTACCATATTCATCTCTAAGTCCTGTGGGAAAAATTTCAAAAACTTGGGATGATCATAAAAATCTATGTAAGGGTTATAAAATAATGGAAGAAATCATTAGCCATCAAAAAATAAAAATCAATGAAACCATAAATTTCAATCATAACATACATTACGAAATCATAAGATTTATGAATAACACAAACAAATAATAAATCATAAAGGTTACTTATGGCATCCATATCAAACATCCATTATAGCTATCATAGATAAATAGGGAGTTACACTTTGAATTCCCATTACAGTATATTTCTTAATTCTCTTAGGATAAACATCACATTTACCTCCGTCAAGTTATCCAATGCATTGGAGAGCTATCTCTGCGTCACCCGCCATAGGTTTATCCTGAAACTACCCATATACGTAATCAATGCCCAATAACTATAACATAATAATAACATATAACACTTGTATAAAGGAAAGATAACATTTCCACATTACAATATATCAAATCAAAATATTGAAATAAACAATGTTTTATCAAATAATTTTCAAAACCATTTAAAAAGATATTTTTGAATCAAAGTGTACCATACCACTTTGAAGGTTTTAAATGAATTATGATTTGAAAACATTAATGTTCATATAAATAAATCCTAAAACCCATTTTGAAAACATGTACATTAATGAGAAATATTTATAAGAATAAATCTTTAAAATATTTAAAATGATATTTGAGTTTAAGATTTTTTGTTAACAAAAAGAGAGACACCTGAAAACAAATAATTGAGGAATAACATTTAATAATAACTTTATAAAATCATGTGAATAAATAAATTAATGATATACTATGTCAAATTACATTATAGAAACCATATAAAAGTGAATTGGTGTATACCAACAAAGAAGTCTCAATAGAATGTAAATTGAGATAAAATCTCTTATAAATACCATATCCATAGGTTAACGATAAATCAACAGCATAATTATGTTTGAAAAATATAAATACATTTAATATGATTGGATATTAAGTTTAAATCAACCAGATTACATTCACACATATTCTTGTAAAAACAAAACTAATGAATTTGATGTTTAACTCAATAAATAGAGATTGAGTTAAAATTACTCTTATCAAGTTCATATAGAGGAGTTGAGAATTTATCCATGGAGTGATTATGTGTATCAAAAGTATATCCAAAGAAAGGGTTGTGAAAATTACTACACTAATAATAAATAACGATTCCCCAAATAATCAAATCCTGACATTATCAAGAATTAGAAGATTAACCCAAGGAATGAAGATTGGGTTAAAAGGTTCCCTTACTGATTTGGTAACTTATGAAACATAAAACCCATGAAAGAAGGATCAAAAAATGAAGATGTAAATACCCATAGATTGAAGTATATTACAAAATGAATACTATCATGGGTAGTATATACACCAGACAAAAGTAAATAGTGGCAAATATTTCGTGGATCTCATGGGAATAAAAAGTGAGAGGAAAACCACTTACCATGTTGTAATCAATCGAACCATATAACCAAAAGTTAATAACCACCAAATGAATCTAAGAATACCATGAATATAATTAGAATAATGATAATATATATCAAATGGTAGTACACAATACACCACATGCAATTAATAAGTGGCGAACAATGGAAATCTCACGGAATTAAAAGTGAGATAAGAAAATCCCTTACCTCGTGTTCGACTTGAATTGATCGTTCTTTAATATAATGAATAATAAACTGAATTTAATGTCTACTGACTTAAGAACATATCATGTTTATTATTCCTTTTATATCACATATTACCATGTTATAACCATTGTGTAATAATTTAATTTAAAAACGTTAATTTTGTCGATATTTGGTACTTGAGTAAAAATTAACACCTCATATTTACAAGTTGTCCATGTGGTCAATAGTCCATTATATCCAGAATGAAATTAATTATTCAGATATCATATATATAATATATATCTAGTATATATATATATAAATTTATAATAGTACATAATATTTAGAGGTAAGAAATGAAATGCACCGTTCATAGAGACGGTATGCCATTCGTACGCATGAACGCTACTTCCATTTCTATTTATTATTTTAATGGAATTAAAATCATAATGATACATGGTTATATTATAATTCCAGTATAATATCATATACAATATTATTAAATCCATCATTTATACATCCCACATAAGGCATTAACGAGTCATATCACTTTGAGGGGGCCGTAGTCCGCACTTCCTCTAATGAGATTATCGTATTTACCCACTATGGAAACCATAAAGTATTTCAATAAATGTAAAAATACATAAGAATAAAGAAAACATAAACATAATATATATCATATATAAATACTGTGCCTACATAATGGAAACCGTGAGAGGTGGTTGGAGATATTTGAATAATCATCATTTCGTGAGGCGTTAGTTTTCTATCCACAGAAATATCATGTTCTTCACCCATTAGATGGAGGTTTTTGTAAGTGTAGTTCTAATAATTTTCATAAAAAACATCCTAGAATACTGAGGATACTAGTGTTGTTACAAAATAAAGGAATAAAAAGAGTTTAGGGTTTAGAGAAGTAAAATAAAAGAAAACAATTTAAGAGAAACCACTAACTTTAATTTTGGTAACTCTCTTTGGTTTGAACCAAAGGACTTCTTGAAGTGCCTTATGCCTAAGGTAAGGCTTCTAGTAGGAGGTGAGGGATGTAGGGAACTTAATTGGGAAGAGTTTGGACAAGAAAAAAGTCATGAGAGGTGTGAGGAATTGGTTAAACGTGGCCTCCATTTATAAGGGAGAGGAGGGGCTCTTTAGGAATGTGTGATAATATTATTTTATTATATAATGATATTCAGTTTATTAAGGTCCAAAAACCCTTAAAAGTTAAGATAAGATGACTCATTATCGAAATAAATTCATCCAATAAAAATTGGATAGGTTTTGGATGTTATTTTAATATTTATAATCTTATTTATTTAAATCTTTTATTAAGGAGGTAAATACTACATCATTATTGTGTTATAATTAATTTAATTTATGTGATGTATAAAAATTAAAAAACAAATACCATTACATAGGAAATATTATAAGATTTCTAATGAATATTTATAGTCGAAAAATAACTTATATAACATCATGTAATAATTAATTTACATAGAGATATTTGTTTGTGTCATTTGTGTCTTTACATCAAATCAATTAATCTAAATTGTCATTATCACTCCCATGTGGCTCAATGGGGTCCCCAAATCAACCCAAAGATGCCCATGGTCGTAAATGACTCAAAAAATAAGTTTTGGGAAAGTGTTAAGGTAATTTTAAATCATTATAATATCTTTTTACCGTGAATTACCCTATTTACCTTTAACCGCAGTAAATAAAAGTGAAAAGTTACTATTCACCAAAAAATTATTTTCATTTTATTGAACCACATTTTACTTTTTTATAACAATGATTTTTGTCAAATTTTAAAAATTAAATTCAGAGAATCGGAGGAATTTTATTTAAATGAAAAAGTCAGTTTTTTAACTTCTACTAAGTGGTTTCACTATTCATCAAAATTGATGTTTTTCAGAAAAAACCAAAAATTCAGCCTAAGATTTATTTGATATTACGAATTCAAAAATGATATCTATTTTTCCAAATTAAAAATTATAAGTGACATTAAATAATTTAAAATTAATTCCCATTATTAAAAAAATAGCGTGTTTTTAAGAAACAATAACTATCAAAAGATTGATACTTGTTTATGTCCAATTTCAATGTGAAATTAATTCCAATTACCAAAATTGGATTATATGATTAAAATATCTTCTAATTATGCTTTAAAACCTATTAAAAAGATAATCTTACCATATAAATAAATTATATTAAAATGGAGTTTTGAATTAAAAATACAATATTTTCACTATTCATTTAAAAATGATCTTTATCGGAAAAATTCCATAAATGTACACAAAGTAAATTTTGATGTCCCCTTTTTAAGTAAGTATTTTATTTGGTCAATTTATATGTATTAATGTGACCAAACTATATTTAAAAAGGGTTCGCCATTAAAAGGTGGTAAATCGACCTTTTAATGCAAATTATGCTTAAAATTAGATTCATTCATATTTTAAGCCTCTATATTTTTATTGGATAAATGTAAATAAATTTAAAAAACATGTATAATCATATTTTAGTTAGTTTCGTTCATTCCCACTAATACAACAGCTAGGAGATAACACCCAACTAAAATAATAATATTATATTGTTAGTGTGCAATGTAAGATTTCAAAGAAACTCATTGTTGCGTTTCAGGTACGCTATCAAACATAGACACCCCTTTAAAGTAAAATTAAAATTTAATTAATAAATATAATTAAATATGAAATACATCTTATTCTTTATTTACCTGGGATGTTACATCCTTACCCCTTTTAGGAATTGCGTCCTCAGAATTTTAAGACTGGGATTGGAAACCTCATTCAAAGTCCCACATCAGAAAAGAGTTAGTAAAACTATCACATTAAAAGAAAGAAATAAAAGTCAATGGTCACCCGAGATAACCCGTACATGGATTCCATGTAAGAAACCATGGATATGGAAGAGAGAAAGAATAGTCAAGTTCTGATGGAGAGCGATAGAGAACATGATTTGGAGAAAGTTAACAACCAGAAAATAACAAACTTAAGACGTGTTAAACAATATTTGATTACCCAGTAAGAAAAATAAACCGACAATGTTTTTGTTTTACATTACTTTTCATAATTTGGAAAAATTAATTTACTACATAGAATAATAACATTAGGAAATATACTTACCTTCAAGTAGAGTTTCATCCTTTATTAAGTTTCTACCAAAACTTATCTTTTCTCCAAACAAAGAGAATTCTAAAATACTTGGTCACATCAAAAGCACAATAATATTCTTCTTGAGAATCACATAATTCACAAAAGATGAAATACATATTTACCTTGTCTTTATACATCAACTAAAACCAAAATTTTTAGTTTGGGATTAGATAATACCCAAAAAAATTATCTCTTACAAATAGAAAAACTAATCTTAATCTCCAAAAATTTTCAAATAAAAACCCAAAGTTCAACAAAGACCATTAAAATAACAAATTTCCATAAAATTCTTCAATAGTGATCCAAACTAAGATTAAAACCCAAATATCCTATGGATTTAATTACATAATCTTTCAAGATAACATTTATCTCAAAATAAAAATAGTTACTAATAAAGTCTCATCTTGAAAAGTAATTAACCAAATCACATGTGATCCGTGATATGTTAATCATTTTTGTAAATAATCCAAATCGTCATATGTCCACAATAAAAACATAGATTCTTCCAAACTAAATTTTCAAGCATTATTCCACAATTGAAATCCATAGTATTCTATCTTCCTTATGCATATAGTGTTTCTTCAAAAGAGAGAACGTCTTCCACAACATCAATTATCACATAATCACGAAATCATTTTTCAATACTAAGTATATCCATTTGATAAAACATAATTTCCAAAAATCCTCTTATTCCTGTTCCATAAATTTTTTTTACTAAAATAATAAGTCATACTAACTAGAGAGTTCAAGTAGGCAAGTGGTAGGTGAAGTATCCTTTTCGCCCTTCAGTTGTGGGTTCAAATCCTACAGCCTTGCCAGATGCCACTAGCTGTCACCCATCCTGTGAGTTGTCATTTTTATAAAACTAAAAAATAACCCTAACATGTTTTAACCTCAATAGTTTCCTTATAACTCTAATTTTCATCCAAATTCATTATGATATCAACATCTTAATTCTTGAAGCCTAATTTCACCACCATATGATAAAATAAAACGATCCCCTAAATGAAGAACATCATACCTTGATCATGGTGTCCATTTGGTTTCATCGTCATCTTGTTCACGTAGGTATAAGGTCCATGCATCGCAACAATGATTTAGAGATCCTTAAAAATCATTTTATTCCTCCATCCAAAAACACATTGTACTACATGGGTCATATGGGTGTTCATAGAAAAATAGATTTGGAAAAAAATAATGTATGACATATAATTTCAAAACATCTATAAAAAATGATTTCTATAAAATAGTCAGACTGAATTTGAATTAAAACATTCAATTAATGATCTTTTTATAATACCACAGGTATGTGTTAAGAGACTATATTATAATAGAAAATATAAATAGGTTGTAAAAGGGTCTCCTTCTTCAGAACCGTTTTTAAAATCATAATATGATTCGAAATCTTGTCATAAGGTAAAATATTTTAATGTGCATTGATAATATTTACCTTTCTTGAAAATATGAGAATATTGTGAAGATAGAATTTTTCTAAACACAACCAATGATCCTCGATGATAACGAGGTATAGTGGAGGTGTTGGATATCTCAGAAAACTTTTTGAAAGTGAGTTGTATGCAAGATAAAGTTTCACTATCATCCAAAACATGACGTTACAATAATTATAGCAAGCATGTAATTAGGAAGAGATAAGAATTTCATTTGAGATCCTCCTCCTTCCATTTGTAACTAGCATTACTTGATCTGAAAATGTTATAAAACAAATATTTAACTGAAATAATAGACATAGGTACTAACCATGTGTCTAATGAATACTCTTAATCCCAAAATTTGTCCAAACCGACCTCTGATACCAACTATAAGGACCTGACCTTAAACATTTCAAAATATAAAATTAAATGAATAATTCACATTGATGATCTCTTCAAGTATAGAGTTTTAGAGAATTATTCATAACAATTACATTACAAAATTAATATTACATGTAGAAACTACTAATCAGAAACCATTTTTCTCATAAAATAAAAACCCTTAAAAAAAACATGTGTAGTTTCATGTTTTAGATATAATGGCTTTCTGTTGATCCCATCCTTGACCCTATTCATCTTTAATACCTATGAATTTTTTTTCAAAAACTTGGGATGATCATAAAAAGGTCAATAAGGGTAATAAAATAAGGGAGGAAATCATTAGGCCATCAATAAATACAAATCAGTGAAACCATACTTTACAATCATAACATACATTACAAAATAATAAGATTTATGAATAACACACACAAATCATAAATCATAATGGTTACATATGGAGTCCATATCAAACACACATTGTAGCTATCACAACTACATAGGGAGTTACACTTGGAATACCCATCACAATATATTCCCTAAATCTCTTAGGACAAACATCATGTTTACCTCCTTCACGTTACCCAATGCATTGAAGAGATATCTCGGGATCACCCGCCCTAGGTTTATCACAAAACCACCATATACGTTAACAATGCCCAATAACGATAACAAAATCATAACATATAACACATTTATAAATGAATGATAACATTTCCAAAATTCAATATATCAAATCAAGATATTGAAATAAAAAATGTTTTATCAAATCATTTTCAAGACCATTTAAAAAGTAATTTATGAATCAAAGTGTCCCATACCACATTGATGCTTTTAAATTAATTATCATTTGAAAACATTTATGTCCATATAAATAAATCCTAAAACCTATTTTTAAAACATGTACTTTAATGTGAAATATTTAGAAGAATAAATCTTTAAAACATTTAAAATGATATTTTAGTTAAAGTGTTTTTTAACAAAAGGAGAGTCTCTTGAATAAAAATAATTGAGGAATAACATTTAATAAGAACTTTATAATATCATGTGAAAAAATTAATTCATGATATAATATCTCAAAGTACATTATAAACACTATCTACAATTGAATTGGTGGATAACAACAAAGAAGTCTGAATGGAATGTAAATTAAGATGAAATCTTTTATAAAGACCGTATCATTAGGTTAAGGATAAATCAATGAAATAATTATTTGTGAAAAATATAAATACACTCAATATAATTGTATATTCAGTGTAAATAAATCAGAGGACATTCACACATATTCTTGTAAAAACACCACTAATGAATTGGATGTTTAACTCAATAAATAGAGATTAAGTAAAAATTACTCTTATTAAGTTCATATAGAGGAGTTGAGAATTTATCAGTGGAGTGATAATGTATATATAAAGTATATCCATAGAAAGGGGAGTGGAAATAACTACACCAATAATAAATGGTGATTCCCTACATAATCATATCATGACATAATCAAGAATTAGAAGATTAACCCAAGGAATAGAAATTGGGTTGAAAGGTTCCCTTACCGATTTGGTAACTTTTGAAACATAAAACCCATGAAGTAAGGATCAAAATTTGAAGATGTAAATACCCATATATTGAATTATATTACACAATGAATACATTCTTGGTCAATACATACACCACACAAATGTAAACAGTGGAAAATATAGCATGAATCTCACAGGAATAAAAAGTGAGATGAAAACCACATACCACATTGTAATTAATTGAGTCATATGACCAAAAGTTAATAACCACCAAATGAATCACATAATACCATGAATGTAATAATAATAATGATAATATATATCAAATTTCATTACATAATACAACACATGCAATGAATAAGTGGCGAATAATGGAAATCTCACAGAATTAAAAGTGAGATAAGAAGATCTGTTACCACATGTGCGACATGACTCGATCATTCTTTAATCTTCTAAATAATAAAATAAAGTTAATGTAGACTTTCATAAGAACATTATTCAAGTTTATTATTCCTTTTATATCACTTATTACAATGTTATAAACATTTTGTAATAATTTAAGTTAATAACGTTCATTTTGTTGATATTTGGTACTTGAGTAAAAAATGAACACCTCATATTTACAAGTTTTCCATGTGGTCAATAGTCCATTATATTCAGAATGAAATTAATTATTTAGATATCATATATATCATATATATCCAATATATATATATATATTTATAATATAACATAACATATATAGTTAAGAAATGAAATGCACCATTTATTGAGACGGTAAGCCGCACGTACGCATGAATGCTAATTCCATTTCGATTTCTTAATTTAATGAAATTAAAAACATAATGATACATATTTATAACATAAATATAGTATAATATCATATAAAATATTATTAACTCCATCCTTTATACATCCCACATAAGGCATTAACGAGTCATATCACTTTGAGGGGGCGGTAGTCCGCACTTTCTCTAATTAGATTATCGTACTTACCCACTATGGAAACCATAAAGTATTTATATAAATGGAAAAATACAGAAGCATAAAATAATATACATAATTTATATTATATATAAATACTGTTCCATCATAATGGCCACCATGAGAGGCATTTGGAGATATTTGAACAATCATCGTTTCATGAGGTGTTAGTTTTCCATCCACAGAAACATTATGTTTTTCACCTATTAGATGTAGGTGTATGTAAGTGTTGTTTGAATCCTTCTGATAAGTACATCATAGTATATTGAGGATACTGTTGTTGTTACATAAGAATGTAATAAAAATAGTTTAGGTGTTGGATAAGAAAAATAAAAGAAAACAATTTAAGAGAAACCATTACCTTTAATTTGGGTAACTCCCTTTGGTTTGAACCAATGGTCTTCTTGAAGTGCCTTCTACCTATGTTAAGGCTTCATCGTGGAGTAGAGGGATGTAGGGAGATTTATTGGGAATATTTTGGATGATCCTAAAGGCTTGATAGGTGTGAGGAATTGGTTATAAGTGGTCTCCTTTTATAAGGGAGAGGAGGGGCTCTTTAGAAATGTGTGAAAATATTATTTTATTATATAATGATATTCGGTTTCTAATGGTTAAAAAATTATTAAAGTTTAATATAAGATGACTAATGATAGAAATAAATTAATCTCAAAAGAATTGGATACGTTTTGGATGTTATTTTAATTTTTATAATCCTATTTATTTAAATATTTTATTAATGAGGTAAATACTACATCATTATTGTGTCATAATAAATTTAGTTTATGTGATATCTAAAAATTATAAAACAAATTACCATGATTTTGTAAATATTTTTATCTTTTCAAATATTATTTATAGTCTAAAAACTAACTTATATATCACCAGGTAATAATTAATTTACAAAGAGATATTTATTTATGTCATTTTTGTCTTTACTTTAAATTAATTAATCTAAATTGTCATTATCACTCCCAAGTGAGTCAGTGGGGTCCCAAAATCGACCCAAAGATGCCCATGGTCATAAATGACTCAACCAATAAGATTTGGACAATCGTTAAAGTAATTTTTAATTATTATAATATACTTTTTTACCTTGAATCACCCTATTTACCTTTAATTGCGGTAAATAAAAGTCAAAAGTTTCTATTCACCAAACATTATTATCATCTTATTGAACAAAATTATACTTCTTGATATGAACCATGTATGTGATATTTTCAAAATTCAATTCACAGAAGTGGTAAAATTTCCTTTAAATGAAAAAGTCAGTTTTTTTAACTACTACTAATTGGTTTCACTATTCATAAAAAATTGATGTTTATCAGAAAAATACAAAAAATTCCACCTAAGCATTATTTGATATTAAGAATTCATAAATGATGTCTATTTGGTCAAATTAAAAACATATAAGTGGCATTAATTAATTTTAAATTAATTCCCGCTGTTAAAACAAATACCGTGTTTTTAAGAAACAATAACTATCAAAAGATTGATACTTGTTTATGTCAAATTTCAAAGTGAAATTAATTACAATGACCAAAATTGGATTAAATGATAAAAATATATTCTTATTAAACTTTAAAACCAATTAAAAAGATAATCAATCCATATAAAAAATTAGATTAAAATGCAGTTTTGAATTAAAAATACAATATTTTCACTGTTCATTAAAAATGAACTTTTTCAGAAAAATTCCAAAAAATTACACAAAGTAAATTTTGTTGTCCCAATTTTAAATAAGGTTTTTATTTGTTCAAATTTAATGTATTAATGTGACCAAAACTATATTTAAATAGGGTTCACCATTAAAAGTATGTAAATTGAACTTTTAATGTAAATTATTCTTAAAATTAGATTCATCCATATTTTAAGCCTATGACATTTTATTGGATAAATGTATATACAGTTAAAAAAATGTATAGTCATATTGTAGTTAGTTTGTTTCATTCCCGCTAGTACAATGAATAGGAGTTAACTACCATTTAAAATGATAATATTATATTATTAATGTGCAACATAAGATTTCAAATAAACCCATTATTGCGTATCGGGTATGCTATTGAACATAGAAACCCCTTTAATGTAAAGTTAATATTTAATTGACAAATATTAATAAATATGAAATATGTATTAATATTTACTTACCTGGGATGTTACAAGTGGAGTCTTAATCCCACCCATGAAACGTCAATTGATGATCAGGTTGATAATAAACCAACCTTCTACATGGTGATTACCTCTAGGTTCAACTGTTCCATAACCGTAACCAGTATTGTTTATCCGAACGAGGATATTATTTATAGGATACCATGAACATTTTTACTTTTAAAAAATTTAGGTTGTTTTACTATATGTATACTGATTGTAAGGGGTTTCTCAAAATTTCCCTCATCCCAGTTCCATAAAATATTATATATTACCTTTGATAACCTAAGGGGATATCAATAACTATTAAAATTTTTATCCCTTTATTTCATTTATAACTCTTAAATTATCCTCTACCAAAGACATCATATCTCTATATTCATCTAAAAACTTATCTAATACCAAATTCAATGCCAAATATTTTACTATACTATTATTATATGACATATATAAATTATTTCATAACATAAATTTTCAATACCTTTTAGGTTTAGTGATTTAAATAATTAGGATAACTCATTTACTAAAAATAAGTCTTTGTCATGTAGTAGAAATTTTTCTACATTTTTATGAAATACTTATTCCAAAATATTTTTTCAAAATATTCAACAAATTCTTTATACATTATATTTTTTCTATACATATTAAGTATAATAAATTGCTATATAACCTTTGTAAATAAAAACATGATATGGGTGACATAAACTTCATTGGATGGGAAATCACTTATCAGAAGCTATCATAGTATTAATAATATATATAGAATAAATAAGACATAAATAATGTCATATAAATGTAACAATGATATTCATATAAATCCATGGATGATATAATAATATAAATAATAACATGTACAACAATATCTAATTTCATGCTGATGAAATGAAAAAAGATAAATATCTTATACCTTTAGAGCCTTAATTGATATATTTTTTTATATTAAATAAAAAGACATCATTTTTATTTTAATGGTTTCATATATGAATTTATGCTTGAATTATGTAAGAATACAAAAAAATAAAGAAACTTTTTGTTTCAGGACACCAAATTATCAGTCAAGTGTTTATATAATATTGGGACCTCCCATCGCTTCTTTAAATCCAATTCATTGACCATGTGAATAATAAAAATTTAATTAAAATGAATAATAAAATTTCCTTAGTAAAAAATAAAAATATATATTATGATAAAAATATATATAATTTCACTAAATATAAATTCAATAAATTAAAATAATCCATTAATAGATATAAATAGGATGGTTGAACAATACATAATAAACTTTTTGGAGTAATAAATAATAATCTGCATCAGAATAACTTGTATACTGATTTTTTCTCTAATAAATTAGTTGAATAGATTTCAATGTAATCATCCTAAATATAGCACGACATAGAACAATGGTATATTTTTATGTCATTAAAATTACTAAATTAATCTGCCCATGGGTTTTTAGTGGAATTCTCCTTAATGATGAAATTAAAAATAGGTTATTCCAAGAAAAAAAGTATTAGACGAAAAATCATGCATATATTAGCAAAATATATTGAAAGAAATGGAACTGATCAATCATTTATCTTTTAGATATTTTATTGAATTTTTTAAATATGGAAAATTTAGTAGGAAATGATCTTAATCAATTATTGATGTCATATATTAGGAAAATTATAAAATCATCCAATAAATATGGTCAAGGAGGAAAAGGATTCCTGACTAAAAAGATGTTATTGGGTTGGTTTCTTGAAATGGTAAATAATGAGTCAAGGGAGAAAATTAAATTATAAGAAGACATATATGACTATAAAATAAAGATATGATAATAAAATTTTGGGGGTTTTAAATGTAAATATAAATCAAATATTTTTGGTGGATTATCATTCAAAGGTAATAAAGATTTTATAATCTAGATGCAGGAAGAAACTATTATGGATTGGGTAACATTTTATTCAAAAACCCTCTAAGAGAGATAGATTTAAATTTAATTTTGTATATTATTAATGAATGATAAATCATGATATAATATTTAAAAAGGAATTATTCAAACCATTTAGATGAAAAAAACTTTATATTACAATACATTTCTTATTGGAAGGAATATGATATGAAAAACTCTTACAGTAATGTTAATGTAAGAATTAAGTGTATGGGAAATTAAAATATCATGAAAATTATGATGTTTCTCACATAGTTACTAAATTTGACTCAAATGAAAGTATGTTATACTATTGTTTTTTATTATGGATTTATTTTCATGTGATGATAATATAACATCTATATAATTTTTAAATTCCATCAATATAATACATGTTCAATAAATTACTTCTTAGAACTCTCCATGAAGGGTGGCGATGAGAAATGAAATTCACCATGTTGTGACCCAAAATATATATATATTATTTTACCCATGAAAATGTTTATTATACTGCATTATATTATACAAGAACTGACAAAAAAATATGTTATTAATAATTATTTTTACATTAGTCAGCTAATAAACCAATCATATTTCTAAACATTAAAATTGGACAAATAATATAAAATAAAAAAAATCCAAAATAAGAAAATATTTATTGATAAATTCCATTAGAATTATAACACCCACTACAAGAATTTTATAAATAAATCAAAATATGATTAAACCATTCAAAAACATAGAAAAATAAAATAGGTTACCTTCGGAGAAATGGTAGTGAATTTTGAGTGAAATAGTGAAGTGGTATTTATAGTGTATAAATGGAAACATGATTGTAGGGATTTGGTTGTTATTGGGCTATTGGCCAAATATTACCGTTGGTTCCTATAATGATTGGAAAATTTGACCATTAATAACTATACCCATTGCTAATAATTTTAAAATTATAGTTAGTATTTATAAGAAGTAATGAAAAGTGGAAATTAATGCTGAAAGGAGAAGCTATGGCCTAAACCTGTAGTGTCATGCCATTTCAAGCCCATTGGTCAGAATATTGGATGGATGTAGTGACACTGTGTCATCCCTTTAAAAGGCACAATCTAATATCTAGCAAGTGAATCTAGAATGAAATATCATACATGAGAAGTTCAAGTTAGTGAAAATTAAAAATCGATAAATGTTAGTTGAGCCACCCCATGAATCTATCACCACTGCACACATTACACTTAAGTCCTAAACATGTGCTATAATTGGTTACATGCCAAAAAATTAGCAACTTAATGTTAAAAACCTTTTTATAAATAAAATTATTTATTTTGTAAATTCCATTTTTTGA
Organism: Viscum album; assembly: GCA_963277665.1. NCBI lineage: Eukaryota > Viridiplantae > Streptophyta > Magnoliopsida > Santalales > Viscaceae > Viscum > Viscum album. The sequence goes on from OY728153.1 coordinate 33,219,489, forward strand.
TTAGTTTTTCCTAACAAAATATTTTCTTGTTTGAGAGGAATTTGATAAATTGATTTTCTAGACACATATTAACATTTCTACAAAAAAAATAAAGATTTAACAACTATGTTATTATAAATAATATTTATTTTATGTAATAGTATTTTGAAGTACTATTATTTAAATATGTATGATTAAATAATGTTATAATGTACTAGGAAATTTTTATAAGTGTTTGAAATTTTATGGAGTCTTAAAAACTACTAATTTGGTTAATAAATAAGGATTTATATATTTTAATGTTAAAATTATAATATTTAGAGAAGTTTTATGAAAAATTAAACATCATACTTGATATAATCATGTCAAAATTATGTTAGGTTGTTTTTATGCGAATTTTCTAAAATAATTTAATTTTTCCATGAATAATAAAAATACAATTTTGGGTCTTGGGTATGTTTAACAACATAATTTGTATTTTATACTGATATAATAACTCACAAATGAGAAACCATTACCTAAAATATGATATTTTTTTAATATTAAATATTTTTATAGATTTTAATCAATTTCTAAAATCTATAAGTGACTTTCCAATGTCTAAAATGGAAACTGTGACTTTAAAATCTTTACTTTATGGAAACATTAATTCTCCATGATAAAAGGAATAATAATTTTTTTCTTGGTTCTTATTGGTTAAAACAACTTATATTGTGACCCAAATGTGTAAAACGATGAGTAAAAACCACGGACACAACATTGGGTTTTCCTTTTCAAGAAGCTAGTTTTCCCAGACCAATATTTAGATATTATTAAACAATTCCTCCACATTTTCTTTAAAATAATATCAATTTCTCAGTTTTATTTCACTCATAATCTATAATTTATTTATTTATTGTGGTTTTTACTCCCATGTATTCCACCCAAGGTGTTCTCAAGCCTAAAAGGTTCCCTTCCTCAGGATTTAGGAGTAACTATTCTAGGTAAGAGAATTATCATCCATTTCTCTTATATTCATGAACCTATTTTTTAATATGTATTCTAAACGTTACTGATACACTTTTGGTCATACCCTTAGATCCAAATTATATTTTATCAGTTTTATACACTTTTCTTCTATCATTTTATGCTATTATAAAATAAAATTTTACACCCACAATGCTTCTAAATTTACATCACAAATTTCGGTCTCAACCAAATAAATTCACTTTAATTTTATTTTTTTGATTAAAAACCCATTATTTTGTTTTTAAATTCACCAGGATTTAAGGGAGATTTATTTTATTTTGGTATTTACACATAATAAACCCAAATTCCATTATAGTGGGCTAAAAATTATGTAATGATCATGTCTTTATGCTCTTTAGAAATTCAATGATTTTGATAAGAAACCCATCCATTCTTTTCAATGGTTAAATAATGAAATGGATGATTATAATATATATGGTACACATTAATTGATAAATATTAAGGGTTTTCCCTGATAAAACTCTAATTCATTATGTATGAAATTTAATCTATATTTTTATGACTCGTGTTCTTATTAAACTTCTTCATGATTACATACTAAATATTTCCCTTACTTATTCTATTAATGGTCCTCATGACCACCCATTTTCATTGATGTGTGTCCCCATGTTATGTTATGTTGTAAATATAACTTAATATGAACCCATATATGATCCCTTAAATTTTATTATAATAATATTTTCTGTTTTCATGTATTATGTTCCTAATTCTCAAGAAAATTATCTTAAAAAGATTATCTAATTTTTCCAATGTAATTAAAAGTTTATGTATAAAAATGTGGGATTATATATTTGTAATCAAATTATGTTTTAGTTATTTTTTGTAATTAAGAATATAATTACATAGTACGAAACCTAGAGAAAATTTTAATTATAGAAAAAAAATAATGGAATTTCCATGGAAGTATTTAAGTAAGTTATTTCTAAGTAAATATAACTCTATCTAGATATAATAAATTCATGTGACTCTGGGAGAGATATTACAAGGGTTAAAACTCAAAAACACCTCATTTAGATAGACTCGATCGAGAATTGGTGGATTAAATTGGACTTGATTCATACCTATTTTTAATCTCTTAGAGGATATTTTTTGTTAATCACATGCATTTCATGATCCATTATAAAGGATATTTAAAAATATTAATTGTTATTGAAGAATAACATATCTGACCATGATTTTTTATGTCATAAAATTAATTTATAATTATAATATTCCTTAAAAAACACTTTTTTTACTACAATTTTATTCTTTTATAAAATGGTTAGAAATAGGAGGAACCATGTAAATGATGGGCATAACAGACGATGAAATACCAGCATTCTGATGGAATCTTGATGGGAAAACATTATGACAATGATAAATTAACTATATATAGTAATTAATAATAACTTCTATCAATTTGAGTGGCTGGATTCACCTTAATGGAAAAAAACTTTCTGGTAAGTCCTTCATGTGGCAACGAACAACTTATTTTAGTGGATCTATAAAGCCATTGGTCTATATAAAATGGATTATATCTATAGAAAAGATCTTTTTTATAGTCATATATTTAAATAATTAGAAAGTAACCTTGGTAGTATACCTATTAGATGGATAATACAATGAATGGAAGAACCTGATTAAAAACACAAATCCTAGAAGGGAGATTAATGATATGAAGTGGGAATAGTATAGGGGATTCCATTATAATAAAATTTCCCCCATTTGATGTTAAAAAATGGATAATGAATTCATTAATCTAATGTAGAAAGACAATTAATTAGTGGCAAGATATGAGATGAAATTAAAATGAATTTCTTGGAACACCTCCATCTTTGTTATTAGTCCTAAGGGAAAGGTTAATATGTTCTTTGGTGGATTGAGACCCCATCTATAGAGGAATTTGGAAAATAATTACTATAAAAGGTATGAAGAGATAGTAATGAGTTATCTAAATTTTGTATTGCAGTTTGGAGAAATGTAGTGTTTACATAGGTTTAATGAAAAGAAGATATATATGGATCTAAACTCAGGGATGGACATTGATCATGGAAGATGATGAAAGAAAGTTAGAATTCTCAAGTGACAAAAATGAGGGAAGAAACATTCTTGGTACTGATTTATTGGGAGTATAATATGATACAAGTGTATAAAATATGGCTATATCGATTTGGACAATCATGGTGAGGTGAAACATCAACTTATCAATACTAGAAACAAAGCGAAAATGGGGCAAGCCCCTCCCATAGTTCAATTATTCAAGTGTAGATCTCTTGGGACGTTTTCCAATCAATTTCTAAATCATAAAATATGATGGGTAATCACCATAAAAAATTGTATCAACTAATAGAAAATGTTTAGGCATTTTCTATCATGGCGGCTGAAGTATTGGCTCCATATTATATAGTGGAAGGCACAATTACAGTTCTATCAAAGCTAGAAAGAACTTTGTTTCATCCTGGATCTATGAGTTTCATTATTTAATTCTTGTTTTAAATAAATATATAATCAATCCCAAAGATTATATAAGTATAGATAAGAATAATTTCCCTTATATGGATTATCCAAGAAACAAAAATGTATAAAATCATTATTATTGACTTTGAATAGTGCAATATCATCACAAATCTAGTAGTGATTCCAATGATGGTATTTTTTTCTATACTAATGATATAATGGATCCCAATGTATAATGAAAATATCAAAATAAGATGGAAGGAAAAATTAATAGTCTTGAATCGAAATCTTAAATTTTATTTTCAATAGAGAGATATCTTGACCTGATATTTTTCAAGAAGAACCACCTATAACCTTCTTTAGGGATATGACCAATGAAGAGGGAGAAGGAAATGAAATTATAAATATATAGAATATCCGCATCATTTAGGAATACATTGACGTATATATAGTGGAGGTACCTAGACCTCCCCTAGAAATGGAGGTAGAGTTATCCATTGAAATCATACATAGATCCAAGCCGATATTGAAGACCCCATATATAATGGAAAATCTGGAGGTGTGTGAATTAAAGAATAAACATCAAGATATTTTTGAGATTGAATTTATTTGACCAAGTGTGTCTCCTTTGAGAGAAATTCTTCTTTTTATGAATAACAAGGATGAGTAAATATATCTTTTCATGTATTATAGAGAACAAAATGAGATCCCAGTGAATAAAAAGTGACCTCTCCCAAGGATTGATGATTTATTTGACTAGATTATTGGGACTAAATAATTTTATGAGATTGAACTTTGATCTAGGTATCATCAATTGAGGGTAAATAAAGAAGGTATTCCATATAATTCATTTTAAAATAAGATATAATAGTTATGATTTTTTTGTTGTTACCTTGGTTTTTATTATTTTTCCTACTATATCCAAGGATTTTATGACTATTTTAAAGGAAATACATAATATATTTTTGATAATTTTGTTGAATATACTCTGATATATTCAAAAATTTATGAGGATCATAATGATCATCTAATGGATATATTAAAAACTCTAAGGAAGGGTAGGCTATATAGAAAATTCAGCAAAATTGAATTTTGGTTATAACAAGTAGCATTATTGGTAAACATTATAACAAATTATGATATCTCAGTTGACCCTACCAAAATATAGATTTGAGGAGTGGCCTCAACCTAAAACAAAAAAAATGAGATTCATAGTTTCCATTGTTTAATATGACATTATAGGAGAGTTCTGAAAAAAGTTCACGACTTTCTAATCCAATAAACAAGTTAACTAAAAAGGTATCTTAGTTTATATGGAAAAAGTATTTTGAATAATGTTTCTGGGAACATAATAAAAGATTGGTTACTACACCTACGTTAAATCTTACCTATTTTATAGATGTTTGTGTTATTTACAATTATTCAACTACTAAATAGATTAGATATATCATCATAAAAAAGTAAATGTGATTACTTATGTATCTTGATAGTTAATGCATCATGGGAAGAATTATCTAATGCTTGACATGGAGCTATATGTGGTTATTTGTCTCTAAAAATATGTAGGTATTATATTTCTATGGATAAATGAGATGTATACAAAAATCACTAATGTTTTAAGTATATATTCACGCGAAAGAAGTTGAATATGATACAAATGAGATTGTTAGAAATTTTTAAATACCATGAATATTAAATTAATTATCACCCCATATGAGAAACGAGTCATTGATTCATAAAGTATGAAATACCCTTTTATTATGCCATTGGTGATGATTCAAATAGATCCATTGATTAAAGGCCTATTATGGTTTGACATGGGAATCCATAGTAATGTGAAATAATCTATCCCTTCCTAAATTATTTATAAACTAGCGTTATTGGATAATATCAATAAATATGAAAGGTAAGATCATTTGTTAAAAAATAAGATAGAGGAAGTAAAGAATGTAAAGTTTCCAAAGTTCATTATTGATCATGATTTTTGTACTAAAATTTCAAACAAGGATTTGAGTACCATCTATCCCAGGGATAAATAGGGAGATGATGGTTAAAGGTTATAACTCACAATGAATTATGAATCCTAGAAGTACTCAAATATATATGATCCTTTATGATCATTATTGGTGGAATACTATGAAAAATGATATTGCTGACTACACTGCACGGTGCTTGGTATTTTCAAAAGTGAAGGTAGAGAGGAAAATTCTTAAAGGGGTATTGCAGCCACTACCCAAACCATCGTGGATGTGGGAAAATATCACTATGGGATTCATCACTATTATCCCAAGAACATACAATATAAATAATGAGATATGGGTTATTGTGCATTGACTCACCAATACATCCAATTTTGTTGATTTCTGGGAAGATTTCTCTGTTAATCATCTTGACAAGACATGCGTCAAAAAAGTGGCGAGGCTACATGGGGACAACTTTATGTTGCTATTTATCATGATCAAAGGTTGATATATAAATTATGGAGATGTCTTAAACATGATATGAATACTGAATAGAACATTAATAAGAATTATGACCCCAAAATATTGACCAATTTGAAAGGACTATTCATACACTCAAGGAAATACCTAGAACAATATAAATGGAATTTTAAGGTTGATGGGATCAAAACCTCTCATTAGTTGAGTTATCATAGAATAACAACTTCCACTCGAGTATTCAAAAGGAACTATATAAAGCTCTACATGGGAACTGATGTAGAACACACACTTATTGGGATGAAGTTGATGAGAGAAAGTGGCTTTGTCTCAATCTTATACAAGAGATGAGATGAGTAGTTCATCCTATAAAAAAACATATAAAAACTACTTATAGTTGAGAAAATTTATACACTAAAAATTTTCTAGGGGACATGATGGTTTATGTTGGTGACAATGTTTTCCTTCAGATACCACAATTTAAGAGAGTCATGCAGTTTGGAAGAAAGGGTGCTTAGCCTCAATTAAATTGGACCCTATGAAATAATTGACCATATAAGAGTAGTGTCTTATCAAGAAGATCTTCCACCAAATATATAAAAATTTATTTATTTATTCCATATGTTTATATTGAGGAAGTATATACTTGATCCCTCAAATGTACTGAATTCAGAGGTCATACAAATGGAACATTACCTCTCTCAGGAGGAGTTGTTAGTGGAGATAGTGGATTGTAAATATAAGGTTCTATACAATAATACTTACCTTCTTTTCAAATTGTTGTGAAAGAATAATAAATATGAAGAGGTGAAATGGGAACCTGGGGAAATAATGAAGCAAAAGTACCCTAAATTTTTTTTAATGAAATATATTAGTTGAAATTTTGGGTATGATATTTCTAAGGGGGGGGGGATGAATTTAACTAACCAATATTTTTAAATGATATTTGTTTATTAATAAAATGTAGGTTATATATTATTATATCACACATGAAATAGATAACCTAATGTCATTAATAATGATTATTACACTAGTTAGATATGAAACCTATTAAATTATAAACATTTAAACTGGATATAAAAATATTGAATATAAAAATACAAAATGGGAAAATATGGATTTCTGAAATCCCTTAGAATTTTTTTCCCCACTAATAACACAATATAAATAAAATAAAATATTATTAAACAAATAAATATCTTATAAAATGATAATATGTATCCTTTGGAGAAATGGTAGTGAATTTTGAGTGTTGTAATGACATTGGATTTATGGAGTATAAAGTTAAAAGTGACCATTGGGATTTTACCATTATAAAACCATTGGTCAAATATGACATTTTTTCAATATAATCATTGTAAATTTAGTCCATAGAGAACTATAAAATTGGGAAAAAGTGATCATTATAATTAGTGTTTAGAATTAGTAATGAAAAAAGACAATTAATGTAGAAAGGAGAAGCAATGGTCTCAACCAATAGAATCATTTTGTTTGATGCCCATTTTTCAGAACATGGAAGGGTGGTTGTGCTACTGGGGTTTTAACATAAGAAATCCAAAGACAAGATTCAACAAATAAATCTAGAAAAAACACCTATGGGTGAAGCTCATGTTAGTGGAAATGACCACTCAATTAATGTTAGATGAGCCACACCAAGAATCAATCACCATCACATCCCTTACCCTTATGTAATTCATGGGTGTTATACATGGTTACATGTTTAGGCCTTAGTTATATAAAGTGTAATTTATATAAATTTTTTTTTCTATAAATTCCAATTTATGAAGAGTTTTTTTAACAAAACATTTGTTTAATTGATATGAATTTGATAAATTGATTTTTTGGTAAAAATTTGTATTTTCAAGAAAAGATATAATTTTTTATAAACGTTGTTATTTTGAATAATATTTTATTTCATAAGATAGAATTTTAAAACTCTCTTACATAAATACAATAGATAAAATAATATTTTCATATCATATGAAATTTATATAAGTGTTAAGAATTTGACCATCACTTAAAAAATACTATTTTTTTAATAAATATGAATTTATAGATTTAAAATTAAAAAATCTAATATTTAGAGATTTATTATAATAAAATAAACAAAATATTTGGAATCATCTCTTTAAAAATTGGATAGGGTTATTTTATTAGAATTTTCTAAAAAACATTAAATTTTTTAGTGAACAGTAAAAGTCCAATTTTGGGTTTTGGATATGTTTAACAACTGCGTTTTTATGTCATAATGGTGTAATAATTAATTAACAAAATTTCATGGCCATTAATTATTTATTTTAATAATATTAAGCAATATAATTGATTTAAATCAATTTCCAAAACCTATAATTTACTCTTCATTTTAAAAAATGGAAACTTTGACATAAAAAAGAGAATTTTGTTGAAAAATTACCTTTCTATGTGAAAATAAGTAATAAAAAATCAATATCAATTTTTTGGGTAAAATAACATAAGGTTTGACCTAACTGTCTATAATAATGTGAAAAAAAATGTTTAAGAAAATGGTTTTTTATTTTCTACAACCTAGTTTTCCATGACATATATTTTGAATTTATTAAATAATTCCACTATTTTTCTGTAAATACCCACCAATTTATCTAATTTTATTCACCCCTAATCCATCCTTAGCAATGCTAATGTGTTTTTTTCTTCTAAAGATTCCCCCAAGGTTTATTTAAGAACATAATATTCCATTGTTCATTATTTAGGAGTAAATATTCATGGTTAGAAAATTATCCTTCCATTATTAAGAATTTAAGAAAATATGTTTTTAAATGATTTATAAAATTTATGGTAAATGTTTTGATCAAAGCCTTACATAATAATTATATCTCATCAATGTCATTCCATATCTTCTCTCATTTTACCCTTTTCTAAAACCATGTTTTATACATGTTATGCTACTGAATTTACTAGTAATTTTTTTTCACTCCACTTAAGAAATTCTCTTTAATTTTCTGTTTTTTGAATTCCCAAACCTATTTGTTTTCCAGTCATATTCAGATATATGTTAAGATCAGTAATTTAATATAGGTAATAATAAATAAGAATCCCAAATTTGATTTTCATGGTCTGGAAATTATGTAATGACCATACAATTATGATATTTTAAAACACCATGATTTTGATAAGAATCTCATTGTTCATTCTCCATGGGTTATTAATGAAATTATTGATTATGATATATGTGGATAAAATTAATTAAAACATATTAAGGTTGTTCTTTGATAGTTATCTAATGCATTTAGTCGTGAATGTAATCTATAGATGTGACATGTTTTACGATACCATGGTGAATAATCTTTTTAGTTTTACCATATGACACGTTGGTGAAAAACAATGGTGATATTCTTATGAATATCTCAGTATATTATTGTACTTACATTTCAATTTCAGGGTTCATGTTTATATTAGTTTGATATTTCTAATGGTAAATTATTTAAGCATTATTGTTATTCTCCTTGTTCTTTTATAAATTCATCATGATCATAAGGTAAAAGTTTCCCTTTTTTATCTCCCTACTAGGCCTCGTGCTCACACCCTTTCCTTTGATGTATGTCCCTATTTATGAGATGCACTATTTATAACTTACGATGAACTCATGAATGAGCCTTTCAAGTGGATTATAAGAATGTTTTCTATTTTCATATAATATGTTCCTGATTTTAAAGAAACAAATATATATAAGATTCTTTATTTTGTTCTATTTAATTAAATGTTTATGTAATAAAAAGGTGGGATTCCATATATCATATATGGAGGTGATAGTCTACACATACACACAATTAATGATTCTATTTCTCAAATAATGAGATAGAATGATGGTATATGATAAATTATCATTTTAAAATAATTTTATTGATATATTATATTTACTAAATCACCAAATATATAGCTTTAATCACCCAATAGATGGGGGTATTAAAATAACCCCATCCCTTCATCGAGGTGGTATTCCCCATGTTTTCACGACTGATGTTTTTTTATTTTTTCGAGTGGATGAAAATGATTGAATAATGATTAATATACTACTATAAGAACATTACAATATATTTATTATAAATATTTAATTCTATAATTATTCTTTTAACATGTTTATTATATGAATAATAGAGATAAATGTATAAGGAGTATGAAAAACTCATGCTACTAAACTGATATTTCCATTGAAGAATATCATTTAAAATAGAGATATTAGGATGACTAATTGAGACCATATTATTGTTAAAAATATAAGGGACTATAATATGATAAAAAATAAGATCATTAGGAGGAAATTTGATATAATAGGTGTTGTATAATGTTATGGCAATGTTTATCTTTTATAGGTGAAGATAAAGATAAATTTTGAAGTATATATGAAATTTTAGTGTTGGAATATCCGTATTTATTGGTCAAAGGATACAAAAGTGATAAATAAATGAAATTGTGGTGATAAAATGTAAAATAATATTATTCCATTAATTTTGAAACAAATTTTAAGCATATTCAATATCTTATAAAACTATATTTTTACACTTTAACATTTCAGTTTTTATCTTGGTAACTAATTTTTACCATTGAAATTTAAATTTTATTAAAAATATAAGTTAAAACATATTAAAAAATTTTGATTCCATAAACCCAAATTTAATCTTCATATAATCTAATTCAAATTTATAATAAGTCAAAATTAAATTTAAAATTAAATCATTTAATATGTAGGAAATATTTTCTATAGAAATATATTGTATTATACATTAGTGTCATTAATATTATTTAGTATAGATTAATAGTTTAATGTGTGATAGTATGTTTATATATTGTCTTAAAAATAATATTATAATATTTTTTTAAAATATTAATTTATTTTATTATATAAAAATAACACAATTTAAACAAAACCATTCAATGAAAATACTTGTTTTACCATTGTCGTAATAATTAACATTAAACCTTGTAATATTTTTTATATGATTAAAAATGAAATTTAATTTTCATAATATTTTAAACCACTTATTAGAAAAATAAATTATATTTTATCAAATAAAATTTTAAGATGTAATAAAAAGTATTTTCACCACAATATCATATAATGTTTAAAAACATATTTTATAAAAAGTGCATTTTTAATCATAAATGTTATGTTTAGGAAAAATATAAAATTTTTGTTTTAGGTGGAATTAGTTGGTTTATTTTATCCAAATAAGATTTATGACAATTTTAAATAAATGAAAAATCTAATTCCATATATTTAAAATCAATCAAAATTAAAAATAATAAAAATAGTTTTTATTAGGAATTTTTTTTAATTTTCAAAACATTAAATATGGGGATTATAAGTTAAATATATTTTTTTAAAACATACATATACCATACCATAAATTCATTTTAATAATAAAATAATCTTATTAGTAATTTTCCTACAATAATTCAAATTTTAAATACCATAGTATTAATAATGTCCTTTATTAGTATTTCTTTAAATATTTAATAATTCATTAACATCAAATTTAAGTCCCCAATTCTCTGAGGTCATTTTAACAGTCATATACTATTCCATGGTTCATTTTGGTTTTTTAGTGTATACATGTTACTAAACACATTATGTCTTAAGAAAATATATAATTTAAAATCTTGGTGTGTTATAGAATCCCACATTTGGATAGATGAAAATAGAAATTAATTCATAGATGGAATTGATTGATAGACTAGACCTTGATTCACTATTTTGGATAAACCATTTAAAATTAACCAATTTATTTTAAATTGGATTCATTTTTTTAAATGCGTACATGACTTATTAATAAATTAATTTATAGAAAACCTATGCACTACTTCAGTTATTTTGATCATTTTATTTTCTATAAAATTTATAAGACCATTATGAATCATAACCATTGTTAATTTCAGCAATGTACAATAATTATTATGATGATCATATTGCATGTAACGATAAAGTTTATTGGACACATACAAAGGATAATGTGACCTTGGAATGTATTATCATACCCTATGAGGCCCATTTATTGTAACTTATGAGGAAGATTACATAATTTTTATTTTTCCTTCACCAATTCCAAATATATATTCAAAAAATAATGAATGAGTGAATCCATTTATGGGATAAGTTCAAGGATATATAGATCATGGTTGAAACCATTTTTTTTCAAACCACCCCATAAAAATCTAACCATCGCACACCATACTATTAGGGAATTCACTGGGAAAAATAAATGTCTATATATCTTGATCCTAAATGTATAAACTACTATATTTAATTTTTAATAAAACAAGTATTACATTTATCCATTTTTAATATATCTTTTTTAAATTATAAAATAATGAGGGTGATAAAAAGTATATTTTTAAATAAAGATGTTGGAATCGTATTTTTTCAGAAACATATAGTTTTAATCAAGGCACTCTATTTCAATAATTCACTAAACTTTGAAATAAATTATATTTTAATAAAATATAATTTTTTGAATAATATGAATTAAATATAAATTATAATATTGTTTTACAAAGTCAAATATAATTTTTACATGGGTCAGAAAACTCATTTTGTTTAAAAGCCTACATTTCTCCATAAATGTGTATTTTTGGTTTAAAAGTGTAAATTATAATATTCAAAGAATTATTTTTATAAAAAAAATTATTTTTAAATCATCACATTGGATTTATCAAACAATGAATTTGTCATAATTTTTGGAGACTTTTAATTTTTTTTGGTAAAAATGAAATATATTATAATTATACTGTATGATTTATTACATCATAAAATAAAAAATAGATTTAATAAATACTATAAATAGTATCCATGACCAAATTTACTTTTCCAATTTAAAAAAATATGTTTTGAAGTTATTTTATTAATTTTAAAAACCCCTCAAAAATACTCCATAAGCTGTATTATATTTTTTGGTTTAAAAATAATGTCATTAAAAACATGAGTAACTTCCACATTGAAAAGATAAAATGTCTTAGTATTCACATTAAAAAATAATTAATTCCACTAATTGTTTTTAGAAAACATGGGAAATATCTATGGGAGGTTTGGGTTTTTTATTACATTATCACATAGTATCTGAAACCAATGCTATGAAGTTAACAAATTATTATCCTCTATATTTCCATATACAACCACCCAACCTCCCATTGATGTACACTGAATACTCATGGATCAGAGATTTAATCTTTTATTCCATATATAGATACCTCCAATGGTTCCCCATGCTCTTAATAAGATCCTCCCAATCATTTTAGAATCTCCCTCTCAAGGTAAGTGATCTTATCCTTCTCACCTTTATTCACGAACTTTATTTATTTCATGTGTTTTTATTTTAAATTAATCAAGTTTTTATACGATTTTACAAATCCCTGTCAACATCATTATGATTCCCAATTAATGAGAGGCCCCTTCCTATCTCATTCACTCAATCTGTAAGTCTTTATGTTCACCCATTATTTTCCCCAAATTATCTTATGATATTCCTTTCCAAACATTTGTGTAGTAAAAAATCATCCCCATTTCCACTTAATGGTATTCAAATAGTTGTAACTATCATTCATTTATTGGGTATTTAAATTAATTTAAGATACTCTCTTTAATCATGGGGTTAAAATTTATGAAGTAGAAATTTATGTTGTTTGATATATGTTGCACACTGATTAATGTACACGATATGAATGTGATGGAAGTACCCAAAAATATATAAACCTAAAATGAATTGTATAATGTTTTTCCCTCATTATATCTCATTTATGCTACACGGGATTTTATCCTATGTATACTATGTTGTGTTTCCCTTATGGGTGGCCTTGAATTATACTTATGATTCTATGTTTTTAGTTGTTCCCTTATTCCTATATTGTCTTTATATTATAATGTTATATCATGCCTCATTATTATATATTATGATTTTCACCCGTGATATGTTACTTTGATATTCTTATTATATCAAATTCACTATTTTAACATATTCTATGTTTCTTTATCCCCTTACCTGGCATTATATATCATCCCCTTCTAATGTACGTCAATATATTATTGATTGTAGTTTTGGAAGATCCGAGGAAAACATGAGAATGTTTCATAGTTCTCAAATAATAATGTTATACCCATATTTCAAGTTAATATTCTATGTAACTAATTTACCGAAAACACATGGCCTTACAATCTTCAAGGGTTTTATCAAGTGTATATTTATGTAATAAATCCTCAATTAAGGATGAATAAAACATGGGTTTTAATTTTTGTTATTAGAGGAATGTATATTTAGTTTTCAGGACTAGGATTATAAAACTCAAGTGAATGGTTTTGGGATAGTAAGTAATACAGTAAAATATATCTAAATTTTAGTAATGTATAGAGTAAGTGGGTTCCAATTGAATACGTCCCTCTCTAGATACTACAATTTGATGTGGCTAGGGTCTTGTTGTACCTAGGGGAAATATCCACGAAAACCTACTATTGAAATGCAATTAATTATCTTCTCGTGAATTGTAATGGGAATTTCTACAACCAAGGGTTGACACTCCTAGGGGATATGATCTAGTAAATTCACATTCAGGTTACGAAACATTGTTTATGGGACCAAAATTTCAATAATATTTTATTTTAGGGTACAGATCATGGATAATATAGATTAAAATATATCAATTCACATGTTAATAAATATATTTCATTTATGATTTATCCATTTAATGTTCATGGTTTATGGTTAATAAATTTAATTATTCAAAAAATTCTCACCCCTAATTTTCCCTTTATTTATAGTGAATGGACAGAAATAGGAGGAATCAAGTTGACAACCAGTGTGAGGGGTAATGTTATGACAAACGAAATGAGATGCCCTATCTAATGGGAGTATCAATCACAAAACTCATCACACTACATTTCCAATTAACTCAGATTTTAAACAAAAAGCACAATCATAAGGAATTCCCCAATCCCATTAAGAAAGATAAAATTATAGTTCAATCCTTTAAGTGACATGTTTCCATCACCTTATAAGAATAGTTTGATCCCTAAATCAAAGAAAAATTAATCAACTCCATTAAAAAAATCTTCCCAATACATAAATTCTCTATGAAATAGAAGGTCATGCTGGTTATTTATCATATGGAGGGAGAATCTAATGAGTTTCAGACATTGGTCAAAAATAGAGTGCATGAGTTAGAGATTATTTTAATTGAGTTAAAAGAATTTATGAAAATGTTTTTTGACAACTATTTTAATCAAAATATCTAACCCAAAATGAAGAGGTATTTATTTATCTTCAAAAAATGATGTTGAATTGATTAGGGTGTATTTGGTAAACTTCACAAGTCTTACACGATACATCTTTTTCTTTATTATTTCCACTAAAAAAAAGTGGACCACTTAATTGGTGAGATAAATATTCTTATAAGAAAATATTTTTTAATTAGAGAATTTTAAATCTATGATTAAACTATTTAATGTTCCCACAAAGTTGAAATGGTGATTGGAGAATCTCAAGGGTCACATAAAACATGAGACAAGAATAAGATGATGGATTTAAATTCTCGTGGTGTAATTGAAAAATCTCCAGTGATTAACAAATTCGAAAATTCCATTTTTCAAAAGTACGGTAATTATTATCCTAGAAATTTTTTAAGGGGACATGGGAATTCATTAAGTGTGGGAGGGAAGGGAATGTGGCTAGATACTTTCAATAAGAGATACCCCCAATGTGATGCAAGAAGGTAACTCTCCAGTAAACCCTAAAACTATTGTCGAATGTTTCAACTTCAATAAACATGGACTCTATGTGAATCATTTCCCTACCCCAAGGGGTTTTAATGATAACTAATGATAATAACCTATAAGGTATAATGTGAAAGGATGATATTATTCCATCACAACTGCTAAGGTGGATTCTAAAAATGAAGTTGTAACACGTGATTTTTTTATTTTTTCATGGATAAAAAATTTATTGCTTGATTCTGGTACTATGAATTCTATCATTCAATAATGTTTAGTGGAAAAATTCAAACACCACCTCAAAAACAAGAAACTCATGTTATCAGTTGAGAAGGAAAATTGGTCACTTGTTGAATCAAAATCATATAACTCGTCCCCTATCAAAATTTTTGGTCATAGTGTACCATAATATATTATGATACTTCCCTTTGAATAATTATATTCTATTCAAGGAAGGTATTTAATTTCCCTCTATTGAGAGAAGAAATTTTTTTGAGGGAAATAAATGAACATATGTATGAAAAGTAACCCACCGATTTTATAAAATTATATGAATTGGGATGAATGTTATTTGGTAAAAATTTCTAATTCATGGATGTTTTTCCTCAATATCATCTGTATCTAGATAAAATTATTATGGAAAAAAATAACATCCTCATTGACATTCCTATTGTATAGTATTCACTGATGTATTTACCAATGAATTTTCTGGTCTTCATCCCAATATTGAGGTTTATTTATCCATAAATATCATATCTAGACCTTTATTATTATCTTAGATTCCATATAAAATTGGACTTATTAAACATGAGGAGTTAGAGAAATAATTGTAGGAGAATTTGGATAAGGGGTTTATACAACCACATGCTTAACAATTAGGTGGATCTGTGCTCTTCATCTAGAAGAAGGATGTGTCAATATGCATCTCTATTAATTATTGAGATATCAAAAAGATCATGATAAAGAAAATGTATCCTCTTCCAAAGATTGATGACTTTTTTTATCAGATACATGGAGCTTTTTACATCTCTAAGGTGGATCTTTGGTTGAGGTGTTATCAAGTAATAGTGAATTACTATGATATCCCCAAGAAATATTTTCATAACAGTCATGAGGGAAAAAAGATAATAGTTATTCAATTTGGACTGAATAATGATCCAAAAATCATAATTACCATAATGAATAGAGGTATTAATGATTAATTTTCCAAAAAATTTGATGTCATTATTGATGATATTCTTATCTCGTCTAAAAGAAAGAAGAAACATGATAAGAAATTAAAAATTTTAATAAGGAATTTTTGAAAATATAGTTTATATGAAAAATAAATTAAATATAAGTTTTTGTTAGAGGAAGTAAAATTATTTTTTGTTCGTTCTCCCAAATAAAGGTTTATTTATAGATAATTTAAAAATAGATACTACAGAAGGACATTCTAGACCAATTTATCTAACATAAATTTCTAGTTTCTTTGATTAGCTTGGTAAGATCAACAATTTGTGAGAAACTTATCACAATTTTGAATCCCACTAACCAAGACATCATTTATGGTTGATAAATTTTTATGCATTGTGTAATGTGAAGAATGATTTAAAGAGCTGAAGAAGAGGAAAAAATGAACACGTGATCACATTACCCACTAATATGGAATTATTTTTGATCTATAGTAACACATCCAAAAAATGTATTAGATCGTGTAGTCCTAAAATATAAAGATGTGAAACCCCATACTTCCCACTAATAAATTATCCATGAGGAAAGCTACCCAATGCATAATAAAGAATTGGATACACTAATCATCAAATTGAATATTTGAAAAAACATATCTATATTAAAAATTGTGACATATATATAGATCATGAGAGCTTTAAGTATATATTAACAAAAATGTACCTTAATAAGGACCGATAATTTGTTTAAAGATTATCAAATATTATGTTTTTTCAATACATTAACATCCCATGGAGGAAAAATTTGGCATATGTTGTGTTGAAAGAATCTCATAACCCTATCGATGTTAAGGATTAAAATGGATCCTATATTATTGGGAATGAAAAGGATGGTAATTTTAATAATAAAAGGACATTCATATTACCTTTCTCAAGTATCTAATCAACCATATATTCTTGAGAAGATGCTGGAGGCTTAAAAATGATTAGTTTCTACAGAATAAGGTATCAAATATTCCATAGTTCAACTATGATGAATATGGATTTGTAATGTTTTCAACTGGGATATGTTTCCTATAAAATCCTAAAATAAAATAGGGATCATAATTATTATATTGATTTATCATTTTACAATATTCATCCAGGAATAATTTAGCTATACAAAGATTATTAAAAAACTTCTTATGGGACAACATAAAGTGGGATATTGTAGAGATTGTATATCGATGCATAGAATTCCCACAGGATAAAGAGGGTTCACCTTACAAAGTCCACAAATTTCATTACTATCATGGAATATTTTTCTATTATCTATGTATATAATATATACATAAGGTAATTTGAAATAATATATATAGTTCCACTCTAAATAGTATCTAATATAGTTTTATGGTTTACATTGAGGTTTTGGAGAATCCTAATGCATTTATTATATATTGGACTAGGCTTAAGTATTATTTATCACCCTTAGAAAGATGGATATTTTGAGAGGACCATTGAAACCCATGGGGAATTACTAATATCCTGTGCAAAGTATTTAAATGGAAGCTGAGACTATCACCTTCCCCAAGAGATGTTATCATATAACAATCGATTAAATTTTTTCATTCATCAAGCACCTTATAAGGCTCTATATGGGAAGTGGTTTCAGAAATTTGCATAATGAGATAAAGTTGGGAAGGAGAAAATGATGGTCTATGATCTTATACAACAAATTACTTAGAAGGTTAAAACCATAGAATTTCATATGAAATTCATACAATTTCGATAGAAAGGCTATGTAGAAAATCATATATGTATCCTAGAGTTTGAGGTTATAAATAATTTTTTCCTTTATATATCCACATGGAATAAATCCACGAAATTTGGAAAGAAGGGGAAGCTTAGATCGAGGTATATCACCCCTATTGAGATCCTTGGTCTCTTTGGATGGGTTTCCAATCGACCTTTACTCCAACATAACCAATATCAATAACATGATTTTTTTATTTATCCCACATAAGTACATACTAGAAACCTCAAATATATAAAATATATTGGTGGTACAATTGGAGAATGGTCATTCCTACGAGGATTAGTTGGTTAAAATCTTAGATCGTAGAGACAAAGTTCTCCAAAATAAGATAACTCACCCTATCAAGGTGTTGTCACAGAACCACAAGTCTAATAAAGATTCATGGGAACTAAAAGTGGACTGAAACACAAGTAACATCAACTTTTTTAGTATATGAAATGAATATTTTGTGAAAAAATTTATCAAGTGTGGAATAATTTAACCACTTGAATATTTATAAATGAAATAAATTTTTTAATGAGTAAATAAATTTGTATATAATGATGTAATAGAAAACCCTTGAAATAATTTTGGTATTTTGTACCGTTATATACTCTATCAAATTTAAAATACTATAACTAATAATTTTTTTGTTAATATATATGTTTTAGATTTACAATTATTATTATTTTATGAAGTGTTATAATAAAGTGAATTTTATACAAACAAAATAAGCGATGGAATCGAACAATAGGATCATACCATATTTAAAGAATTTATAATAGATACTAAGGGATATAGAATCACTGGGATTTGACATAGAAAAATACCATTTCTAGATTCAACAACTTAATAATGAGTGAAATCGTTTATCAAATAAGTTTGATCTCATCAAGTTCAAAACCCAAACCCAATTTACCATACCAGACAATGAAAATATCACCATCAAACACCTTACCTATAGGGAATTTTCTAGTGAAATGGAAGGATTTATATCTAGAACCAATCAGAATGATATTTTATATTTTCATTTTAATAAAAATTTTATTATTTTTAAGCATTTTAATTTTTTAAAATATAATAAAATTATTTTGATAAAAATACATTTTGATATGATAAAATAAAAATTTTATTTTTGGGAAATATATTGTTTCAATGAATACACTATTTTTGATTAATTAAATAATTTTTTGAAATAAATTTTATTTTAATAAATTAATATCTCTCACTATTATTTTATAAATATAAATGATAATATTATTTTATGAGGAGAAATTTAATTTTTATAGGGGTCAGCTTACCATTGTTGGCAAAAAGCCAGTATTTTATCATTAATGAAGTTTTTTAATTTTAAATTGAAATGTTTAATATTTATATAATTATTTTGATAAAATAAATTTTATTTATTAAAATATAATATCATAATTATGAAATTGTGAAATTTTCATTATTTTCATAGACAATCTTATTTTTGGGTAAAAATTAAATATAGTATAATTATACTCTATGTATTATGACATCCTAAAATACCAAAAGTGATGTAATAAATATAATACAGAGTATAAAATACCAAAGTTGTGTTTCCCCTATAAAATTATGTGATTTTACGTTAGTTTTTTAATTTTATAAACCACTAATTAATCCTCTAAAATCAAAATTATATTTAATAGTTTTAAAATTAGATCATTATAAACATGACTCACTACCAAATCAAAATGTGAATTAATTTCATTTTTTTAGTTCTCCAAAATATTAAATAATTAAAATCACTCTAATTTGGTAGAAATAATTAGAAAAAACCATGGCATGGCTTTTGGTTTTGATTAAATTATCATATATATTTGAAAACCTATGTATGGAAGTTAATAAATAATTTTCCTATCTTTTTCTAAATAAACCCATCCAACCTCTCATTAATATTCACTTGAAACTCATTGGAAACAATTTTACACTTCCCTTTCCTATCTTTGTCTCTCCCAAACTACCATAAGCTCTTAACTGGCTCTTTCTAAGCTTATGAAATCCTTATCTTAAGGTAAGGGATCCTCTCCTTTTATTTATTCAAGAACCTTTATTATGTCATTCATTTTTATTTCATTCTATTTTTTTGGGGTAAGATTTTAAATAACCCTATAACTATCCTTATTAAAAAATTGCAATGGTAAATCCCTTTATTTTTCTTTCATTTAATTTATGAACTATTTTGGACACTTGTTATGATGCTGAAATAGTCTAGTGATTTTCCGTGAAGAAAATTTCTATAGTGAATACACATGTCCTTTTCCACTATAGGGTATTCAACTTATTAATGATTTCAATAATTTATTTGGGATCCACATGAATATAAACCACACCCTTTAATAATGGGGTTAAAATTGATGAAATATATCCGTATTTTGTATGATCAGTGTGGCATATATATATATGAACATGATATGAAATTGATTGATGGAATGAGAGTAATATAGCTCTCAAATAGATTGGGTAAGGTTTTTATCTTAGGAGATTCCGTGTATGGTACATAAGATGTTATCCTAAGTACACTATTATATGTTGAGTTAGATGTTAACCACGAATTATTCTTTTCATGTGATGTTTTATGTTGTTTCCAAATTCATATGATGCCTTTATGTCATCATATTATATTTTTTCTTCATTGTTCATAGTTATTATTCTCACCCATATTATGTTACCTTGATATTCTTATTAGCTCACATGTACTACATTAACATATTCTATGAATTTATTTTCCTTTACTAGGCCCTACCACTCTCTCCTTTCTTATGTACATCCATAGGTTATCTTATATATTTTTTGAAGATTGATGGAAAATAAGGTCATGAATCAAATTTTTTGAATTATGATGTTTTACGTTTGTTTCATGTTAATATTATATTTACCTTGTTTCCCAATGAAACTATTCCCCATGATATTATGGGGTTGTATTATGTGTATCTGTATATAATAAATAATGAATTATGATGTAATAAAATATGTGTTTTTATGTATTTTTCTTCATTACATTAAATATAATGAAGTTTTCTTAATTTTAGAGGACTCAATTCCATTTATTTAGTTTAACTCGAGTGATATATGGTTCTCATGGGATCTCATACAATAACTTTTCTCAATAAAGAGTAAATTTTAGAGATATATTTCTTCATGTGACCTTGTTGACATTTCAAATCCTAAACCTCCCACACTAAATATAAATTATGTTTATGCACATTGGAGGATTTTTAGAGGATTTTGATAGTTTTGAACACTGGGGATTGTTCTCTTACACCACTATAAAAAATTTTAATAAGGGTTTATTTAACAAAATATGTATTTACAATATATTATATATAGAATACATTTAATTTATTTCATAGCTTGTGATCTATGAAACACTGATTTTAAATGAAACACAATACTATATTTAAGTACTATTATTTAAACATGACCGTTATAACCGACCTATTATGTCATGAGATATGAATTATACTAATAAAATTGTAAACAATTTATTGTTTATACATGTTTATTGGAAATCAATTTATTATAAAGAAAAATAATAATCATTTAAAATTAAATGAAATTTTTACTAAAAAATGATATTTTTTCAAAGAAAATGGTTCCATTTTATTTTGATTACATATTTTTAAACTAATGTTTATGGGAAGTATATTTTTTTGAATCCCCTATATGATGACATTTAAATATTCACCATTACACCCTCCAAAGGGGCTAAGGATTTACCTGATGTGTGATTCCACATAAATATAAATAACCTCTCAAATTTTCAAACCCCTTCCTAAGTACCAAATCATACCATGTATTTCACTTATCAAAACATTTCAGTAGGATTTTCACTATTTAAGAAAAAATTCAATTAAAATTTTCTAATTATAAATTTTTTTTATTGAAAACTAATTTTTATAAAAAATATAGATGTTCTGAAATTATCGTTCCATTTCATGTTTTAATAGTAAATACATTTAATATCAAAATCCATTTCACACATACTTCATAAATCAGAGTTCATGCCAAAAACCATTTTTAAAATAAGTTTTAAAACCAACAATAAAATACAATTAATTAAAAAAAGACTTAATAGGAAACCACATACCACAACAATTGGTTCACATAAAGAGAACACGATATCTACACAATAATAAGAAATGGATCGTAATAAATTATAATACGAGGCCCTAATCATCAGTTTAATTTATTAGAAGTCATCTTCTAGGATTATATGAAATCAAAAAAAGGTGATCCCATACCTTATAAAAAATGATATCCAAACCATAATAAAATAATATCCATCCTCCAAAAACTAGATTAATAGTAAATATATAAGAAACAAATATGGAAACATTACATGATAAAGAAATCTGATTATAAAAGTATAGGTCCACCCTCAATCCATGGGGAGAAGGAAGAAAAAAGAAAAACATATCAAACATGCCTATTTTATGAATGATTATAGATATAAATTACAATAATAGATTACCTAGGGAGGAAAAAATTCTAATGATAATCTTATGCGAGCCGAATTTTGTTTGATAGATAGGGATTATAAAATAAAAAAATAGGTTCAATGGTAAAAAAATGAAACCTATCTTTCTAAACTGACACATTTTTTCTCAAGATATCTATTGATGCATCGAGTGGATATGTAATTATAGCCCCCAACCATAATATAATAATTAAAATTAATTCATCATAATAATTAATTATATAACTTAATTAAAAACATTTAACAATCAATAAATATTTATGTTGAAATTAATATCATTTATAGTTTCAATACATTCTCTGTAAAATTAATTATAAACAATATAGATAAATATATTGGATTGTATAATTATATAATATCTTTAGTAATGTATAGGATCCATTAATGTATTTTAAAATAGATGATAATACATTTAAAATATCACTTGAATATTTCATGAGGAAAATATTGTTTTCATTTGAAAATAACACACTAAAAATCTTACAATTTATAAAATATTAGGGGAAAAACTATTTAGAAAGAAACATAAAATACTTTAAAGTAATACAGAAAACATTTAGTTTCCATGTTAGCAGGAAATTACATTCATAATGAGTAAATTAAAACCAATATTCTAGTCACATTTTGATAAAGAGAAAAAGTATCTTTTTTATAATTTGATAAGAATATTTCATTGAAATATTATTTATAGAAATTAAAACCTGTGTATCAATAAACATAAAAAATACTATATTAGTAAAAATGTTATTGAAAGTGTTTAAAATATAATATGGAAATAATTGAAAATTCAGTCCAGCTGAATAGAAAAATAATGTTGGTTTTACTTAAAAATAATATTTTGATCTATTGTGTACTAAAAGAGAGAAAAATAAAATAAAAACATTTATTTTATATAAATAAAAATTGGAGAATAATATATAAATCGTTTAATATAGAATTATCATATTATTAGTTAAATGGAAACATATGACATAAATTTTTTTAAATATGGATGAGATTGTAAAATAAACCATTACCTCATGTCTGAATTGATTAATAAGTAATTTTAACCACATGTATAATAAATTTAAAATTACTATAATTCTATAAAAGAAACTTAAAAATACTTATAATATCATATATTATATACTAATAATTCTTTAAAACTAGTTTATTAATATTTATTTTTTAAAATAACTATTTCACAGTGTTAATTATCTCATTTACATGTAATTTTTGGTTAAGTAGTTTCAATTATTTCATATTTTTCATGGTTCTATAATATAATGAATTATAATAATGTTATAAATGTCCAATATATGTTTATTAATTATATAAATATTTGTAATCATCCATAAAATTTAGAGATAGAAAAATGAATTATACTTTTCCAAGAGAGGGAATGTCATACATATACATGAATTCTATTTTAACTTTTCGCCAGATAGATTGAAGGAAATGTAAAAAATTAACAACCTTCATAAAATTATATTTATATAATATATATAATATAAATTCTTTTATAGATCCTAATTTATTTCAATGTAAAGTGGATATAAAAAACAAATCGCATCGCTTCAAGTTGGTGATGATCCACACTTACACACGAGTGGAATTATCATTTTACAATAATAGGAAATGTAAAAGCAAGATTTTAAATTATAATTACATAATAATATTATATCATAAGTATCATATTTAAAAAATTAACTAATACTAATATAAATCCCCGAATTATAATGATGTAAAACTAATTGATTAAGTACTTGTAGGTGGTAGTCCGAACTTACACACGTGTGATACTTTCACTTTCCATTTGATGGAAAAGATGTTGAGAAATTGTGGTTCAATAATCATAATAAGAATTTATTATTTTTAGTAAAATAAATTTATTATTTTATTTTGAATAACACTTATTTATAATAGTTTAAGGAAGTAATAATTTGAAATAGTTCGTGTAGTATGGTTACCTATTGTTCAGTTGGGATCCTTTAAATTATTTATTAAGGACTCTCAAAATTTTATTTTAAGAATAATATAATATCTAATTAATCAATAGGGAAATTAAAAATATAATATTTTGGGTATTTTTTGAGTTATATTTATCAATTTTGTGTAAATAAGAGAATTGTAGGGTGATTTTATAAGTGGGGGAAAAGACACACTTGGAATTTCTCAAATGATTAAAATATAATAAAGTTTTACACAATTAAAATTATTCCAAATGAAAAACATTTATAATTTCAGATAGTATGAGTTCTATATATAGACATTAAATGTTATTTTGGTATGTTTAATTGGATAAATTACCATGATCCCTTGGCATAACTTCATGAAAAAATTGTTTTAACCTTAACCAGCATAAAAAACATATTTTGTGATTATAATTAATTATGTCCAAAAAATAAGGTGAACGTATTAAAAAATATAAATTATTCATATTTAAAATATGGGATCAATTTTATCTAATTAAATTCAAATTATTGGTAGAGTTTTATTAAAAATAAACCCTTTAAACATGAAGAAAATCAGTTTCTCAGAATTGTTTTGTTCTTTAATAACTGTTTTAGAAACAAATAAAAAGTAAAATTGATTTATAATACATGAATTGGACAATTTAAAATATAAATTTATTAATTTTTAATTTAAAATACTTTAAAATAAAATGGATGTTTTTAAATTCAATAAATGAAATGATATTTCTTAATATAATATTTATTTTTCAGTAGTCAAAATAGAATCAAAATATTCAAAAAATTATCCAAATTTATCCCAAAAATAATTTATTAAATGATTATTTACAAAATTAAGTTCATATAGTAAAATAAACATTTTAAAATGGGAATATAATAATTATATTATTATCCACCAAAAAATAATAAAAAGTAATTTTTGTGAAAAATGTATATTTGAAGAATATAATGACTCAACTGAAAATTTGTAAATATAAATCATATAAGTCCACAATATATTTTATATTTTGGTTAATACTATTCATACCAAAAATTTAATATCTTTGTTATAATAAAAAAATTTAAATAATAATTAATTTTTTGTATAATGTAGTTCACGTAAAGCTTGATGTTATGTGTTACGTAAGCTATTGAACAATAAATTTTTTTTGAACAATATATTTTAAAATATCAGGGTGCAACATTCCACCCTCTTATAATAATTTTTAATTCTAAATTTTGTCACTAAATAAATAACAAAGGATACTACTACCTCATCACATTTATGTGTTCCCATCCATCATCCTTAAATTTATGGTTTCCCCACAAAACATTGACTAGGTGAGTGATCTTATTTCATAGAGGTTTATATATAAATAGAATATCATTAATTTTATCCTCATAAAATTGATCCTACTAAAGTGGTATAACCTTCAAGTTTATTACATTTGAATGATTAGTTATATACATCATCAAGACAGCTAAATGGAAAAAATCGTCAACTTGGTATAGATTCAGAGAAATAGCCTTGTGAAAAGCTATGATCCCAATACGATCAAATTTTCTAAAGGGAATGATATATCTAGGGATTATTTCCATTTTTTATAAATATTATATCCACATTTCATGGATATATTCATAGGAATAACCTTTCATCAAATTTGATATCTAGATCTCATTAATGATTGTCAACATAACTATTTTTATTAACAATGATCTCAACTTATGTGTTGTTAAATGACTATAGAATTATCTTTATATTCCATAGTTAGATGAGATACTAATATATTTATTTCTCCTACTTCAATTCAACACATTTCAGGTCAACACTTCATTCTATAGGGGACTTCATAAATATCCATATTAATTCTTTAGCGAAAGCTATTGTTGTATAAAAATTACACCGATGAAATGTGTTGATCCCATTCAACTATAATATATATATAGAAATATATCATCTTATATTTTAGATTAGTATGTTACTCTTTGACTGAATATCTATTTATAGATGACATTCAATGTTGAAATTTATCTTTATATACATATACCGTAAAATAATTCTCTTTAATTTCATGGTAATCCTCGAATCCCAATCAGATAAAATGTGGAGGGGTACTCTATTCAATCTTACCACTTCCTTAACGATTATCTATATAAGTTAATCAAGTGATAAATCCTATCTAATGGGAATAACATGTGCTGACTTCATAAGGCGGTCGAGTGCGACCCATACTACATTGTTCCCTTTAGATTTTTTTTGGAGTCCGATGATAAAATCAGGGGTAATGTTTTCCCATATCCACTATATTAGGGTTAGTGGTTTTAAAATACCCTTAGGATTCTATCTTATAACTTTATGTTGTACTAGAAATAGAGATATATACTCTTCACTATCCCTTTTCATGTTATCCCACTAGAAATACTCTTTAATATCTCTATACATATTTATATATCTACGACGAATAAAGAATGATGAACTATGAGATCAATCCAACAAATTATTAAAATATGATATTGATGGGACATATAATAAGTTCAAAAACCATATTATTCTAACATAATAATGGTTGATCTCATGAATAATACTCACCTTCTTTTGTAATTTCACATCTTTCTAATCTTCCCTTTTAATCCTTTTATGTTTCATCTAAAAAAGATAAGATATATCTTCTTTTATCTTGATTTAAAGAACTATCTTCTAATAATTCATAATATTACAATATTCATCATGAAAAAACTGTAATGTTTTTTCTAAATAAAAGCTTCATCGACCTTGTTCAACTTCCCTGGGTGGTAATTCACCAAGTTGTCATAATCTCTGAACAAATTCAACCAAAATATTTTTTTTATTATTAAAATATTTCTATATTATTATATGTCTTAAAATTCAAGGATCAATATATATACAACACCTTAAACTATATACATAATTTCTCTATTTCGTAAATTAAAAAAATATTGCTTCCAAATAAAAATCATGATTCCGATAATTTTCCTCAGGAGTTTTTAATTAGAGTGAGGCATATGATGAAAAAATTACATTATGTAGAAGAATAAAACCCATTCCCTTATATGATGAATCACTATATATCACAATTCCATATTCACTATAGTGTGGTTTAACAATAGGACCATATACAAATCTTCTACATTATTCTACCAAATTCTATTCACACTCATCAGTCCGTAGGAACATAACCCCATTCGAATTCAACTTGGTGATTGGATTATATAGTTTAATGAAATCTATCAAAAATAATCAGAAGTATCTATCCACGCCAAGATATATACAAATCTTAGTAACTATGGTCAGTGTAGTTTGTTTCTCAACAACTTTTTTATTTGAAGGTTCCACTAACAGAAATTTACTTGAAGTTATATAACACTAGAATGAATCCTTTTGAATATAAAATTCGTACTCAGTATATTTAGAATACATTTCTCTTTCCTGAGGGTCTTTAGTTAATTATTTTATTTTCGTCATGGTATTCTTTACTATATAAATATATAAGTTTATCATCTATAAGAACTACCAAAAATTGATCATGGTAATATATAATGAATCTATTCACTAAATCCATGAAGATAACAGAAGAATTGGTAAGTCAAAATGGGATTAATATAAATTCATAATGAATATAACTTATCTAGAAGGATATAATGGGTATATCCTCCTTCTTGATCATTATCTGGTGATATCCATAATAAAGATGAATCTTGTATTAAAAAAGATCTATTTAATTGATGAATCAGATCATCAATATGGGTTTGAGGATACATTTTCATAGTAGTTATCTTGTTATGTTTTTTATAATTATTTTAAATATCATTTAAACCATCTTTGTTATAAACAAAAACAATAAGTGCACCCCATGGAGAAACACTGGGCATAATGAATATCTTTCCTAGATTCTCCTAGTGTTTATTCTCAAATTCCTACATTTGTAATGTTTTAGTAACCCATAGATTTAATAAATATATATTACATATTATTATATGCATATTCATTATATGACCTAATGTTATAATATATAATCATACATTCTTAGTTTGGTGAAAACATGGATACAAAAAAATGGTTAATTAGTAAACCACATAATCTCCTACTATGTTTTCATAATAAGAGAAATTATTAAACATATCGTCCTAAAAATATTTCTCTATATCCCATGTAAAGTATACATAAGAAAGGGTGAGACCAGATTCTCAATAATGGTAATCAAGGGATACATCAATGATCTTATAAATATATAATGAGTATACAGGTACAAAAATATTATATTAGCATTTTAAAACCATAAAATTCATATCAGATATCAAAATATAAAGACATGGAATACAAATTTATATTTTATAAGACATAAATAATAAACAAATGATCAACCTGAGGCATAATGTTTTAATATTTTCTTAAGGAATACATTTTAAGAATACACATAAGAATCAAAAATCACTTCTTTAGTATCCAAGAATCAATTCCAACACTATCATAGTTGATTAGGTTGACTCTTCAAACCATATTAGTAGTAAAGGTTCACTACCAAGACAATTATAGTGGATACAGTCCCTCACATACCAGGGTTGATGTAACAACCTGAAATTTTGTGTATTCTTTTTGAATTAATTTAACATTTTTGGTATTTTTCATTTTACGCTACATTGTAGATATCAAATTATATAGTAATGGACTATGTTTAGATTTCATTATGTACAAAACCAAGTTAATCATGCCATAAATGATATATAAAATTTATATTTATCTACATGGAACACCGTGGTTAGCTTTCATCATATAAAACATTGACTTTCCTCGATGGCTTGAAAAACATGCGTTTCCAGGTTTTACCAAACAATAATATATTATTCAAATAATATTATTTAATATAAGAATATATAACCTATAAAGTAAATTAGTCTATATGAATAGCATTAACTAATTTATGAAAAAATATGGTTTATAAAATTATAAGATTAATTCATAGGTTATCATTTAATTATAAATAATATGAAAATTGATTGATTATAATGGAAAATATTAATATTTTTATGGTTATAAAGATATTTTAACATCATAATTAAAATAAGTAAATTAGTGAGAGATATTAATATAATATTTATGTTATATATTAAGTAAAATATTTCTTTGATTAATACAATATATTCGATAGACATAATATAAGAACAAACCAAATGTCCTTCCAAAAAGCATATTCTTTTATAAAGGTAGTTTAAACACATTTTAATGGTGAACCCATTTTAAATAACATTTTTTGGAAGGTTTATAGATTTAATATGTCAATATAAACATTATATTTTGTAGAGAAATATATAAATTATGTTAGGAAAATAATTTGGTATTTTTCTATAAGATTTAATTTTGTCAATGTATAGTAAAAAATATTGAAATTTAATTCAAAACTACATTTTCATTTAATGCGTTTATAAGTTTAAATTATAAAATAAATTTTTTGTATGTTTAATTTGATAATAATTTATTTAATTAATCCAATTTAGGTCATTAGAACATATTTCACATTGAAATTTGATATAAAAACTTATCAAACATTCGATCATTATTTATATAAAAAACCCGCATTGTCAACCTGACAACGGTATTAATTTAAGATTAATTTATACCACTTATGTTTTTTGAATTTTGAAAAATTGATTCCATATTTGGAATTATAATAATTTATAAACATCCAAAAATCCCTCAATTCTACCTTTAATCCTCCCTTTGGTCATAAATTTTTCCAAAGAATCATTTTTCCACAATCCAAAAGGAGTTACCCGATTAAGATGTAACACCTTCTATGAAGCTCCTTTACTTTATTTTTCTTATCCACCAACTATAATCTCTTTATTCCATAACTTTTTAACAGCACCAGTACACTACATATAATAGGTTTTTTTATTATTATTTTCTTACCTACACATACACCTCCATAAAATGTGTAACGAACATACTATTTATATGTGTGGTGAACAACCAACTCACAAAATGATGATTGATAAATTTCCCATATCACAAGTCAGGGAAGATAATATGATGGAAACTTTACTAATATATATTATAAATTTCATTTATTATTACATTTAAGCTTCTATATTCCTTTTAAAACAAATATCATTCTTACTCTCTATTTGGTGTAAATATAATAATTTCGTTTGAGGAAGTGTGGACTACCGCCCCCTCAAAGCGATGTGATTTGTTTAGACACTACATGGAATAAATTAAGGATGAGTTTATTGAAGTTATATGATATATATAAGATTATAAATATATTTTAATAATATTTTAATGATATTTTATACATATATAAATATATTTCATTTTCTTTATTTCATTCAATATGAGAATAAAAATGAAAACATTGTTCATGCATACATACAACTTACCATCTCCATGAATGGTGTATTCAATTTCACAATTCTATATTATATATATTTTTCTATAACACAAATATAATGGATATAAATTATATTTATATGTTGGTTTACATTCTGAAATCATGATATAAGTATAATGACCAATGATATAATAAATTAAGACTTACAAAAATATCATAACAATTATTATCGGTAGTGAAAACTTAATATTGGATAGTTAACGAGCGGGAAATATAGGGTCTTAATAAAACAATAAATAGTATTTTATATAATAATATAGTTCCTTAAATTATATTTAATAAATTTATATATATTATACAGGTGGTTTGAATGAGTACGATGAAATTCAAGACACAAGGTAAGGGAATTTCATCTCATTTTTTATTTCTACGAGATACATTCTTTATTCACCACCCATTTCATTTATTTTGGTATATGTACTGACTATTAATGTATTATATGTATCTTATAATTAAATTAATGTGTATTTAAAAATTCATTTTATGAACTCTATTTCATGGGGGGTTAATGTTTCAAAATATACCAAATTGGTAAAGTAGTTTTGTCTCAAATTGACTTCATTAAGACACATGTTTTGTTATGACCCTTTCTTCTTTAATAAGGTGAATATTCTTCCAACTACCATGTTATATCATGAATATAATTAAATTTATTATATTTTATGCTTCATTTAATTTCATTTTATTAGATGAATATTATGATCCAATGTATCCATGTGGAAAGAGTTTATTGAAACAGTCTCATCTATGTTCAAGGAATGTTAATGAATATGATTATTTTGATGAAATATTATGATCCATATCTAAAGAACACAAAAAAGCTTACATATACTTTATTTATTCACAATATATTGATTTATTATTACCATTTTACCACTTTTTGGTACTTAGGATAATTAAGAAAATGTTTTTAATAAAAGTGGTAGCATATCTCCATCTTCGGTCAGAAATCCATTTTATTTCAAAAATATGTTTTCAAATGATCCTTAAAGATAATTTAGGAGTAAAAATGATTTTAAAAATGTTTTATGGGTTTAAAATTTTTATTTACAAATTTTTAATGTTATTTTAAAGGAAATGATATTTAGAACTTTCTCAGGATTTTAATATATGTTTCATTCTATTTTCAAGTAAATTTTTTCACATCATTTTAAAGATAATTTAATTTGATTTAATTTATAAAGGCTTTTAAAAAATTTACAATATTTGTTTATAAGTTTTAATATATTTTTAATCACAAAGTTCTCAAAACATTTTCAAGCTTCTTTTATTTGTTTTGAAGAAAAAATGGTTTCAAAAAAATATCAGGATTTTATTATAAGTTATTAATCTATTATAATTGAAATAGTTTAAAAAAAATTCCATGATTATTTAATATGCTTTCAAGGGATTTTCTTAAAAATAATTTTCAATCCTTCTCTAAATTTTTTCAATGTACAGAAAAATTGGTTTGAATAACATTTTCAAGTATGTCTTGTAGGTTTGAAAGTAGAATGGTTTTAAATTTTGTTCAAGAATAATTTATAAGTGTTCAATTTTTTTTAATGAAAAAGGGTTTTTATATACCTTGAACCTAATTTTATAAATTTTCCTGGATTTTTTTTCAAAATTATTTTATGTCATATTTATAATTTTTCAAGTTATTTTATATAAAAATTATCTTCATGGGGGTTTATGAGTTAAAATTACCTTTTCAATGAAGAAATGATATTTTACTCAAAAAATGTTTTTAAATATATTTCAATTTTTTTTCTATTTAAGACGATATATATTGATGTTAATCACACCCATATAAGAAATTAGCAAATTGATACCTTTATATTCTGTATGTAAATGGGTTATGCTTAATGTCATGGTCTTTACAAAACCCATTTCTTTTTTATGGCTTATATGCTAATGAAATCCATTTATCTTTTTTGGGTTATATGTTTATGAAATATTTTTCTCTTTCACAAGTTAGGATTTTTATGAGATGGTTCTGAAACCTATATCATTTTCCACATGTTTTAATTTGTATCGATGTTTATGAAACCCATTTAATTTCATGCATTGTGATATGAGTTTTTATAAATTTGTGGCACAAGTATGTATGATTTTATTATGAGATTGGTGAGACCTATACCTACCTCCAATGCATTAGGTAAAAATTTATATCTAATGACATAGACTAATATGGTCTTGGGAGTGAACCTTGAATACTAATATGTCAATTAGAGTGAACCATGACTACCAAGATTATACAAGTAGTGAAATCATGGTAATAAGATGGCCATGGGAGTGAACCATGATAGCCCAGATGGTATGAGGAGTGAAATAATGATACTATGATATCCATGGGATTGAACCATGACTATGATGATGGTATGAGGAGTGAACCCATACTACTAATATGGTATTTGTATATATGTCTCAGCTACTATAAAAATCATATTATATTGTTATGTGTCTGCTACAATTCTCAGTTTTATTCTTATGTTGTTCGTCTATGATGTATGATCTCAAATCAATTACGATCCTTGTCTTATTATTTTATGATATTTATTATCATTTTTAATATGTAGAGTATGATCTTAAAATGTTATTATCATGGTCCATACCTTTTTTTCATGTTGTGCTTATATATTTTCTTTATTTACACTTACTGAGCATATGATCTCACCCCTTCGTATGTTTCCTTTCCATAGGATATGAAGAAATGTATTAGGTAGTAGAACTAAAGTTTAATATCATTATATAAGATGTTGAAAATATTTCACCAAGATAGTATATTTTGTTTCCATGTTTCCAAACACACTAATCTATTATGATCCTTAGGCATGCATTAATCCAATGAACTAAATATTCATCTATAATTGTGTACTATCCACGTATGATAATATTGGGTCACTATAGTTGGCATAAAAGGAAATGTTTAATCATCCTTTGGAAACTATTATGAGAAAACATTAGTGATATCCCTAGGTATATTTCTGAGGATATGTATAGATATGTCTCTCAGGATATGTATAAGGATGAGTCAACATTTTGGAAAATATCCTAGAATTATGGTAAAGGATAGAGTGAGTGGTTATATACCAATACATCCTTATCTGGATACTCTAATAAAATGTAGAATTTTCAATGATGTACATAGGTGTAAAAACATAAAAAATATGTTTTGGATCCAACTTTGGGTAATCTCGTACACAACAACATGCCTCTCTATACACCTAGTTTGACACTCCTGGGGGATATTCCTTCTTAATTTAATAACTCTTAATGAGGAATTATAATATATTTAAATATATTTTTGATATGAATAACATAAGATGATCCTAGGGTGTAATAAACTAAGAAGGTTGTCATATTTATACATCCAAGAAGTAATTTTTTGACATGACTATGTGGTTTTTTTAATGATTAGTAATTATAACACTATGCTTCTAGTTTTTTTCTATGGAGGGAACTTGATTAATGTTAAATAAGAAGGATGATTTTATGAGGATAAGTCAAGTGGTATGATCATTGGAGTGAATGATATTTTGATTATTACTAATTATTTTCCATAAAACATGACTTACGATGTGTCCCATAATAAAATATCGAACTCACCGGCAAAGATAAAAATGGAGTTCATGAAGAGTTACTGTAATGTATACCATAGAGGAATGAATATTTAGTTTCCATTATGTTAAGAATGAGGAAATAATAACCAAGGTGAATTTATTATAGGAACCAAAAGATGTTTTCCCAATGGAAAATAAGGACACAAATCATGTGACTTTAGGGTAAAGTTGAAGAGTTTGGTTAATAGAATGGATGTAAATGTTTGGGTTCATAAGGTATCAACGAAGGTTATGTATTTTATGTGTGTAATAAATGTTCATTATGAAACTCAATTTCTTATAAAGAAAAATTATAAATATGATCAGATAGGTGGTATGAGTAATGGTTAAAATTATGATGATGAAGAGGCTACAAATGAAATGTGAAATGAAATTGTTATTGTGTAGTAGAATTATGTAGTCTTACATACTGAATAAAGATGACATGGAATAATAAAATATTATATTAATTTCGATTCATGAATTATGTTATATGAAAGGATAATTATATAAGGATTGTTCGGTTTTTTTCTCTACAGACTTACTAGAACACATTGAATCAATCCAATGAAATAGAAAAGTGATATAATTGAAAGGTGATTTCCATTTAAAATGAATTATTAAGGGAAATATTACCCTTAATATGTTCCTTATGTTATTATAATGTGGTTTGGATAAAGGTATGTGGTATATGAATAAGTAAAGTAGATGGTATAGATATCCTTGGAACTAATTATGGGATTATTGACAAGTAGTTTATTCGATCATGGATAAAGTTCGAAACATTTCTATATTTATGAAATATATCCAGTAATATTTGGAATTAGGAATCATGCATGTTTTCTAGAAGTATTTATTGTAATTCATGTTGTTATTATGTTCCAAGAGAACTTACCATGATGGTATTCACATGTTTTGAATGTGACAACAAAATGATACTTTGTGATATATGTGGGTTCAATGTGAATCCGATTTCATGAATCTCTTTCTAACATTTTGGATTTTCCTCTTTGAGAAGGGTTATAAGGTTAACCATTCATGAAAATTTTATTTTAAGCATCATGGGGTGTATTTAAAAACCGAGTTTGTATTGAAAACCTTGGTTAATATGGTACTTAGTGGTTAACTTTATTTCAAGGATGGCCATCTTATTTGTTTTGGAAATTATATTATGTTGGTTTTAGAAAAAATACATAATGTATGTTAAGTGATAAATAATCAAGTCTGGAAGGGATATGGGTTTTGAACCCATGGCTGATGGAGAATAAGGGTTTCATTCCTACCACTTGTCTATACGATGTCTTAATTAACATATAATTACATTCATGAATAATTATTTATGATGAA
This sequence comes from Viscum album, assembly GCA_963277665.1. NCBI lineage: Eukaryota > Viridiplantae > Streptophyta > Magnoliopsida > Santalales > Viscaceae > Viscum > Viscum album. The sequence continues at coordinate 33,255,817 of OY728153.1, forward strand.
ACAAAAAATTTACTTTTATATTTAGTGATTAATTTAATAACCATATTGATTTATTAGAAGAGTTATAAAGAAATATTTATAAGTTTCATTCTTTTATGGGCCTTAATATCTATTAAATTTTATTTTATTTCTTTGGGCATCAAATTTAATTTTTGGACATCCATTTCTTGATGTAATGGTTGAATTTGAAATTGATAAAATAATGAAAAAATAATGATTTTTTATCAAAATATATCATTTAATAATATAACATTATATTATTTTTCAATAAAATAATTAATCTACTTTTTTATAATGATAAAAAGAAAATGTGTTTTATAAATAGATTTTTTTTGAAATGACGGCCTTTTAAATCATCACAGATTTATGACTAAGAGGCCTTAAACATTTCTCTGATCATTTAACTATTTGTTATTTATTAACTCAAACACTCCCTATAAATATTTATGCTTTCCCTCCATGTCCAATATTCACTCCCAACTAATGTTCTTATTTGTGTAAACCCAATGATATGTTACTTTGGATAATGATTATGGTTCTAACTTTGAATTTTTAGGGAATCTCTAGTATACATTTTTTAATGTGAAATTCAATGAATGAAACATTCAAGTATTAATCCTTTGATAACCCAAATGAATTTTTATGGTGAAATTAATTTTAAGGGGTGTACAATGGTACACCAATATATTTTTTATTTTTCTTCAAATTAATTTAAACATTTAGAGATTTTTTTTACGCAACACTGAATATAAATTATTTTATATTAATGCATTAGGTCTGTCTGGAGTTATACACAACACCTAGTTTATCATGCATTACATGAAACATAGACATTAGCTTTATCTATATAGAACACTAATTTTTGGCTTATGTTACATTGAACAATGACTTTACTCAATGGCTAACATAACACGCATGACCATTTTTTACCAAGCGATAATATATTACTAAAATATTATTATTAAAAAAGATAAGATATTAAATATTATTTAAATTAGCTATTATGAAAAATACTAACTAATTTATAAAAATATGTAGTTTAAAAAAATTTAATATGAATTCATAGGTTATCAATTAATTATAAATTAATATGAAAACTGATAAAATATAAAGAAAAATATTAATATTTTTATTATCACAAAACAATTTTACCCTAATAATTTAAATTAATTACATATAAATAGAGATAATAATGTAAAATATATGTTATATTGTCAATTAAATATTTTTGTTTTTCATCTAATATATTATATATAAATCAGATAAAACACACCAAATGTTATTTATAAAAACCTATATTTTGTAAATTTAGTTTTAACGCCTTTTAATACAAAAACCATTTTATATAAAATTTCTTAAACTTTTATATACTTCGTATGAAAAAATCAAAATTATATTTGGATGCGAATATAAAAATTAGGTTAGGATAATTTTGTTGTATTTTTCTGTATGGTTCTAATTTTATAATTAATAATTAACATTACTGGATTTTAATTCAAAACAGCCCTTTCATTTAATTTATTTATAAGAATAAATTATATTTTAAATTGAATTAAAATTTTAAATTGATAATAATTTTATTAACTAATCCAATTTATTTCAATGGAACCAATTTTACATAGAAATTATATATAAAAATGTAGAAAACTTTTTATCATTTTTACTTAAAAACCTATATTGTCGACCTGACTATAGAATTAATTTTAAATTAATTTCTACCACTTCAATTATTAGAATTTAGAAAACATTATTACATAGTTGGAATTAGAATAATTTGTAATTTTTAAAAATTAAAACTATATTATTGAAAAAAAATATTTGTGAATGTCATTAAAATTTATTACATCGATTGAGGTAAAATTATGATTAACTAAGGATTAAATCATAAATTTAAGAACTAAAAAGTCATTACAAATTGTCCAAAATCCATTTAATGTCCATATTTCAACCCTATATTTTGTATTTACTTTGGATAATTATTGTATCCACTTGAAACAAGAATATAATAGGTGGAATTCCCATTTCAAATATTTACAAGAGTTCCACACCTCTTTCCATATAAAGGACACCATCTATCCCTCTTCATCACACATAAAAAAACACTTAGGATGGAAAAAGATCTATAAAATAGTCTTCACATCAACCCAAACTTACTCTTTAATGTATAAAACTATTTAGAAAGTATTCCATGGAATCATTTTTGCACAAACCAAAAGAATTTACCTGATTAATAGTTAATGCCTTCCCTCAGACTCTTTTATTTTAATTTCTTATACACACACTCCAATGCCATTTATTCAATGAATTTATAAATAAATGAGTATAATAAATACGGTAGGTTGTTTTTATGAAAATGTTTCTACCTAAAATTACACACACAACCAGCTACTGTGTAATGAAGATACTGTTTATGTAGACGAAGAACTCCCGCCTCACAAAATGATGATTGTTCAATTTTCATAACTGAATTTCATGGTGGTAATTATGGTGGACACAATGTTTATATTTATTATATATTATATTTATTATGTATTTTAATTTTATTTATTCATTTTACAACACATATCTTTGTAAATTTGATTTGGGGAAATACAGTAATTTCATTTAATGAAGTGTGGACTAACGCCCCCTAAAAGCGATGTGATCTGTTCATACGATACATAGAATTTATTACAGATGAGTTTAGTGAAATTATATGATATATATAATATTATAATTCTATGGTAATGATATTATATATATATATATGTAATTCTATCTCTTTATTTCAATATGATAATAAAAATGGAATCAATGTTCATGCATACGTACGTATTACCATCTCCATGAATGTTGTATTCCATTTCAAAATACTATATTATATAGATTATTAGAATACAGATATATTCTATATACATGACATTTTTATCAGGGTTCTAATTTTGAAATAATTAAATAAGCATAATTACCATTGATATAACAAATTAAGACACATGCGAAGAACAAAGCAAATATTTACCGAAGTGAATCCTTTACATATGATGGTTTACAAACGATTAATATATGGTCATAATAAAACCATATATGGTATTAGATATAAATTTATACTTCAATAAAAGATTCATAATAAATTTATATATATTATAATGATGTTATGAATTAGTACAATGAGAGTCGGGATACAAGGTAAGGGGATTTCATCTCACTTTTTATTTATGTGAGATACATTCTTTTTAAACCACCCATTAATTTTGGTGTGGTATATATACTATTCATAAATTTAAATTATTTATCGTATAAGAGCTTTATGGGTATTTAAATATATTTTATTGAAATTTATTTCATGGGGTTTAATGTTTCAAATGTTCCCAAATAGGTAAATTAGGTTTGACTCAAATTTCCTTCTTTGATACACACATTTTAGTATGCCCCTATTTTCATTAACAAGGTGTATATGATTCAAATTTTCATTATATATCATGAATATAATTATATACATGAAATTTTATATTTTATGTAAATTAAGTTTCTTAACTGATGAGTATGATACCAAGTATCCATGTGGTATGAGTTTATTAAAACAATCTCATCACTTTTCGAGATTGTTAATGAGTACGATTATTTTAAAGAAATATTAAAATAAATACCTCAAAAACACACATGAGATTAAATATCCTCTATTTATTAATGATATATCCATTTATGCATACCATTTTCCCACTATTTGGTACTTAAGATAATTAAGAAAATGTTTTTAATAAAAATCTGACCGCATCTCTCACTTCAGTTGGAAATATGTTTTATATAAAAACAATGTTATTGAAAATGTTTTAAAATTATATTTGAAGATAATTTTCAAGTAAAAAGGATTTTATAAATTATTTATATTTTTAAAATATTTCTTTATAATATTTAGTAATTATTTTCTAAGAAATTGTTTTCAAAATGTTATCTAGTATTATCAATATGTTTTCGATTTATTTTCCAAGAAATGGTTTACAAAACATTTTCAAGATTTGATCATATGTTTCCTAGAAAAAAGATTTTGAAAACAATTTCAAGATTTATATCTATTTTTTCAATGTACTTTCAAGGAAATGGTTTTCAATAATTTTTGAAGACTCTTTCATATGTTTTCATGTAAAAATGTTTTCAAAATAGTTTCACAACATTTTATATGTTTTCAATGTATTTTCAAGGAAATGGTTCTCAAAATATTTCAAGCTTATTTTATATGTTTTCAAGAAAAAAGTTTTTTCAAAAAATTATCTGGATTTATTTAATGTTTTGAATATGTTTTCAAAAAAAAGGGTTCCAAAACATTTTCACTCTTCTTTCATATGCTTTCAAGTAGAATTTATTTCAAATAATTTTAAATATTTCATAATATGTTTTGAAAGATATTTCAAATAAAAAGGTTTTTAAAATTTTTTGAAGCCTGTTTTATATGTGTTCATGGAAAACTGTTTTCAAAATGAAATACATCTTTATTTATATGTTCTTAATGTATTTTATATGAAAATAATTTTAAAATGGTTTTATGAATTAAAAATAAATTTTTCATAGAAGAAAGAATATTTTCCTCAAGAAATGTTTTGAAATATATTTCAAAATTATTTTCCATCTAAGAAGACATCCATTGTTGTTACTCATGACCTTTTCAGAAATGGTCTAAAGTTCACATTAATATTATTTCTATAAATGGGTTATTCTTAATGTCTTCGTCTTTTTATACCAATTTATCCTTCGTGGGTTACATGTTTATGAAATCTGTTTTCTCTTTCACATGTCATATATTTATGAATATTTTTCTCTTTAATGGGTTATGATTTTGATTACATCTTTAATAAAGATATAACTATTTCTATAGGTTATGACATGTTTACATATTTATCAAACCTACTTCATTTCATGGGATATGATATGATTGTTTTTTATTTTTTCGCACGTATATGTATTATCTAATTATGAGATGGTTGGGACCTATATCTCCCTCCAATAAATTAGGTAAATGTTTATATATCATGAGATAGAATAAAATGTTCCTGGGAGTACACCATGAATACTAAGATGACCATGGGAGAGAACCATGATTACAATGATGGTATGAGGAGTGATGTAATGATACTAAGATGGCTCTGAGAGTGAACCATAACTACCAAGATGGTATAATGTGTGAACTCATGATATTAACAAGGCCACAGTAGTGAACCATGACTACCAAGAAGGTATGGAGAGTGAAACCAGACTACTAATTTGGTCTTGGTAGCGATGTCTTGAAAACTATGAAAATTATATTATATGCTTACGTGTCTACCATGATTCCATGTTTTAGTACTATGTTCTGCTTTAATGACTTTTGATATTAAATCTATCATGATAAATGTCATATGAATTTCTAATATTTTTATGTTTTCTAATATACAGGATATGATCTTTAAATGTTATGCTCAACTTCAAAATGATTTTTTCATGTTTTACATACGCATTTACTCTGTTTACCCTTATTAGGAATCTAAGAAAACCTATTCAAACGTTTCCTTTTCCCCGATTATAAAGAAATTTTTTAGGTATATGTAATAAAGGTTTTGATATTTTTGGGATATGCTGAAGATATTTCAGCAAGACAAAAGATTTTGTTTCCTTTTTTCTGAAAACACTAAGTGATTTTGGTCCTTAGGAATGTATTATTATAATTTACTAAATATCCATCTAAATTGGTGTAATATCATAGTATAGTAATCCTGGGTCCTTATTTTCCACTTGTTATTGTAGCCCTATTTATATAATGAGATATCCATCTTTACCTAATTAAATTGTGGGATATATGATTCTGTTCCCACATTACACAAAATGAACATCAAATGGTTGTTTTTCATAATATTATAAAAAATTACATATAACATAACCTATGAAGAATAATTGGGGTTGATAAACATTTTAACATGGAATAACCCAATTAGAAAAATGGGATTTAGAAACATTTAATCAATTCTTCATAGAATAATGCATGGAAAAGGATTGGGTCTCATAATTATATTATCACCAAAATCATAAACCAGATATGTGATGAATAAGGATGTTGTCATTGGATAATATACATAGTAATGCTTAAGTGACATCAAATGATTTTGTATGATATGAAAAATGGATTTAAAAGATCACATTGAACAATTTTTTAGAAAATACCCTTTTGAAATTGGAATAAATTATTTAAACTCTAAAAATTTACAAATATTATAGAAAATATTTCAGTATAAAATATCATTAGAAAATTGTAATGGAATATTAAATGGATTGAATAGTCTTGAGAATAAGAAATTTTATTGATGTTGTGTAAAATAAAACAAAGAGTCCTTTAACATTTTCTAAAAGGGTCAAAAAAGTACATCGTTCCAAAAAAGACAAGATGATTAAATTTAATTTTTTTAAAAAAAGATAAAATGGAGTAAAATTTACTTTATATGGTCATATATTAGTACTGAAAAAATATTGAAAACTATTATTTTTTAAAACATGGGCATGGAGAAGAATAATTTTTGACTGAAGAGCGAATGAAATTGGATTTTTCGTAAAAAAAATATTTTTTGTCTTAGGAGTACATAAAGAGAGAAAAATGAAAATAGAAATGTATTCTTATAAAAGAACCATAAAAAAATAAAATTTTATTAATTTATTAAGAGTTATATCATAATATTTCTTCATCAAAATCATTATAATAAAAACTCTCAATATGAACTAAGATTGTAATATAAAAATCTTACATCATGTCCAAAATCATTCATTTGTGTTTGAAAATCCCTTATAATAAATTATTATTTCTTATAAATACATTGTATAAAAATAATCATTTATTTAATGTCATTTATGGTTAGATCACATGAATAATGTTAATCATGAAATAAATACCATAAATATTAAATATATATATAAGTATATTCATCTCAAAAATTTTTATATAGAAAAAATAACTGCACCATTCATGGAGACTATAGGTTGTACGTGCACATGAACGTTGTTTTAAATTTTTGATGGATGAAATGAAAGAAATATATGTTTTAATTCACAATTAAAAAATAATAATAATTATATATATATATCATATAAAATCATTAAATCTATCAATATTATAGTTCAATTAAAATGGACACAAATAATGATACACATCGCTTTGTGGATGTGGAAGTCCATACACACTAATGCGTGAAATTATCATTTTCTAAAGGACTGGATTGTAAGAGGGTAGATATGATATAAATTTATAGAAGAATACGTTTGTGGTAAAAATTAAAATAATCATAATACTCAAACAAATGCATTTCTAAAAAATATAGGGATGAAAACTGAATTGTACCACTACGTGGAGACTATTTGTTATATGTATGCACGAACGATACAGTTACTTCACATTTGATGGGAAATAGGGTGGATAATAGGGGTTTCATAATAATAATGAAATTTTTATATATTTATGATACTATATTTAATAATTGATGATAAATATCAAAAATTTATAGCAGTTAAATGTATTAGTTAAAAAGACTTCAGTTAAAGAGATTCCCACTTCTTTAAATGTACTTCTTTGGATCACCATTAAGGATCCTAGTGTTGGTATTTTAGGAAACAAATTACTCTAGAATGTTATAGGGATGTTCAGAATTTTTTTTGTAGATATTGGTAGATATATAATGTTTATGGTGTTGTTAATAATAGAAAATGTGTGTATTTTCTTATAATTGAGGGGAGGTAAACTCTTGGAATTTCATAAATGATAAAAAGATAAAATCATAAATCACCAAAAAAATAGTTTCAGAATGGAAATAGAATCTACGATAAAATATTATTTGGTTAGGATACCCTAAATAAGAAAATTTTCTATATGTTTAAGTGGGTTCTTATAAAAATCTATTTGTACAACCCCATAGTTAAAATATTTTTTACTACAACTACTTTAACAACATATTCACCATTAGAGGGTTATAATTTTACTTATGTAGTCAAAATTGGATCATAAATGGAAAATATTTTCAATGTTAGACCATATATTATAAACATTGACTACATTTATATTTTTTATAACTTTTAAATAATTTAATAAAATATTAATTTTATAAAATCTCATTACTGTAATTTTTGACCACATTAATTTAATTTGACTTTAATGAATGAAATAAAAGTTGAAAATAGAATATAATACATTTACATAAAATGAATATTTTATATTAATCTTCAAAATATTTGGAACAATACATATCATGAAAATTATATTTCTTTTGACATTTCTAGAATTGTTTCTTTTATTTGTTAAGTAATTGTTGTAATGTTGTGTCGACATTGCATAAGAATTGAAGATAATTATTTAATTTTTCAAAATTTCAATTAAATTACCACAATGAAAAAAATTTCATTGTATAAAAAGAAATTATAAAATTTATTCAAAAATTCATTTCGTCCCTTCATGAACACATAAGAGATATTAAAGTTATGAAAAATGAGATTTTATATTTATTATTTTCTTAAATTAAAATAAAAGTCAAATTCAAAGAAATATGGAACCGAGTGGACATATATTTAAGAATTTTATTGTAATAGACGAATATCTCTCAGAAAATATGATAAAAAAAATTTGTAGATAATATTGAAGACTTATCCCAAGGTTTTATCCCAATTTTTCACTTTTTACCCATGCCGATATGACAATGTTTACTATGGTTACTATTAATATTGGCAAAAAATAAAAGGTAAAAATATATAAAAAATTTACCTCTTGATTAAAAATATGTAATAGATATTTTATAATTCAATTTATTTATGTGGAATAATTTTAATTTAAATTAAGTGTGAAAAATATGATTAGAACCATTTTTTGAACAAATAAAATTTAAGAATACAACTTGATTTATAGTTTTCCTATGAATGGAAAAAAATTATATGAATTTCAAAACAATTTATTTAATACATAATAAATTAATCTCAATGAAATCATTCTTTGTTACTGATTAATTAAATTTTTTAAGATAAAAACACATTGTGTATATAAAAACTATTTTCACAAAAATGGATTTTTAGGTATAAAAATAATTGATATCAAATTAAACTGTAATATCGATTCTAATGAACTTAATTGGGTTTTTAATAATATATGATAACTAATTATATTTTGAAATAATTTTTATTAAAAAGATTACTTTGTAATTTATTAAAACAAAGAAATAAAAATCAATATTCTTTTACAATTAATAAAAAAAGTATAAAATTATTTAAAATTGAGTCTATAAAAATTTAGAAATATTTAATGCCATGAATAATTAAATTTTATTAGAGAATCTTTTTAAAAGTTTTAAAAATTAAATAAAATTTCATGACACAAAAAAGAAAGTCATATTCGAAGGAAACATATTCTTAATATATCTTCACTAAATATTGAATTATTATATTTTAAGTACTGATCAATAAATATGTATTGTTTATGACTATTATGTATAGTTCTTAATTTGGTTATTACAATTCATACCTTCTAATTCAACAAATAGGTTATAATAGTTATATTTAAATAATAATATTTCATTTTTATTTATTCTCTATATTGAAGGTTGTATACACAATAGAACATGATATTTGTAATTTAAATTATTTTTTGATTCATTATCCTAATTTAATAATTTGATTCCTCACAATTTAAATTTTGGTTCGGTAATTATGGGTTTGAAATTAGAAAATTCATATCTAGAAGAACAACATCATTTAAAAGGGAAATAGAAATTCCTTTAAAAATAAGGAATGATAAATATGTGGTTCATCTAAAATAACATATAAATGGTTTTCAAAATAGGATAAAATTAGTCAAAGTAAAAAATATGGGCATGGAAAAGAAAAAAAATATCTATGGACTAGTAGAGAGTGACAGAAAACATGTATAGTATAAATTTAATGGCCACAAAACCATAAATCTATAATGGGTGAAATGAAAATTGATTAATAGGACATAAAGGTTAAATTATATCATTTTATTTTAAAATATATTTCCTAATGATGAGGGGATATTTTACAATCAAGATATAGAACATGATAAAATATACTTACGTGATTTTTTTTCTATATCCTAGTAACAATTTCATCCTTTGGTTGTGATTTGAATAATTCCTACTCTATGTAATGAATATTAAAGATAATTTGTTCATTACTAAAGTACTAAAAATAACATTTAATTTCTGATAAGATTAATATGATAATAAGTAGTCATTACACGTATCTCTATATATTTAGAAAAACAAAAATGGTTTAAATAAAATATCTAATATGATATATCATACCTGAAAAACACTTTATAGGGTTATTACCCCTAGATGAAACTATTCCAAAACAATATCTACTTATTGAATATAAAAATGGATGATTTTCTTGAAGAACAAAACTCATTTCATTATCATAAGATAATAAATTATCATTAACATAATATTATCCTATGGGTTCTCACTAATGTTTTATCTAACATAGTATCCAAAAGAAAACTAAACCTTTCTATGATACATAGTATAGTGACAGAAAATGTTTATTCCTAGATATTAAATTTTTTTAGATGAATATTCATTAAATAAAATAATAACCCATTCCAGAATGGTATAGGTCTATTACCTTTGAAAAAAAAGATACAAGAACAAACGGTTCATATGAAAATCACATAATTTACTATCAAGTTGTTTATAACTATAATCCTTCTTAAACATATTATACCTAAAATATTTCTTCATAACATGGCAAAAGAAAAACATAGAGGGAAGTATTAGATTCATAGTAATGGTAAAAACGAGATACAACAGTGATCACATAAATAAATTATGAGTAGAGTGGAATAAAAACACGAGGTTAACATTTGAAAACCATACCCTGCATACCAAATAACATTATATTGATTCATTTTAGAAATATTGGTAGTCGATAAGAAGTAAATAATAATAGACTCAAATACAATTATCCATAATAAAATAACAATGACATAAGTAATAGATTTGTGTAATACACATAATTATATGAAATCATTTCCTTAGTATTCAAGGCTAATTCCTAATATTATCATTGTGGATTGGAAAATCTACCCAAACCATAAAAGTAATCAAGGTTCACTCCCAATACTATCATAGTTGATAATGTCAATTACCGAAATTGGTTCACTCAGAATTCATGTCATGTTTATCTCATGAGATATCACTATTTACATAGTGGAATGGAAGGATATATAATTTTGAGACCACCTGTAAAATAAAAATAATCCAAGAGATTTGTCCTAGAAGATCATAAAACATTCAACATATCATAATACATGAAAATAGACATTCTTATTATCATTTTATCATGGAATATCCTATGTAAAATAAATTAGTTTCAAAAAAATTTCATCAATTCATTATAGAATAACATTTCAAAAGGAACAAGATTAATAAAAATATTTTCATCATAATCATTAAAAATATAGATGAAGAATAAGGATGGTATCACTGGATCATTTCACCACAAAATATAATGTAACATTAAATTATTCCATATTAGGGAAAAATGTATTTAAAATGTAACTTGTAACATTTTTTTGGGGAAAATACCCATTTTAATTATAAATTACATCATTAATATATTAAAATATTAAAAAATTAAGGAAAAAAAGTCTCTTTGAAAAAAATCCTGGAAACTTATAATAGAACAATTATAGCATTGAGTAGTCATAATGGAAGGGAATTATATTCATGATGTGTATTATAAAATAATGATTTCTCTAACATTTTCAGTAAAGAGTAAATAAGTACCCTTTTAAGAGAAATACAATAATATTTCTTTTAATTTTTTAATGTAAACTATAGGTAAAAATGAATTTAAAAATTATATAATGATTGTGAAAAATTCATGATTTTTTTTATTGAAAACAGAGAAATTGAGGAAAAATGTTCTCTAACTAAAGAGATAAATCATGTCAATTTTTCATAAAAAAAGTCATTCAACCTATTGGGTACTAAAAAAGATGAAAATAAAGAAAAACATATATTCTCCTAAAATAACCAGAGTATTATAAAATTATAAGGATTTATTAGGAGGTGGACCATAATATTTCATTATAAAAACCTTAATAATAGACAATCCTAATAAACAATGATATTGTAATATAAATCATTTTCTATATATATGACTTTCTTTATATGTGTTCAAAAATACTATATAATAAAATATATTTACTAAAAATATATTACATTTCCATAGTCATATTTAATATACCATATGATATTTATTTATAACCTTTTATCACAAATTTATAAATAATTCGTTATTGCACTGAAAAATCTGGATCATAACTACTTCATTTTTCATTTATGTTATGGTTTGATAGTTTTTTACTCTTTCATTGATCATGGCTAGATAGTATATAAAATGTTAAGTATATTATAAATATGATATAATTGATAATTTTGATAATTAATATATAAATATAATATAAAATCATTTTCCCATCATAAATACCCTTCAATAAAATATGGTGATGAAAAATGAATTGTATCACAACTTAGAGATGGTACGCTGTACATATTCACAAGCGATACTATCACTTACCAATAGTATGAAAAAGGTGGATAATGGTTGTTTAAAAATAATAATAAATTTATTTTTATTTATTATAATGAAATTTTTTATGATAAATACCCTCAATTTAGATAATGTAAAATAGAATTTAAATGAATGTGATCGATTTGGGGATTAAAATGTCCTTGAGAGAAATACCTTGGATATCCTCTGTTGAACCCTAAGTTTGGACCTTTAGTGTTAAAAGAACCTATAAACGTTAATATAGAGTATTATAAGTTTATTGATTGGGGATTTTTTATGATATATGGCTCAATGGGGTGAAATTAAGAGAAAGTATTGGTGTCCATTTAAAAGTCAAGGGAGGGCCATCTTGGAATTTCAGAAAATATATAAATTAAAAAATTTAATTATAAATAAAAATTATTCCAAATGGCTGAATATTTAATTATATTGTGTTATTGGATTGAAATCCCATACAGTAATAAATTTTGTATAGGTTTTTGTGGTTTTTAAGACTTATGTTATGGTTTAAACCCTAAGCTATCCAATTTTATCTATGACTATGATAACATATTTTTCACTCATTAAGGGTAAACATTTTACTTATAAGCTAATAGTTGAATCATAAATAGAAATGGGATGAAACGTTTTACCATATATTTTTCATATTATCATATTTTATGACTTTTATGGTTTTTAAATTACTTAAAAAATATTGTTTTTATAAAACCTCACTAATGTCATTTTACCACAATTCACGTAATCTGAACAAAAGAACTCCAATACAAAGTTATAAATCAAATATAATATATTAAGAGGATGATAATATGTTATATTAATATATAAACTACGTGTTACAATATAAATAACTAAAATTATATATATTTTAAATTTTTTTATTTATTTTTTGTTTTATTATTATATTAATTGAATAAATATTGTTTTAGAGTTATTTAAGAATTTATAGTAATTATATAATTACTAATATATAAAAATAAATAACCATCTTGACAATAATATTATTATTCTCAAAATAACAATTATAATTAATTAACACCATTATTTTGTCACTAAGTTAACATATAAGAGATAATAATGTGAAGTGAGTGACATTTATTATTTATTCTTTTCTCAAATCAATATAGAGTTCGTATTCAAAGAAATATGGAACAAATTTAAAATATATTCATGATTTTGTGGACATGTATGTATTGAACTCATATAATATAAAAAATACAAGCGAAATAAAATATTTAATTCATCATCTCAATATTTTAACCATATTTTACATATTTTACAGTTACCGAGGTGACAAAATATACTATAGTTACTATACATATTAAGAAAAAATAAAAGGGAACTATTTAAAACAATGGACCAAGTAATTCAAAATATAGAATCATTTTTTATCAATTAATTTTCTTATATGTGGAACAAAATCAATTTAAATTAAGCATGAAAAACGGGATAAAAACCATTTTTATAAAAAATACATTTTTAAGAATAAAACATGATTTATTTATATTTGATTCTTGAAAAAACTATGGATTGATGTTAAATATTTTAGTGGATAATATATTCATTTAATTTATATCATATACCATTTTGAATCAATTGTATTTATTAATATAATAACAAATTATGAGTATAAAAAATGTTTTTCAAACAAATTCATTTTAAGTATAAATTTTTTTATCCCAAGTTCAACCCTTAGATTGATTATAATGAACTTAACTGGATTATATATATTATTGTATATCTTTTTTTACATTAAAAACATAAAAAAAATATATCATTGTAACTTGTTGAAAATAAATTACAATTTCAAATAAAAATAAATAATTTATTTTACAATTAACCATGAAATAAATATTTTAAAAAATTTTATAAAAATTCAAGAAATGAAAATTTTAACAATTTTACATTTAATATTTTTTTTATTTTATTAAATAAATTTTATTAATTTGTCTAAACTTAAATATATTATTTCCCCACAGAAATAATTTAAAAGTATATTTGAAGGAAACATTTTTTTATTATAAATTCACTAAAAATTGAACGATAATTTCCAAATAATTAATAAATAAAATTCTATTGTGAAAGAAAATAATTTATATTTCATTATGTTGTTATTATTATTGGTAAACGCTAATTCAACGACTAATTTATAATGATCTTATTTATATAATAATATATCATGGATTGTTTTGGCTCGATGTTGAAAGCTATATACACTATTGAAAGTAATAATTTATTTTAAAACCATAGGTAATTACAATTAGGGCCATTCTATACCGAGTCCTTGAAATATGTGTATCACCAAGCATTAGTTCAATTGAAAAATCAACATCACATTTTGAGAAAAGAATATGCAATTTCCTCATGAAATACATCAATATATTCCTGAAAAATAGAAAAATTTTATATGTTTAGTTTCTCCCTAACAAATTGAGAAAAAATAATACTCAATAATATGATTTAAAACCCATATAATGGAATTAATTTCCATCAGGTGTTTTTGGTCATCCTCACCCTGATTGATGATATTAGACAGATTTAGAATATCGAATGTAACTTCCCTTCATCAAAAATTATTATGTTCTTTATAAATAGTAAGCTAATTCATTCTAAAAACATCAGAAAAATCAACTAGAGGAAGAACAATAATATATCTAGGAAGAACATTCACAGAGACTTATGTTAGATAATAATCATAGGAATGAGATATAATAATCATACAAATTGGAGTTTTGATATCCAATGAAAAATATAATAATTCAAGATATGTATGAACATCCTTGATAATTTTCTAGATACTCTAGAATTTATATAACTAAGATCATACATTTTACTTCATTATTAGACCATACTTATTACCACCAAAAATCATAATTCTATGTTTTATCCCTTACTAAAAATAAAAATGTTTTTCATGTCCATCAGAGATTATTAATTACAATGATCAATCATATAATCATAAAATATCATTTATAAGATGTCTAAATTTTGACACATTCTTTTCAATATATGATACCATAGTTTTACCATAATATATAAAAGATCATAATATCTTTTAATCCTTCATAATGGTTCATAATTTAATTGTGATTAATCAAAACATATCCCTTGGGAGTTCCAAACCATGTGTACTTTAAGGGAATTTCATAATGGTTTATAATGTAATTATGTTCCTAAAACAAGGATTTCATAAATATATTTAACAATTATTATTCTAAACATGTTCTAATAAAAACTATAATGACCATTACCATAGTATCCAAGAGTCTGTGGTTATTTTATTAAATTGTTACTAAATAAAAGTGATCAAATCTTAACGTACCAATGAGTTTATAAGTCTTTGTGAACTAGATACATACTTGAAGCTAAAAATACAATTTAATACATAAAAAAATAAAAAAATTTATTTGAGAAAAACATTATTCACTCTATAATTTTATTACATATAACTCACAGAAGACATAATGGGATCCTTGGAAAACTTGAACCATAAGAGAGGAGTTAGCTCATATGATTAGTAAAGTAAAATATACAATGGAAGCTATCATAGAATAAGTAAGATTTGAATAAAATAGAAGAAATAAATTATGATGAGATAATTCCCTAAAAATAATCACTTGAGCTTGAAACTTATCATTGGATTACATAACTGTTCCAATAATCACAAAGATATTAGTGATTTTTTTTATTAAGATGGAATTCATAATGTGAGACATCTGAATCTTATGATTCGGGCCTTGTCCAATAACGTCTTACATAGATGCGTAAGGCCTCAACCAAAATTACCAACTAATTTTTCCTATGAGACCTACTAATGCATTTAGGTTTTATATACTTTTGGTCCACACTAATCACTTAATAATTCCAATGCATTAAAAATATGAATATATAGGACAACTTAATCAACAAGAAATAATAATTAAGAACTATCCATTTTTGAGGAACTAGCATAAAAAATTTCATTACTTCCTTCATCAAAATTATCATAAACCATCTAGATAATTTTTTGGATGGTATCATTAGATTATTTAATCATTAAACTGTAATTATAATTGAACTATATTGAGATAAATGAAAATAATTTTAAAGATCAATACATTATTTCGTTAGGAAAATAACATTTTCATTTTGAAATCATTTATTCAAAATATAAAAATTCACAAAATATCAGAAAAAAGTTTCATCGGAAATAACCATGGAAAATTTAATTGATTCTTTAAAATAGTGAGTTTTCATGACTTCATGAAATTCCATTAAAGCAGAGTACGATTAAATAATGATTTCATTCTCAATTTTGGAAAATAATCAAAAGTACATCATTTGGGAAAAAGAAGAACGTACAGTTGAATTTTCATTACATAATCTCATTCATGGGAAAAAATTAATTTATAAAATAATATTATAATAGTAAAACATTATTTATTTTTGGTAAAAAATAAATGGAAATTAATGAAAATTTTTCTTGACTGAATATGAAAACAAAATCATTTTTATGAAAAAAATTATTACAATCCATTATGTACTAAAAGAGAGTAAAATGGAAAGGAAAACTGTAATATTAATAATTTTACATAAGAAAGATAATATATGGGATTTTAGATAAAAATATCATATAATTACCTTAATGTAAACTGAAAACATAAATAATCCCGGGTAAATATCAGATTGTGAAATAAAATCACTCCTCAGGTCCGAATTAAATCAAAAGTTAATTTAGCGAACTGTATAAATTTTTTAAACATATTATAATTCAATACCATAACCATATAAATACAAAAAATACCATTTATGATCAACCTAAAATTCCTCAACAACTTTTTTGTAAATATTTTTAAATTTTCGATGTTTGAATGTTAATTGTCTCATTTTTCATGTATGTTTCAGATCAGTCGTTTTCATCATTTCCTCTTTATGATGCTTCCATTGTCTTAAGAAATATATTTATACTATAAATAGAATATTTATTTATTTTATACATATTAAAAAACATCTATTAAGGTTATATATGAACGAATTAATTATTCTTTTCATAGACTCTAGGTTGTACAAACAAACAAACACAAGTTTCACTTTTTAAACGATGGAAGAAAGAGACATAAATAATAATTAATTTTTACAGAATCATTATTTTATAATATATATCATATATATTCATTAAATATATCCTTATGAATATCCATGTAAATAAATTATGGAAAATGTATCACATCGCTTTGTAGAGGAGGGGGTCCACATGTACGCACAAGTGGGATTATCATTTTCCAATAGATGAAATATTATGATGGAAGATATGATTTTATAATTCCAAAATAATAAATATATAATAATTATTATAAGTAAACATTAAAACCATCATAATAAATATATATTAATGTTATTTATTGATAATTAATTACATCACTAAGTGGAGGCGGTAGTCTATATCTATGCACGAATGATACTCTCATTACCAATTTAATGGAAAAGAGGTTGAGAATGGTGGTTATATAATCATAATAACATCAAATTATATTCATAATAATTAATTTATTATTTTATTATGAATCCCATAAATTTTTAGTAGATGGAGAACGAAACAATTTGTAACTAGTTGGGTAAGATAAATTACATTCCCTCGATCGACCTCAATTAGAACCTTTCTTAAGGATCATTGGAATGGTATTTTAAGAAAAAATGAACATGTAATTCACTTCTAGTAATTTTTATAGGAGAATGTTTCATGGTTTGGTCAAGATATATGGATCACATTTGTGTAAAGAATATATAGGAATTATTTGCTTTTATAAGTGGGGGAGAGGACACACATGGAATTGCTTAAATATTAAATTATAAAACCGTCAAACTCTAGGAAAATGATTCCGAATAGATAGAGGGTATAATTTTGTATAATATTTTTTGAAAATATATTGAAAAAATTATAATTATAGTATTCTAATTTTAAAACATACACTTATTTCTTGGTTTAACCCCTAATAAACCTATATTGACCGTAACCATCATAAATTAATTTTATAGTTTCTTCATATTTATTTTGATAAAAAACTGAGTTAAAATTATTAAATAAATGTCGATTGTTCTGATTGAAAATATGGAAGCCATTTTATAAAATTCAATTCCGATAAATGGTCAAACATAAATTAAAACCAATCTTAGAAAATGCAATAAAAATCTATTTTCATGAAAAATTGTTTTCTTAGGTGAAAAATTATTTATACAAAAATGTGGCATAATATTGATTCAAATGATATTAATTCTATTATTCTGAATATTAAAGAATAAATTTTACATTGAAATAATTTTAAAAAAATTCAATGTTGTAAATTCATTAAATGGAAACAAAGATTATATAAAAA
The DNA here is from genome assembly GCA_963277665.1 of Viscum album. Lineage (NCBI taxonomy): Eukaryota > Viridiplantae > Streptophyta > Magnoliopsida > Santalales > Viscaceae > Viscum > Viscum album. The sequence goes on from OY728153.1 coordinate 33,274,734, forward strand.
CTCGTTATTTTTAAAAATCTATAAAAAAAATCATTTTATAAAATTATCAAAAATATATTATAAGAAAATTTTTACATGATTATTTCAAAAATTAATATAATATTTCCCAATAAATTTTTAATACGAGAGGAAATTATTTATATTATTTTATTAAAAAAGGCAATAAATTTTTTTTTTGGAAGAATTTATTATTATAGAAAATGTTGACAGTACTAGAAATTAAGAAACTTTAGTTATATAAATCATTTATATTTTTTAATTTTCTATTAATCCTGACCATATGCCATATTTAATTTCTATTTTATAACAATTGAATTTAAATTATAATGTTTTTATTGTGTAACATAGTTCACTTAAATCTTAGTGTTTCATGTATGGCAATTGATTGAACACATTAAATTTATTTAAAGATAAATATATCATAAAATTTTGGTACGTTAAAATTATATACCAAACACTATCAGACTTCCCACATTCGTCTAGATAATATTTTAAAATTTAAATCAAGATTGATAACCATTTGAGGATTTCCACAATTGAATTGAAATAATAATAAATTTTCAAATATGACTATTATAGCAGTTCGATGCAAAATTTATAATGATAACCACCATACATCAATCATCCAGAATGACTAGATAGATATTAGCCCATATTTTTTATGGTGAAAAACATTTTAATAGTAAAGTATAGGTTTTTTATTGGCATAGTTTCACCTTCTCCTTTCATTAAAATCTAGATACACAAAACATCTCCTATTAATACACATATAATTCATATATATATCATGACACTTTTTAGAGTTTAATTAAATATCTTTCCATCCCCCATATGTTTTCATTAGAGGGAGCTCCACCCCATGCATGGTATATCCCCTTAAGACTATAACACATTAAATAATAATTAAGAATATTAATTTGCATGTTAAGATGTGTATATACATTAATATTCATGTAGAATGATGTGGTAGACTATGGAAATAATAGCATCTTATTATAATTAAATTATAGAAATCTCTCTGAATGTTTGAATGCAGTTTTTTCTTTTTAACAAGCTTAATATTTATTCATTTGGTAACATATATCACTCTAGTGAAATTCTACTTCAATGAATCTTCTATGATATTATGGAAAATATTATTCCTATGTAAAAAGGATACTAAACCATTTTTTATTTCTTTATTTTGGTTTCACCGAACCAACTCAATAATTTATCTTGTTTGTATTCCATGATTTTCTATAGATCAAATTCCTCCTTTTTTATTCCATGGTTGTTTTTTTCATTATATTAGGTTATTTAGTGTACACTACAAATTATTCTTCATATATTAGTTTTTATTTCTATATTTAGTAACATTTTAAAACATAATAATTTTTCTACCATTGATTGTTACATATTTTACATTTATTTTTTCAAATGTTTCATTGACAATGATATAAGTGACACCATAGGCCTATCCTTATGATTTCATTCATTAACATTATCCAGTAAAATGAATATTGTTTCAAGCGATCCATATTCTCCCCAATTTTATTTATATCTCCTTATAGTTATAAGAGTGGGGTATCTCATTTTGATATTATTCTTCTTTCTATAATATCATTCCCAATTGAAAATGTTTGAAAAGATAAAACAAATTCAACAAAACTGTACCTCATTGGATATAGCTGTCTCATTTTGGTGAGATTCTAGTAGGTTCAATGTTATTTATAGTTATATATTCCATACACACACTAAATGTTTTCCCAAATTTACATAAAGAATGACAATTTTAGTTCCTAAATACTTGAGAACTATTAATAAACACAGAAATTATTTTGTTTCTCCATTTTTATAAATTTATATTGATAAACTCTATACTTATAGATATGAAATTCAATTAAAATTGAAAATATTATACCTATTCCTCATAATATAATGATATTCTTTAGTTTTTAATTTTAAATAATAAACACTAAAACTTCAATTTTTCATCCAAATTCTCAGTGTGGGAATTATTTTTAAGTAGTAGGTTATTTACCTACAATGTATTTTATTCCTTAAGGAAAATCATGGATACTTCATGTTGTTTTAAATTTTCTATAATAATCCTTATTTCATGAACTGTATTTAATGCATATCACATTGTTCCTTCATTCTTTGATCCATTTTGGAAATATATTCCTCTGAAATCACATATTATTTTATCAATATTCCTTGACTACTTCCAAATAATTTTTGAGAGAACACCTTCTTCTATTTCTATACTTTAATAGTGGAACATAAAATTTTAAATAAATTAGTTCTTCATGATAGGAAAACTATAAACCACCAGATTTACCACATGGAGCAGTTTCTTTATGCTCATAATATTAATGTGACATAAAAATATTTAACTTCATATTTACAATTAGAATATTTTATATAGATAGAATCAGATACCAAAAAATAATTACTTTTGTTTAGTTGGATAAGACCACCATATTTCTTAACAACGTTCTTAGTTTTTATATTCTTTCATTTTTTCAATAATTAAAACATTATCATTATTATTTCAAAACATCCTATCAAATTTAATTATAAAACAATATTCAGTACATTTCTTTTCAATGCATTTAGTATAAATTATTCTCTATAAACACCATCCAAATCATTCCAAATATAAAAATCATTAACTAAATGAATAATACTTTTCAAAAACTTAATATATTAATTATCTCATAAAAATCATCCATGCCTATGAATTATGATATATTTCATAGAGGGTAGTCATATAAGAAAATCTAGAATGTATTTTATGAAATAATATTTATGATCTTGCATTGATAAAATCATTTCCTTTTACTTTACATAAAAATTTTGATGAATGAAAAATGGTGTAAATAATATTTGAAACATATATATAATAAAAATAAAATTAAAACTAATATGGTCAAATGAAAAAATTAGAATTGTTGGATTTGATACAACTTATTAGAAACCAAGTCACATAAATGGTTGGGGGTGAATAAGGGTGTTACTAGATTTATCCTTTTCATTATTCCTTATTTATATTTTTTTCATTTAGAACCATTAACATGGGTTATCATGAACAATTGAGGAACCTATTTTTTTTTGAATGCATCCATTTCACAGAATGTAAATATATAAATAATGTAAATTATTCAAGTGCATGATAATTTACTTGGTTAACCAAAGTGGGATATTATAACAATTAAAATTGACTATATTTTAGTGTTATAGAATATAATACAACTCATTGGGATATTATATGGATTTGGAAAGGCCCATAATTGATCCATGGTAACTCACTTTTCCTCACTCTATACATTGATTCTATGAATGAGAATGTAAATTTATAAAATCACCTATCTTTTTCAATATCATATGGTTAAACACTAACTATTTTCTCTTTTAACTCTCATTATATTTTCTTTTTCTCTAACCCAGTGCATCTATCTTTCATCAAAACTAGATGAAGTGAACTCCTCATGAATGAGGTTTTATTTTGACTCTTCCGTCATTGAATTACAGAATAACCTTATTCCAATATAATAATAATTATAAAATTTCAATTTCCCTATTGAATAAGTTTTTATTTTATCTCTAGGTAGAATAATAGTAACCCATAACCTTCCTCTATCAATATGTTATCTTTAAAAATCTCTCAGATGTGATCACAAGAACTCTACCAAGTCTATCATTTTTTTATCGAATAAAATATTGATATTTCTATATGAGGAAAATCTTATTTCACTATTTACATTTTATGGAATTTAATTTTAAAAAATAATGACTTCTTCTATTCTTTCATGAAGTTGATTTCTCTATTTATCCAAGGTATCTCCATTAGTATACAACTACTTCTAGTTGTATTTATAATAACACTTGATCAGTTTACTTGAAATTCATCATTAATAAAAATTACATAGTATTCCTACCTAATCTTCCTGATCTCACTATGTTTCCCATTTTTAAATTCAAATAAATATTCCAAAAAATTCAGTCATAGTGAATCAAGAGTTTTCAATTTTAATAAAACCATAGGATAATTCTTCCACAGTTTCCTTATATAAAATTAGAATCATGTTTCTTTATTCTCCTTCATCCTTTGGTTCTATAGGTATAAAATCTTGTTGTATAGTCAATAACTCAATTCAAATAATACATGAACATAACTGATTAATTTTTACCTTTTATCTTATAATGATATCATTATATAATATATCTTTAATATATCCAGATACTATTGAAAGATACTTTTGAAACACCTCGTGCATTATACAATTTTCATCAAGAATCTTGACGCATTCAATTTTATATGTGGTAGATAACATTGCAAATTTTTCACTATGACCCATAATAAACATTATTCTGTATAATTAGAAGTTAAACATGTCTTGGTGAACAACTATATGATGAACACCAAATCATCCTTGAACTCTAAGACACCCCTTTCAATATACATCAATCCATCTCTATGAAACCATCCAAATTATATGAAAACTTATAAACCTCAAGTCTATTATATTAATATCACACTCTCACTCTTGTTCTACAACCATTTTTGAGCCTTTACAATCATTTTCACTGAATTTTGGTTTGTGAAAATACATATCCTTCAACAATATAATAATAAATATTTATGATTCACACATGAATTCATCCAATGTGAAATGTTGTGCCCCACATTTTGGATTTTTATTTGTCCTGGTTTCTTAATCACTATGATTTATACTGTGACATGTAGATGTGATCATGAGTATTTCCAACTGAAGAGATATTTCATTGTCTTGATAATCATATATAGATCAAAGGCTAGAGCTTGATGATGGAAAATGTGTCATCTTCTAAATTATTCAGTGCACACTTCATAAAAATTTATTAAATTAAAATGAATTTATAATCAAAAAATGATATAAGACATTACTATAACATTATACAGTTAACAATTAATTTTTTTGTGGTGTTTTATATAAGTATACGAAGTTTTAACATTATACCTGAATCTAATTTTTAGTGAAATAAAAATGAAAACAACATTTTTAATAATTTATATATATATATTGTGTTCCTGAATCTATAAATATTTTAGAAAATTGAAAATTCTATTATTTACATTTACGTTAAATAAGAATTGGTTGTATAATAATTTCAGTTATCATTTACTTTAATTATCCACTATTAACATAATGTCCTCATATTAACCCTATCATGAATGTTTGATAATTTTATAATAACATTGGGTATAAAAATCAATCACATCCTATCAAAGGGTGTTATTATTTAGTAAATATTTCATTAAATTTATCACCCTTTTTATAACAGTATCTGAGTATCACATGGACCAAAGTAATTTATACTTTACTGAATCCATCATTAACATTATATAATATATGAGCATGTAAATCCAAAATATATTGTTTGTGTTTATTAATATCACCATTACATATCAAATGATTTAATTTAACATAATAATTATAAAATGAATAATTATTGATACCACTGTGAATGTTGAACCACATTAATTTTAAAAACATAATACAGAATCCAATATAATAAAATTTTATAATTTCAATCAACATTATATAATGTCAAAACTATATTAATCTTGTGAATACATCAAAAATTTTTGTTTTCAAAACTTTTCCACATTAAGCAATTTGTAATATTGAATCATCAATATTAAATGTATAAAAAAATCTATTGTATTTCAATGGTACTCAAGATAAATATTTCATGTCATTTTATAGTTTATATCAATTATCAATATTCATAAAATATAAAAATGGATAGAAAATATTATCTTTTATTGAATATAATTATGGAAATATTATAAATTTGAAAAATATAATGAACTTAAAGGACAAGGAAATTGAAAAATAATAACTTTTCTCATAACTTTTGTTATCAATTTGTCATTTCAAGTTCAAATATGATGACATTTTTATTTTTTTGTAACTTCACTATTCATGAAGAAACAATATGTAATATCACTATTTAGTAGTAAATATATTTTTTTCTATTATGAACTCCATATATGTTAGTGAACATTTAAATATTTTTCTAATAAAAAATACTAAACTTGTAAATATCGTAAATTTAGTAAAGGAAAAAACATGAATAGTGTTAATAAAAATTTATATAATTAGATTGAGTCATAAATAAATTATATCTATATAACTCATACATAAGAAGATAAACCATCTGACCAGATAACCCTCTATAATAAAGCATTCATATTTTTGATTATTTCCTCATATAAGACTTCAAATAACCTAGGCATCTGATGAAAAAAGTATGAAAACATAAGTGATATTATATATAGTGAGTTTTAAATGGGAAATTCAACAGTTATAAAAAAAATAATATTATAATACCTCTATTTGGAAAAAAATTATAATTGTTCAGGCCTTTATATTTAGTTTCATCAGTGAAATGCGTAGTTGAATGAATTATCACATTGAAAAATTAAAATAGAAATAGTATCTCAAGATTTTATAATTCACTTAAAAATTATTTTTTTTAAGATAATTAAAATTTATTGAATTCATAAATATTTGTGTGAATAAAACGTAAAAATTGATTATAAATGTTATAATTTTTTTATGTAACAAGTTTTACACATCCAATTTCATAAATAATTCCATAAAAATATCTTAGTTATGAGTTAAAAAAACAAAACATGAAATAATTTAAATCAAAGAAACATAATATTTTACTTGAATATCAAACTCAATTTAATTCTAGGATTAAATACTAAATTTTCATGGTTTTTCAATATAAAAAATGATATAGGACACTTTAATTTGTCATTTAGCCATTGATCATGATTTATATTAATTTCTTCTAAGTCTTTAGGAGTATTTATGTTTATATTTTATTTCTAATTATAATTAAATATTTTACCAACTAAATTATCACACACATTCTTCTCAATTTTTGTAACAATAAGATTATGACATAACATATGATATTAAAAATTAGATTGTTTTAGAAATATAATCTATTTGTTCCATTATTATGTTTAATTTTCATTTGATTATATAAAAATATTTTCCTATAATCATTTAATAATTAGTAATTCTATTATTATTCAACAATAGTTGATGATTTTATCAATATTTATGAATTATACAATAAATATAGGGGGAGGTTCAAATTACGATGTTCATGGAATCATGACCTGTTAAACTAAAATCTATAAGACATATCTAGGAACCAATGATATAATATTAAACAAAATTTTATGTCATAAGGTATTCTTTAATAGGTAAAATAAAATTAAAAAACCGGACATGATAGGTTATTGCGGGTTCTTCAACCAAAAGGATTTTGTAGACTATAAGAGTCATGGATGGTTTACGTTATATTTTTATGATTTTAAACAATTTTTAGTTGAGGCACTATATATATCTACACAATTGTCTTATTATTGATTTAATTAAATAGTAGGATGTCCAAGGTTTGCATTTAGCTCTTTATGAGTAATTTTTGTATTCAAATAATAATAGAAATAATAGTATTTTTATTTCATACAAATGAAGGTACATATATATTATGTTATTAAAATAATTATCTTTACAAAATATGTTACACTTAAAGTCCTAAATATATTAAATCCTTTAGTGACATATCTCCAAAAATTATTTCAAATTTCAAATATTTTATTCCAGATGAAAAATCAGAGGGGATCTAATATAAAATTACGGTGGATAGAAATGATAGAGTCTGAGGGAATTACTTCAGTATATATAGATATATTCCAAATAGAAATATCCAATACATGAATAAATAGTTAAAACCAATGTAAGAATACCTTTGGTGGAAATTATACCAACCGCCATATTTACCTCCCTCTAGGTGTGAAAATTTTCAATACTCATGTATAACATGTTTCTAGATACTCTCATAGGGTATGCGGTTCTCTATAGATAGGTGGAGATTCCTAATAAAGAATTGATCACTGGACTAGAGTTAGATTAAAAAACTAAAATATTTATGTTATTTTGAATTACATAGTGTGATACCAAAAATAAGAGTTTTATCTTAAGCCTAAATGTAATTTTCCCCATATAAAGATGATAAATATATAATGATTAATCCCTGAGAGTGTAGAACAATTCCTCCTCCACACATCATACCTTATCTATAGGGACCATCTATTTTCATCTTCAGACAATATAAAGGCTCCTTCCAATTATTCCATGTTCCCTTCCACCTTATGTGATAACTGGTAATAGCTTCAAGAATTTACTAGACCTATTGACACAATATATTTGACATAGATTATTCTTTACACAATAAACCCAGACCATCTATAAGGTGAAAACGTTTCATTTTAAGAATAGTGGAATTTGGCTTCATCCCTTAGAGATGAACAACATTACGTCAATAATAAATAAGCTAATATTTTTCAATAAATTGGACACCTTTTCTATTGATACCTAAATCATACCTGTTCTGAACTCAATGTATATTGAAGAGAATTTCCATTAAAGTATAACATCATTTAATCTGATTGAAACCCCCAAGAGAGAACAAAATAAGTTTTTTCTAATAAGTCTCTTCAATTAAATTGAAAATTGATTCAATAGTTTTTCCAACAACAAATATACATTGATACAATTATCATTCCTTTTATTTAAATATTATGTTTCAGGGGAATGTTTTAGTGTCATATTATAGATATGATAAAATTTATCATATAATACTGTTCCAAATACCAAGGATTTTTCCTAGTACATTATAATTTTAATTATAGATGATAATGTTAAAAATATCATGTAGGAGAATATCCAAGGAAGATAAACTATAAATACTAAACGGTTATGCACATCTACAATTTTAATGGATTGAAATAGATCCCTATATTCAAAATCATACTAATGGATTCCTTGGATTTGAAATGAATTTTGGATACAAGAAATCAATGTATTTTTGTGATTTTGAATCTATTATAGGTCATGTAAATTCATCACTATTCTTTTCCATAGCAATACACCATTATTTTATTTTACGTGAATAATATTTATAGTCATTTTTAATTGAAAGTAGAAATAATGGTTGAAATAATTTTATTTATCCAATTAATTATACCAATTTCATTATTTTGACATGCATCTTAATTTATTAACTGTTAACTATACATAAGAAACATTTTCTATGCTTTTAGGCACAAATATTTTGGCCAAAATAACATAAAGTAGTAAGATAGTATTTTATTATTGTATAGTTGATATTAAGATTTTTAATTACTATATTTATCATATAAAATATTTCATTGTTTTAGGAATCAAAACAACCATTATACGTCAACACCAATATCAAAAAAAAAGTTATTTTCTTAATAATTTAACATAAAAACATAATATATTACCATTATATTAGAAGATAAATTTTTAGATATTTTCAATATCCTTTATATAACTATTGATTATTGTCTTCTTAAACTAAGAAAAACATTTTTATTTCATAGTTTGGTTGTCCCTTGTATTAATCTATGAATAATAACTTTTGAAATATTCTAATATGTTTTAGTCAACTTATTCCAGTTATATATTAATCAAACCTTCATTAGTGAATTTATGAATCCAATTCTCAACTATTAGGGAAGTAGATTGATTAGGTTGTCTATGGATATGAATCAAAATTTATTTAATGTTTTGTTTCATATCCCACATCTTTCTCACATATCCAATAAGAAATTTTTTAATAGCAATAGTTGATAAACTTCATTTTTTTCAACCATTTTTTGAAATTATAATGATACATGAAAAATTAATTCTTCATGCAATATATTGATTTTCAACTGAAAATATAGAAATGTTTTGATCCCCATGACGTATTAAAGATTATTTTAAGGTAAATTGATCCTCTTTTTCTCCACTTGTATATTGTTGATAAAAATCATTAAATATTACATTTAATTTATTAGATAACAGAAATACAGTTTAAAATAAAATAATAGATTCTTGTTTTAAGAAATAATATAATTCATTTTAAATAATAGATAAATCAACATCAACATATTAATGTCTCTAACTGAAATATTAAAATATATACTCTTGAAATGTTAGTTGTTATATTCTTGAAAACACTTATTTTTTGTTGTTTTAATCCAATTGTATATTTTATCAGTATTGATAATTTAAATTTATAGGAATGCATATTTAATAAAGTCTGTTATATTATGAAATGATCTATATGGTTGACATATGTCAATTATTATTAATGAAAAATTTTCTCATTGGAAAATTAAGATGATATAAATTGATTATAAGAAATTATACACTTATAAAGGATCAAATCATAGCATATATAATTATAAATATAAATAATTGTATCATTTTGAAAAAATAGAGTAATAGATAGTTAAAACATTTTAGCATGATCAAAGTCACTACAGTTGTATAATATATCATATTACTTTCAAAATCCTTCCCGTTATTGATAACCATTTATATGGGATCAAGATCATTCCTAAATAAATTTAATTTTACATCAATATAACGTAACATAGTTACCATATGATAAAATAACATGAATATATATGATATAAAAAACCCTAATGTCAGCATATTTTTAAAAATATATGAAACAATTTTGCATGAGTTTGTGAGGAAAAAATTATATAATGAAATCTTTAGATATTATATGAAAATCATTAGGTGTTTGACTATTTTTGTTTTAAAGTAGAGTGATTGGCCTAATTCCATTGTTAAGTGTGGTATAAAGTGTCGGTTTATCAGTTTGTTTTGTGATTTCTTGAAAAGTGTTATGAGAGGGAGCATTTGAGTTGTGTCGATGATGGAAGGAATAAAAAATTTCGGTGAAAAACTATGTTGAGAGTTCGAATTTTGAACCAAAAAGGGAATGAAAGGGACAAATTATTGTTTCAACACTACTTTTTGTGTTTTTGGAGTTTGAGGTTCAAAGAGGTGGTTTAATGAGGATACATGGGAGTTAGTGTATAAAATCAAAAATTTTGGGAATACAATGAAATAAAGCCTTAGTGTTTTGTCATAATTTCAGTCATTGTATTTTGAATACATGGACTACACAAAAACACCACATGTTAGGAGCGGTGTGGTATCCTAGATGTATTATTGGTGTTTAAGAAAAGTAAATTCAGGTGTATACATTTTCCATCACCCCTAAGGTGTAAGGGTTTAGTTGTAACTTATTGTCCATTATATAAATGAGGTTCTGTGGTATGATGGACTAGGATGTGGTGTAGCCCTTTCTAAAAAAGAGTGCTTCCATGCCATGGATCTACACCATAGTTTGAAAATGTGGATTGACCAGGGGAATTGTGTTGTGGTGACCTCCCATTGTTCTTTAGTATTGTCTTTTGGGAGAACTATTGCATTGTTGTCTAGGAAGCAGTGTCATTGTCTTCAGTTTTTATATTCTCCTATAAATACCTCATGCCCCTCTAAACCAACTTTTCTCTCATGAATCTTTGATGAATCCTAGAAACCCAATATATTTTTTCTAAGGTCTTTTAATACCCTTTTAATCACAATAAACCCACAACTTGTTGTGATTTAACTTTGGAAATCATTTGAGTGTTATTCTAATGTTTATTGTGGTATCTTCATGGATTAATCTCTTTTCTTCCTATGTTATCTTTCATTGTTAAGGTGGTATATCTCTATTTTTCAAACGAAGTCTCTTTTATTGTTTTTTTCATATTTATTTCATAAAATCCTTTGGAGTAATTAGTTTCCTTATGGTAGAGGTGAACATAGATCCACATTGTTATTATATTCTTATTTTAATAACTATTAATATTTGGGGAAGTAAATTTTTTCTTCCCTTGTTATTTTTGTGAGATATAAAATTTATCATGCTTTTTGATTTTTGGTTTTGGTGTAATTACTCCTAATAATGGATTATCCAGATTAAATAATGAATTAGTTTATAGTTGGCTGTAAAAAGTTCTTTGACGCAGATAATGACTTCCTCTTATTTTATTTGGTTGTATATATACATGTTATTCTATTTATCATGTTTTCTATTATTGGGTGAGAATGTTAATTTTATGAAATTGGTAAAATCATCAGAAATTTATATTTTTTTCATGGATATCAAATTTAAAGAGGCTTATGTAACAAATAATTATTTTTTTTAATGTTGTTGTAATAAAATTCATTTTCTATTCATGATAAGTTTAATTATTTATTCTACAATAAAATATAAATGTATAATAATTGATCCCATTGATTATTATTTTTGAAAATAATAAAGAGTCATTTTAATGTTAAATCCTTACTTCAACATTTTCATAAACTACAATGTATGCGAGAGAGCTTATTTAAATAATTTTATTTCATAATGTTGTTTATGCTTTAGGTTAGCTGTATTTGTAACATATGATAATTTAATTTTTTAATATAATATCAAATAAAAAAAATTTTAGGATAAATATAAATTTTTGGAGATGAATGAACTAATTTTATTTTGATTAATGATTTCATTGTGTTTAGGTATGAGTGAGAAACTTTTCATGTAAATGATGAATGTAATTTTTGGAGACGAGTTGATCAGTACACCTTTTTTTGATATATTTTGTATTTATTTGTGATGTGAGATCAAAATGTCTATTTCAGGATGTTATATATGTGTGGTGACTTTAGTATGTGGATGTATTTGATTCCTATAACAATGAGATTCATGTTGTTGTACATGACAGTGTATGGAATGACACTAGGATTGATGGAATGTGTAAACGCTAGGATTAACCATTTTTATTCATAAATTTGGGATTCTTTCTTGCTAATGATTTATTTAAAGGCTAGATGGTTGTTTTTTTATTTATATGCTTTCCTTTAAAAAAATATTTGGGTACATAGATTAATTTGGTCATATATATATTTATGGTAGGTTTGGATTTTTCCCAAGCTACATGGAATTATATAATAGTTAGAAAATAATTAATGTTTTAACTTAGGGGGTTGTGTAATTGTTGTAATTCTAAAAATATATTAATCTTCAGAAACTATATAATACTTTAGATTACTCATAGAGGGAATGGAATTAACTCTGATGTATAATAAAATGTAAATGAAATAATTTTGATTAATTTGTAATGAATTAATTAAAGTATATTGAAATTTTTAATGGAATTGTTTTATTTAATGAAAATCCTTTAAAATTAAGTGGTTATAGGATTTCTAGTCATTATATATGGAAAAAAGGTGTCTGATAGGCATTTTTTTGTAGTTGAGTATATTCCAAGGGTAATAACCATAGCGTGGTTTTGAGATATATTAATACTATATGATTTTTAATTTCATACACTACCTCACCCATCCCGTTTCATTTCATCCTCCGGTGACGACGGCGGCCCCCGCGCCGGATCCTCCCCCCTTGGTGGGGGAGGGAGATTCGCTGTCTCATAGGAGGGCTACGTGATTCCTAACTTTTTCTAATCCAGAGTTTCTCCCTCCATTCCCGAGAGCTACTTTAACCCCTAAGGTTCCAGATCTGTTCGATGGAGCACCGAATCTTCAACTCTCTTCTTCTGAGTTTTTGGAATCTTCCAGCTTGTTGAATCTCACTCTTGTGGCTCGGTTCAAGCACAAGCAACCCTCAGTGGATGACTTCGAATGTTTTGTCTTGATTTCCTGGGATCTCCAGGAGTGAGGTGTGGTTGGGTTACTAGACAATAAACGAATTATGATTCGATTCAAGACGAAGGCAGACCTCATCAAAGCATGGTCGAAGGCTCCTAGCTACTTCAAGGGTTATCAGTTTCTTCTTTTGAGTTGGTCTTTTGACATTCATATGAACTGTGATTCTCCTTGTATCACCTTTTGGGTTAGTTTCCCTAAACTCCCTTTTCCGTTTCAAAATCCTTCAATTATTCGCATGCTGGGAAACATGTTAGGGAGATTCTTTTGTGCCGATAGCCGAACTGAGGCGGTCTGTCATCCTGTGAACCCCCAGGTCTGTTTTGAAATCGACGCATCTTTCACTCCTTCTGACATTGTTTGGATAAAAATTGAAGAAGAATATCGTTACAAGTAGCAAGTTGTGTACGAATATTGGATCGAGATTTGTGGTTCTTGTAGGAGGCAGGGTCATTCGGCGGAGGTATGTCGTCGGGTACTTAATTCACATCTGATGGGGACCAGTCGCACTGAGCAGCTTGATCCGGTGAGCGCTGCTAATGGTATGTGTTTGGAAGAAGACTTGGAGTTGCAACGGGACCAGAGTTTGATAAGAAATGCGGCTGGAGGGAGGTTCTCTTAGGTGACTAGTTCAGCTTTGGATGATAAGTCTGCTGGGTCTCTTAAGGCTTCCCCAGAAAGCAGAAGGGACTCTGGAGCTCCAGATGGTAAGAGGAATATGAACTTTTCAGACTCACTATGTAGTGTGAGAGTTGGGAAGATCAGGGATGGATGGGTTTTGAATGCAAGGGAGGTTGCTGCCCCGATGGGTGCTAAGGATTCTAGATGCCTGGACCCATTGGCTGCTCCATTTCTATTATTGAGTAACAGGTTTGAAGGTTTATCTGATGGTGTGATGACCGTGGGGCCAGAGGAGGCTGCTCATGGAGGAAAGGATGATGGTGAGGAGGTCCTTGATAGACAGCCGGTGGAGGGTTTGGTAAACATTACTGCTATGGGTGGAGCAGAGGCTGTGGAGGACTACCAGGCTTCTAATTTGGAGCAAGTTCCAGTTGTTCTATCCGTGGATGATAGTTGCAAGGTGACTAGAAACGCAACCCTGATGGTGGAATAAATTCAAGATGGTGGTGGTGTGATGGAGGTGCAGGCCGCAACCGTGGAGAGGCTGGCCACTGAGGATGAATGTCTACCTTTAACAGAGAATAATACCCCAAACCAACGGAGGGGAAACAAGGCAGGGAATCCTGTTTTGAGTCGAGGGGAGAATACCAGTAAAGGAAGGGAGAAATTTTGAGGAGAGAAAGAGAATTTGAGTGGCACTACTGGCCGTTCCTTCAGCGATGTGGTTCAAAATGGAAAGAATATTTTGACTCCAGCTGAGGGGCCTTTATCAGCGACACCAAGAAGACGACCAAGGAGAGATTACTCATGCCTTCCACAGCCGATGCAGACCAGATCTTCGTCTAAGCGGAATAGTGAGGTGACCGTGGATTTTGAGAAGGGGAGTGTGGTCAAAAGGACATCTCCGGAACAACCACTGCTTGATCAGCTTAGGAGTCGGGTCCAAAGTGAAAGCTACTGGTGATCGCCAGAATGGGAATCGGCAACGACTACCGGAGGAGAGGAATCATGCATGGGATTCAGTAAGGAGTATGGTTATTATGATATGTAAGTCTTTGTTGTTTTGATCCTTACTTTGTGCTTCTTTTGATTTGAGTATGTGGTTGTAAACATTTGGGTACCAGGAACCCATAAAATGGCTTTGGATAATGAAAAAAATTTAACTTTCAATGCTCTCTTTTCCTATAATGATTATTTTCTACTATGCATAGTAGTTATTTTCCCATATATGTGTTTCGATCGTTGTAATGTATCTTTTTTATTTAACCCACATATATATATATATGGATATAGTATCATAACAATTTTTATAGGTATGAAATTCAAGGGCTCTGATGTCTTGAGGTATATACTTAGTGTACGGACTATGATTGATTGAGGTATAATATTTGCTGAACGATTCATAGCATACATGTTATGTTGGATCCAATAAACTGCCCAATTATGATATGGATATATTAATAGGATGATTTGATTATGTGATACATAGGATGTATGTTATGATACATTGCCCATGTGTCTTAGGACTAGATTGTTTTAGAGAGATATGGACCAGGACATGCTATGTTGGGGATGAGTGGTAAAACAATGGGGAAGCATTAGTATGTTATCCTTTTAACAATATTAATTAATATAATAAATGGTCTCTTGAATGAATTACATTGTTAAAAATGACTATGGTGGGGTTGGAAACTTAGTATTCATATATAATTCCTGAGTTAGATCTACATGATATTCACGATGATTTTGTATGTTATATTTTTTACATATTTATACATAGAGGATCATATTGAGTATAACTACTATGCTCACCCAAAATATGTCAACTATTTTTCTGGTTACTATGACCATGTTTTGAATGGGGAACTTTATTACTAGTTGGTTTTCTTTTTGGGTATATTTTAACTTCTTAGTCACTACTAACTTTATGATCTTGATACATGTAGTTTTATTTGTAGTTAACATAGTATATATGAAATTGTATGTACATATCTAGGTTTTATTTTTCACTATCCATGTAGAATTTGATTGGATTACTTGTCATATATTTTGATCCTCATATTCATTTAGAAGTAAATTTATCCCATTTGTATGTTCCTTTTACCATTAGTTATTAAAATCAATCTGTAATCTATTAGAGGTTGGATTCAGGTGTCCACAATATATATTTTCTCATTATCATCCCATGTGGTGTACCTCGAGGGGGAGGGGTTATTACATAGTAGGATAAAAGGTTAATTTTGAGGAATATGAATGATTTTAGAGTTTATAATATATGAGGACTACATGGTTTGGTTGGAAAATATTGTTAAAAATATTTAATAAGTGATTTATTCAATTGACACCATTTGAGAAATTGGTATTTAATCCCCAATTTGATCTGAAGAATATACATTTATGGTTAATGATTCTACTAAGCATCATGATACTATTTTTTGGTTAGAGACTAAGGAAAGTATTGTACATCCTCCTCCCATAGTTTTGTGTTTAAAAAATAGTATACCATGTGATTAGGTTAAAAACTAAATTTAAATAAAAATAATAATTATGTAATTAATATATTTTATTCCATATTCTAGGTTCACGATTCCCTTTCCATTTTTTAATTTAATGATACAGAACCACATTGATGTCCTCGTCATTTTCATGCTAATGATTTTCAGTATTTTGTAAGAGGATATCACAGATGATTAGGGGTCAAAAATGATGAAACATGGAGGTGGAAACTATCATAGATTCAATACTAGTGTCTAAAGATATAATAACGATCCATTTTGGATTCTAAGAAATAGGATTAATCAGAGGAAGTTGATATAAATTTCAGATCATTCAATTCATAGAAGGAGAACTGGGTTTTGTTGTATATAATTATGATTCATGCATCTGTGAGGAAGTAGTGGATATTGTTAACCTGAGATTAGAATCAATTATAGGTATAATTTGACAAGTTCATAGAATAGTTCCATGTAGTTTCAGTTTATTTGATCACAAATCTATTTGGTCACTAGAAACTACTTACCGTTTGACAAGGATGTTCCATCATTTGGAATTTCAGGATATGTTTGAGGACCCATATGTAATATTCTTCAGCCCTATTACCTGATGAGAAATAAAGGGAAAAACATTTCAAGGATGTTTATCATGTTCATATATAATTCTAGGCCACCCCATTAATTCTTCTAATATATCATTAAGTACAAGAGAGAATAGGTTTTTAAGAAGTAACTTGATAGAACTAGATCATCCAAATATGGGAGTCAATAGGATTCCTTCCATAGTAGAGCTATGTTCCAAGGTTCTATTTTACATAGATATAAGAGATTTTAAATAAACAAGGATTGTTCCAATACCTCCTAAAATAATTTCCTTAGGGGTGAAAACCCATATGGTTCTCTCAATAAATCAAATATGTATTTTTATTATAAAGGATGAGGACATTAATTTCAGGGGTGCTTGATATTTCTGTGTTTGTTTCATGCACCATGTTCTCAACTTTAGGTTCCTCTATTAGGAAGGTTTCATCTAATAAAGTAGTTGCATGATGCCACAAAATGTGATTAGTAGATTGTTGATGGGGTGTGATGATGATAACACTAGGATATTTCTCGTCCCCATATAGTAGATCACAACCAAGGAGGTGGTTGAAATCAGACCCATGGAGTCCATGGAGTGTTTTATAGCCTACTTCATGCTCTTGAATTAGTAGAACTAGGAGAGCTATATGTCATTTGAGTAACACTTTTCTACTTTTCAACTAGGTACATGCCTTATTTGATTCCATATCTACATAGTACATCATATCATCTACCCTAGTATATGATTTGGAAAATTTAGTGGAGGTAATTCTAGTCCCCTTGTTTTTGACTACATCAGTTAGAGGTTGAGCTTACTCGTATGACTTATGTAGAGATTGTGAGGTATTGATGATGGAGAACCACTAATATAGAGACTTCCTAGGATTATGAATACAAACATATGACATCATCCTTTTCATGTAATGGCCTTATTCAATGTGAGATATTTTGTATTTCTTTATAATGTTGCTTGTGGTCTTTGATGCAAATAATTTTTCTACTATCTTATTTAGAAATAGAGATCCTAAGACGGGTCTGATGAAAGGACCGTCATCATATTTTTTGATTTCCAATATGATTCAAGGCCCAGTAGAGGTTTATTATTTGTTGTTTTACATGTATATAAACGATTACCCTATTTTATTTCCTAAGGAGGTCGTGGAATTTCACCCTCAAAGAAAGATCAATTTTGGGATAGTGTTACAATGGGGAATTTATCTAATCTCAATGTATCTATTTTGTATGGATCCCTCTATGTTTTGAGATATGTTACTACTACACAATTATAATTTAAAATTATATTTTTTTTCCAGCAAAGTGCATCACTTTTAAGAGCAACACTTTTTTTTATGAAGAAGGTTGATTAATATTTATATATTTTTATCTATTATCATCACTTGAATCAAGAGATTATAAATAACCACTATCCTATCCATGAATTAATTAGTTATTTGATAAGGATAAAGGATCATACTAATTTTCAAAAGACCAATCTACATTAATGGTATCATCAATGGTGAGTAAAATATTAAGATTCCTTGAATACACATTCGTAATGTCATTATGGGCATTATGTGTGCATTGTTATACCATTTTGTGTGAGTAATGCTCCATCCGTATTCATGAGTGTAATGAACATAGTGTCTAGAGATTTTTTTTAAATTTTTTAATGGTTTTTTTCAATGACATCATCATTTTGTACTCTGCAAATGTGGAAGAGAATGCATAACATCTATGTGCAATTTTTTGAGTTATTTGTTGTTAAAAACAATTTGGGATGTTTTTGAATTTCATGTTTTGGGATCATCAATTTCATCTAAAAGGGTATGACATCCCTGAGTGTAAGGTATTAATGGAATTTTTATAGATATATTTAGTTGTTTCTTATGAAACCTCCTAGACTATTTCATAGGTGGGGAGTTTCCATGGGCTTGTTGGCCACTACAGGATGTTCATAGATGATATCCCCCAAGTTTTTACTCCTATGAATAACACACCAGAATGGATTATAAAATCCAATTATCTGACCAGTGTCATGTAGAATTCAACACCTTGAAGAAAAAGTTTGTATACACTCTTTTTTTCCATCTTAAAGAAGAAGGTGTTCAGTTTGAGGTTTTCCATGATGTTTTGCATTTTGGTGTGGGATGTGTTCTGATTTTATAGTGACCTTTCATTTTGCATGGGACCAGAATGTTATGACTATAACATCCCATGTAAATAAAGAACATGAAAATTTTCATATTTAGTAATATTTGTGAACTAAATTATACTTTAAAGGGGACACTATGTTCGATGGCGTACCCGATAAGCAACAATGGGTTTCTTTGAAATCTTACATTGAACACTAATATTATAATATTATTATTTTAAATGGTAGTTAATGTAACACCCCAAGTAAGTAATGAATAATAGATATTTTTATCTATGTCTATTAATGATTAAGATAGTGTTATAGAGGCTTAAAATGAAAATAAATACAATCTTATGCATGGAATACACTAATATTCTTAAAAGATTGTTTTTCTGCCTTTTGATGGAAAACCATTTTTGAATCTATATTTTGACAATTTTATAAACTATGTTTGTCAAAATAAACTTATTATTTATTATTGGGACATCAAAATTTACCTTGTGTGAATTTTTGGTATTTTTCTGACAATGTTCATTTTTTAATGAATAGTGAAAAATACTGCATTTTACATCAAAACTGCTTTTTAATATAATTTATTTATATGATTAGATTATGTTTTGAATTGGGTTTGAAGTGAAATTAGAATATATTTTTACCATTTTATCCAATGGTGGTCATTGGAATAAATTTCACTTTGAAATTAGACTTAAACTGGTGTCAATCTTTTGATACTTATTGTTTTGTAAAAACACGCTATTTGCTCTGGCAGCGGGAATTAATTATTAAATTAATTAATGTGACTTATATGATTTGAATTTTGTAAAATAGACTTCATTTTTGAATTCGGAATATCTAATATAGCTTAGGGTGAATTTTTGGTAATTTTCTGAAAAACTTCAATTTTTGATGAATAGTGAAACCACAAAGTGGTAATCAAGCAAACTGATTTTCCAGTTAAATGAAAGTTTACCACTAATGTGTATTGAATGTTGAAAATCCGACATACATGGTTGTCATTAAGAAGTAAAATGTGGTTCAATGAGATTAAAATAATTTTTTGGTGAATAGTAACGTATTAAGTTTTTAATCGCGATTAGTGGTAATTAGGATAGTTTAAGGTATAAATAATGCTTTAATAATATTAAATGACCTAGACACATGTACCAACCTTATTGGTTGTGTCATGGCAGACCAAGACAAGCCATGGGACAACTTGGGGACCCCATGGAGACATTTTGGTTGGGAAAATGACATAAATAACTTTTTATTTAATGTAAAAGTAAAAATGACACAAACATAATATGTTTCACAGAAACAATTTTTACATGGGGTTATAAAGATCAGATATTTGATTATAAATAGTAATTGGAAATCTAGAAAGATTTCCTACATCATAGTATTTTTTTTATAATTTTTAGACATTAAATAAATTAAATTATTTATGACATAATAATGATGCAGTGATGACATCATTATTTGACTATTTAAATAAAATGGAAAGACAATGTAAAATCTATGAACTACACATGGAAAAAACCAATTGGATGAGTGGATTTAGAACCCTTATCACATTATCCACGAATTATATCAATGTGGGACCTTTTGAAACCGAAAAACATTTTCAAATAATGTAATATTTCTTTACTTGCCAAAAGTGCCCCTCCTCTCCTCTTATAAAAGTCCCCCCACCTCTACCTCATTTCACACACTACTCAAGCCTTTGTCTCGGCCAAACCCTGCCCATTTACTCTATCCACATCCCTATCCTCATCCTATATGATTCCCTTTGGGCAGAATCCTTTCAAAAGAATCCTTTAGGCTCAAATCAAAAGGAGTTACACTTTTTAAAGTAATTCATTCTCTCATGTTCATTTGTTTTATTTTGCTTCTCCAACCCCCTAAACTCTTTTTATTTAATTCTTTTGTAACAACACCAGTATCTTAAATATACTAGGATTTTGTTATAATATTTATTTGAGCTACACTCTCACACAACTAAATAAAATGGTTAAAGAAAATACGGTTTCCGTGGATGGCGAAATTCTGCCTCCCGAAACGATGATTGTTCAACACTCATTTAACACCTTCAAAGGTGGCCATTATGATGTCACTATTTTTATATATGATATATAATATGTTTATGTTTTCCTTAAGCTTCTGTTTTTTTCATTTTGGGCATACCTTTTTGGTTTCCATTATGGGTAAACACGATATCTTCATTTTAGGAAGTGCGGACTACCGCCCCCTCAATGTGATTTGATTCGTTAAATACCATATGTGGGACATATAAAGGATGGAACTATGATATTATATATGATATTATACTGTAATTATAATATACCTTTATATCATTATGATTCCATTCTATAAAATACGAAATAGAAATGAAAGTAGCGTTCATGCGTACGTACGGCTTACCGTCCCCATGAACGGTGAATTTCATTTCTTACCTCTAAATGATTATGTAATATTATAAATGCAAGTATGTACTGGATATATATGACATATATGATATCTACATCCTGAATACCATTCTGGATATAATGAACCTTTGACCAAATTAACAACATGTAAGTGTAAGAAGTCTATTTTTGACTTAAGAACCAAATACCGAAATAATGAACATTATTAACTTAACTGATTACATGATGTTCATAAAATGGTATGAAAGGAATAATTAACTTGAAAAAGATTCATAATCAAGTAGATATTAACTCAATTTTATTATTCAGGAGATTAAAGAACGGTCGGGTCAAGTCGGATACGAGGTATGGGACTTCGTCTCAATCTCCTTTCGTTGAGGCATATTTTATTTTATACACAACTTTCTTTTATACGGTGTATAAACCACTTTGACTTTTACGTTTATTCAAAAGGAATATTTTTTATACAAATAGTTTACTAAACGACAAAAGGAAATGTTTTTGTCGTACGTATGCGGCGACAACGACTTCTCCGCCGTCATAACCGTTATTTGAGTTTCGGCTTCCTCTACAAGCCATACCTTTTTTTAAAAGAAAAATAAATACCATGTTTTACTTTGGTATTGAAAATGGTTTTCATAATGTTTTTATATCAATGTGTTGTATTGATATCTCGTGATTGAAATGTGGAAATTTTATGTTTCCTTTATGCATGTTTTATGTGATATGATTATGTTATGGTTCTTGGGCATTATTATGAAGACGGGTGGTTCCGTGAAAAACTAAGGGCGGGTGAGCCCGTTATAGCTCTCCAATGCATTGGGTAACGCGAAGGAGTGAAACGTTAAGGTTTCTCCAAATAGATTTAGGGAATATACTGTGATGGGTATTCCAAACGTAACCAAGAGGGTTACTCCCTACGTAAGAATGTTATGAATGCCTCAAGTTACCTTTATGTCTTATGATTTCTGTGATTTATTCATGATTTTATGAGGTATGTTAAAGTGCCTATGTTTTATGGGTAAAGTATGATTTCATTCATATGTACATATGAACTCATGTTTCCTTTCCATGTTTTTTTTATAACCCATACTGAGTTTTTATGCTCATCCCATGTTTTTGAAATGTTTTTCACAGGTCAAGGGAAAGGTACATGATAAGATGATAGAGTCAAGGATGTGTCAAG
Source organism: Viscum album (assembly GCA_963277665.1). NCBI lineage: Eukaryota > Viridiplantae > Streptophyta > Magnoliopsida > Santalales > Viscaceae > Viscum > Viscum album. The sequence goes on from OY728153.1 coordinate 33,297,788, forward strand.
AAATAATCCATGTTTTATTTTAAATGTGTTTCTATTGATGGGAATGAAGAATACTATCTTTATGTAACCACTTTGTTTATATGTGGAATGTAATGCAAGTTTTATGATCTAATTCTATAAAACTCTAAACCCGAAAAGATCCTCAATGTGTAATCTTGTAATAACTCAAGATTAAGTAAGGTTTATGGCTGGGGCCTTATAGTTGGTATCAAATGACGGTTTAGATAACTTTAGGAGTTAGAATTCTATTAAATGATTATCCATAAATATTTTTTTTCGAAATGATATAGCATTTAAAGATTACCATGTTGCTTCATCTAAGACATGTTTGTTCAGAATGTTTTTCCGCAGAGGAAACAGGGAAGCAATGCTAGGAAGGCCTACAGAAGGAAATAACCTTCCGAATCAGCATCCAGAAATGGTCGGAATTGGAACTGAACAGTTTGTTGCAGTAATGGCGCAGTTGAATCAAGCGATAAATGGCGGTGGTATCCATGCACGAGATCAGCCAGAACAACTGCAGAGGAACATGTCAGTGGTGGAACATTTCATGAGGCAACATCCACCATCATTCAGAGGATCATCTGACCCTGTGCTAGCTGAAGGGTGGATTAAAGCACTGGAGAAGATTTTTTATGTCATGGGGTGTTCAGACAATCAAAAGGTTAGTCTTTCTATTTACCGTTTGGAGGGTGAAGAAAATCAGTGGTGGTCTATGGTTAAAAATATCCGGGACGCCGATGAGATTGATGCTCTTGACTGGGATGAATTCAAAGGTATGTTTCTTGAGAAGTATTTTCCTAAGGCTATTTGACTTAGGATGGAAAATAAATTCTTGGAATTGAGGCAAGTGGAAGACTCAGTGGCTGCCTATGAAGAAAGGTTCACTCGATTAGCAAGGTATGCTCCAAATTTTATCCGGGACCCTGATTGTAAAATCAATCGTTTCTACTCAGGATTAAAGCCAAAGTATCGAAGGGAATTAGCTTCTCTTGAGTTTAAAAGTTATGAAAAGCTTGTTCGATGTGATGAGAAGGTGGAAATGGAGTTTGCCGATGACCAAGTTTTCTATAACAACCAGCAGAAGAAGAGACCGAGGTGGCAGGAAAAAGATAAGAATTCTTTAAAAAAGAATGATTATTAAAAAATAAGTTTCCAGTTTGTGATAAATGTGGCAAAAGGCATTCTGGGGAATGTCTTTTGAATTCCGGGAAGTGCTACCGATGTGGTAAGATGGGACATAAGGCTCGTGATTGCACTGAAAATGATCAAGGTTAAGGTAAGAACAAATTTGATTTACAGTTAGTGAAATGTTTTAAGTGCAATGAGATGGGTCACTATGCAAATGAGTGTCCGACAAAGAGCTTGAGTGATGGGAAGCAGTTAGACTACAAGCAGAAAGGGGTGGTGAAATCCTTTGCAACTACTTCAGTAGATGTCGGGCGATCAAATGAAGTTGTATCAGGTACTTTGTTTGTTTTTTCAGATTATGCCAGCGTGTTGTTTGATTCGGGGTCTACACATTCTTTCATCTCTGAAACCTTTTCTAGTAAAATGGGAATACCATCTCAATAAATGACTCCTGAACTTTTGGTAAAAACACCTGGGGGAAATGTTAAGGCAAAAATAATTTATAAGAATCTTCCTATCCTTATCTGTAGAATGAACCTACTTGCAAACCTTATTGTTCTACCTCTAGTAGAGTTTGATGATATCCTGGGTATGGATTGGCTCTCTATTTACCATGCTAAGATTGACTGTAGAGCTAAAGAAGATTCTTTTCAGAAAGACTTTCAGTTTGTTTACAAGAATGAACCCTTACTTTTGATAACATATCAAGAGGCCGAGAAACATGTAAAAGATGGAAATGAATGTTACCTTGCACACGTCGTTGAAAATAAAGGAACTATTCAGATTAATGATGTGCCAGTGGTAAATGAGTATCCTGATGTTTTTCCTGATGAGTTGCCTGGAATAATACAAGATCGGGAAGTTGAGTTTACTGTTGACTTAGTTCCTGATGCTAAACCAATTTCAAAACCCCCTTATCGAATGGCACAAATTGAACTTTTAGAGTTGAAGGAGCAATTGCATGATTTATTAGAGAAAGGTTTCATTAGACCTAGCACATCACCATGGGGTGATCCTGTTTTATTTGTTAAAAAGAAAGATGGTTCTATGAGACTTTTCATTGATTATAGAGCCTTGAATAATATCACTGTTAAGAACAAATATCCTTTGCCACATATCGATGATTTGTTTGATCAGCTCCAGGGAGCTCAGTTTTTTTCAAAGATTGACCTGAGATCGGGGTACCATCAGCTGAAGGTAAAGGAGGTAGATATTCCGAAGACCGCATTCCGTACGAGATATGGCCATTATGAATTTGTAGTAATGCCTTTTGGGCTAACCAATACACCTTCTGTATTCATGGACTTAATGAATAGAATTTTCCATGAGTTCTTGGATAAGTTTGTGGTGGTTTTCATTGATGATATTTTGGTGTTTTCTAAAAGTAAAGAGGAGAATGAAAAACATTTAAGGGTTATCTTGAAAACCTTAAAAGAAAAGAAAATATATGGGAAATTCAGCAAGTGTGAGTTTTGGTTGCAACAAATTTCTTTCCTTGGTCACATTTTTTCTAAAGATGGAATAACTGTTGATCCTACAAAAACAAAAGTTGTGGAAGAATGGCCAAGACCCACAAATGTAACCGAGATTCGTAGCTTCCTTGGTTTGGCGGGCTATTACCGAAGTATTGTTAGAAATTTTTAACGGTTATCTAGTCCAATGACTAAGCAAACTCGGAAGGGTGTTAAGTTTATCTGGACAAAAGAATGTGATGATTGTTTTCAGGAATTGAAAAGAAGATTGGTGAATGCTCCAGTTTTGGCACTACCTTCCAGGAATGGTGAGTTTGTTATATACAGTGATGCTTCATTGAAAGGACTTGGTTGTGTCCTAATGCAGAATGATCAGGTAATTGCTTATGCTTCACGACAGTTGAAAACTCATGAGGTAAATTACCCTACACATGATTTGGAATTAGCTGCTGTTGTTTTTGCTTTAAAAATTTGGAGGCATCATTTTATGGAGTTAAGTGTGAAATATATACCGATCACAAAAGTTTAAAGTATATATTCACTCAGAAAGAGTTAAACATGAGACAAAGGAGATGGCTGGAATTAATCAAGGATTATGATTGTACAATTCATTACGATCCGGGAAAAACAAATAAAGTGGCTGATGCTTTGAGTCGAAAAAGTAATGCTTCATTAACAATGTTGCGTTTGGAACGTGATCCTTTGGTTAACGATTTGATGAACTTTGGCATAGAAGTTGTTGGTGCATGAAGTCCTTCTGTTTTGTTTCAGGTATCAGTGAGATCTTCTCTATCAGATAGAATCAAGCAGGCATAGAAGCAAGATAGTGAGTTGCAGAAAAAGGTAGAGCTGGTTCAGAAAGGTAAGTTGCCTGAATTCAACATTGATAATGATTGTGTTTTGAGATTTTGGAAGAGATTGTGTGTGCCTTGTGATTCACAGTTGAAGAGAGAGCTGTTATGTGAAGCTCATAGTTCTCCGTTTTCAGTTCATCCGGGCAGTACTAAGATGTATAGAGATCTGCGGGAGTATTACTGGTGGGATGGAATGAAAAGAGATATTGCTGATTTTACTGTGAAGTGTTTGACATGTCAACAGGTTAAAGCAGAGCGGCAGTTACCAAAAGGGATGCTTCAGCCTTTACCAGTGCCAGATTGGAAATGAGAGAATATATCCATGGACTTTGTTGTTGTATTACCGAAGACATCTCGAGGTAATAATGCAAGCTGGGTTATTGTTGATCGCTTGACCAAATCTGCTCATTTCCTTGCTATACGAGATACTTTCTCTCTTGATCAACTTTCTCGTTTGTATCTTAAAGAGATAGTCAGGTTACATGGAGTTCCTCTCTACATTGTATCGGATCGTGATCCCAGGTTTACTTATATCTTTTGGAAAGGCCTTCAGAAGTCTTTGGGTACTGAAATAAATTTTAGTACAACTTTTCATCCTCAATCAGATGGGCAGTCAGAACGAACAATTCAGACATTGGAGGATATGCTACGAGCTTGTTCTATGGATTATCAGGGAAGTTGGGACCAACATCTTTCTTTGGTTGAGTTTTCATATAATAACAGTTTTCATTCCAGTATACAGATGGCGCCATTTCAGGCATTATATGGGAAGCGGTGTCGAACTCCAGCTTTCTGGGATAAAGTGGGTGAAAGGAAGTTGATGGGACCAGAATTGGTAGAAGAGATGGCAGAAAAAGTTCAGCTGATTCAGAAACACATGAGAACAACTCAGAGCATGCAGAAGAGTTATGCGGATAACCGGAGAGAGGATCTATCTTTCGAGGTAGGTGATCATGTTTTTCTCAAGGTTTCCCCTTGGAAAAGTGTGATGAGATTTGGTAAGAAAGGAAAGTTGAGTCCAAGGTTCATTGGACCATACGAAATTCTAGAGAGAGTTGGATCAGTTGCAAACCGAGTGGCTTTACCACCGAGTTTATCTCAGGTACACAATGTTTTTCACATTTCGATGTTGAGAAAGTATATGCCAGATCCATCTCATGTCTTGAGTCCAGAGGTAGTTTAGCTGGAAGAGAACCTATCTTATGAGGAACAACCAGTCCAGATTCTTGACCACAGGGACCAAGTGTTACTGAATAAGGTGATTAAGCAGGTAAAGGTTTTGTGGAAAAACCACATGATTGAAGAGGCAACATGGGAATCTGAAAATGCAATGAGGGATAAGTACCCCCATTTATTCGATAAGTAAATAAATTGCGGGGACGCAATTTTCTAAAGGGGGGAAGGATGTAACACCCCAAGTAAGTAATGAATAATAGATATTTTTATCTATGTCTATTAATGATTAATATATTGTTATAGAGGCTTAAAATGAAAATAAATACAATCTTATGCATGGAATACACTAATATTCTTAAAAGATTGTTTTACAGCCTTTTGATGGAAAACCATTTTTGAATCTATATTTTGACAATTTTATAAACTATGTTTGTCAAAATAAACTTATTATTTATGATTGGGACATCAAAATTTACCTTGTGTGAATTTTTGGTATTTTTCTGACAATGTTCATTTTTAATGAATAGTGAATAATACTGCATTTTACATCAAAACTGCTTTTTAATCTAATTTATTTATATGATTAGATTATGTTTTGAATTGGTTTTGAAGTGCAATTAGAATATATTTTTACCATTTTATCCAATGGTGGTCATTGGAATCAATTTCACTTTGAAATTAGACTTAAACTGGTGTCAATCTTTTGATACTTATTGTTTTGTAAAAACACGCTATTTGCTCTGGCAGCGGGAATTAATTATTAAATTATTTAATGTGACTTATATGATTTGAATTTTGTAAAATAGACTTCATTTTTGAATTCGGAATATCAAATATAGCTTAGGGTGAATTTTTGGTAATTTTCTGAAAAACTTCAATTTTTGATGAATAGTGAAACCACTAAGTGGTAATCAAGCAAACTGATTTTTCAGTTAAATGAAATTTTACCACTAATGTGTATTGAATTTTGAAAATCCGACATACATGGTTTTCATTAAGAAGTAAAATTTGGTTCAATGAGATTAAAATAATTTTTTGGTGAATAGTAACTTATTAAGTTTTTAATCGCGATTAGTGGTAATTAGGATAGTTTAAGGTATAATTAATGCTTTAATAATATGAAATGACCTAGACACATGTACCAACCTTATTGGTTGTGTCATGTCCGACCAAGACAAGCCATGGGACAACTTGGGGACCCCATGTAGACATTTGGGTTGGGAAATGACATAAATAACTTTTTATTTAATGTAAAAGTAAAAATGACACAAACATAATATGTTTCACAAAAATAATTTTTACATGGGGATATAAAGATCAGATATTTTATTATAAATAGTAATTGGAAAGCTAAAAAGATTTCCTACATCATAGTATTTTTTTTATAATTTTTAGACATTCAATAAATTAAATTATTAATGAAATAATAATGATGCAGTGATTACATCATTATTTGACGATTTAAATAAAATGGAAAGAAAATGTAAAATCTATGAACTACACATGGCCAAAACCAATTGGATGAGTGTCTTTCGAACCCTTTTCACCTTATCCACGAATTATATCAATGTGGGACCTTTTGAAACCGAAACACATTTTCAAATAAAGTAATATTTCTTTACTTGCCAAAAGTGCCCCTCCTCTCCTCTTATAAAAGGCCCCCACCTCTACCTCATTTCACACACTACTCAAGCCTTTGTCTCTTCCAACCCCTGCCCATTTACTCTCTCCACGTCCCTCTCCTCATCCTATAGGATTCCCTTTGGGCATAATCCTTTCAAAGGAAGCCTTTAGGCTCAAATCAAATGGAGTTACACTTTTTAAGGTAATTCATTCTCTCATGTTCATTTGTTTTATTTTGCTTCTCCAACCCCTTAACTCTTTTTATTTAATTCATTTGTAACAACACCAGTATCTTAAATATACTAGGATGTTGTTATAAGATTTATTTGAGCTACACTCTCACACAACTACATCAAATGGTTAAAGAACATACGGTTTCCGTGGATGGTGAAATTCTGCCTCCCGAAACGATGATTGTTCAACACTCATTTAACACCTTCAAAGGTGGCCATTATGATGTCACTATTTTTATATATGATATATAATATGTTTATGTTTTCCTTAAGCTTCTGTTTTTTTCATTTTGGGCATACCTTTATGGTTTCCATTATGGGTAAACACGATATCTTCATTTTAGGAAGTGCGGACTACCGCCCCCTCAAAGTGATTTGATTCGTTAAATACCATATGTGGGACATATAAAGGATGTAACTATGATATTATATATGATATTATACTGGAATTATAATATACCTTTATATCATTATGATTCCGTTCTATAAAATACGAAATAGAAATGAAAGTAGCGTTCATGCGTACGTACGGCTTACCGTCTCCATGAACGGTGCATTTCATTTCTTACCTCTAAATGATTATGTAATATTATAAATGCAAGTATGTACTGGATATATATGACATATATGATATCTACATCATGAATACCATTATGGATATAATTAACCTTTGACCAAATTAACAACATGTAAGTGTAAGAAGTCTATTTTTGACTTAAGAACCAAATACCGACAAAATGAACATTATTAACTTAACTGATTACATGATGTTCATAACATGGTATAAAAGGAATAATGAACTTGAAAAAGATTCATAATCAAGTAGAGATTAACTCAAGTATATTATTCAGGAGAATAAATAACGGTCGGGTCAAGTCGGATACGTGGTATGGGACTTCGTCTCAATCTCCTTTCGTTGAGGCATATTTTATTTTATACACAACTTTCTTTTATATGGTGTATAAACCACTTTGACTTTTATGTTTATTCAAAAGGAATATTTTTTATACAAAGAGTTTACTAAACGGCAAAAGGGAATGTTTTTGTCGTACGTATGCGGCGACAACGACTTCTCCGCCGTCATAACTGTTATTTGAGTTTCGGCTTCCTCTACAAGCCATACCTTTTTTTTAAAAGAAAAATAAATACCATGTTTTACCTTGGTATTGAAAATGGTTTTCATAATGTTTTTATATCAATGTGTTGTATTGATATCTCGTGATTGAAATGTGGAAATTTTATGTTTCCTTTATGCATGTTTTATGTGATATGATTATGTTATGGTTCTTGGGCATTATTATGAAGACGGGTGGTTCCGTGATAAACTAAGGGCGGGTGAGCCTGTTATAGCTCTCCAATGCATTGGGTAACGCGACAGAGTGAAACGTTAAGGTTTTTCCGAAGATATTTAGGGAATATACTGTGATGGGTATTCCAAACGTAACCAAGAGGGTTACTTCCTACGTAAGAATGTTATGATTGCCTCAAGTTACCTTTATGTTTTATGATTTCTATGATTTATTCATGATTTTATGAGGTATGTTAAAGTGCCTATGTTTTATGGGTAAAGTATGATTTCATTATTATGTACATATGAACTCATGTTTCCTTTCCATGTTTTTTTTATAACCCATACTGAGTTTTTATGCTCATCCCACGTTTTTGAAATGTTTTTCACAAGTCAAGGGAAAGGTACATGATAATATGATAGAGTCAAGGATGTGTCAAGAAATAATCCATGTTTTATTTTAAATGTGTTTCCATTGATGGTAATGAAGAATACTATCTTTATGTAACCACTTTGTTTATATGTGGAATGTAATGAAAGTTTTATGATCTAATTCTCTAAAACTCTAAACCCGAAAAGATCCTCAATGTGTAATCTTGTAATAACTCAAGATTAAGTAAGGTTTAAGGCTAGGGCCTTATAGTTAACACCTAGCCATTATAATGCTGTGAATGAATATAAATAACTACAAAATAATTATATATGTTTGTTAAATGTTTTTACATTTAGCGAATAAAAGTTATAGGCTTAAAATTGGAATGAATCCAATTATAAACATAATTTACATTAAAAGATTTATTAACCGCCTTTTGATGGAGAACCCTTTTTAAGTCTAGTTATAGTAACTTTTAAATGTTCTATTTAACAAAATAAAATTATTTTTCAGATTCGGGACATCAAAATTTACTTTGGTTAATTTTAGCTATTTTTCTGATAAAGATAAGTTTTTAATGAATAGAGAAATATATTGTATTTTAATTCAAAGGAGCCTTTTAATATAATTTATTTATATGATTATATTACCTTTTTAATTGGTTTTAAAGTATAATTATATTATGTTTTTAACATTTAATACAATTTTCGTCATTAGAATTATTTTCACTTTGAAATTGGAAATAAACAAGTGTTGATCTTTTGACAGTTATTGTTTCTTAAAAACATGCTATTTCTTTTCAAAAATGGAATTAATTTTAAATTAATAAGAAAAAATTATATGTTTTTAATTTGGTAAAATAGACATCAATTTGGAATTCAGAATATCAAATATAGCTTATATTGAATTTTTGGAAGTTTTCTGAAAAAATTCAAATTTTGATGAATAGTGAAACCACTAAGTAATAGTAAAAACCTGACGTTTTCATTCAAATCAAATTTTATATCTTCTGTGGATTAAATTTCAAAAATCTTACATACATGTTTTTTATTATTAACTAAAATTTTGTTCAATAAGATGAAATTTGTTTTTGGTGAATAGTAACTTTTTACTTTTATTTACCACAGCTAAAGGTATATAGGTAAATTCGAGGTAAAAAGAATGTCATAATATTAAAAAATTACTTTAAAACTTGTCCTAACATTATTATTTGAGTCATTTATGACCATGGGCATCTTTGGGTCAATTTTGGGACCCCCTGGAACCACTTGGGAGTGATAATGACACTTTATTTTAATAACTCAAAGTAAAGGCAAACATGACATAAACAAATATCTTTTAGTAAATTAATTTTTTTCAATGGGTTATATAAGCTATAATTTTAACTATAAATATTTATTTAAAATATATAAAAATTTCCTACATCATGTTATTTTTTTTATAATTTTTAGACATCAAATAAATTAAATTATTTATGACACATTAATGACGTAGTATTTACCTCATTAATAAATGATTTAAATAAATAAGATTATAAATATTAATAAATTATAAAAAACCAGTCCAATTATTATAGTATAATTTTATTCCATCCACGATTCATCTTATATTCTTCTTTAATTAGTTGTGATCCTTTAGAAACTGAATAACTTTATATAATAAAATAATATTTTCACACTTTCATAAAGAGCCCCTCCCCCCTTTTTAAAAGACCTCAATTATTTCCCATTCCTCACACCTCTCAAGCCCCTTAGCTCGTACAACCCCAGCCAAAATAAGTTCAAAATATCCCTCTATTACTCCTCAAATGTGTACCTTAGGCATAATACACTTCCATATGTTCTTTTGATTCAAACCAAAGGGAGTTACCCAAATTAAAGGTAACAGTTCCTCTTAAATTCTTTTGTTTTATTTTTTCTTATTTTACTTCTCCAACAACTAAACTAATTTTATTATTTTATTTTATAACAACACTAGTATCCTCAATTTACTAGGATTTTTTTATTATAATTATTAAAACTACCCTTACACACACCTCTATCTAATGGGTGAAAAACATACTATTTCTGTGGATGGAAAACTAACCCCTCACGAAACGATGATTGTTCGATTATCTCCTATCGCCTCTCATGGTGGACATTAATATGAAATATATGTATATATGATGTATATGATGTTTATTGTTTCCTTATGCTTCTGTAATTTTAATTTATAGCATATCTTTATGGTTTCCATTATGAGTAAACACTATCACTTCATTTGAGGAAGTGTGAACTACCGCCCCCTCAAAGTGATATGACTCATTCATACCATACATGGGACATTAAAGGACGAAGTTATTGAAATTATTTTATAATGTAATTATAATATAACTATTTATCATTATGTTTTCATTCAATTAAAATACAATATAGAAATTAAAGTAGCGTTCATGCATACGTATGATTTACCGTCTCCATGAACGGTGCATTTCATTTCTTATCTCCTATTGTTATATAATGTTATAAATAAATAAATATACTATATATATATATGATATATAGGATATCTAAATCTTGAATATAATTATAGAGATAATGTAATATTGACCTCATGGACAAATTGAAATTATAAGGCGTTCATTTTTTACTCAAGTACCAAATATCAACAAAACGACCACTATTAACTTAAATTATTATGTATAGTTTATAACATTGTAATAAGTGATATAAAAGGAATAATAATGTTGAAAAGGGGTTATTAATCAAGTATAAATTAACATATGTATATTATTCATGAATAACAATGAAAAAACAAGTCAAGTCGGACATGTGTTAAGGGATTTCTTATGTCACTCTTAATTTTGTGAGATTTCCATTGTTTTCCACTTATTTTTTACATATGGTGTATTTTGTACATAAATTGAATATATATTTTCATGAATATATTTACATTCACGATATTCTATGATTAATTTTGTTGTTTTTATCTTTTTGTCATATGAGTCGATTGATTACAACAAAGTATGTGTTTTTCATCTCACCTTTTTATTCCCGTGAGATTTATGTTCTATTGGCCACTATTTTATTTTGTGTGGAATATGTACTATCAATGATTGTATTCATTGTGTAATATACTATAATATTTGTGTATTTACATCTTCATTGAATGATCCTTCTTTCATGTGGTGTATCTTCTGTATGTTACCCAATCTGTAAGGGAACCTTTCACCCTCCTCTTTTTAAAAGAGTTCTATTTTGTTATGTCTTTTAATATACATATTATTTTGTTTGGATATGTTCTTCTATATCATTATTTCTGTTAATTTTATGTCCACGTGATGAGATACCCTTTTTCTCTCATAAATGCATTTTCTAAATTTTAACATGGCGCTGTTAGGCTGTCGAATTTCTATAAAGGAACTTCATAACCCAGTTTTAATTGTTAGTGTTAAACTTATACTTATTGATTGTGTCTTTCTATAAATATATGTGAACAAACTCTAATTTTTTTACAATTAATATTCACATATATTGAGTGCATTTATATTCATCCCACATAATCATATAATTGATTTATCCTTAATCTAAGGATTCCATCTTTATAGTGGACTTCGTCTCAATCTCAATTAATTGAGGCATATTTTGTTTTAATAAAAGAATTTCTTTTATACACTATATAAACACCTTTTACATTTCATTTCTTTCAAAAGAAATCTTTTCTCTACGAAGCGTTTTACTAAATGGAAAAAATAAAGTTTCTTTTTTTATGTAAGCGGTGACATTAAGCTTTCCTCTACGTCAAGTATTATTGGATATTTGTATTTCTTAACAAGCCGTAATGTTTTTAAAAAGAAAATAAAATAACATATACTCTTTTGGGTATGTTGATATTGATTATGGTTTTGATAATGGATTTTTTATGTCTTTATATTTCAATGATATATTGTGATTAAAACGTGGAAATGTCATCTTTCCTTTATGTTTGCTTTATGTGTAATGAATATGTTATGTTTCTTGATAATTATTTACATATACGGGTGGCACCATGATAAAACAAGGGTGGGTGAGCCCGAGATAGCTCTCCAAAGCACTAGGTAATGTGATGGAGGTAAACGTGAATGTTTCTCCTAAGAGATTTATGTAATATACTATGATGGGTGTTCCAATGTAACTCCCTATGTAGTTGTGATAGCTACAATGTAAATATGGTATGAATTCCATAAGTACCTTTATGATTTGTGATTACTATGTGTTATTCATAAATCTAATTTTTTCATGTGGTAAGTAAAAGATTTTATGTTTTGTATGTATTGATGGACTAATGATTTCTTTCTTATTTTGTAACCCTTACTGAGATTTTTAAGCTCAACCCATGTTTTGAAATGTTTTTCACATGACTTAATGATGAATAGGGTCAAGGATGGGATCAAAGAAAATCCTTTCTGTCTAAAACATGGAACTAGACATGACTCTTTTTATCTACAGTTTTAATTTTATGAAAAAATGGATACTAAGTAGAATTCTTTACATGTAATATTCATGTTGTTATGTAAATTTTATGACCTAAATCTCTAAAACTATAAACCTAAAAAGATCATCAATGTTAATTATTAATTTAATTAAAGAATATGTAATGGTTACAGCCGGGTCCTTATAGTTGGTATCATAAAAAGGTTTGACAACTTTAGGGATTAGGAGTTTTTATTAGACACATGGTTAGTCCCTATGTCAGTTATTTGAGTTAAATCCTTGTTTTATAACTTTTTCAGATCAAGGAATGTCTGTGAAAAATGGAAGGAGGAGGATCTCAAATGAAATTCCTTTCTCTCCCTAATAAATTGTTTGCAATAAATATATCAAAGTCATGTTCAAATTATTTTGAATCATTTTCTAGCAAACTACTCACTTGAAAGCAGTTTTTTGAGATATCAAACACCTCCACTATACCTCGTTATCATCATTGATCATGGGTTGTATTTAGAAAAATACTATTTTCACAATATTATCAAATTTTCAAGAAAGGTAAATATTATCAAGGAATCTTTAATTATTTCACCTTATTATAAAATTTTGAATCATATTATGATTTGGAAAAAGGTACTAAATAAGGAGAGCCTTGCGCAAGCTATTTATATATGCTTTTATTATATATTTTTTCATTACATACCTATGTTATTTTAAAAGGACCATTAATTGAACGTTTCAACTCAAATTCGGTCCGACTGTTTTATAGAAAACATGTTTTATCAGATGTTTTTAAATTATGTGTCATACATGATTATTTTTCAAAACTGTTTTTCTATGAACACCCATATTACCCATGTTTTACAAGGTGTAATTGGATGGAGTAAGAAAATGATTTTGAATGATATCTAAATCATTGTTGCAATGCATAGAACTTCTACCTATGTGAACAAGATGATGATGAGACCAAATGTATACCACAATCAAGGTATGATGTTATTCATTTTGGGGATTGTTTTATTTTATCATATGGTGGGGAAATAGAAAAAATGACAATATATAAGATGTAATGAATTAAGATGGTAAGATCATAATGAATTGGGATGAAAATGAGAGGTATAAGGAATCTATTGAGGTTAAATGACATTAGGGTTATTTTTGAGTTTTATAAAAAGACAACCTGAAGGATGGGTGAAAACCATCGCATCCAGAAAGGCTGTAAGAATCAAACCCACAACCGAAGGGGGACAAGGGAGTATCACCTACCACTAGCCTACTCGAATTCACTAGTTAGTATGACTTATTATTTTTGTAGGATGGTTATATAAAAAGAATAAGTTGATTTTGGGAACTTATGTTTCAGCAAATGGATATAAATAGTATAAGAAAATGATTTGGTGATTAAGTGACAATGGTTATTATGAAAGAAGTTCTCTCTTTTGAAGAAAAACTATATGAATAAGGAATATAGAATAAAATGGGATTTAAATTGTGGAATAATGGTTGAAATTTTAGTTTGGAAGAATCTATGATTTTATTATGAACATATGATGAATTAGTTTATTTATGAAAATGATTAACCTATCATGGAGAATATGTCATTAGGTTAATTACTTTTCAAATACGAGACTTTATGAGTAACTGATGTTATTTGGAGATAAATGTTATGATTTATCTTGTAAGACTATGATATGAAGTCTTTATGATATTTTGGTTTTAATCATAGTTTAGATTAATTTTGAAGCATTTTATGGAAAACTATTTATTGAATAGTGTTTGTTAAACTATGGGTTTTGTTTAAAAAAATTTCGAGATTAAGAGTAGTTTTTCTTTTTGTAAATGATTGTCCTTTTTTGGTAGTATTTGATCTCACAGAAATCATTTTGATTTTAGTTAATTTATAATGACAATTGAAATATATAGTTCTTCTTTTGTGGATTATGTGATTCTCTATAATATGATTCTATTTCTTTTGATGTGACCAAGTATTTTTAAATTCTCATTGTTTGGAGAAAAGATTAGTTTTTGGTGGAAAATTAATAAGGGATGAAATTATACTTGAATGTAATTATTTTTACTTATGTTAATATTTTATTTAATAAATTAATTTCTAAAAATTATTAAAAGGAACATTAAGCAAAATTTTATTGTTTTACATTTCTTACAGGTCAATCAAAGACCGTTTAACACATCAAAAGATTGTGATTTTTTGGTGGTTAACTTTCTCATAATCATGTTTTCTATCACTCTCGATCAGAACTTGATGGATTGTTTTCTCTTCTATATCCATGTTTTCTTACATGGAATCCTATTATGGGTTATCTCAGGTTACCTTTTTACTTCTCTATCATTATTTTAAACTAATAGTTTTATTGACTCTTTTTCCGATGTGGGACATTCAATGATGTTTCCTAGACGAGTTTTAAAATTTCAAGGACGTAATTCCCAAAAGTTGGGAAGGATGTAACATACCATGTAAATAAAGAACATGACATTTTTCAAATATATTAATATTTGTGAACTAAATTCCACTTTAAAGGGGATGCTATGTTAGATGGAATACCTGATACAGAACAATGGGTTTCTTTGAAATCTTGAGTTGCACACTAATGTTATAATATTATTATTTTTAATGGTAGTTATAAACTAGCCATTGTAATGGAGGGAATGAACATAACTAACTAAAAAATTATTGTATATGTTATTTAAGTGTTTTTATATTTATCCAATAAAAGTTAGAGGCTTAAAATGTGAATGAATCTAATTTTAATCATAATTTATTTTAAAATTTTAATTTACTTTATTTTGATGGAGAACCATCTTTAACACTATTTATAGTCACTTTTATATGTTCTATATAACCAAATAAAATTCTTTTTTAGATTCACGGCATCAGAATTTACTTTGGGTAATTTTTGGTACTTTTCTAATAATGTTCATTTTTTAAGGAATAGTGAAAAATACTGTATTTTAATTATAAAGTGCCTTTTAATCTAATATATTAATATAGTCAGATAATATTATTAATTTGTTTTAATGTGTAATTATATTATGTTTTTACCATTTAATCCAATTTTGGCCATTGTAATTATTTTCATTTTGAAATTGGACATAAACAAGTGTCGATCTTTTGACAGTTATTGTTTCTTAAAAAACACTCTATTTGTTTTGACAACATGAATTAAATTTTAATTAATAAATCCAACTTCTATGTTGGGAAATTTGGTAAAATAGACATCATTTTTGAATTAGTAATATCAAATAATGCTTAGGCTGAATTTTTGGTAGTTTTCTGAAAAACATCAAATTTCATGAATAGTGAAACCACAAAGTAGTAGTTAAAAACGTACATTTTCATTCATATAAAATTTTACTACTTATGTGGATTAAAATTCAAAAATCTGAAATAAATGGTTGTTATTTGTAACTATAATGTGGTTCAATAAGATGAAAATAATTTTTGGTGAATAGTAACTTTTTTCTATTATTTACCACGATTAAAGGTAAATAGTGTAATTCAAGGTAAAAAGAATATCATAATAATACAAAATTATTTTAACACTTGTCCAAACCTTATTGGTTGAGTCATGTACGTCCATGGGATTATTTGGGTTGATTTTGGGACCCCATGGAACCACTTGGGAGTGATAATGACACTTTATTTTAATCATCTTAATGTAAAGGCAAAAATGATATAAAAAATATCTTTTAGTAAATTAATTTTTACATTGGGTTACATAAGTTATCATTTTAACTATAAATATTAATTAAAAATTTAAAAATATTTCCAACATCATGATATTTGGTTTATAATTTTTAGACATAAAATAATTTAAATTATTAATGACACAATAATGATGTAGTATTTACCTCATTAATAAATGATCTAAATAAATAAGATTATAATTAAGAAAACAATATCCAAAACCAATCCAATTCTTATTGGAAAATTTTATTTTGTCCAAGAGTCATCTTATC
The DNA here is from genome assembly GCA_963277665.1 of Viscum album. Taxonomy (NCBI): domain Eukaryota; kingdom Viridiplantae; phylum Streptophyta; class Magnoliopsida; order Santalales; family Viscaceae; genus Viscum; species Viscum album. The sequence goes on from OY728153.1 coordinate 33,314,361, forward strand.
TTTGACTTTAATTAGTTTTGAACCTTTAGAAACCGAATATCATTATATAATAAAATAATATTTTCACACTTTCCTAAAGAGCCCCTCCTCCCCCTTATAAAAAGTCCTCACTTCTTTCACATTCCTCACACCTCTAAAGCCCCTTGTCTCGTCCAAACCCTTCCAAAAGTGTTCTCAATATCCCCCTATTCCTTCTAGAATCCTTACGTTAGGCAGAAGGCACTTCATGAAGTTCTTTTGGTTCAAACCAAAGGGAGTTACCCAAATTAAAGGTAAAAGTTTCCTTTAAATTATTTTTTTATTTTGTTTTATTTTACTTCTCCAACCCCTAAACTCTTTTCATACTTTATTTTATTTTAAAATAGTATCCTCAATATACAAGGATGTTGTTATGTGAATTATTAGAACTACAATTACACACACCACCATATAATGGGTAAATAACATACTGTTTCTGTGGATGGAAAACTAACGCCTCACCAAATGATGATTGCTCGATTATCTCTTACAGCCTCTCATGGTGGACATTAATATGGAGCTATATATGTATATGATGTATATGATGTTTATGTTTTCTTTATTCTTCTGTATTTTTAATTTATAGAATACCTTTATGGTTTCCATTATGAGTAAACGCGATAACTTCATTTGAGGAAGTGCGGACTACCACCCCCTCAAAGTGATATAACTCGTTTAAACCATACCTGAGACATACAAATGAGGGATTTTTTGAAATTATATTATACTGGATTTATAATATAACTATTTATCATTAATTTTTTATTCAATTAAAATACAAAATAGAAATGAAAGTAGCGTTCATGTGTACACAAAACATACCACCTCTATGAACGATGCATTTCATTTCTTATCTCTAAATGTTATATACTGTTATAAATACATATATATATTAGATATATATGATATATATGATATCAAAATCATTAATATAATTATGTAGATAATGTAATCTTGACCACAAGACAACTTGTAATTATAAGGCGTTCATTATTTACTCAAGTACCAAATATCCACAAAACGACCATTACTAACTTAAATGATTACATATTGATTATAACATGGTAATAAGTGATATAAAAGTAATAATAAACCTGAAAAGGGGTTATTAATAAAGTATAAATTAACATAAGTTTATTATTCAGGAAGAACATGGAACAAATAAGTCATGTCAGACATGAGGTATGAGATTTCATATTTAACTCTTAATTTTGTGAGATTTTCATTGTTTTCCACTTATTTATTGCATGTGGTGTATTGTGTACTTCCCTTTGATATATATTAAAATTATAATAATTATATTCATTGTATTGTGTGAATAATTTTGTTGTTATTAACTTTTGGTCATATGACTCGATTGATTACAACAAAGTAAGGGTTTTTCATCTCACTTTTTATTCCTGTAAGATTCATACTATATTGGCCACTATTCCCTTTTGTGTGGAGTATGTACTATCCAAAATTTTATTTATTGTGTAATATATTATAATGTTTTGGTATTTAAATCTTCATTTATTGATCCTTCTTTCATGTTGTGTATCTTTTGTATGCTACCCAATCTATTAGAGAACCTTTCACTCTCCTCTTTTTAAAAGACTTCATTTCTGTCATGTATTTTAATTTAAATATTCTTTTTTTGGGATATGTTTTATATATCCTTATTGGTGTAAATTTTATTTCCAAGTGATGAGATACCCTTTTTTTCTCATCAAATAATATTATGAATTTTAAAGTGGCGTTGTTAGGCTGTTGAATTTCTGCAAAGGAACTTCATAATCCAATGTCAATTATTTGGGTTAAACATATATCTATTGATTATGTCTTTCTATAAATATGTGTGAACGAACTATGACTATTTTACAATTAATATTCAATTATATTGGGTGAATTTATATTCGTTACACATAATTATGTAATATATTTATCTTTAATCTAAGGATACCATCTTTATAAAGGATTGTTCCAATACCTCCTAAAATAATTTCCTTAGGGGTGAAAACCCATATGGTTCTCTCAATAAATCAAATATGTATTTTTATTATAAAGTATGAGGACATTAATTTCAGGGGTGCTTGATATTTCTGTGTTTGTTTCATGGACCATGTTCTCAACTTTAGGTTCCTCTATTAGGAAGGTTTCATCTAATAAAGTAGTTGCATGATGCCACAAAATGCGATTAGTAGATTGTTGATGGGGTGTGATGATGATAACACTAGGATATTTCTCGTCCCCATATAGTAGATCACAACCAAGGAGGTGGTTGAAATCGGACCCATGGAGTCCATGGAGTGTTTTATAGCCTACTTCATGCTCTTGAATTAGTAGAACTAGGAGAGCTATATGTCATTTGAGTAACACTTTTCTACTTTTCAACTAGGTACATGCCTTATTTGATTCCATATCTACATAGTACATCATATCATCTACCCTAGTATATGATTTGGCAAATTTAGTGGAGGTAATTCTAGTCCCCTTGTTTTTGACTACATCAGTTAGAGGTTGAGCTTACTCGTATGACTTATGTAGAGATTGTGAGGTATTGATGATGGAGAACCACTAATATAGAGACTTCCTAGGTTTATGAATACAAACATATGACATCATCCTTTTCATGTAATGGCCTTATTCAATGTGAGATATTTTGTATTTCTTTATAATGTTGCTTGTGGTCTTTGATGCAACTAATTTTTCTACTATCTTATTTAGAAATAGAGATCCTAAGACGGGTCTGATGAAAGGACCGTCATCATATTTTTTGATTTCCAATATGATTCAAGGACCATTAGAGGTTTATTATTTGTTGTTTTACATGTATATAAACGATTGCCCTATTTTATTTCCTAAGGAGGTCGTGGAATTTCACCCTCAAAGAAAGATCAATTTTGGGATAGTGTTACAATGGGGAATTTATCTAATTTCAATGTATCTATTTTGTATGGATCCCTCTATGTTTTGAGATATGTTACTACTACACAATTATAATTTAAAATTATATTTTTTTTCCAGCAAAAGTGCATCACTTTTAAGAGCAACACTTTTTTTATGAAGAAGGTTGATTAATATTTATATATTTTTATCTATTATCATCACTTGAATCAAGAGATTATAAATAACCACTATCCTATCCATGAATTAATTAGTTATTTGATAAGGATAAAGGATCATACTAATTTTCAAAAGACCAATCTACATTCATGGTATCATCAATGGTGAGTAAAATATTAAGATTCCTTGAATACACATTCGTAATGTCATTATGGGCATTATGTGTGCATTGTTATACCATTTTGTGTGAGTAATGCTCCATCCGTATTCATGAGTGTAATGAACATAGTGTCTAGAGATTTTTTTTAAATTTTTTAATGGTTGTTTTCAATGACATCATCATTTTGTACTCTGCAAATGTGGATGAGAATGCATAACATCTATGTGCAATTTTTTGAGTTATTTGTTGTTAAAAACAATTTGGGATGTTTTTGAATTTCATGTTTTGGGATCATCAATTTCATTTAAAAGGGTATGACATCCCTGAGTGTAAGGTATTAATGGAATTTTTATAGATATATTTAGTTGTTTCTTATGAAACCTCCTAGACTATTTCATAGGTGGGGAGTTTCCAGGGGCTTGTTGGCCACTACAGGATGTTCATAGATGATATCCCCCAAGTTTTTACTCCTATGAATAACACACCAGAATGGATTATAAAATCCAATTATCTGACCAGTGTCATGTATAATTCAACACCTTGAAGAAAAAGTTTGTATACACTCTTTTTTTCCATCTTAAAGAAGAAGGTGTTCAGTTTGAGGTTTTCCATGATGTTTTGCATTTTGGTGTGGGATGTGTTCTGATTTTATAGTGACCTTTCATTTTGCATGGGACCAGAATGTTATGACTATAACATCCCATGTAAATAAAGAACATGAAAATTTTCATATTTAGTAATATTTGTGAACTAAATTATACTTTAAAGGGGACACTATGTTCGATGGCATACCCGATAAGCAAGAATGGGTTTCTTTGAAATCTTACATTGAACACTAATATTATAATATTATTATTTTAAATGGTAGTTAATGTAACACCCCAAGTATGTAATGAATAATAGATATTTTTATCTATGTCTATTAATGATTAAGATAGTGTTATAGAGGCTTAAAATGAAAATAAATACAATCTTATGCATGGAATACACTAATATTCTTAAAAGATTGTTTTTCTGCCTTTTGATGGAAAACCATTTTTGAATCTATATTTTGACAATTTTATAAACTATGTTTGTCAAAATAAACTTATTATTTATTATTGGGACATCAAAATTTACCTTGTGTGAATTTTTGGTATTTTTCTGACAATGTTCATTTTTTAATGAATAGTGAAAAATACTGCATTTTACATCAAAACTGCTTTTTAATATAATTTATTTATATGATTAGATTATGTTTTGAATTGGTTTTGAAGTGAAATTAGAATATATTTTTTCCATTTTATCCAATGGTGGTCATTGGAATAAATTTCACTTTGAAATTAGACTTAAACTGGTGTCAATCTTTTGATACTTATTGTTTTGTAAAAACACGCTATTTGCTCTGGCAGCGGGAATTAATTATTACATTAATTAATGTGACATATATGATTTGAATTTTGTAAAATAGACTTCATTTTTGAATTCGGAATATCTAATATAGCTTAGGGTGAATTTTTGGTAATTTTCTGAAAAACTTCAATTTTTGATGAATAGTGAAACCACAAAGTGGTAATCAAGCCAACTGATTTTTCAGTTAAATGAAAGTTTACCACTAATGTGTATTGAATTTTGAAAATCTGACATACATGGTTGTCATTAAGAAGTAAAATGTGGTTCAATGAGATTAAAATAATTTTTTGGTGAATAGTAACGTATTAAGTTTTTAATCGCGATTAGTGGTAATTAGGATAGTTTAAGGTATAAATAATGCTTTAATAATATTAAATGACCTAGACACATGTCCCAACCTTATTGGTTGTGTCATGGCCGACCAAGAAAAGCCATGGGACAACTTGGGGACCCCATGGAGACATTTTGGTTGGGAAATGACATAAATAACTTTTTATTTAATGTAAAAGTAAAAATGACACAAACATAATATGTTTCACAGAAACAATTTTTACATGGGGTTATAAAGATCAGATATTTGATTATAAATAGTAATTGGAAATCTAGAAAGATTTCCTACATCATAGTATTTTTTTTATAATTTTTAGACATTAAATAAATTAAATTATTTATGACATAATAATGATGCAGCGATGACATCATTATTAGACGATTTAAATAAAATGGAAAGACAATGTAACATCTATGAACTAAACATGGAAAAAACCAATTGGATGAGTGGATTTAGAACCCTTATCACATTATACAAGAATTATATCAATGTGGGACCTTTTGAAACCGAAACACATTTTCAAATAAAGTAATATTTCTTTACTTGCCAAAAGTGCCCCTCCTCTCCTCTTATAAAAGTCTCCCACCTCTACCTCATTTCACACACTACTCAAGCCTTTGGCTCGGCCAACCCCTGCCCATTTACTCTATCCACATCCCTATCCTCATCATATATGATTACCTTTGGGCAGAATCCTTTCAAAGGAATCCTTTAGGCTCAAATCAAAAGGAGTTACACTTTTTAAAGTAATTCATTCTCTCATGTTCATTTGTTTTATTTTGCTTCTCCAACCCCCTAAACTCTTTTTATTTAATTCTTTTGTAACAACACCATTATCTTCAATATACTAGGATTTTGTTATAAGATTTATTTGAGCTACACTCTCACACAACTACATCAAATGGTTAAAGAACATACGGTTTCCGTGGATGGCGAAATTCTGCCTCCCGAAACGATGATTGTTCAACACTCATTTAACACCTTCAAAGGTGGCCATTATGATGTCACTATTTTTATATATGATATATAATATGTTTATGTTTTCCTTAAGCTTATGTTTTTTTCATTTTGGGAATACCTTTTTGGTTTCCATTATGGGTAAACACGATATCTTCATTTTAGGAAGTGCGGACTACCGCCCCCTCAAAGTGATTTGATTCGTTAAATACCATATGTGGGACATATAAAGGATGGAACTATGATATTATATATTATATTATACTGGAATTATAATATACCTTTATATCATTATGATTCCGTTCTATAAAATACGAAATAGAAATGAAATTAGCGTTCATGCGTACGTACGGCTTACCGTCTCCATGAACGGTGCATTTCATTTCTTACCTCTAAATGATTATGTAATATTATAAATTCAAGTATGTACTGGATATATATGACATATATGATATCTACATCATGAATACCATTTTGGATATAATGAACCTTTGACCAAATTAACAACATGTAAGTGTAAGAAGTCTATTTTTGACTTAAGAACCAAATACCGACAAAATGAACATTATTAACTTAACTGATTACATGATGTTCATAAAATGGTATAAAAGGAATAATGAACTTGAAAAAGATTCATAATCAAGTAGAGATTAACTCAATTTTATTATTCAGGAGATTAAAGAACGGTCGGGACAAGTCGGATACGAGGTATGGGACTTCATCTCAATATCCTTTCATTGAGGCATATTTTATTTTATACACAACTTTCTTTTATACGGTGTATAAACCACTTTGACTTTTACGTTTATTCAAAAGGAATATTTTTTATACAAAGCGTTTACTAAACGACAAAAGGGAATGTTTTTGTCGTACGTATGCGGCGACAACGACTTCTCCGTCGTCATAACTGTTATTTGAGTTTCGGCTTCCTCTACAAGCCATACCTTTTTTTAAAAGAAAAATAAATACCAAGTTTTACTTTGGTATTGAAAATGGTTTTCATAATGTTTTTATATCAATGTGTTGTATTGATATCTCGTGATTGAAATGTTGAAATTTTATGTTTCCTTTATGCATGTTTTATGTGATATGATTATGTTATGGTTCTTGGGCATTATTATGAAGACAGGTGGTTCCGTGAAAAACTAAGGGCGGGTGAGCCCGTTATAGCTCTCCAATGCATTGGGTAACGCGAATGAGTGAAACATTAAGGTTTCTCCAAATAGATTTAGGGAATATATTGTGATGGGTATTCCAAACGTAACCAAGAGGGTTACTCCCTACGTAAGAATGTTATGAATGCCTCAAGTTACCTTTATGTCTTATGATTTCTATGATTTATTCATGATTTTATGAGGTATGTTAAAGTGACTATGTTTTATGGGTAAAGTATGATTTCATTCATATGTACATATGAACTCATGTTTCCTTTCCATGTTTTTTTATAACCCATACTGAGTTTTTATGCTCATCCCATGTTTTTGAAATGTTTTTCACAGGTCAAGGGAAAGGTACATGATAAGATGATAGAGTCAAGGATGTGTCAAGAAATAATCCATGTTTTATTTTAAATGTGTTTCCATTGATGGGAATGAAGAATACTATCTTTATGTAACCACTTTGTTTATATGTGGAATGTAATGCAAGTTTTATGATCTAATTCTCTAAAACTCTAAACCCGAAAAGATCCTCAATGTGTAATCTTGTAATAACTCAAGATTAAGTAAGGTTTAAGGCTGGGGCCTTATAGTTGGTATCAAAGGACGGTTTAGATAACTTTAGGAGTTAGAATTCTATTAAATGATTATCCAAAAATATTTTTTTTTCGAAATGATATAGCATTTAAAGATTACCATGTTGCTTCATCTAAGACATGTTTGTTCAGAAGGGTTTTCCGTAGAGGAAACAGGGAAGTAGTGCTAGGAAGGCATACAGAAGGAAATAACCTTCCGAATCAGCATCCAGAAATGGTCGGAATTGGAACTGAACAGTTTGTTGCAGTAATGGCGCAGTTGACTCAAGCGATAAATGGCGGTGGTATCCATGCACGAGATCAGCCAGAACAACTGCAGAGGAACATGTCAGTGGTGGAACATTTCATGAGGCAACATCCACCATCATTCAGAGGATCATCTGACCCTGTGCTAGCTGAAGGGTGGATTAAAGCACTGTAGAAGATTTTTTATGTCATGGGGTGTTCAGACAATCAAAAGGTTAGTCTTTCTATTTACCGTTTGGAGGGTGAAGCAAATCAGTGGTGGTCTATGGTTAAAAATATCAGGGACGCCGATGAGATTGATGCTCTTGACTGGGATGAATTCAAAGGTATGTTTCTTGAGAAGTATTTTCCTAAGGCTATTTGACTTAGGATGGAAAAGCAATTCTTGGAATTGAGGCAAGTGGAAGACTCAGTGGCTTCCTATGAAGAAAGGTTCACTCGATTGGCAAGGTATGCTCCAAATTTTATCCGGGACCTTGATAGTAAAATCAATCGTTTCTACTCAGGATTAAATCCAAAGTATCGAAGGGCATTAGCTTCTCGTGAGTTTAAAAGTTATGAAAAGCTTGTTCGATGTGCTGAGAAGGTGGAAATGGAGGTTGCCGATGACCAAGTTTTCTATAACAACCAGCAGAAGAAGAGACCGAGGTGGCAGGAGAAAGGTAAGAATTCTTTAAAAAAGACTGATGGTAAGAGAACTAAGTTTCCAGTTTGGGATAAATGTGGCAAAAGGCATGCTGGGGAATGTCTTTTGAATTCCGGGAAGTGCTACCGATGTGGTAAGATGGGACATAAGGCTCGTGATTGCACTGAAAATGATCAAGGTTAAGGTAAGAACAAATTTGATTTACAGTTAGTGAAATTTTTTAAGTGCAATGAGATGGGTCACTATGCAAATGAGTGTCCGACAAAGAGCTTGAGTGATGGGAAGCAGTTAGACTACAAGAAGAAAGGGGTGGTGAAATCCTTTGCAACTACTTCAGTAGATGTCGGGCCATAAAATGATGTTGTATCAGGTACTTTGTTTGTTTTTTCAGATTATTCCAGCGTGTTGTTTGATTCGGGGTCTACACATTCTTTCATCTCTGAAACCTTTTCTAGTAAAATGGGAATACCATCTCAATAAATGACTCCTGAACTTTTGGTAAAAACACCTGGGGGAAATGTTGAGGCAAAAATAATTTATAAGAATCTTCCTATCCTTATTTGTAGAAAGAACCTACTTGCAAACCTTATTGTTCTACCTCTAGTAGAGTTTGATGTTATCCTGGGTATGGATTGGCTCTCTATTTACCATGCTAAGATTGACTGTAGAGCTAAAGAAGATTCTTTTCAGAAAGACTTTCAGTTTGTTTACAAGAGTGAACCCTTACATTTGATAACATATCAAGAGGCCGAGAAACATGTAAAAGATGGAAATGAATGTTACCTTGCACACGTCGTTGAAAATAAAGGAACTATTCAGATTAATGATGTGCCAGTGGTAAATGAGTATCCTGATGTTTTTCCTGATGAGTTGCCTGGAATAACACAAGATCGGGAAGTTGAGTTTACTGTTGACTTAGTTCCTGATGCTAAACCAATTTCAAAACCCCCTTATCGAATGGCACAAATTGAACTTTTAGAGTTGAAGGATCAATTGCAAGATTTATTAGAGAAAAGTTTCATTAGACCTAGCACATCACCATGGGGTGCTCCTGTTTTATTTGTTAAAAAGAAAGATGGTTCTATGAGACTTTGCATTGATTATAGAGCCTTTAATAATATCACTGTTAAGAACAAATATCCTTTGCCACATATCGATGATTTGTTTGATCAGCTCCAGGGAGCTCAGTTTTTTTCAAAGATTGACCTGAGATCGGGGTACCATCAGCTGAAGGTAAAGGAGGTAGATATTTCGAAGACCGCATTCCGTACGAGATATGGCCATTATGAATTTGTAGTAATGCCTTTTGGGCTAACCAATGCACCTGCTGTATTCATGGACTTAATGAATAGAATTTTCCATGAGTTCTTGGATAAGTTTGTGGTGGTTTTCATTGATGATATTTTGGTGTTTTCTAAAAGTAAAGAGGAGCATGAAAAACATTTAAGGGTTATCTTGAAAACCTTAAAAGAAAAGAAACTATATGGGAAATTCAGCAAGTGTGAGTTTTGGTTGCAACAAATTTCTTTCCTTGGTCACATTTTTTCTAAATATGGAATAACTGTTGATCCTACAAAAACAAAAGTTGTGGAAGAATGGCCAAGACCCACAAATGTAACCGAGATTCGTAGCTTCCTTGGTTTGGCGGGCTATTACCGAAGGTTTGTTAGAAATTTTTCACGGTTATCTAGTCCAATGACTAAGAAAACTCGGAAGGGTGTTAAGTTTATCTGGACAAAAGAATGTGATGATTGTTTTCAGGAATTGAAAAGAAGATTGGTGAATGCTCCAGTTTTGGCACTACCTTCCAGGAATGGTGAGTTTGTTATATACAGTGATGCTTCATTGAAAGGACTTGGTTGGGTCCTAATGCAGAATGATCAGGTAATTGCTTATGCTTCACGACATTTGAAAACTCATGAGGTAAATTACCCTACACATGATTTGGAATTAGCTGCTGTTGTTTTTGCTTTAAAAATTTGGAGGCATCATTTTATGGAGTTAAGTGTGAAATATATACCGATCACAAAAGTTTAAAGTATATATTCACTCAGAAAGAGTTAAACATGAGATAAAGGAGATGGCTGGAATTATTCAAGGATTATGATTGTACAATTCATTACCATCCGGGAAAAACAAATAAAGTGGCTGATGCTTTGAGTCGAAAAAGTAATGCTTCATTAACAATGTTGCGTTTGGAACGTGATCCTTTGGTTAACGATTTGATGAACTTTGGCATAGAAGTTGTTGGTGCAGGAAGTCCTTCTGTTTTGTTTCAGGTATCAGTGAGATCTTCTCTATCAGATAGAATCAAGCAGGCATAGAAGCAAGATAGTGAGTTGCAGAAAAAGGTAGAGCTGGTTCAGAAAGGTAAGTTGCCTGAATTCAACATTGATAATGATTGTGTTTTGAGATTTTGGAAGAGATTGTGTGTGCCTTGTGATTCACAGTTGAAGAGAGAGCTGTTATGTGAAGCTCATAGTTCTCCGTTTTCAGTTCATCCGGGCAGTACTAAGATGTATAGAGATCTGCAGGAGTATTACTGTTGGGATGGAATGAAAAGAGATATTGCTGATTTTACTGTGAAGTGTTTGACATGTCAACATGTTAAAGCAGAGCGGCAGTTACCAAAAGGGATGCTTCAGCCTTTACCAGTGCCAGATTGGAAATGGGAGAATATATCCATGGACTTTGTTGTTGTATTACCGAAGACATCTCGAGGTAATAATGCAATCTGGGTTATTGTTGATCGCTTGACCAAATCTGCTCATTTCCTTGCTATACGAGATACTTTCTCTCTTGATCAACTTTCCCGTTTGTATCTTAAAGAGATAGTCAGGTTACATGGAGTTCCTCTCTACATTGTATCGGATCGTGATCCCAGGTTTACTTCTATCTTTTGGAAAGGACTTCATAAGTCTTTGGGTACTGAATAAAATTTTAGTACAACTTTTCATCCTCAATCAGATGGGCAGTCAGAACGAACAATTCAGACATTGGAGGATATGCTACGAGCTTGTTCTATGGATTATCAGGGAAGTTGGGACCAACGTCTTTCTTTGGTTGAGTTTTCATATAATAACAGTTTTCATTCCAGTATACATATGGCGCCATTTCAGGCATTATATGGGAAGCGGTGTCGAACTCCAGCTTTCTAGGATAAAGTGGGTGAAAGGAAGTTGATGGGACCAGAATTGGTAGAAGAGATGGCAGAAAAAGTTCAGCTGATTCAGAAACACATGAGAACAGCTCAGATCAGGCATAAGAGTTATGCGGATAACCGGAGAGAGGATCTATCTTTCGAGGTAGGTGATCATGTTTTTCTCAAGGTTTCCCCTTGGAAAAGTGTGATGAGATTTAGTAAGAAAGGAAAGTTGAGTCCAAGGTTCATTGGACCATACAAAATTCTAGAGAGAGTTGGATCAGTTGCAAACCGAGTGGCTTTACCTCCGAGTTTATCTCAGGTACACAATGTTTTTCACATTTCAATGTTGAGAAAGTATATGCTAGATCCATCTCATGTTTTGAGTCCAGAGGTAGTTTAGCTGGAAGAGAACCTATCTTATGAGGAACAACCAGTCCAGATTCTTGACCACAGGGACCAAGTGTTACGGAATAAGGTGATTAAGCAGGTAAAGGTTTTGTGGAAAAACAACATGATTGAAGAGGCAACATGGGAATCTGAAAATGCAATGAGGGATAAGTACCCCCATTTATTCGATAAGTAAATAAATTGCGGGGACGCAATTTTCTAAAGGGGGGAAGGATGTAACACCCCAAGTAAGTAATGAATAATAGATATTTTTATCTATGTCTATTAATGATTAAGATATTGTTATAGAGGCTTAAAATGAAAATAAATACAATCTTATGCATGGAATACACTAATATTCTTAAAAGATTGTTTTACATCCTTTTGATGGAAAACCATTTTTGAATTTATATTTTGACAATTTTATAAACTATGTTTGTCAAAATAAACTTATTATTTATGATTGGGACATCAAAAGTTACCTTTTGTGAATTTTTGGTATTTTTCTGACAATGTTCATTTTTTAATGAATAGTGAAAAATACTGCATTTTACATCAAAACTGCTTTTTAATCTAATTTATTTATATGATTAGATTATGTTTTGAATTGGTTTTTAAGTGCAATTAGAATATATTTTTACCATTGTATCCAATGGTGGTCATTGGAATCAATTTCACTTTGAAATTAGACTTAAACTGGTGTCAATCTTTTGATACTTATTATTTTGTAAAAACACGCTATTTGCTCTGGCAGCGGGAATTAATTATTAAATTATTTAATGTGACTTATATGATTTGAATTTTGTAAAATAGACTTCATTTTTGAATTCGGAATATCAAATATAGCTTAGGGTGAATTTTTGGTAATTTTCTGAAAAACTTCAATTTTTGATGAATAGTGAAACCACTAAGTGGTAATCAAGAAAAATGATTTTTCAGTTAAATGAAATTTTACCACTAATGTGTATTGAATTTTGAAAATCCGACATACATGGTTTTCATTAAGAAGTAAAATTTGGTTCAATGAGATTAAAATAATTTTTTGGTGAATAGTAACTTATTAAGTTTTTAATCGCGATTAGTGGTAATTAGGATAGTTTAAGGTATAATTAATGCTTTAATAATATGAAATGACCTAGACACATGTCCCAACCCTATTGGTTGTGTCATGGCCGACCAAGACAAGCCATGGGACAACTTGGGGACCCCATTGAGACATTTGGGTTGGGAAATGACATAAATAACTTTTTATTTAATGTAAAAGTAAAAATGACACAAACATAATATGTTTCACAAAAATAATTTTTACATGGGGATATAAAGATCAGATATTTGATTATAAATAGTCATTGGAAAGCTAAAAAGATTTCCTACATCATAGTATTTTTTTTATAATTTTTAGACATTAAATAAATTAAATTATTAATGACATAATAATGATGCATCGATTACATCATTATTTGACGATTTAAATAAAATGGAATAAAAATGTAAAATCTATGAACTACACATGGCAAAAACCAATTGTATGAGTGTATTTCGAACCCTTATCACCTTATCCACGAATTATATCAATGTGGGACCTTTTGAAACCGAAACACATTTTCAAATAAAGTAATATTTCTTTACTTGCCAAAAGTGCCCCTCCTCTCCTCTTATAAAAGGCCCCCACCTCTACCTCATTTCACACACTACTCAAGCCTTTGTCTCGGCCAACCCCTGCCCATTTACTCTCTCCACATCCCTCTCCTCATCCTATAGGATTCCCTTTGGGAAGAATCCTTTCAAAGGAAGCCTTTAGGCTCAAATCAAATGGAGTTACACTTTTTAAGGTAATTCATTCTCTCATGTTCATTTGTTTTATTTTGCTTCTCCAACCCCTTAACTCTTTTTATTTAATTCATTTTTAACAACAACAGTATCTTAAATATACTAGGATGTTTTTATAAGATTTATTTGAGCTACACTCTCACACAACAACATCAAATGGTTAAAGAACATACGGTTTCCGTGGATGGCGAAATTCTGCCTCCCGAAACGATGATTGTTCAACACTCATTTAACACCTTCAAAGGTGGCCATTATGATGTCACTATTTTTATATATGATATATAATATGTTTATGTTTTCCTTAAGCTTCTGTTTTTTTCATTTTGGGCATACCTTTATGGTTTCCATTATGGGTAAACACGATATCTTCATTTTAGGAAGTGCGGACTACCGCCCCCTCAAAGTGATTTGATTCGTTAAATACCATATGTGGGACATATAAAGGATGGAATTATGATATTATATATGATATTATACTGGAATTATAATATAACTTTATATCATTATGACTCCGTTCTATAAAATACGAAATAGAAATGAAAGTAGCGTTCATGCGTACGTACGGCTTACCGTCTCCATGAACGGTGCATTTCATTTCGTACATCTAAATGATTATGTAATATTATAAATGCAAGTATGTACTGGATATATATGACATATATGATATCTACATCATGAAAACCATTATGGATATAATGAACCTTTGACCAAATTAACAACATGTAAGTGTAAGAGGTCTATTTTTGACTTAAGAACCAAATACCGACAAAATGAACATTATTAACTTAACTGATTACATGATGTTCATAACATGGTATAAAAGGAATAATGAACTTGAAAAAGATTCATAATCAAGTAGAGATTAACTCAAGTTTATTATTCAGGAGAATAAATAACGGTCGGGTCAGGTCGGATACGAGGTATGGGACTTCGTCTCAATCTCCTTTCGTTGAGGCATATTTTATTTTATACACAACTTTCTTTTATATGGTGTATAAACCACTTTGACTTTTATGTTTATTCAAAAGGAATATTTTTTATACAAAGCGTTTACTAAACGACAAAAGGGAATGTTTTTGTCATACGTATGCGGCGACAACGACTTCTCCGCCGTCATAACCGTTATTTGAGTTTCGGCTTCCTCTACAAGCCATACCTTTTTTTAAAAGAAAAATAAATACCATGTTTTACCTTGGTATTGAAAATGGTTTTCATAATGTTTTTATATCAATGTGTTGTATTGATATCTCGTGATTGAAATGTTGAAATTTTATGTCTCCTTTATGCATGTTTTATGTGATATGATTATGTTATGGTTCTTGGGCATTATTATGAAGACGGGTGGTTCTGTGATAAACTAAGGGCGGGTGAGCCTGTTATAGCTCTCCAATGCATTGGGTAACGCGACAGAGTGAAACGTTAAGGTTTCTCCGAAGAGATTTAGGGAATATACTGTGATGGGTATTCCAAACATAACCAAGAGGGTTACTTCCTACGTAAGAATGTTATGATTGCCTCAAGTTACCTTTATGTTTTATGATTTCTATGATTTATTCATGATTTTATGAGGTATGTTAAAGTGCCTATGTTTTATGGGTAAAGTATGATTTCATTCTTATGTACATATGAACTCATGTTTCCTTTCCATGTTTTTTTTATAACCCATACTGAGTTTTTATGCTCATCCCACGTTTTTGAAATGTTTTTCACAAGACAAGGGAAAGGTACATGATAATATGATAGAGTCAAGGATGTGTCAAGAAATAATCCATGTTTTATTTTAAATGTGTTTCCATTGATGGGAATGAAGAATACTATCTTTATGTAACCACTTTGTTTATATGTGGAATGTAATGAAAGTTTTATGATCTAATTATCTAAAACTCCAAACCCGAAAAGATCCTCAATGTGTAATCTTGCAATAACTCAAGATTAAGTAAGGTTTAAGGCTAGGGACTTATAGTTAACACCTAGCCATTATAATGCTGTGAATGAATATAACTAACTACAAAATAATTATATATGTTTGTTAAATGTTTTTACATTTAGCGAATAAAAGTTATAGGCTTAAAATTGGAATGAATCCAATTATAAACAAAATTTACATTAAAAGATTTATTAATCGTCTTTTGATGGAGAACCCTTTTAAAGTCTAGTTATAGTAACTTTTAAATGTTCTATTTAACAAAATAAAATTATTTTTCAGATTCGGGACATCAAAATTTACTTTGGTTAATTTTATCTATTTTTCTGATAAAGATAATTTTTTAATGAATAGAGAAATATATTGTATTTTAATTCAAAGGAGCATTTTAATATAATATATTTATATGATTATATTACCTTTTTAATTGGTTTTAAAGTATAATTATATTATGTTTTTAACATTTAATACAATTTTCGTCATTAGAATTATTTTCACTTTGAAATTGGAAATAAACAAGTGTTGATCTTTTGACAGATATTGTTTCTTAAAAACATGCTATTTCTTTTGACAAATGGAATTAATTTTAAATTAATAAGACAAAATTATATGTTTTTAATTTGGTAAAATAGAAATCAATTTGGAATTCAGAATATCAAATATAGCTTATATTGAATTTTTGGAAGTTTTCTGAAAAAATTCAAATTTTGATGAATAGTGAAACCACTAAGTAATAGTAAAAACCTGACGTTTTCATTCAAATCAAATTTTATATCTTCTGTGGATTAAATTTAAAAAATATTACATACATGTTTTTTATTATTAACTAAAATTTTGTTCAATAAGATGAAATTTGTTTTTGGTGAATAGTAACTTTTTACTTTTATTTACCACAGCTAAAGGTATATAGGTAAATTTGAGGTAAAAAGAATGTCATAATATTAAAAAATTACTTTAACACTTGTCCTAACATTATTATTTGAGTCATTTATGACCATGGGCATCTTTGGGTCAATTTTGGGACCCCATGGAACCACATGGGAGTGATAATGACACTTTATTTTAATAACTCAAAGTAAAGGCAAACATGACATAAACAAATATCTTTTAGTAAATTAATTTTTTTCAATGGGTTATATAAGCTATAATTTTAACTATAAATATTTATTTAAAATATATAAAAATTTCCTACATCATGGTATTTTTTTTATAATTTTTAGACATCAAATAAATTAAATTATTTATGACACATTAATGACGTAGTATTTACCTCATTAATAAATGATTTAAATAAATAAGATTATAAATATTAATAAATTATAAAAAACCAGTCCAATTATTATAGTATAATTTTATTCCAACCACGATTCATCTTATATTCTTCTTTAATTAGTTGTGATCCTTTAGAAACTGAATAACTTTATATAATAAAATAATATTTTCACACTTTCATAAAGAGCCCCTCCCCCCTTTTTAAAAAGACCTCAATTATTTCCCATTCGTCACACCTCTCAAGCCCCTTAGCTCGTACAACCCCAGCCAAAATAAGTTCAAAATATCCCTCTATTACTCCTCAAATGTGTACCTTAGGCATAATACACTTCCATATGTTCTTTTGATTCAAACCAAAGGGAGTTACCCAAATTAAAGGTAACAGTTCCTCTTAAATTCTTTTGTTTTATTTTTTCTTATTTTACTTCTCCAACAACTAAACTAATTTTATTATTTTATTTTATAACAACACTAGTATCCTCAATTTACTAGGATGTTTTTATTATAATTATTAAAAATACACTTACACACACCTCTATCGAATGGGTGAAAAACATACTATTTCTGTGGATGGAAAACTAACCCCTCACGAAACGATGATTGTTCGATTATCTCCTATCGCCTCTCATGGTGGACATTAATACGAAATATATGTATATATGATGTATATGATGTTTATTTTTTCCTTATGCTTCTGTAATTTTAATTTATAGCATATCTTTATGGTTTCCATTATGAGTAAACACTATCACTTCATTTGAGGAAGTGTGAACTACCGCCCCCTCAAAGTGATATGACTCATTCATACCATACATGGGACATTAAAGGACGAAGTTATTGAAATTATTTTATAATGTAATTATAATATAACTATTTATCATTATGTTTTCATTCAATTAAAATACAATATAGAAATTAAAGTAGCGTTCATGCATACGTATGATTTACCGTCTCCATGAACGGTGCATTTCATTTCTTATCTCCTATTGTTATATAATGTTATAAATAAATATATATACTATATATATATGATATATAGGATATCTAAATCTTGAATATAATTATAGAGATAATGTAATATTGACCTCATGGACAAATTGAAATTATAAGGCGTTCATTTTTTACTCAAGTACCAAATATCAACAAAACGACCACTATTAACTTAAATTATTATGTATAGTTTATAACATTGTAATAAGTGATATAAAAGGAATAATAATGTTGAAAAGGGGTTATTAATCAAGTATAAATTAACATAAGTATATTATTCATGAATAACAATGAAAAAACAAGTCAAGTCGGACATGTGTTAAGGGATTTCTTATGTCACTCTTAATTTTGTGAGATTTCCATTGTTTTCCACTTATTTTTTTACATATGGTGTATTTTGTACATAAATTGAATATATATTGTCATGAATATATTTACATTCACGATATTCTATGATTAATTTTGTTGTTTTTATCTTTTTGTCATATGACTCGATTGATTACAACAAAGTATGTGTTTTTCATCTCACCTTTTTATTCCCGTGAGATTTATGTTCTATTGGAAACTATTTTATTTTGTGTGGCATATGTACTATCAATGATTGTATTCATTGTGTAATATACTATAATATTTGTGTATTTACATCTTCATTGAATGATCCTTCTTTCATGTGGTGTATCTTCTGTATGTTACCCAATCTGTAAGGGAACCTTTCACCCACCTCTTTTTAAAAGAGTTCTATTTTGTTATGTCTTTTAATATACATATTATTTTGTTTGGATATGTTCTTCTATATCATTATTTCTGATAATTTTATGTCCACGTGATGAGATACCCTTTTTCTCTCATAAATGCATTTTCTAAATTTTAACATGGCGCTGTTAGGCTGTCGAATTTCTATAAAGGAACTTCATAACCCAGTTTTAATTGTTAGTGTTAAACTTATACTTATTGATTGTGTCTTTCTATAAATATATGTGAACACACTCTAATTGTTTTACAATTAATATTCACATATATTGAGTGCATTTATATTCATCCCACATAATAATATAATTGATTTATCCTTAATCTAAGGATTCCATCTTTATAGTGGACTTCGTCTCAATCTCAATTAATTGAGGCATATTTTGTTTTAATAAAAGAATTTCTTTTATACACTATATAAACACCTTTTACATTTCATTTCTTTCAAAAGGAATCTTTTCTCTACGAAGCGTTTTACTAAATGGAAAAAATAACGTTTCTTTTTTTATGTAAGCGGTGACATTAAGCTTTCCTCTACGTCAAGTATTATTGGATATTTGTATTTCTTAACAAGCCGTAATGTTTTTAAAAAGAAAATAAAATAACATATACTCTTTTCGGTATGTTGATATTGATTATGGTTTTGATAATGGATTTTTTATGTCTTTATATTTCGATGATATATTGTGATTGAAACGTGGAAATGTCATCTTTCCTTTATGTTTGCTTTATGTGTAATGAATATGTTATGTTTCTTGATAATTATTTACATATACGGGTGGCACCATGATAAAAAAAGGGTAGGTGAGCCCGAGATAGCTCTCCGAAGCACTAGGTAATGTGATGGAGGTAAACGTGAATGTTTCTCCTAAGAGATTTATGTAATATACTATGATGGGTGTTCCAATGTAACTCCCTATGTAGCTGTGATAGCTACAATGTAAATATGGTATGAATTCCATAAGTACATTTATGATTTGTGATTACTATGTGTTATTCATAAATCTAATTTTTTCATGTGGTAAGTAAAAGATTTTATGTTTTGTATGTATTGATGGACTAATGATTTCTTTCTTATTTTGGAACCCTTACTGAGATTTTTAAGCTCAGCCCATGTTTTGAAATGTTTTTCACATGACTTAATGATGAATAGGGTCAAGGATGGGATCAACGAAAAGACTTTCTGTCTAAAACATGGAACTAGACATGACTCTTTTTATCAACAGTTTTAATTTTATGAAAAAATGGATACTGAGTAAAATTCTCTACATGTAATATTCATGTTGTTATGTAAATTTTATGACCTAAATCTCTAAAACTATAAACCTAAAAAGATCATCAATGTTAATTATTAATTTAATTAAAGAATATGTAAGGGTTACAGCCGGGTCCTTATAGTTGGTATCATAAAAAGGTTTGACAACTTTAGGGATTAGGAGTTTTTATTAGACACATGGTTAGTCCCTATGTCAGTTATTTGAGTTAAATCCTTGTTTTATAACTTTTTCAGATCAAGGAAAGTCCGTGAAAAATGGAAGGAGGAGGATCTCAAATGAAATTCCTTTCTCTCCCTAAAGAATTGTTTGCAATAAATATATCAAAGTCATGTTCAAATTATTTTGAATCATTTTCTAGCAAACTACTCACTTGAAAGCAGTTTTTTGAGATATCAAACACCTCCACTATACCACGTTATCATCATTGATCATGGATTGTATTTAGAAAAATACTATTTTCACAATATTATCAAATTTTCAAGAAATGTAAATATTATCAAGGAATCTTTAATTATTTCACCTTATTATAAAATTTTGAATCATATTATGATTTGGAAAAAGGTACTAAATAAGGAGAGCCTTGCGCAAGCTATTTATATATGCTTTTATTATATATTTTTTCATTACATACCTATGTTATTTTAAAAGGACCATTAATTGAACGTTTCAACTCAAATTCGGTCCGACTGTTTTATAGAAATCATGTTTTATCAGATGTTTTTAAATTATGTGTCATACATGATTATTTTTCAAAACTGTTTTTCTATGAACACCCATATTACCCATGTTGTACAAGGTGTAATTGGATGGAGTAAGCAAATGATTTTGAATGATATCAAAATCATTTTTGCAATGCATAGAACTTCTACCTATGTGAACAAGATGATGATGAGACCAAATGTATACCACAATCAAGGTATGATGTTATTCATTTTGGGGATTGTTTTATTTTATCATATGGCGGTGAAATAGAAAAAATGACAATATATAAGATGTAATGAATTAAGATGGTAAGATCATAATGAATTGGGATGAAAATGAGAGGTATAAGGAATCTATTGAGGTTAAATGACATTAGGGTTATTTTTGAGTTTTATAAAAAGACAACCTGAAGGATGGGTGAAAACCCGTCGCATCCAGAAAGGCTGTAAGAATCAAACCCACAACTGAAGGGAGATAAGGGAGTATCACCTACCACTAGCCTACTCGAATTCCCTAGTTAGTATGACTTATTATTTTTGTAGGATGGTTTTATATAAAAAGAATAAGTTGATTTTGGGAACTTATGTTTCACCAAATGGATATAAATAGTATAAGAAAATGATTTGGTGATTAAGTGATAATGGTTATTATGAAAGAAGTTCTCTCTTTTGAAGAAAAACTATATGAATAAGGAATATAGAATAAAATGGGATTTAAATTGTGGAATAATGGTTGAAATTTTAGTTTGGAAGAATCTATGATTTTATTATGAACATATGATGAATTAGTTTATTTATGAAAATGATTAACCTATCATGGAGAATATGTCATTAGGTTAATTACTTTTCAAATACGAGACTTTATGAGTAACTGATGTTATTTGGAGATAAATGTTATGATTTATCTTGTAAGACTATGATATGAAGTCTTTATGATATTTTGGTTTTAATCATAGTTTAGATTAATTTTGAAGAATTTTATGGAAAACTATTTATTGAATAGTGTTTTCTAAACTATGGGTTTTGTTTAAAAAAATTTCGAGATTAAGAGTAGTTTTTCTTTTTGTAAATGATTGTCCTTTTTTGGTAGTATTTGATCTCACAGAAATCATTTTGATTTTAGTTAATTTGTAATGACAATTGAAATATATAGTTCTTCTTTTGTGGATTATGTGATTCTCTATAATATGATTCTATTTCTTTTGATGTGACCAAGTATTTTTAAATTCTCATTGTTTGGAGAAAAGATTAGTTTTTGGTGGAAAATTAATAAGGGATGAAACTATACTTGAATGTAATTATTTTTACTTATGTTAATATTTTATTTAATAAATGAATTTCTAAAAATTATTAAAAGGAACATTAAGCAAAATTTTATTGTTTTACATTTCTTACAGGTCAATCAAAGACCGTTTAACACATCAAAAGATTGTGATTTTTTGGTGGTTAACTTTCTCCTAATCATGTTTTCTATCACTCTCGATCAGAACTTGATGGATTGTTTTCTCTTCCATATCCATGTTTTCTTACATGGAATCCTATTATGGGTTATCTCAGGTTACCTTTGTACTTCTCTATCATTATTTTAAACTAATAGTTTTATTGACTCTTTTTCCGATGTGGGATATTCAATGATGTTTCCTAGACGAGTTTTAAAATTTCAAGGACGTAATTCCCAAAAGTGGGGAAGGATGTAACATACCATGTAAATAAAGAACATGAAATTTTTCAAATTTATTAATATTTGTGAACTAAATTCCACTTTAAAGGGGACGCTATGTTAGATGGAATACCTGATACAGAACAATGGGTTTCTTTGAAATCTTGAGTTGCACACTAATGTTATAATATTATTATTTTTAATGGTAGTTATAAACTAGCCATTGTAATGGAGGGAATGAAAATAACTAACTAAAAAATTATTGTATATGTTATTTAAGTGTTTTTATATTTATCCAATAAAAGTTAGAGGCTTAAAATGTGAATGAATCTAATTTTAATCATAATTTATTTTAAAATTTTAATTTACTTTATTTTGATGGAGAACCATCTTTAACACTATTTATAGTCACTTTTATATGTTCTATATAACCAAATAAAATTCTTTTTTAGATTCAGGGCATCAGAATTTACTTTGGGTAATTTTTGGTATTTTTCTAATAATGTTCATTTTTTAAGGAATAGTGAAAAATACTGTATTTTAATTATAAAGTGCCTTTTAATCTAATATATTAATATAGTCATATAATCTTATTAATTTGTTTTAATGTGTAATTATATTATGTTTTTACCATTTAATCCAATTTTGGCCATTGTAATTATTTTCATTTTGAAATTGGACATAAACAAGTGTCGATCTTTTGACAGTTATTGTTTCTTAAAAACACTCTATTTGTTTTGACAACATGAATTAAATTTTAATTAATAAATCCAACTTCTATGTTGGGAAATTTGGTAAAATAGACATCATTTTTGAATTAGTAATATCAAATAATGCTTAGGCTGAATTTTTGGTAGTTTTCTGAAAAACATCAAATTTCATGAATAGTGAAACCACAAAGTAGTAGTTAAAAACGTACATTTTCATTCATATAAAATTTTACTACTTATGTGGATTAGAATTCAAAAATCTGAAATAAATGGTTGTTATTTTTAACTATAATGTGGTTCAATAAGATGAAAATAATTTTTGGTGAATAGTAACTTTTTTCTATTATTTACCACGATTAAAGGTAAATCGTGTAATTCAAGGTAAAAAGAATATCATAATAATACAAAATTATTTTAACACTTGTCCAAACCTTATTGGTTGAGTCATGTACGTCCATGGGATTATTTGGGTTGATTTTGGGACCCCATGGAACCACTTGGGGGTGATAATGACACTTTATTTTAATCATCTTAATGTAAAGGCAAAAATGATATAAAAAATATCTTTTAGTAAATTAATTTTTACATTGGGTTACATAAGTTATCATTTTAACTATAAATATTCATTAAAAATTTAAAAATATTTCCAACATCATGATATTTGGTTTATCATTTTTAGACATAAAATAATTTAAATTATTAATGACACAATAATGATGTAGTATTTACCTCATTAATAAATGATCTAAATAAATAAGATTATAATTAAGAAAATAATATCCAAAACCAATCCAATTCTTATTGGAAAATTTTATTTTGTCCAAGAGTCATCTTATCTTTGACTTTAATTAGTTTTGAACCTTTAGAAACCAAATATCATTATATAATAAAATAATATTTTCACACTTTCCTAAAGAGCCCCTCCTCCCCCTTATAAAAGGTCCTCACTTCTTTCACATTCCTCACACCTCTAAAGCCCCTTGTCTCGTCCAAACCCTTCCAAAAGTGTTCGCAATATCCCCCTATTCCTTCTAGAATCCTTACGTTAGGCAGAAGGCACTTCATGAAGTTCTTTTGGTTCAAACCAAAGGGAGTTACCCAAATTAAAGGTAATAGTTTCCTTTAAATTCTTTTTTTATTTTGTTTTATTTTACTTCTCCAACCCCTAAACTCTTTTCATACTTTATTTTATTTTAAAATAGTATCCTCAATATACAAGGATGTTGTTATGTGAATTATTAGAACTACAATTACACACACCACCATATAATGGGTAAATAACATATTGTTTCTGTGGATGGAAAACTAACGCCTCACCAAATGATGATTGCTCGATTATCTCTTACAGCCTCTCATGGTGGACATTAATATGGAGCTATATATGTATATGATGTATATTATGTTTATGTTTTCTTTATTCTTCTGTATTTTTAATTTATAGAATACCTTTATGGTTTCCATTATGAGTAAACGCGATAACTTCATTTGAGGAAGTGCGGACTACCACCCCCTCAAAGTGATATAACTCGTTTAAACCATACCTGAGACATACAAATGAGGGATTTTTTGAAATTATATTATACTGGATTTATAATATAACTATTTATCATTAATTTTTTATTCAATTAAAATACAAAATAGAAATGAAAGTAGCGTTCATGTGTACACAAAACATACCGCCTCTATGAACGGTGCATTTCATTTCTTATCTCTAAATGTTATATACTGTTATAAATACATATATATATTAGATATATATGATATATATGATATCAAAATCATTAATATAATTATGTAGATAATGTAATCTTGACCACAAGGACAACTTGTAATTATAAGGCGTTCATTTTTTACTCAAGTACCAAATATCCACAAAACGACCATTACTAACTTAAATGATTACATATTGATTATAACATGGTAATAAGTGATATAAAAGGAATAATAAACCTGAAAAGGGGTTATTAATAAAGTATAAATTAACATAAGTTTATTATTCAGGAAGAACATGGAACAAATAAGTCATGTCAGACATGAGGTATGAGATTTCATATTTAACTCTTAATTTTGTGAGATTTTCATTGTTTTCCACTTATTTATTGCATGTGGTGTACTGTGTACTTCCCTTTGATATATATTAAAATTATAATAATTATATTCATTGTATTGTGTGAATAATTTTGTTGTTATTAACTTTTGGTCATATGACTCGATTGATTACAACAAAGTAAGGGTTTTTCATCTCACTTTTTATTCCTGTAAGATTCATACTATATTGGCCACTATTCCCTTTTGTGTGGAGTATGTACTATCCAAAATTTTATTTATTGTGTAATATATTATAATGTTTTGGTATTTAAATCTTCATTTATTGATCCTTCTTTCATGTTGTGTATCTTTTGTATGCTACCCAATCTATTAGAGAACCTTTCACTCTCCTCTTTTTAAAAGACTTCATTTCTGTCATGTATTTTAATTTAAATATTCTATTGTTGGGATATGTTTTATATATCCTTATTGGTGTAAATTTTATTTCCAAGTGATGAGATACCCTTTTTTTCTCATCAAATAATTTTCTGAATTTTAAAGTGGCGATGTTAGGCTGTTGAATTTCTGCAAAGGAACTTCATAATCCAATGTCAATTATTTGGGTTAAACATATATCTAATGATTATGTCTTTCTATAAATATGTGTGAACGAACTATGACTATTTTAAAATTAATATTCAATTATATTGGGTGAATTTATATTCGTTACACATAATTATGTAATATATTTATCTTTCATCTAAGGATACCATCTTTATAAGGGACTTCATCTCAATCTGCTTTCATTGAGGCATATTTTGTTTTAATACATGAAATTCTTTTATATGCTGTATACACACCTTTTACTTTTCATTTCATTAAAAGGGAATCTATTCTATACAAAGCATTTTACTAAATGACAAAAAAATAATGTTACTTTTTTTACATAAGCGGTGACAATGACCCTTCCGCCATCATGAGTATTATTGGATCTTTGGGTTCCTTAACAAGCCGTAATGTTTTTAAAAGGAAAATAAATTAAAATATACTCTTTTAAAAATTTTGGTATTGAATATGGTTTTAATAGTGGAATTTGTTATATCAACATATTTAAATGATATATAATGATTGAAATGTGTAAATGTTATCTTTCCTTTATATTTGTTTTATGTGGTATGAATATGTTATGGTTCTTGGGAATTATTTACGAATACAGGTGGATCCATGATAACCCTATGGAAAGTGAGTCCGAGATAGCTCTCCAATGCATTGATTTACGTGATGTAGGTAAACATGAATGTCTCTCCTAAGAGATTTAGGAAATATACTGTGATGAGTATTCCAATGTAACTCTCTATATAGCTGTGATAGCTACACTTTAAATATGATATGAATTCCATAAGAAACATTATTATTTGTGTTTACTATGTGTTATTCAAAAATCATATTTTTTCATGAGCTAAGTAAACGAGTTTATGTTTTGTATTTATTGATGGAATAGCAATTTATTTCTTATTTTGTAACCATTTCTGAGATTTTTATGCTCATACCATGTTTTTAAATGTTTTTCACAGGACATAAAGATGAACATGGTCAAGGATGGGATCAAGGAAAAGTTTTTCTATCTAAAACATGGAACTATACATGACTCTTTTTTTCAAGAGTTTTAATTTTATGAAAAAATATATACTAAGAAGAATTTTATACATGTAATATTCAGGTTGTTATGTAAATGTTATGACCTAATTCTCTAAAACTCTAAACCTTACAATATTTTCAATATTAATTATCCATTTAATACAAGAATATTTAAGGTTTAAAGCCGATCATTATAGTTGGTATCAGAGGAAGGTTTATACAACATTAGGGATTATTAGTTTTAATTAGACACTTGGTTTATCCCTATGTCTGTTATTTCAGTTAAATACTTGTTTTATAACTTTTTCAGATTGTGGAATGTCAGTGACAAATGGAAGGAGGAGGATATCAAACAACATTCATTTCTCTTCCTGATGGCTTGCTTTCAATAATTATTTCAAATTAATCTTCGAATGATTGTGAAACATTATCTAGCATACAAGTAACTTAAAAGAAATTTTTTGAGATAAGAAACACCTCCACTATACCTCGTTATCATCGTGGATCATGGTTTGTATTTAAACAAATAATATTTTCACAATATTCTCATATTTTCATGAAAGGTAAATATTATCAAGTCATTTGAAAATATTTCACCTTATCACAAGATTTTGATGCATATTATGATTTTAAAAAAGTTACTGAAGAAGTAGACCCTTGAACAACCTATTTATATTTTCTTTTATAATATAGTATCTCAACACATACCTATATTATTTTAAAAGGACCATTAATTAAATGTTTCAATTGAAATTCGGTCTGACAGTTTTATAGAAATAATGTTTTATCAGATGTTTTCAAATTATATGTCATACATGATTATTTTTCGAAACTGTTTTTCTGTGAACAGCCATATGAATCATGTTGTACAAGGTGTATTTGGATGGAGGAAGAAAATGATTTTAAGGATCTCTAAATCAATATGGAAATGCATGGAAATTCTACCTACATGTACAAGATGATGATGAAACCAAATGGACACCATGATCAAGGTATGATGTTATTCATTTTGGGGATTGTTTTATTATATCATATGGTGGTGAAATAAGAAAATGACAATATATATAAGACTTAATGAATTAATATGTTGAGATCATAATGAATTGGGATGAAAATAAGAGGTATAAGGAAACTATTGAGGATAAAACGCATTAACATTATTTTTGAGTTTTATAAAAAGGATAAACCGTAAGGTGGGTGACATCCTATCGCATCCGACGAGGCCACAGGAATCGAACCCACAACCAAAGGGTGACAAGGGTGCATTACCTACCACTATCCTACTTGAATTACCTGGTTAGTATGAATTTTTATTTTAGTAAAATGATTTTATTGAAAAATAATAAGTTGATTTTTTTTAACATATTTTAAATCATATGGATATACATACTATAGGAAAATGATTGAGTGATTATGTGATAAATGTTGTTGAAAAAGAAGTTCTATATTTTGAGGAAAAACAATATTTCTAAGGAAGATATAATACTATGGGATTTAAAATGTTGAATAATGGTTTAAATTCTAGTTTGGAAGAATCTATAATTTTGTTATGGACATATGACGATTTGGTGTATTTATGAAAATGATTATCCTATCATGGAGAATATGTGATTAAGTTAATTACTTTTCAAATATGACACTTTATGAGTAACTGGTGTTCTTTGGAGATAAATGTTATGATTTATCTTAGAAGACTATATAGTTAAATCATTATGATATTTGGGTGTCAATCATAGTTTGGATTACTTTTGATGAATTTTATGCACAGTTGTTTATTGAATGTTCTTTATTGAACTATGGGTTTAGTTTGACAAATTTTGGAGAATAAGAGTAGTTTTTCTTTTTGTTAAACATTTTCCTTTTTGGGTAGTATCTAATATCATACTAATAATTTTGTTTTTAGTTAATTTCTAATGTCAAGGGAAATATATATTTATTCCTTTGTGGATTATTTTATTCTCTAGAATATGATTCTTGATCTTTTTATGTGACCTAGTCTTTTTTAATGCTCATTGTTTGGGGAAAAGATTAGATTTTGGTAGAAACTTATTAAAGGTTTAAACACTACTTGAAGGTATGTGTATTTCCTTTTGTTCTTACTCTATGTAGTAAATTAATTTATAAAAATTATGAAATGGAACGCAAAATAAAAAAATTGTTGGTTTACGTTTCTTAGACGTTAATCAAAGACCGTCTAACACTTTATAAGTTTGTGATTTTTTGGCGGTTAACTTTATACTAATCATGTTTTCTATCACTCTCTATCAGAACATGATGGATTGTTTTCTATTCCATATCATTTTTTTCCTACATGGAATATTAGTACGTGTTATCCCGAGTGACCATTGTACGCCTCAATCTTTATTTTAAATTAATAGTTTTATTAACTCTTTTTTGGATGTGGGACATTCAATGAAGTTTCCAAGCTCAGTTTTAAAATTTCGTGGATGCGATTACCAAAAGGGGGAAAGGATGTAACATCCCAAGTAAATAAATAACATGAAAATTTTCAAATTTATTAATATTAGTGAACTAAATTATACTTTAATGGGGATACTATGTTCGATGGAGTACCTGATAGACAACAATGGGTTTCTTTGAAATCATACATTTCACACTAATATTATAGTATTATTAATTTAAATTGTAGTTAACACCTAGCCATTATATTGTCAGGAATGAATAGAACTAAATAAAAAATTATTATATATGTTTTTTAAATGTTTTTACATTTATCCAATAAAATTTAGAGGCTTAAAATGCAAATGAATCTAATTTTAAACATAATTTACATTAAAAGATTGATTTACCGCCTTTTGATGGTGAACCCTCTTAAAATCTAGATATAATAACTTTTATATGTTCTATTTAACCAAATAAAATTCTTTTTTATATTTGGGACATCAAAATTTACTTTGGGTAATTTGTAGTAATTTACTGATAATGTTAAATTTTTAATGAATATTGAAAAATACTGTATTTTAATTCAAATGTTCCTTTTAATCTAATTTATTTATATGGTTAGATTATATTTCTTATTAGTTTTAAAGTGTAATTATATTATTTTTTTACCATTTAATCCAATGTTGGCCGTTGAAATTATTTAAATTTGAAATTAGACATAAACAAGTGTCGATCTTTTGACAGTTATTGTTTCTTAAAAACAAGCTATTTGTTTCGACAAAAAGAATTAATTTTAAATTAAGAAATATAACTCCTATGTTTTTAATTTGGTAAAATATACATCATTTTTGAATTCAAAATATCAAATATAGCTTAGGCTGAATTTTTGGTAGTTTTCTAAAAAACATCAAATTTCGATGAATAGTGAAACCACTGTGTAGTAGTTAAAAACTGATATTTTCATTCATATATAATTTTACTACTTCTGTGGATTAAAATTCAAAAATATTAAAAACATGGTTGTTATTATTAAATAGAATTTGGTTCAATAAAATGAAAATATTATTTGGTGAATAGTAATTTTTTACTTTTATTTACCATGGTTAAAGGTATATAGGGTAATTCAAGGTAAAAATAATATCAGAATAATACAAAATTACATTAACACTTGTCCAAAACTTACTGTTTGAGTCATTTACAACCATGGTCATCTTTGGGTCGATTTTGGGACCCCATGGAACCATTGGAGACTGATAATGGCACTTTATTTTAATTAAGTTAAAGTAAAGGCAAAAATGACAAAAACAAATATCTTTTAGTAAATTAATTTTTACGTTAAGTTATGTAAGTTAACCTTTAAACTATAAATATTAATTTTAAATATAGAAATATTTATTACATCATGGTATTTTTTTATAATTTTAGACGTCAAATAATTAAATTATTTTTGACACAATAATGATGCATTATTTATCTCATTAATAAATGATTTAAATAAATAAGATTATAAATATTAAAAAAATATCTAAAACATGTCAAATTATTTTTGGATGATTTTATTTCGACCATGAGTCATCTTATATTCGACTTTAATTAGTATTGGACCTTTAGAGATTGAATATCATTATATAATAAAATAATATTTTCACACTTTCCTAAAGAGCACCTCATCCCCCTTATAAAAATCCCTCACTTTTTTCCCGTTACTAACACCTACTAAGACCCTTGGTTTTTCCAAACCCTGCCAAAATAATTTCTCAAGATCCCCCTATTTCTACTATAATCCCTAACTTAGGTAGAAGGCACTACAAGATGTTTTTTTGATTCAAACCAAAAGGAGTTACCCAAATTAAAGGTAATAGTTTCTCTTAAATTATTTTGTTTTATTTTGATTTATTTTGCTTCTACTACACCTAAAATATTTTAAATCATTTATTTTTTAACAACAATAGTATCCTAAATATACTAGGATGTTGTTATAAAAATTATTAGAACTACACTTTCACACACCTCCATCTAATGGGTGAAAAACATTCTGTTTCCATGGATGGAAATGTAACGCCTCACGAAATGATGATTGATAGATTATCTCTTACCGCCTCTCATGGTGAACATTAAGATGAAAATGTATTTAAATATGATATATATTATTTTTATTTTTTTACTTTATGCTTCTTTATTTTTAATTTATATCATACCTTTGTGGTTTCCATTATGAGTAAACACGATAATTTCTTTTGAGGAAGTGCAGACTACCACCCCCTCAAAGTGATCTGACTCGATCATACCATACGTCGGAAATATAAAGGATTGATTTATTTAAATTATATTATACTGGAATTATAATATAACTATGTATCATTAATTTTTAATTCAATTAAAATATGAAATATAAATGAATGTAGCGTTAATGCGTACGTACGTCATACCTTCTCCATGAACGGTGCATTTCATTTCTTATCTCCAAATGTTATATACTATTATAAATAAATATATATACTGGATAAATATGATATATATGATATCTAAATCATGAATTTCATTCTAGATATAATTTAATCTTGACCACACGGACAACTTGTAATTATAAGGTGTTCATTTTTTACTCAAGTACCAAATATCAACAAAACGACCATTATTAACATAAATGATTACATATTTATTATAACATGTAACTAAGTGATATAAAAGGAATAATAAACATGAAAAGGTATTATTAATCAAGAATAAATTGATATAAGTTTATTATTCAGAAATAATAAGGAACAAACAAGTCATGTCAGACACGAGGTAAAATATTTCTTATCTCACTCTTAATTTTGTGAGATTTACATTGTTTTCCACTTTTTTATTGCATGCGGTGTATTGTGTACTTCCATTTGATATATATTATCCTAATTATTTTTATATTCATTTTATTTTGTGATTAATTTTGTGGTTATTATCTTTTGGTCATATGACTTTATGGATTACAACGAAGTAAGGGTTTTTCATCTCACTTTTTATTCCTGTGAGATTCATGCTATATTGGCCAATATTTCCTTTTGTGTGGCATATATACTATCCATTATTTTATTCATTGTGTAATATACTATAATTGGTGTGTATTTACATCTTCATTTAATTATCCTTCTTTCATGTGGTGTATCTTTCGTATGTTAACCAATCTGTAAGGGAACCATTCACCCTTCTCTTTATAAAAAACTTATTTTATGTTATGTCTTTTAATTTACATATTATTTTGTTGGGATATGTTCTTATATATCCCTATTTCTGTAAATTTTATGTCCATGTGATGAGATACCCTTTTTCTCTCATAAACTCATTTTTTGAATTTTAGAGTGGCGCTGTTAGGCTGTTGAATTTCTCTAAAATGAACTTCTTAACCCAATTTCAATTCTTTGGGTTAAACGTATACTTGTTGATTATTACTTTCTATAAATATGTGTGAATGAACTCTGATTGTTTTAAAATTAATATTCACTTATATTAGGTGTGTATTTATATTCGTCACACATAATTATGTAATTAATTTATCCTTAATCTAATGATACCACCTTTATAAGGGACTTCGTCTCAACATCCTTTCATTGAGGAAGATTTTGTTTTAATACATGTCATTATTTTATATTCTGTATAAACACCTTTTAATTTTCATTTCATTGAAAGGGAATCTTTTCTCTACAAATCGTTTTAATAAATTACAAAAAAGAATGTTTCTTTTTTTATGTAAGCGGTGACAGTGACCTTTCCTCCACCGTGAGTATTATAGGATCTTTGACTTCCTAAAAAATACGTAATGTTTTTAAAAGGAAAATAAAATAAAATATACTCTTTTATGTATTTTGGTATTAAAGATTGTTTTGATAATGGATTTTTTATGTCAACATATTTCAATGATATATTGTGATTGAAATGTAGAAATTTCATCTTTCCTTTATGTTTGTTTTATGTGTTATGAATATTTTATAATTCGTGGGAATTATTTACGTATACAGGTGGTTCCATGATAACCCTAGAGAGGGTGAGCCGAGATATCTCTCCAATTCATTGGTTAAAATGATGGAGGTAAACATGAATGTTTCTCCAAAGATATTTAGGAAATATAATGTGATGGGTATTATAATGTAACTCTCTATGTAGCTGTGATAGCTATAATGTAAATATGATATGAATGCTATAAGTACCATTATTATTTTTGATTACTATGTGTTATTCATAAACCTAATTTCTTCATGGGGTAAGTAAAAGAGTTTATGTTTTGTATGTATTGATGTACTAATGATTTCTTTCTTATTATGTGACCCTTACTGAGATTTTTATGCTCATCCCATGTTTTGAAATGTTTTTCACTGGACTTAAAGATGAATAGGGCCAAGGATGGGATCAAGGAAAATTCTTTCTATCTAAAACATGGAACTATACATGACACGTTTTTTTAAGAGTTTTTATTTTATGAAAATATGGAGACTGAGTATAATTGTCTAAATTTAATATTCATGTTTTTATGTAAATGTTATGACCTAATTCCATAAAACTCTAAACCTGAAAAGATCATCAATGTGAGTTATCCATTTATTTCAAGAATATGTCTGTTTTAAGGCCGGTTCCTAATAATGACCATAAGAGTATAAGTATTCCCCCATTATATATAATTAGAAGTATTAATGTTTTCTTGGAAATTGGGGCGACATTACCTTATCAGTTACCATTTCACGGTATTTACTAATAAAAAGAGATTGTGGTTTGTCTTATCATATTGTGACATGAACTTGAAAAAATGATGGTTGGTGTTATTATTATTAGATTATGTCATTTAGATTCCATGTTATATGTGAAAGTGTAATTTTTTAGGTGATGTGTTGATTTGGAAGTCGTATAGTAATTCTATGCAGGAATATGGAAACACTTGCAGAATGATGGAAGATATATCAATAATACATCTTGATTTGGGATAGGTAACATGGAAATATTAAAATTTTCATATGATAGTGAAACCATATTTTTATAGAATGTGGTGGAGTCTATGATAGGGTATCTATGTTTTAGTTTTGGAGATATTACGTGTTTTTAGAGATGACCATGATGGTTGGTCTGAGGATAATCGACACATGGTGTTGTTTCAGGGAATGCATTTCATCCCTATCGAAATGAATGTGGTGTTTCTATATGAGTTATATAACTCACCATTTAGAGTACATCATAGCATTAAAAATGTGTATCATGGTATTAGAGTTCAATTTTTGTGAACTGGGTTGAAATTCAGAGTTTTTGACTTTGTGTCTCAATTTTTGGTTTAGCAGAATATGAAGGTCAAGAGTCATGTTCACGGTGTATTTCTTCAGCCATTAGATGATCTCGATGGGAAGTTGGGGGGTGGGGTCATCACTTTGTATTTTGTTACATACTTACCTCAATATCAAGGAAGATACATTGATATATGGGTAATTTTGGACATTTTTATTAAATAATCCATCTCTATAGTGATCAAAGAGTTGATCTTAATAGAGTTTTTGCTGATTAATTACCAGGAGGTGGGGGTGAGAGTCCACAGAGTTTTGAGAATGATCATCTATGATCAATATCCCTATTTTACCTATCGGGTAAAGATCAGTCATCGATTTGATTATGGATCGCACTTGTACCTTAAAATTTCATTTCATCTACAAATGAATGGTCAGACATGGAAGACCATCTAGACTCTTGAAGGCATGTTCTGTTATTATGTCCTAGAGTTTGGAGTTTTATGGATGAGGTACCTACCCTTGGTCTAGTTTTTTTACAACACTATTTTTCACTCTACCATTAGAATGAAATTGTTTAAAGCATTGTTATGAAAAACATTCAATTGTTTATTATCCTAGAATAAGGCTGGAGACTCATTAATTCTCTTTTCAGAACAATTGAAAATCATAATAGAGATATTTTAGGGGATTTAGCAAAGGTTGAAGGAAGTTTAGGGTCAATATAAGTCCTATAATGATCATAGGATAATTACTTTGGATTTTTAAATTTTGAATCATGTGTTTATAAAGGATATATATCATCATTGGTAGTTAAGGTTTGGTGGTGGGAGTAAGATTTCCCAATGATTTTTGGGTCTTTTTAGTTAGTGGATCATTTGTGATATATTAATTAACAGATAGAAATTATTTCAAGATGACCTAGATACCCAATTTATTTCATGTTATGATGCTTAAAATTATCTTCATGCGGAATTTTATATCATTGATTTGGGTGAGAATATTTTTTATGATGATGTTACATTTGATGAGTGGGCCTATGGCGATTTAGGACGGCTAGGAGATGGTGGTGTGTATACATGAAGTTCTCATGGAATATATTTTGTGCGTACATAATGGTTTGGAGGTGGGAAATTAAGAACATGATTCCTAGATACATAGTCAATATGCTAAGAAAGTTTTGGTTTATCTCTTCTCTAATATAATTTCTATTTTTTGAGGAATACCTTTATCAGGTATATGTTTTGTTTTTCTTTCCATTGATTTCATGACGGTGACCTTATTCTTGATTGATATGTATCTCACCCAGGTAATTTTTTGGGAGTATTTTTTAGTTATTTCAAAAATTTTACTTGGTTTCTATATGTTTTGTGGTTTCCATCCTATGTTACAAAGATTATTTAGAGGTTTCTCAAAAGGTGGTTATTTGGAAGACCCATCTTCATTCCTTATATCAAGGTTTGGTATAGTATGATAGATATATAATGTATGATCCAAGATTCTTCAATCCATTTCCTTTATGAGTTTTGGGTGTTTAAGGGAGATTTTTTTATGAAACTTGGGAGTTGGGATTTGAAATTTCAACTACAAGGTAGACTATAGTGTGCATCCTTTGGGTTGTTTCATAATATAGGACCCTGTGGAATAGAAATTTAATGTACACTGTTTCACCTTAGGGTAACAATAGTGTGGTCTTCCAGTTGTGAAATAGGGTCTCATAAATTAAAAATTCATTGTTTTACCTTTTTTGTCGCCCCTAAAAAATAATGGTTTTGTTGTACCATAGTGTCCATTTTTAAAATAGGTTTTTTGTGATGTGTTGATCTTTGTTCAACCATTGTCCTCTTCTGGATGTATAGGTTCTTCACCATGGATATTATATATGATTTTCTGACACAATTTGTATAGGGGTTTTATTAATGGTCTCCTTAAATTTTACCATAGAATGGGATTCCTTAATCACCTTTTTTTCATGGTTTTCGAAGATTCACAAAGGAATTTAGTTTTCAAGTAGGACTAAAAATAATCCCAGCCCCACTGAACCTAATTTTTTTCCAGGTTTCTCTCTCAAATATTAGGCCCCGAAGAGAGGCTTGTGAAGGACTTTTAAGCCCCAAAACAAAACTTATAGTTACTTATCTATAGTGACATGTGCTTAGTTATTCCTATGTTTATTGTGGTTTCTCTATGAGTTGATCTTGTTTCATCCTATGCTATCTTTCAATTTCTCAAGATATCTTTCCATATTAGGACAGTTGATCTAAATCATTATAAAAGATTTTATTTTATTATTTTTTTCATAGTTGTGGTGTTATTTCATTGTGTTATTAGAGTTGTCTAGAGAAATGGTAATAAGATATTCATATTGTTTTTTAATCTCATTTTAAAAATATTTAATACTTTAGGTAAGGTATTTTTTCTTCCCCTTTTATTTATGTAAAATCATAAATTGAAAAAAAAATCGACTTCAGTTATTAGCGGAATTATCCGTAATAAAGAATAAAAAATATTCAATAACAGATTGTTTTATTGTAAGTGATATTGTGCTCTTCTACTGTGATAATGGTTAACTGTTTTTGAAAAAGTTGTTGAAGTAAAAAACTTTGTTCCATGAATTAATTAATAAAAACTAAAGTAAAATGGACTGTAAATAGAAGGTGTTATAAATTGTTTTGGAGGGGATCCACCCCATATGTCCACATAAATTAGAGATGAATAATAGTATGTGATTTGGAAGGTCTGCATTGGGTACATATCCATGATCTCCCTCTTTAACAAGGAATCCCCAACTTGGTTGGACTCCCTATATTCCAGAGACACCATCTGGTTTAGGTGGTTGTTTTCATGTGTACATTAAATACACTATGGTATGAATTTACATTATACATTTATGGCTCCATCCCTAAGATCATCAATTACTACATTTAAATTTGATTCAAACAAAATATTATTTAATTAATGGTGGAAAACATACTTGAAAACCTTGATCAGTGTCCATAGTTATGATTCATAAGAAATTTCATTGAAAATATAATTAGAGAAGAAGACTTTAAAAAATACAGGATTTGTGAGGAAGATGCCATAACACTTCTAGGTAAATGTAATGGAAGAAAAATCACCATAAATGTTTACCTTATTCCAAGGAATTACTAGGGGAATTTATTAGATATATTTTAGGGAATGTGATCTTATATCACTACCACCTAGTATCCATAATATAATGTAGTATTAGAAGTAATTTATATTGGAACCAATATCAACATAGGTGAAAGAAATGGAGTAACTCTATATGTCCATGATCCTAACATGAATATAGGGGTATTTATTGTTTAATATCACCTTGTTTCTGGATATCCAGGTTTATACAATAATAGATCTAGTGCCTAAAAGTTGTAGGTTGTACACCCATTCATTGTGTACATCAACTCTGATAGAGGGAATAAGGTCTCTAACCATGTTTCCTCGATAACTGATGATGCAAAATAGTTCCAATATGTACTTCCATATCTTGTATTTAAAGGTATTCTTAATAAATAAACGATAAATATTTTCCATAGTTCCCAAGACATGATGGAAAACTCATTCCACCTAAATCATAAACCTTTTTATTTGATCATGAGTGGTACAAATTCCTCTCTTAAATTTCTAAAGGTTTAGTGATTTTATGGTATGGATTAAAGTTCCCATGATTTTTTATATCAATATAGGGGTTCTATAGATTCCTTCAAATAATTATGTATGAAAGTCTCTGACATTGAAGTGTCTATTCTTATTTGGATTCTATATATGACTTTCCCTATCTAGAAAGGCATAGATTTTCAAATCAAGGGAGATATGTGGGGGGTAATTCCATCATGTTTGGGGTCATTTTAAATGAAGTCAATAGTAGGTATGTGTTACTAGTTGGGAAATATATCCATGATTTTTTCTAGAGGTTTTCTGAGCCAAGGATTAACCAAATGATTACGGTTTTCTATACGTTGGAAATACACACACAATGGTAAATGAGATCATTTAAAAATGCCTGAAGGTGGGAAATATGAATGAAGTAAGGTAGTATTACCAATAATAATATTTGTGATGAACCTTCTAGAAATAAATTGAAGATAAGGATAATTATTGTTTATAAAATTAAAGTTAAATTTTGTGATAAGGGAATCATTGAAAATATTTATATCCTTAATGACATGGCTTCCCATGCATGTTGGTTTGATTTATTATTTATTTGACATAGTGATGAGTTTACCTTGATGAATAGATCCAGTCCATATAGAATTCTTTATCATTAATTATTTGTTCATAAAGATACTTATATTCCATATATATAAAGAGTAGATGAAAGAAAATTTATAGGTGATCACCAAGTTCACTATGAAAACTATCCTTACATGGGATATGTTTTTAACATTGAACCATAACAAATCGATGATATTTAAAGGGAACATTTCCCCATGTAAATAGCATAAAACCATAACTATGTGAATTGGGACTCCAATGTATAAAAAGGGATGCCCCCTATTCACTCAGAGGTTCCTTTCAATCCTGTTTTTACTTTCCACTGAGACTCTATTTACAATGAAAATGAATGATTTATTCCATCTTGTGGATTTACCATACACTTATTCACACTATCCAAATATATAATTGATGATAGATATTTTGTTTTTGGATTTCTACCCCAGAAGGAGAATATAATCATTATAAATAGGGTGAGAGGGTGTGGATGTATCTTTACCATTCTTGATCCATTTGTAATGTCCAATATTAATAATTCCATTAATGTATCTACTCATGTAGTACTCAACCATGTAAAAACGAAACCCTAATAGAGGTAGTCATTTCATGAAACCTCTATATCATTGAGAAAATACTATATAAGATACATTATTTATAATAGAGATCATTTTAGTTTTAAGAGTTATCCAAATCATTTTAGTAAACATTGTAAAAATCCATACATTTCATGGACAACAATGACAAATCATCATTTCATAGTATCAAAATATTTAGATATATAAATATTTAAAGTGATGTTACCAACTATTTTAGCACTTTTCAATAGGTTGAAACTCTTTTAAGAACTAACTATAGAGAATTAGATTCTTCATTTTGGGAAAATCCACAGTGGTTGGGGTGTTGATGTCCCTAACACATCTTCCCAATTTCTCCCCCATGGCTTCGATGATTATTTTTGGTACATTATTCCCAATTGAAACTAGTTTTTTACATAATATCAATGAAATCATCCTTCTTGGGTATAAGGGAAATAATTTGGGAGTTCATTCTATAAGGATTAGATGCTTGGTTGAAGGATTCCTTTAAATTATTTGTCACCTCATCAGGAATAATTTCCTAATAAAACGTGGATAATTTGTTGACGAACTGATCAAGACTACCCATATTATCATTGTTGAGTGAGAATCATGATATATAATTCTCCACTTTTTATTGGGCCAATACGAGGCCCTATTTCTAGTACTATTCAATTCATGATTGAATTTTCGCAATCACATTGTGGGTGATGTCTATCCCACCATCATAATAAATGCTATGGATTTAATTAACTAATTTATTGGATTATTAATTTTTTAGAGGTGAAAAGACACACATTTATGCTAAGGGGATTAATTATTCCCATGTAATATTTTTATTTGTTCATTATATTAAAGAGTTTTAAATTTTTGTTACCATCCTTTAAAAATATATCATTTAGTTGAATTCTATTAAATATATCTGTAATGTCCATGAGTTCATTAAACTTATATAGGGATTAAAATTCCTTCCAAGGGTGAGTTTCTATCGACTAGTTTTTGTCGAGATAGTATAGAATATTAATTTTAAATCCCCTAATGTCATTATTATTCCTATGAATAGAACTATTACTTCTATTTTTACTAGATAGTTTGTTATCAATGTTACAATGTATAACAATTTTTATTATTATATTAGAGTACTAAATTGATGAAATTAATTAAATAACAAAATATAGGAAATTTTTATATTTATAAAGAACTTATGGAATGATATTTAATGAATCATTAGATTATTATAATCTTATATTAAACAAATTTATTTTTTAAACATCTGTAATTAAATTTTAACTTCAATAAGTAAAAGGAAATATATATGAACATAATGCCAATAATTATTTTTGTTGATAATAATAAAGATGAATGTTATTGGGAATGCGATACTTTAATGATTTTTTGAAACTATAATATATTCTAGATATCATTTTAAAATAATTAAATATCTTTTTATAGGCAATTCCTTAATATACTCATAGTTGTAAACATTGATAATTGATTTCTTAAATTCTATTGGAACGAAATTGTTGTTTAATAGAGGTAAATGTTTGGGGAAGAGTGATATTATTTTATTATAAATGTTGAATGCCTTATTTTTAGGGCTGAGTGATCCCATTTTCATGTAAGGGGTATATTCCTAATTTTTGGGCATAGATTCTATATGGACCAATATTATTGTTTTCTTCATTCTGTGTTATTCCATGATGTGATCCTAAAATGACTATTGGATGATGAGATATGGGGGTAAGATATGGGAAGAAGTGAATGCCTATAATGTAGATATTTATAGGGATATTAATGATGGTATCATGGTTGAAACTTAGAAAAATATATTAGGTTGATGTTTCTCTTACTGGTTGTCATTGTAAAAGTTACGATGCTTTATTTCTTATGACATTTTAAATGGATATATGGATGGATTTATTGTTTATATTTATTCATTTCCCTACCACTTGAGTTATATAGATGTATTTAGTTATAGATCTCATTGTGGAATCTTTCAATAGTCCTAGAATACCTGTAATAAGGAATTTATTAGAGAATAATTTATTCTATAACCCTTGGGTTTGGATCTTGTTAAAATGCTAAAAAGATTATAATCTTGAGAAACTGCAGACTTAGTTGGATTATTCATGGAAGGTATGCACTTGAATATGGTGGATCATAAAATGAAAACATAATAATGTTAATTGATGGATAATTAATTAATTAACATAATGAGAATGTTTAAAAGAAATATATTGATTAAGAAAAGTTCCATAGAATTTGTGTGCTTATCAGATATCTAGTTCTTAATGGTGAAATATGTCTTTTCATGAGATGTTAGCTATAGTTGAGGAAAATACTAGGTTAATAACCATAATTTAGTTGAGAGATATGTTATATCCTTGATGTTTTGTGACATCATATGATTCCTCTCCCATTTTGGTAGGGATAATATCACACATTGGACACTAAGAGGGCGTTTTACCCAAATTCTAGGATGGTGGGTTGGATGGATGACTGCCCCATCTAGAACAACACATTTCTATTAGTTGTATTATCTGCTGGTATTTATGGTATTTAGTTACTAAATATAAGTGTGTAGAGGGATTTAATATATTTTATGCTATTTCACTTTCAAATTTCTTTAGTTATAGAAACTTATGTATTATTACAAGTATGTTGTGTATGAGATTTAGAGGAATGGGGCACATGTTCATTATATTAGATGTGATGGCCTATGGTAGAATACTCAATGTATGATATGTTAAATATGATCTATTTTGGATCCCCAAAACTACATAGTTATTAGTTGTATATTTCGATGGATTTCTAATGTACGAGATGCCTGTTATGTACCTTAGCCTTAGTTTCTTTAGGATAACTATTTTTAGAGAGAGATGGATCAAGATAGGTGATGCTAATGTAGGGTAGAAAACCAGTGGGTAAGTAGAAGTAGTGTACACATAGTTTATTATAATAATAAATGATCGATTATATGTGTTACTTGGTGATAGATAGCGATTGTGAGGCTAATAACATAGTATAACAATTTAGGTGATGAGTTTATTTCACCATTTTCTCTAAGATTTAGTGTTCCTTATTAGTCTTTTGAATGATATGCTCTAGGTAGGATATTATTGAGTATACCAACTATAATCACTTAAAACACACACACACACACCGATATATATATATATATATATTCCTGTTTAGAAGAGGAAGGTTGGATATTAGACCTTATATTAATAGATCATGGATATTTAAGAGTTGATTGGGCTTTGTGGTCATGGATGAGTTTATGTTTTTGTATATATGTTTTATTCTTTAGTTGTTTTCATATGCATGACATTAAATTTTTGTATTTGGGATTTATTTTACAATATCTAAGAAATAGTTCATTGTATTACTTGAATTATCTCTCGATCATCATATTCTTTTAGATGGTAATGATTTGTAGGTATATTTTTATTGTAACTTTGTTGATTTTCACATACATGTGGAATATTAGAGGTGATTATTAGGCAATCAGTATCTCCCTTTTTGATTTGTGGTCCCAATGGCTTAACTTTTAGGGTAGAGAGTCTTGATCAGGGTTGAGTTGGCTATATTTTTGGAATCAAGAGAGGGGTAATTTCAATGTGCTCCATGGGATTTAAAA
Source organism: Viscum album (assembly GCA_963277665.1). NCBI lineage: Eukaryota > Viridiplantae > Streptophyta > Magnoliopsida > Santalales > Viscaceae > Viscum > Viscum album. The sequence goes on from OY728153.1 coordinate 33,357,315, forward strand.
TAGTGATTTTTTTAAAACATTACACTGAAATTTAAATCTCGCTACGATTTAATAAAATTCATTTCTATTATATGATTAATTAAGCTTATTCAACTATTGTTAATAATAAATATAAAATTGAAATATAATATTTAGTATTTCATAGTGATTTAGTGAAATAATCATGAAAAAATAGCTTATAGTAGTCATTTTTGTTATGATGAGATTATATATATAATACTTAAATCATAACACATTTAATATAAATTGAATTTTGAAATCATATAAAATAAATAATTATGAATAAATAAAAACAATTTTACATTATTATGTATCTCAAAATGGTTAAAAGACACATTATTATAGGAAAAAAATATAAGTTTCCATATAGAGAAATTAGTAAACCAGGGTAAAAAATAAATTTTTATCTCAATTTTAGAGAAAAAAATCAGTATTTACAAATAAAAAAACATTATGAATACATAAAAATGGTAAAATTATATTATATGGAATAGGAAAAAATATTATAATTGATGCTTTCCCAATGTGACACGACTAACAAAAATCTAGAATGGTGGGACAGATAACCAGAGATCTCACCCATGAATCTTACTATATGTGGCATAAGAGGTGATGTATATGGGGTGTGATGCGGTGGTAATTAGAAGAGTAGGTTTCGAAACACTGATTAATGGTTGTGTTCTTGAGCTATGATAGATAGAACTCAACATTGGAGAGTCTGGTGGTGGGTATTCTCATTATATGTTGGCCCTACTAATGTGTGGTTTCTCTTGATCAAACTCATGGACAAGAGTCATGAAAAAATAAAATAATTTTACATGGTTTGGTAAGAATACGTACATTTCCGAGGAATATAGAATCTTTAAAATAAAAAAGGGGTAGAGTAGAATTTTTTATCTATTCTATGAACATTGATGCACTATTCTTTTACAGTATGAAGTATATAAAATACTTAAATTTGGTTCATGTTATTCTCATCAGGGGGAATCAAATCATATTATTTTTATTCTAGTGAATACAACATTTTCTAGAATTTCATACAATAGTAACACACTAGGTGGGATGGTGGAATTTTTTATCATCCCTAAACAATCTCCATCATGGAGGTAATATCACATAACGATACTTGTAATGCCCTATGATTTTAAAAGAGGAACATAATATTCAATTGAATATTTGACACGAAACAATTATACTATAATATAATGTACCACCCAAATATGTTATGTTATATTTCTCTTTAAATAAATTAAATTTCTTAGATTTCTATTGAATCCCATAAGTCTAGGTTTTAACAAAATGTGATACTCTTCCAAAATAATTTTATTTAAAAATGGCCTTTATAAACTAGCTATTATGTTGGTGGGTATAAAGAAAAATAAATAAATTAATTTTTTACAGTTTTATAAAATATATTCAATTATTACATATATATTATAAATAAAGTTAGAATAATTTAAATTATAAATAAATATATTCTGAATTACATTTGTTTTCTAAATAACAGTTTAATTTTTTAAAAATTTTAATAAATAAAATTATATTAAAATTTAATTAATTGATTTCAGTTTAAATAAATTCATGTTTAATTTTGATATAAACACCTTTTAATATTTTGAAACTTTTTCTTTGGAAAAATTATTTATTGGAAACATCAATGGGTCTAATTATAAAATTAATTCTGCTACTTATTTGAATTTAATTTAGAAAAAATGATTCCATATTTATATTCATAATAATTTATATAGGTGAACATAATTTTAGACCTTAATGAATAGCGAATATATTAAATTTTCTTTAACATTGTTATTTTTAAATAGGTTTACCAGGGGTTAAACTAAATAGATGGTGGTTAAAATTACTATAAAACATAAATAAATCCTAATTTATAGTTATTTTCCCACCATCTTACATATATTGTTCTATAATATCCCCTTTTGGAGCCTTTTTCATGTGATAAATTTGGTTTCCCTTTTCCTTTCAAAAAATTTCATGTGTGTCCTCTCCTACACTTATAAATGGGCTCCCCTTCCCCTCTCATATTCACACTTCCAAATATCATTGGTCCATCCATTATCTACAAATATATCTTACTTGGTTACCTATAGACACCCTAGTTGTATTTTTTGATTTTAAATCTAATCTTGTAATTCTTTAGGTATAAACCAAAAGTGGTTGTTTAAAGAAGATGTAAAATTATTAACCATGCGTTTTCATTTTACATATTCCTCTAACTCAAATTCTTCTCCAACTCTAATAAAATAAAAAAAATAGTATATAATATATACTAATATGTTTTAATGCTAATTTAATTATGTATACCCATATCAACTTGCATCAAATGGTAAAAAACACATCAATCATGTGTACGGCAGACTACCACCTTGCAGAACAATATAATTCAGTTTCCATCTCAACATCTCATGGATTAATATAGTTATGTATTGACCATATCTATTTGACATTTATAAAATAAATACACTTATATAATTGTTTAATCTCACATAACTTCTCCCTTTATGATATTTTGGAAAGAAAAAACATCGCTCGTGTGTACGTGTGGACTACCACACCCACGTCGCGATGTAAAATATTTTACAATTAATTATAAATTGGATGCTAATAAGTGTATATTTAATGAATTTAGATGATATATGAGACATGATAATGGTTCTCTAAAGGTGAAATATTTTTTTAACTTTCTTATATTCTATATGTTGAACAAATAGAGAAAAACTTCATGCATATGTACCACCTAGCATCTCTATGAATGATATACCTCATTTTTCCATATTTAAATTTTACAGAAAATTATAAATAATTATATAAAAAATGTTAATGTTATTTATATAATGTTTAAATTTGTTTATAGAATTAAATTTTTAATAAAGGAAAATGATCAAAATTACAAAACCAAAACACGTTTGAAACACGAAGCAATTATCACCAAAAAATGATGATTTTAACAAATATGTGTTAATAAAATGGTCCTAAAAGACTGTAAGAATATAATATATGGTATGATATATATTATTATGGGGTATTGATCTATTTATAATAATAATATATTTTTATATAGGATGTATGGAAATATATGAATGAAATTGGACCTGTGGTAAGGGTTTCCCGTCTCAATTGTACTTTCGTGTTAGATATGCCACATAAACAACCTATTATTTTTTCTAGTTTATATAATACCCCAATATATTTTATATATTTAATCTCTTTATATTCATGGAATTTAAATTTTCATTTAATTTTTTTTACTTTCTTGGGGATTATGATTCAAAAGTAACAAATGTTGTAAGTGTTTCTTTCAAAATCTCATTAATATCTGAGAGTTTTTATGTTTAAGTCTCCCTTGGGGAAATAATTTGATAGTGAAATATAAAAAATAATAAATATTATTATAATATTTTTATTCATTAAATTTTCATGTAATATTACTATTTTTATCTATATGGTTCTCAAAATAATTAATAATTTTTTTAAGAAATCCAAACATTATTTCCCTCTTATGGGAAAATCAATTTTTCACCCAAAACGATGTTTTCAAAAAAAATTCGATGAAATGTTTTAAAACACCAAAAATGGTTTATTAAATATATTTTTACCCATTTTTTAATTTTTTAAAAAAATTACAGTGGAATACTCATGTCACTTTCCAATCATGGCACGATATTACTTTGCTGAAAATGTGAAATGATTCTTTTTTGACATGGATATGATTGAAATAATTTCATGGATACATGGAAACTAATTTTTTATGATTAATATATAATTTTAAAACATTATTTTCAATGAAAATTATTTTCAAAATAGATTAGTAACATTTAGTTGTAAAAATGTGAGTTTGAAAGTGGAAATATTATTCTATTCAAGAATGTTTTCATGATATTTTTATGGAATTTATATTCATAATCATCTAAAATTCTTATTATAATTATTATCTACTAAGGATATTCTATAATTATACCATTATTATTATTTATTTTTATTTCTAAAGACCTGTTTGATTGAGGATGACTAATTTTATTACTATTCATCACATTACTCTGGATGGTATATGATTATGTTTATTGATTGGGATAAGTATTAACATTTTGTATGTTACTTTTTCAATAATAATTTTAAGGTCAATTATGTTTCAGCCTTTTGGTATGATGAATTCACTAGACATTTTATGTGATTGTTGGAGAATTAAATTAAAAATCCAATCGAAATAGATTGTGTATTTAATATTTTAAAATATAATGTAAATTAAATGTATGTATCTTGTTTACCAATACTACTGAACTATTCAGTCGATTGGGATGCAATACTTTATATCAAGTGCTAATTTAATAAATTAATAATTGGGTCTGGGATACTAGGGCTAGGGTCTTTACATTGATTATCATATAGTTATTCATGATTCTATGCTGATGACCCTAGGCATCTCAACTATTAGAGATTTTGATCAAACATAATTGGTGTTGGAACTTATTCTCTAGAACCACCTTAACTAGAATGTATTGTTGGTTGTAATTTGAAATTATCTCCAACAATTGTGGAATAATTTAAATGAATAATATCTTATATGAAATTTAACTTATCATTTGGATCAAATATGACGAACCTGAGTATTTGAATGAAAAATAACTATTTGGATTTCGTATAAAAATATTCTATCAGAAAACCTCTAATTACGTGATTATTATATTTAACTAGATAGTTTTTAGGAATGAATATTTCACTTACATATAATTTATTTCCATATTATACATGACTAAAATTGTTAAAAAAAGTATAAATCTATGTCACAGGTCCTTATTCCATAGTTATAAAATATTCAATACTGAATCATATCTTGTATTGGTCTCCGGTATAATCAAAATCAACATATCTGAGAAGAATCCATTCAATATTTATATCTCTTATAAACCTCAAACAAATATCTAATGTTTTTTTGATATATAATAGAATCTATTTGACTGAAATATGAAGATCACTAGAAGGGATATGAACGAACCGACTTACCATGATCACTACATATAAGAAATAAAATATCATTTATACCAAATATTACATAAAGGATTATAACGAACATAAATATGGAGAATGATCCATATATTATATTTTTTTAACATTATTTGGAGATAATGTTATACATTGTTACATATTATGTTCTATATAGTTTTAAATTATCAACAATATCCAAATTTTGGATCAATTTCATCAAATATTTCATTTGGATCTATATAAAAATAACCTATGCTTTATGTCCTCTGATCTCTATCCCAAAAATTTATTTTTGTTATCATGAAGAATTATCTCAAAATATGAGTGAAGATATTTTTTTACCCATGGAAACTAAACCTCAATTATACATTCAATGAACATATCATAAAAATATAAAATATGGTAAATAAATGTGGCATGTTTATGATTATTAAATTAGAAAATGATCAAAATGAGAACAAGAATAATTTTAATTCGATATATAAGTGTAAAAACATTTATATTATCATCCCCGTGATTTCATTAATCCATATGATGTTTTTTTTCTATGTGTAATCCCCATTATCATGTATTAGTACATGAAACCCATTATGTTTTATTATATTATCTCTTCCTAAAATGATCAATGATGTAATGGTGTAATAAAATAAAGTTGAGCTAACTGTAAATCAAACTATGTAGAAAATTATTAAAAAATTCAGATACAAACATGCTTATCAACATGTTAAATTACATTATATTATCATATCTCTAACTTATGTTAATCTACCATTTTATCATGTTTATATTTTATCTTTATATTATTTTTGGATGTATGATCATTATTTTTGTGAATTATATTTTATATCAAACTTTGATTTTGTTTTTAGAGATGGAAGAATATCAAATGCCTGATTATAATGCATTAAAATAATTTATTCTTATATATATAACTATTTTTCATGAAAATATATTCAATAAAAAACATATTAATTATTTTCTATGAAATCATATTCTAATATTAGAAGATATAGAAATAAAATATCATTATATATGGATTGTATTTGTACATATTCCTTCATGATATTCCAATTCTGATAGTCTCGTGATGTTGATTATCATGCTATGATAAAACATATTCTTAAATTATCTTACCAAAACCATCAATGTATTGTACCTCTTATGGATCCCTATTAGTAAAAAATAAGGGTTTTTCCGCTTTAATCATAATTCTATAAGTTCTTACAATCATTAATTCAAATTAATTTTACTAGATCAAAAATGATTCCTCAAATGTGGCATTATGATTTCAAATAAATTGTTTTTGAACTCATAGTGAAAAATCCTTCACACCATCAGTAAAGTTAACAAATATAGATTTCATTAATCATGGATCCAAATGTGTTCATATGAAATAAATAAAATTATTACTACCAAAGATATAAATTCAATCATAATATAAAACATTATTACAAAAACAACCCTCTATTTGTAATTTTACCATCAACCATGAACGTGTGTAAAAAAATCACAATATAGTTTACATATGCCAATGTTATTTCCAAAAAAGACTTGTTCAAATCCGACTAACATACATGATATATCTTCAATATGTATATAGTTCATCAATTTTTCTATCGCACTTTTTCATGGAATTCAAGTAACTATATAGTTCCTCATAAACCCCTCAACATTGAAAATTGACATAAAATAACTTGAATTTTATTGTTCACTATTTTATGATATTAATTTATTTATCCTTTTACTATATTATTTTCAATCACCTTTATCCATTTATGTGCTGAATAATACACTTCATCTATAAAACTTCTTTAATACACGAAAAAATATCACGAGTAATTGTAATTAAGTATAACAAAAAAATGATTACTTTACCATAATTCATTCCTCGATGGTCCCTAGACTATGATATGGATGTATTAAAGTGTTCCCATTTTTAGATGGATTGAAATTTGGAATCATAATCATATATTCTTACCCACCACATATTTCTTGTATAATTCTAGTTTTCTTATCCCAATACCATTAAAAACTTATTTCCTCACTAATATATGCAATGATATATCTCTAGTATGTCTGAGTCATGTTTTAAAAAACTGATACATGCATGTAACACTCCCCTCTAAACCGACTTCTCCACCTCAAACAGTATTGAAATTAAATTTATACAAAATATCTCTATGTTTACCATTATTTACATTGAATTCACTATATATTAGAATCCTGATAAAAATTCAATTATTATCCTAAAACCAAGTATATAAAAGACTTATAAATATATGATTTTATTCTCCAATTATTGTATATATTTAAAATTTATATGACAATGATTTGAAAAATCATTCATATCACAATTAATTTCATTAATACCATATATATGTTTGAGATAATTATATCCCATCAACACAATACCTCTCTCAAAATTCACAAGTTTTGAAAACTAATATTTATTTTAAACCATAAGGAATTAAAAATATGAATCGAGTATCTATTGATTTGATTGTTTAAATTTCAAGGAAACAATAAAATATAAATCATCAAAATCCATATTTTTTTTGAAGAAAAATCACCTTAGCTTTCCACAAATTGGAAATATCCATCTTCTAATTCCCTTTATAAGGATAATATGTGAAATGTTGTTTTTATAGTTACCTATAATGAGACTCCCATTATGGATAAAATAATGATTTAATTCTTCAAAATCCTATGGGAATCCTAATAGATGATAATTTTTTACTTTCCATTAACTCATCTTATTTAGAATCACTATATTAATAATATTTCTTCCACTTGTACTTCTTTATAATCAATACAATTGACGGGTCAATAAATTTTACCTCATCCTTAACATATGTTAGTGTAATGTTTAAATGATCATAACTAACTAGTATAGAGTTCTAAAAAATATGGATTAATCTTTATCTATGATCATTACCTCAAAAATTTTGAAATATAATATAATTTTTTGGAAACAATCTATGTTATCAAACATGGATATTCATTTCTTTTATGTAAATTGAAATATCATTTTTTATATAAAGATAATTATTTAATTATTTTCCCATATAATTATATGTTGAAATATTATAAAAAATACATTTTAGTGGTCTTTGACATCACACTATATTTATTATCTTTTTCTAAAAAAATCTGTATCCTTCCATAAGAATTGTGATCATGAATCCCCTAATCACAATAAGGGATGTTAGTGAGATCTCAAACTATGGTGGTACCAAATCCCTATTTAATTATCACATAAAATATATTTATTACAGTATCTTATAGTTTTTCATCACACAAAATTTATCATCCTAAAATGTGGTGTTTAACACCATACTTCATAAAATTTGAATATGACTATTTAGAATTATCTAAATGGGTTTCCTCTTATTTCTAAAAATTTAAGGATTATCTATAAAATCAAAAATAGTTCAGAATTATCAATAATATACAACCCCTATGAATTTAAAATACAAAAAACAATCTAAAACTGAATTTTTTAAAACATTAAATAAACCACAAATTTTGGAAGTAGAATTTTTATAAAAAAATAATTTATTATTATTATTATTAATTGGGTAATTTAATAACTATTTTATTATTGTTATTTTATAAAAGAGGGACCGCCAAACTTCCTCCATTTTTCACCTTTTGATCAAATGATTATTTTCTTTTTTTTAACAGACACATGCACACACACACACACACTAATAGACTAGCCTCCCCTTATTTTTTAGTCTTTTTCAATCTATATTTTTATTTTTGATTCTAAAAACTCTCTCTACAATATATTTTATCATGGTTTTACTATGTAAATCTATTATCATTATATAAATATAAAAATAATATTTTTATCCCCTCTCACATTACGCTTGACTTCTCTATTTAATCTTCCACTATGGGGAGAATTTTTCAATTATCAATAACATAAAAAAATGTTTTTGAATTATAGAGTATGGGGAATTAATTCTATTGTTGATAAATCTCATAGGCTAGCTCAGTTTACCAAAATAATGGGAAGATGTCACAATTCTTTCTCTAGGTGACCAACTAGATTTATTACCCGTTTTTGGTATAGAATCTCCCAATCAAGCATACATATACAAGTAAAGAAGAAAAAACAAGAGATGTTTACATGTGTTTAATAGAATATATTTTTACACTGGGAAGGGAAAATGTTTACTATACAAATGGTTCACTATAGGGAGATTTCTCACATTAATAAACCATTCCTATAAACATATTTTATAGGATGAGAGATACATACGAATGAAAATAGGTTAATTTTTACAATGAATAAGATATATGTCTAAATTGTTTCTTTTAGGTGTCATTGAAATCACCTAAAATTTCATCTGTCATTCACGAACAAAATGTGTTGCTGGAAATTTTTTATCAATATTAGACACATACTTTTTATACCACCATAAATAACCAGTTTTTTAAGGAGTTGTTGGGGGTAGCTGTAGAGATAAATAATATGTGTGACTGAGTGATAATAGAGGGTTTGGTAAGGGAAGTGTTGAATGAGGGGTCAAGGAGGGAGAATATATTGGGCATGGTAGATGAGATGGAGAATTTATTTGTCAGTGAATTAGTGATGTGGGCCATCCTCTAATTCTCTAGACTTCCTGATTGAATATATTAAGTCGATGAGTGGGATTAGGTATTTTATTTGAGACATCTATCATTTTCTTAATTACCTTCTATTATTATTTTTACAAATAATTAATTAAGGTTAAACATGTCAATGGGATTTGGAATTGAATTTGGAAAAGGAAATATAAACCCATTTTAACAGATTATTATCCCAAAAATATTTAAAATTGAAATATTACTTTTAATGGAAATAAAATTTTTGTAGTCATTTGATTCTCAAACTCATGTATAGTTTATATAAATTTTATATTTTTCTAATATCTTGGTGGATTATTGACCATTCTATATCCCTGATGAGTCTAATATAAGTCTTCATTTTGAGTATCTCTGGGTACATCAAATGTTTATTTATTAATTTTAAAATATATTGTTAGTAAAACATGTATAATACTATAATTTGAAAAAAAATATTATATAATATTTTATAAAATTAAGGATAATAATTTAAATAAACAAATTCAGGTCTTTTATTTTGGTTTTTTGTGATAATAAGGTAAATGGAACACAATATAAATCATATTTGAGTATTATAGTATAATTACAAATTTATTATTTATCTCCAAAAAAAGTATTTATCAATGATAAAATTATAGATATTGATAAAATATAAATACCAAATGAAAATAACAATAAACATTACAATATTTTTAAATAATTAATAATAAATTTATATTGAATAATTTCATTATAGTTTATAATAATTAAATTGATATATATAAATTATAAAAATAATAAATAATAACTAATTTAAAAATAATATTACACAGGGGAGTTTTTTCGAAGGATTAAATAATTTTACATCAAGGAATCTTGTTCATATAATGAAAACTATTTTTTTAATATAATATAAAAATGATTATATCAAATTAAAAAATAAAAATTTATTAGTGGAAATTAAAAATATACCATTCCACACAAAATAAACCCTATAATAGGATGAGTAAGCAATATAGCGTTCAACCAATATAATATCTCTTTTAATAAAAGAAAAACAATGGAATGTAATAATCAGACATTCAATGTAAATATTCTCAAAAAAATTATCCTCAATGAATTGTAATTTTTTTTCCTTCGTATATCAATGAAGTCACTTGAATGAAATTAATAATGACAATATAATGGTTCCAATATTTAATTACTTATCATGAAAAATACATAAAAAATATTATCCTTATAAAGTGGAACTCTCCAAATATCATGTAAAACCATAACAAAAAAATAATATCACTATTATAATTTTTAAAAACAAATTTAGTAGAAACATATTCCTTAACAAATATGAATACATTAAAAAAAGTCATAACATAAGTATCCAGTGAATTTTTTATATTTTAAATAATAATCCAAAAATTATTCCCTCAAATAAAATTATTTCATATTTTTCCTTCCACAAAAATTAACAATGGATATTGAATCTATTATGAGACTGGAAAACATTATTATTATTATTCTGATAATTCATTATTTCCCTAATATTAGGGAAAATAGAAAATAATATAATATTTACCATCAAATAAACACTTATTCTAGTTAAAAAATAGAAATATGTGAGAAATACTCATTTAAAAGGGATTAATGAACCTAAAGAATCATCATCCAAATAAAATTAAGGATACTATAGTATAAGAACACATGAATATTTTATTCCTCCCTTACATGAAATATTTTTAAAATTCTAGAATCAATAATTTATTGATGATGAAGGACCCCAAATAATGGTATAGAATTTTAACTCATATTCCACTAAAAATATTTCACCCTCAGTTGATGTTTTTATTTTCAAATAAAATTACACTCTAATCCAAATAAACATATGAACATATTGTTGACTAATTTTATAAAAAATCGTATACCATGATATGGAGGAAGTATATATACAATGGTATATACCTTTCCACGGTTCACTACACTATCTTCGAGTACATGTTGAGATAATATATGAAATCATTTTTCTAACTATTCTAATGAATTATTATAATGTTTATCATGGAAATAGATACATCACACGATGATGATTCAATGGAAGGAATTTTAATATGATTTTAAACATATAATCCATTTAATAATTTGAATTTTATATGTTTTATAAAATTGATTAGTAGTTTCAAAATGTCAAGAACATTCAAATTTTAATAGGATATGTGATTTTAAAATAATAAATAAGAAATTAATATTTTATGAACATCATTCACTATACACAAGGGATCAACCTCCTTTGTTCAAAACACACTCCAATTATGCTATCCCTATTTCTATTTGAGGGCGAGGTGCTGAAATATTGTTTTTGATAAATGAACCTTAAATTGTTTTCATTAATTATTAATGACAATTGATACTATCATTGGTATGAACTGATTGGTCAGTAATATGGGAACATGATAAATTTTATTATTAGTAAATATTATGTAAGTGGGTAGTTAGGTATAACTAATTAAGGATTTTTAATTTCATCTTATTTATTATTCTCAAAGTATATTTTGGAATAATTTTGGGGTTTTCTTCATCTCTATATATGGGATAACGGTTTTTATGAAACCCATCATATATTTCATCAACAAATGATAAATATAACATATGTGGTAATTTCCATTTATTGTAATGTTCAAGAATGATAATTAATATATGAAATTGAACCTAAATGAATTTATAAAATAAACAACCTATATCTAATATTAAAAAACAAGTGTTTTTAAAAACTACATACACAAAAATTTATCATTTTTAGTTTACTAACTCACATATCATTCAAATAAATAAGCCATTGAGATAAAATAGTAAACTGTTATTTATTCAAGATCTTTGTATCTCCCCAAACATGAACATTATATATTTTTTGGAATATGACAACCATAATGACCCAAACAAACATGAATAAAACCCCCTTTATATTATTTAATTAAATGTATTAAGGATTTAGAAAAAAAATCACTCTTTTTTAAAATGGTTTTAAATGATCATTATGTGTCATTACCATAGTTAATATAGCCATTGAATAGTGATCATAGGACTAGTACACATATATGGTTTTAAAAAATCCTTTCATCACAGACAAAAGAGGTGATGACCTCAACCAATAGACTTAGGGTGTAAGAAGCACATTTTTTAGAGCTCGAGAAGCAGGTAGAAACATAGAGATTTCCTCTAGACTAATCTAATGCCAGGAATCAACACATTTATCTTGAATGGAATTTCATATAGGGGAAGTTCATGTTTATTGAGATTACCACCCGAAAGATGTTATCTGAGCCACCCCAAGAATCTATCACCATCACACTCCTTACCCTTAGGTCTTATGTGGGTGTTATAATTTGTTATGGAACAAGGTATTAGATACTTATTGTGTAATCCATTTTATAAGTAAAATTCTTATTCCATCAATTCATTTATGAGAATAGTTTTTCTAAAAAATATAATGAATTAGATAAATTGATTTTCCAATTAATAGGTTTCATTTTAGAAATATATAAATTATTATATTAAACTATTTTTTTATAATTTTATTATAATAGTGTTATAAGAACAATACTGTTAATTATAAGTGATGATAATATTTATTCCTTATTGTTTTTACCATATAAATGATTAAGTATTCAGCTTGATAAGAATTATATTTTCATACAGTAAAACTAAAATTGTATTTTTAATTAAAGAATTTATTTTGATGAATTAATGAGTTTTTGGATTAAATTATAATTTAATAAAATATTATTATTATATAATTTTTTTTATTATAAATGATCCCATAATTTTTATGAAGGCAAATGTAACTTTTATTAAGGTTTGGAAAAAGTTGTTTTCAAAACCCATCAATGTTCAATAAATTATAGTTTTTATTTTAAAAGGTAAAATTGAAATATTTAGAAAACTATTTAGATAAAAGAAATATTATTTTTGTAATTAGGATGTCAAAATTATCCAACAGTGACTTTTTCATATTTTTTGGAGATAGTGGATTTTTTGGTTAAAAATCAAATACCAAATAAATATATAATGTGTTTTATGATATCCTAATGACCCAATAGTGATGTAATAAAATACTATAAAAGGAATATGAGTCCAATATATGTTATATATTTTAAATATTGTGATTTCATTAATGTTTGATTAATTCTATAATGACTTAGTGGACCCTCGAAGACTTATAATCTTTTTGTAGCATTTTATAATGATTTCATTGTGAGTGTGACTCACCTCCATGTAATCAAGCCTAATATTTTAATATTTTAGGACCATGACCATATAAAATATTTCATTCCACCCCCCTTTGGAAGAAACGATGGAAAAAATTGGGTGGTTTGTGGATCCAAATATTTTAATGTGTTGTGTCCAAAACCTAAATAATAAAGAATTCCCTCTCATTTCATATACACACCCAATAAATCTTTCATTTAATCTCACTCAGACCATTTTGAGCTCTAAAAACCTCTTCCTCATACTCTATATATCCCTTCATATGGTCCACAAGCTTCCAAAAAGCCTCTCCCAATCCTTTGCGATCACACACCCAATTAAGGAATCTGTTCTTTCCTCTCCGCCTCTAAAATTAAAGCATCTTATTTCAAAGTAGGTCATGTAATTTCAAATGGATATAATGTCATTATTTAATAAAAATTCCATTACTATCATATTTATGTTATTTAAATTATATATTATTTATCCTCCTTCATTTTTACCCATACCTAATATGTTAGTATGGAGAAATTCGATACGGGATTTTACTCTTCTAATTTCCATTTAAGCTACTCTTTTACATTATGCTTCTTAATCTCCATATTTATATGTTGTTTTATGATGTGACATGACCCCCATAATTCCCATTTGATTTATATATGATTAGGTATTCAATTAACTCTCATCATGACCCCAATGATCCTTTAATGACACCCATTACTATTTTGAAGTTCTATAAGGGATCTTCCAACCTCCTCTTTTATCAACCATTATTTCTATGTTATGTATTTTAATATTATTTATCACTATGTTGGGATATGTTATTAAATATATTACTTAATACCCATTTTATGAATAAATTATTATATCCTCCTTCACTCTCATTTATCCCTCTTATGAACTCTTATGTACACATGTTACCATACTGAATTTCTATAAGGGATTCCTTCTTTTATCATTTCTATCAGAGTTTCTTTATGTTGTAATACACTTTTAATTTCAATTAAAATGTTGGGGTATAATTTAGTGTCTCCCCCATAATTCCATTACTTATTTTTAATGTTGACATACAAATTTATCTCTCATTAATGACTTTTACGTATGCTTATAACCATGCCAAAATTCCATATAGGATTTCTCTCTTATTATTTCCATTCATATATTTGTCCTACAATTTTTATCCAAATTCAACTTCATATCTCGGAATATTATTTTCCATAATACCCTTAATGACTATTTCTTGTATAAATGATGATATATTTTTTTCTCTTCCCTCAACCTATTTTTTTACGAATTTTTATTTGACGTCGTTTTGCTGTCAAAATTTAATTACGATTTTCCATACCAAAATCAACATGTTGTGAATACCATACCCTTTTTACTATCATGTTATTCACTTTCAATCCCATGTACGTATTGATTCAGGACATACATGTATATATTCCATATTATTTTTTCGTGGAATAAATTATGATATTTAAAGAGTCCATGTGGTATGATCTATATGGCACACATATACCTGAAAAAAAAATGATTATGAAGGGTGTGCCCCGAAAGCACTCCAATGCATTTTGTAATGTTTAGTATCCAAATAAGATGTGTGAAATGAGGGTTTACTCTTGTTAATTCATGTTCAATGAGGGTTTAATCAAACTGATTCATTAGCAAGGAGGGTTTACTCATGCTAATTCAGGGAAAACGATGGTTTACTCTTTCTAATTCATGTGAAATCAGGTTTTACTAGTGCTATTTAAATAGTAATTAAGGTTTACTAATGCTAATAAATGTTCAATGAGCATTTCACGTACTAATATCATGTTGTATGTTGCTTTTACATTTTTAACATATGATATTCATGCTATATCATTCCTTTATGTTCATGTTTCTCTTTCTCTCCATTAATATGCCTATTGCCTAACATGTATTGTATTCTTCATGTTATTCCATGTTAAATCCATTAACAGGCTCTATATCCCACCCTTTTCTTATGTATGTCCTCTAGTTATCCGATGCAATGATAAGTACGATGGAATGAAAAAGAAGTTTTTAATAAAGATGTTGTATTTCATGTCTTAGGTTTTCTTGCAATGCTTCTGATTTCTAAAGAAACTAGACCTCTCGATCATCAAAGTTGTCTTAAGTGCAATTTTATATAGTGAATCAGGTTTAAATATTTAATAAAGATAAAGGTTGTTATAGTTGGTATCAAAGGATAGGATTAGTTATTTTTGGTATTAGGGTTATAAAACTCATAGAGATATGTCTTAATATAATAAAATAATCCCTAAATTTATGTGAGTTTAGAGATGGTGGTTTATCACGAAAATGAATCCTTTTATGGATATAAACAAGTAGAGGTGGCTCTGACACTGACGTATCTATGGGTAAAACCATAAAACACCACTTTGATCTAGACTTGAACGAGAACTGGTGCACAACAACAGGTCTTTCTGTACTCTTGGTTCGTCACTCTCAGGGGATATGCTTTGGTAAGTTCATAAGATTAGTATGAACCATTATAAAAGGAATAAAAAATTCCCCTAAGATTATATGTTGGTAAGAGGATCATGAATAACATTGATTGAAACCTATAAATTCATAATTTATGAAAATCAATATTATTTATAAGTTATCTATGTAGTCATTGGATTCTCGTTTATTTGTTTAAGAAGAATATCCATCATTTTCCTTTTATTCAAGCCAGTGGTCAGTAATATGAGGAATATGGATAACAACCAATGAAAAGGGAACACTGAGGAATGTCCAAGTGAGATTCATAATCAAATGGAAGATCAAGTAGCACATATCGTGATTCTGTCAAACCAGCTACAGAAATAACTATTAACAATTTGAACTTTGTTCAATGACAATTAAAATCAATGAAGAGGAATATAAAATCTCATTTAAGTATATCTGATAATGTTAATAATTTGAAGAAGACACAATTTCCTTCATGCAATTTGTGTGGAAAGAGGCACTATGAGAAATGTCAAAAAGGGACTAAGAGATGTTTTAGGTGTGGAAAATAAGGGAGCAACGTATCCAATTTCCATAAAATAATGGATAACATGATGAATGAAAACAAAGTTCCATATAATGAAACTTATATAGTTATATGATATAAATTTGGACAACTTAGGAATTATATAAGATAATGATCTATTTCAAGGGCTAATAAGCATGATGATCAACAACAATCTCCATGATCAAGGGAGCACAGGGAGTCCTATGCTAATATGGATAACGAGGAATTAATTACATGTAACCACTACTTCAAAGAATCGTATATCGTAATGTATTTCAATTCATGTCCTATTAGTATATCTTTTTTGTTTTCTACAAACATTGTGTCCCCAATAGAAATGATATTAAATCATTAGGAGAAACGTTTTATAAGTGTTGTATCAGATGTCGATATTTGTGGGAATATTTTTCATGAAAAATTTATAAGTATCCCTCTGATGGAATTTGATTCAACAAATACAAAGTTATTGTCTATGCCTTAAGGCAATTGACAATTCCTGAGAAATATTATCCCACACAAGATCTGGATTGGGTGGTTGTTAATATTGCGTTGAAAATTTGGAGACATTGCCTCTTTGGGGAGAAGTGTGAAATATACAATGATCACCAAATCCCAAATTATATATTGACACTAAAAAAGTTTAATATTCACCACCGAAGTTAGTTAGAGATGATCCAAGACTATGACTTCTCAATCCATTACTATAATGGGAAAGCGAACAAGGTGGGGGGGTGCTTTAAGTAGAAATGACCCAACAATTATATCATTGATGAGAATTGAAAAGGGTTCAATCTTCGTAGATTTTATGAAGATGGACATGGGAATAATAAAGAAGGAAACATGATCAATCTTTTCACAATTTTTTTATCAACTCTCTCTTTTGGAATGTTAAATGAAAGCTCAAAAGGATGATGTGGGAATTTAAAAGAAAGTGGAAACTATCAGAAAAGAGAAATCCTAGGGGTTTATTGTTAATGAAGAAGGAATTATGATATTTATGTCAAGAATATGTGTTCCATAAAATCCAGAGGTAGATAATGACCTTTTGGATGATACCAATAGTTTGAATTTCTCCATTCACCCATGGAAAACAAAAATGTTTTGAGATTTCCAAGGGTATTATTGGTGGGATAAAATCAAGAAATAGATCATTGAGTATACAAAAAAGTTCTCTGTGTTTTTGTGAGTGAAGGCTAGGAGGTGAAATTCTAAAAGGATGATGAAACCATTAACCATAGCAACAATAAAATGGGTGAACACCACCATGGACTTTATCACTGGACTTCTAAAGACATCTAAAGGAAGCAATGCTATACATGTTGTTATTGATCATCTTATGAAGACTGAACACTTCCTTATAATTCTAGAGGATATCTCATTGGATAAAATGGTATGAATATACATAATATAATTGTTAAGGATAATGGATTACCACTATCAATTATATCTAATTATGATCCAAGATTTACCAATATGTTCTCGAAGAGTCTCGAACAAACTCTGAATACTGAGATAAATATCATTAAAAACTATCATACTCAAACTGATGACCAATACAAGTGAACTATCCAAACACTTGAGGACATGTTGAGTGCATTCTCAATAGACTTAAGAGGTAGATGGGATCAACATATTCCTATAGTAGAGTTCTGCTACAACAACAATTTCCACATAACCATCCAAATGGCTCTCTAATAAGCCTTTAATGGGAAGAGGTGAAGAACACTAGCATGATGGAATAACGTTGGGGAGGGAAAGATTATAGGTCTTGAAATGGTTGAAGAAATGGTGGAGAAGGTTTTGATCATCCAGCAGGACATTAAAGCTACACATAGTCGAAAAATAGCTATTATGACAACCATCTAAGAGACCTAGGGTTTGATGTTGGAGACAGGTGTTCCACCGTATTTCTCTGTGGAAGAGAGTTTTGATATTTTGGAAGAAGGTAATGCTTAGGTAGATCGATTGTTTTGATATACTTGATCACATTTGTTCAATGACCCATCGACTAACACTCCCACCAAACCTCTCACAAGAACATGTTGTAATCTATGTAAAACTATTGATGAAGTGCATACTTGAACCATCAAATGTAATCAATCCAAAGGTGGTACTGTTGGAGATTGAACTCTATTATGAGGAGAATCTAATGAAGACATTAGATTTTGGAGAAAAAAGTCTTCCAAAATAATATGATACCCCTAATCAAAGTGATATGGAGAATCCAAAAGTTTAAAGAAGCAATGTGGGAACCAGAGTATGTGATGAGGTAGAATTGCCATCATCTATTTTAGTCAAATGTCACCTTTATATAAAACAGATGCACTCTTTTTTTATTGGTTTTAAATGACTATTAAGTATCATTACTATTGAAAATATAGTCATCGAATAGTGATCACATGACTTGTACAAATATAAGGTCTTAAAAAATAATTTCGATAGAGAAAAATGAGGAGATGACATCAACTAGAAGACTCAGGACGTACAAAGCTCATTTGTTAGAGCTCGGGTAGGAAGTATCAGCACTGGAATTTGAACTTGAACAATACCGAGACTAGCTTCAAAACATTAAGCATTAATGGAATCACCTATGAGAGAGGTACATGTTAATAGAGACTACCACCCAAGCAATGTTATTTGAGCCACCCCAAGAGTCTATCACCATCCCACACCATACCCTTATGTCTTATGATGGTGTTATAAAGGTTTATGTAACATGTTATTAGTTACATATTGTGTAAAACCTTTTATAAAATTTTATTTATTCCATCAATTCTTTTATGAGAATAGTTTTTCTTAAAAATATAATGAATTAGATAAATTGATTTTTCATTTAAAATGGTACTTTTCAGAATTATATAAATTGTTATATTAAATTAAGTTTTTATTAATAATGATATTATAGTAGTTTTATAAGAACACAAATTTTAATTATAAGTGATGACTATAATTATTTCTTCTTGTTTTTACTCTATAAATGAGTAAGTATTCAGTTTGATAAGAATTATATTTTGAAACAATAATACTAATTTTTTTAATTAGAGAATTTATTTTGATTATTTGATGAATTTTTCTAATAAATTATATTTTTAAAAAACATTTTTATGATTTAATTTTCATTAAATATAATGGATCATATAATTTTTATTTAGTCAAATGTAACTTTTATTAATCCTTGGAAACTGATTTTTTCAAACCCCATAAATTTTCAATAAATGATAGTATTTATTTTTAATGTAGAAATTCACATATTTTAAAAATTATTTAAATAAAACAAAATTTATTTTTGGAATCAGAATGTCAAAATTATACAACAATGTATTTTTCATAATTTTCTGAGAAAATCGAATTTTTGGGGAAAAATTAAATATTGAATAAATATATAATGTGTTTTATGAAACCATTTTGACCCAATAGTGATGTAGAAAAATAATATAAAAGGTTTATTCATCCAATACATGTTTTAAAATTAAAATAATTTAATTTTAGACTTGTTTGATTAATTTTATAGTGCCTTAGTGGACCCTCGATGATTTATAAAATAATTATACATTTTAAAATGATTCAATTGAGAGCGTGACTCACATCCATCTATGAATGCCAAATATTTTAATACGTTAATAACGTGAACTTATAAAATATTTTCTACCACTCATGTTTGGTAGAAAACATGATGAAAAACAATGGTATATTTTGTGGTTTTGAATATTTTAATGTTTAGTTTCTAAAACCTAAATAATAATGAATTCCCTCAGATTTCATATATAAACCCACACAATATCCCATTCCTCCACACCCAAACCATTTGGAGCATGAAAAAACTCAAAAACATTCTCTATATAGCCTTTATAATGCACCCCAAGCTCCCAAGAAGCCTCCCCCAAGCCTTTGAGATCACACATCCATGTAAGGGATCCACACATTCTTATCCTACTTTCAAATTCAAGAATCTTATTTGAAAGATGTTATTGTAATTTCGATTGGTTATAATGTAATTATTTTATAATAATTATAATAAGACCCATTTGATGTTATTTTAATGATTTATTATTTAACTACCCTCACTTTTACCCTTACATAAGCCGTTACTTTTCCCAAATTATGTAAGGGATATCACCTTCCTCATTTACATTCAAGCTACTCTTTTACGTTATGCTTCTTAAGTTCCATATTTATATGATGGGTTATGATGTTCAACGACCCCATAATTTTAATTTGAAATATATATATATATACATTATGAGGGATTCCTTTCCCTCTAATAAATCCACCTATGATCCTTTAATCACACCCCTTACTATGCTAAAATTCCATAAGGGATCTTCCACCCCCTCTTTTATTAAGCAATGTTTTCTTGTGATTTCTTTTAATATATTTTATTTCTATGTTGAGATATGTCATTAGATATCCAAATTAATTAAAATTTAATTATTAAAATATTATATCCCCTTTCACTCTCAGTTATCCCTGTTATGACCCCATATATACCCCGATTACCATGCCGAATTTCTGTAATTACCTTACCCTAGTTACCCAGAGTCGGTGCATTATTAAATAAAATTGGCCTAATTATAAGGAAATCATTTCTGAAAAGACCGATCAGTTTAGTAGCCTTGGAAATACTATATACATTCATAAGTTTTAAATTACATTAAACGAATGAAAAACTATAACAAAATAGTCTCCATAGGCCACACTCATATCCCTCAGACTATCCCTAAAGGTCAGTCATACTATACTTATTCATATCCTAGGAAAAATAAAACAAAGAAATCAGGGATATCAGATGCTTAGTAAGGATATAAATAAATTGGGAACTATCATAAATAAGCATAAACATTTAAAGAAATGCAAGACTAAAACAAAAGCCTTTTAAACTTCAACATCATCATAATATGGAAAAGATAAAATCAAATAATTCTATTTAATTATTCACATGTATATTCTACTAGTCGAATAATCACATGCAATATCAATAGCCACTTTCATAATGATGTTATGCATAATGCCAAAATTCATATCCACGTAGTCAAGGCCTTGTGCGAAGACTACAAATATGAATTTTTCAATGACTTGTGACAAGATAGTTGTTTGTCTCATGAGATCTACGGATGCATCGAGTAGCTATAGCGAGATCCACCCGTCACTTAGTATGTCCAATGCATTCAACATATGAAAATGTTTCAACATAACATAATAATTCATATTAAAACTAGCATACAAAATGTCAATAATTTATCCATAAACCATGAATGGTATAAAAATATCACATCCACGGTCAAACATCTCACAAAAACTTCAATACAATATGGAAGTTTCGAATCATAATAAATCAACTTCAAAAAAGTGTAAATTTTACCAAAGGATGTTGATATAGAAGAAATAAAAACTATTTCAGAGAAATATCTCTTTATATTTTAAAATCATTTAAGAGTCACATAATTATAAAAGAAAAAATTTGTTTCGAAAATGTTCTTATAACCTAGTATGGGAAATTTCAAAGATGTTATAATGGTAGAAAATAGCCGCACCCGCCATATAAGTTTAAAAAAATTCTTACCATAGTTTTGTAGAAAAGGTCATAAAGTACCATGTTTGGAAAATGACAGAAAGATTCTTTTCAAAACATATAAGGTCAAATAGGGGTATAAATTAATTTTACCTATAGTGTAGTAAATAGTAAAATTGTTTTGAAATACATTTTTAATAAATCATATATGTGGATGATAAAGAGGTCCTAGAAGATACTTAAGTAAAAACAACATCAGATAATAAAGAGATTGTGAAATTAACCCTTACCGTGTATTTTTCCTTGGTCGAGGGTAGGTTAAACTCTTGTATAATGGTGAAATAATTTTTATTAAATTATACAATAACCATATACATTAATATGATATCATATATGATCTTTTAATATTTCCTTGTTAATAATATTTTAGTATTATCATCATTACGGGTGTTAACTGATTCGTTTTCATTTATATGATTTGTTACATAAGTAATGTTTGTATGGATAGGATGTATCTTATTCATATCCAGAATGATATCAAGTATTAAAAATTATTTTTAATCATCAATTGAAAATTAGTATTGAATGGATATGATGGGGAATGAATCTCATCACATTCGTGGATATGGTAATCTGTAAGTACGCACAAACGACAATATCATTCATTTGATAATAAAATATTATATAATTGAATGATATATCATATAAAGAGAATAATTATCATGTTATATTTTTTATTTACATCATTTATACTCATTATTATACCATAAAAATTATGAATTATTTGTATAACAAACTAATGATGAAGTATTTTAATAACAAACTACACCAGGACGTGGAGATGATAAACCATACGTATGCATGTATGGTGACATGTAAATGAAAGTTTGGATAGAATAATGGATAAGGTTTTAAAATATTTATAATATGGTCACATTATATAGAATATATTATAGTTATTATTTTAGAATGTAAAAAACAAGGAAAGAAGAAGTGGAAGGAGAAAAAACTTGAAAGAGGTGATGAAATATTCACCTCTTCTTCGGGTTCTTCCTTTTGATTTGACCAAAGGGCTCCTTAGGATGGATTTTGGACAAAAGGAAGGCCTCTAGTATGAAGGGAGGAATGTTGGGAGGATATCTGGGAAAACTATGTCTGAGCCAAATCGATTGGAAGGTATGGATTTGAGAGAAGGGAAAGTTTCATTTTATAAGAGGGGTGAGGGGAACCTTAGGAAAAGATTGAAATATTATTTCATAATAAAATAATTTTCAGTTTCTAATGGCTAAGAAATGATTAATTTATAGGATAAGGTGTGGATGGGTCAAAATCCTTTCAACCAATAGGTTTTAGACATGTTTAGGTCACAATTTTTACCTTATCATTTTGATTTAACTCTTAGTTAAATAGTTTGAAATTTACCACCTCTCTTTGTATTTTTATATTATATAGATAATAAACATACTATAAAATTTATAAGGTACCCCAAGTGGTTAATTACTGAAATATATATTAGTATTTATGCCCTTTGTTCTAACCTTATATTTTTTCGGAATAGAATACCAATTAATAATATAATATTTGTTTTAAAAACACTTTTATTTCAATTTTTTCACTATTTGATATATTGTTTTTTTAAAATTCATAACAGAAATATAAATTCAAAAATAAATTCATTTATTCAACCCTAAAATGTCATATTATCCTTTAAAATTAGATGAATTCATAAAAAGTCTCAAATTACCTTAATTTGGGTATTTATAATATCAATTATTTTAATATTTCATTAATAAGGTAATTATTGCATCATCATTGTGTCATAAATATATTAAATTATTTAATGTCTAAAAAATATAAATAATTAACAATTATGTAGGAAATAATCTTATTTTTATAAAGAATATTTATAGTCGAATTTATCTGATGTATAACCCTATATTAAAAATGGTTTAGTTATTAAACATTGATTTTAACACTTTTAGCTCTTCTTGGAATCAAATAATAAAAAATGCTTTAATCTAATCCTAGCGGACCTAATGGGTCATATTTTATTCCTAAGGATTTTTTTGGGTATAATTACACTTATCCAATAGATTTAATATATGTGTTAGGGTAATTGTGATATCATTTTTACCCTTAATTACCCATTTTACTTTTAACCGTGGTAAATAAATGTAGAAAGTTACTATTCACCAAAAATTATTTTCATCTTATTGAACCAAATTTTACTTTCTATTATCATCTATGTCTCTTAGTGTTTTTAAATTCAACCCACAGAAGCGGTAAAATTATATTTTATGAAAATTTGAAAATTCTCGTAGGAGGTGGGTAAAAGACCGAAAAAAGTTCAATATAATTTTAATATATCTGAACTCATTGTAAAATGACTCCAATGAATTACATTGAACTTATATAGGTATTATATATGTATTTTGACCAAAAATTAATTTAAAAATAAATAAACAATTATTATAACAAGAAGTCGGTTTTAAACAATAACTCAGTGTTTTTCACTATTTATCAAAAATTGAATGTTTTCAGAAAAATACTCAAAATTCACTCTAAGATAATTTTGATATTCTGAAACCAAAAATGATGTCCATTTTTAAGGATAAAATTTATAAAGTTTTAAAAAGTGGGTATTACTATTCCTAACGGCTAGTTTGATTGGTTGTGGTGTGTTTGGATTTAAAGTTACGTACAAACAAGCTATTGTATCATTCAAAGAGAAGCGTACCGTGGAAGCTTGGGGTGTTACATTCTCCCCTACTTCAAATAATTTCATCTTTGGAATTTATTGAATACTACCACACAAAATTATTTGGGTCTTTCTTCATCATAAGTTCCTCGGGATCCCACGTCGCCTCTTCCATCTTATGGTTTCTCCGTAGATCTTTTACCAGACGAGTCGTCCAGTTTCCCAACACTTGTTCTCTTGTATTAAGAATTTTGACAAGCTCTTCAGAATAAGATAGATCATGTTCCAATTCAATTTCCACATAGGTGATCACATGTGTTGGGTCAGGCATGTATTTTCTCAAAAGTGATACATGGAACACATCATGAACTTTGGAGAGACTTGGTGGCATTACCAAATGGTTAGCTACAACCCCAATTCATTCAAGGAGTTCAAAAGGTCAGATATACCTGGGACTATATTTACCCTTATTACCGAATTGTATAACTCCCTTCCATGGAGATACCTACAAAAAAACATGATCCTCTACTTGAAATTCCAAATCCTTCCTTCAGTTATCATCATAGCTCTTTTTCCTAATTTGGACTGCTTTGATGTGGGTATGGTAAACCTTCACTTTTTCCATTGTTTCCTCAACAAGATCCGGGCCTACGAGGTTTCTTTCACCAACATCAATCTAACAAGTTGGTGTGCGAAATCCCTTGGCATATAACTCTTCATATGGTGTCATATGAATACTTGAATGGAATCTATTGTTATAGGAAAATTCTACTAGAGGTAAATATTGATCCCATATACCTTGAAAGTCAAGTGACCAAGATCTCAACATGTCTTCTATGGTTTGAATAGTCCGTTCTTAATGTCCATCAGTTTTAGGGTGGTAGGCAGTGCTCAAATGATGTTCAGTATCCAAGGCATTCTGAATACTTTTCGATAATATTGATGTAAAATGAGGATCACTATAAAAAACAATCGATATGCGTACACCATGAAGTCTTACAACTTCATTAATATACATTATTACTGGATGTTCAAGTTGTAAATCTTCTCTCATAGTATGAAAATGTGCTGACTTGGTAAGAAAATCAACCATGACCCATATTGTATCATTCCTTCTAGGGGTCTTTAGTAGTCCCATGACAATTTCCATCGTAATATTATCCCATTTCCACTCAGGTATGGGAAGAGGTCGCATGACTCCTCCATGCTGTTGTCTTCTAGCTTTCACTTGTTGACAAACCATAAATATTGACACAATATCAGCAATCGCCCTTTTCATGTTATCCAACTAAAAATTTTCCTTCAAATATCTATACATCTTCGTGCAACCAAGATGTATAAGGAAATTGGAGCTATGAGCATCATCCATCAATTCCCTTTTTAAATCAGGTAAATCAGGAACACAAAGTCTCTTCCCAAATTTCAAAATCCCATCTTCATATATGAAGCAACTCAATGTACCATCATTCAGAGCTATAATTTTCTTTTCAACCTCTTCATCATCAGCCTTAGAACTTTTTATCCTTTCTAGTAAATTTTGTTTGGATACCATTTGAAAAAGCATTGATGTTTCCGATTACATGGTTATTCCCATAACCATCTTTACTAGATCTAGGTATATAAGATCATTTTCAACTGTCATCTTGTTTAAAACTCTATGATCCTTTCTGTTCATAGAATATGCTACCTTATTTACCTTCCCCGGGTTGTAGTGTATGCTGAAATCATAATCCTTGAGTAGTTCAAGCCATCGCCTTTTCCTCATGTTGAGTTCCTTCTGAGAGAAAATATTCCTCAAAATCTTGTGACCAGTATAAATCTCACATTTTCACCATAAAGATAGTGTCTCCAAATCTTCAAAGCCAAGATTACAACTGCTAACTCAAGATTATGTGTAGGATAGTTTTTCTCATGAATTTTTAGTTGTCGTGAAACATAGTCCATAACTCTATCATTTTTCATAATGACACTACCAATTCCTTTATTTAAGGCATCACTATAAATAAAAAACCCATCATTCCATGATGGTAGTGTCAAGATAAGAGCATTGACTAATCTTTTCATTATTTCTTCGAAACATTCTTTAAACACTTTTTTCCAAACAAATTTAACCCCTTTCCATGTGATCTTTGTTAATGGGTTAGCCAATCGGGAAAAATTCTGGACGAAATGATGATAATAACCATCTAAACCAATAAAACAATGTACGTCAGTTATACTTGTTGGTCATAGAAATTCTTGGATTTCCTTTTTCATAAAAGGATCAACATATCTTCCATCCTTAGA
This sequence comes from Viscum album, assembly GCA_963277665.1. Classification (NCBI taxonomy): domain Eukaryota; kingdom Viridiplantae; phylum Streptophyta; class Magnoliopsida; order Santalales; family Viscaceae; genus Viscum; species Viscum album. Next base: position 33,384,663 of record OY728153.1, read on the forward strand.
GACAATATGGTCAATAAAAGAAATCTCTTGAATCCAGAATTCACACCTGCTAAAATTCTAATATAATTAATTTCTTCTAGGAGTCTTCAAGATAATGCGCAAGTGATTTTCAAGATCTTCGTAGCTTTTGAAGTATACCAAGATATCATCACCAAATACTAATACAAAGTCATCATGATATTATTTTAAAACATTGGTCATTATATCCATGAAAATAGAGGGTTCATTAGTCTGCCCAAAAGGGATTACTTTAAATTCATAATGCCTTTTCATAGTTCGAAATGCTGTTTTTGGAATGTCTTCCTTCTTCACACACAACTGATGTTATCTAGATCAAAGGTAAATAGTTGAATAATATTAAGCTTCATGAAGTTGGTCGAATAAATCATCAATGAAAGGTACGGGATACTTGTTTTTTATTGTTATATAATTGATCTCCCTACAGACAATGCACAACCTCATAGATCCATCTTTCATCTTAACAAAAAGGACATGGGATCCCCATAAAGAAACAGTAGGGAGAATAAATCCCTTATTACTCAATTCCTCTAGTTGTTTCTTGAGATCCACTAATTCCAAAATGGTTATTCTATAAGGGGATTTCAATATGGGCCTTGAACCTGGAATTAAATCAATAGAGAATGCAATTTCTCATTCTGGAGGATGTACAGGTAAATCCTCTAGAAACACATCAACATATTATATCACAATAGGTACATCCTCTATTTTATCATTCCTTTCCTCACCCACAGTTATTTCATTCTATTCCTCCCCAGTAATTGAATTTAGTAGATTTACCGGGGGTGGATCTAGTTAATAATCTGATGGTGACATTTTTGCTCTAAAGATATGGTGTTCTTTATCACCATCATAAAAAATTGTTACCTTCTTCTTCTTATGAAAAATTTTCGCATCATGGTATGAAATCCAATCCATACTAAGGATTAAATCAAATTCAATTATGGATATGACAATGAGATCAGTAAATAAATAATATTTATATTCCTTAATGGGTACTGATTGACAAAACATTGTTGCAATGATAATTCCCTTATGAGTTTTGATAGACAAATCTCTTATTAAATCATTTTGGAAATATCTAACTTTCTTAGCAAATTGGGATGATATGAAATAGTTTAATGATCCAGAATCAAAGAAATCATTTTACAAACATGAGGAATCCATTAAATTGCCTTTCACCACGTCTTTCAGAGCTTCAATCTCAGCTATAGTGATCACATAATCTTAGACTTTCTCCCTTGGAATTTTATGAGGTAAGTTTCCATGGTGCTTAAGACATTAATTTTCATAATACCGCCATTCTCTACAATTGTATAATTTATAATTGAAATACTATTTATTCCACTTGCAATCACGTGCTTGGTGGCCTTTTTCACAACACTTTTAATAGACTCCCATTACCTTCAAGAAAGTACCAAGGCGTTTCTACCCACATTTACTGCAAGATGGAAATTCAACTTTCCCCTTCATCCCTTTATTTCCATTTCCATACTGTTCAGAAGATATATTCTTCTCTTACTTTTCTTTAAAGTCATAAGACTTAAATAATTCATTTTCTATCTTAATAGCACATGAGACAATGTCTTCGTATGATGGGAAGGATTGTGAGACAAATGCTTGATGGTGAAATGGTTTTAAACCATAAAATTATCGATCAATCTTACTCCTTGGGTTATGTATATAATCTGTTGCATGCCTCGCTAAGCTTGTAATGTTAGCCTCATACTTTGTAACATTCTTATCCTCCTTCTACCTCAGACTCAGAAATTGTCTTTCCATATATGCTTGATGGTCATGAGGAAAGTATTTTTCTATGAAAATATCTTTAAACTCCCTCAATTTCAAATTTGATACCTCATAATCTTCCTTTCTGTTTTTAATCCATGTCCACCATTGATCTGCATCTTTCTTTAGGTGATAAACTGCCATGAAAAATCTTTCTCTTTCCCTACTCCTCTAAGCATGAAATAATTTCTCTAAGGAATTTATCGATTTCTTAGTTACAAAAGTATGTGTAGTCCCATTGAATGATGGTGGTTATTGCCTCATGAAGTGGTCTAACATTGATCCTCCATGTTGTGGATTATGGTGTGCCATATAGGTAAGGTTATTATTCATAACCTGAGTTAGTTATCCCAGTATAGTTATAAGCTGATCAACACCACATGCATCACCACCTCCATTACAATTGTCTTTAGTAGGAGGGAAATCCCTACATGTATTATTTAAATTGATACAGTTTCCATTTCTTCCACTAGGCTCCATTTCAAAACAATGACATGCAGTAGATTAGTTTATAAATCTCAATACATTATTGAAAACCTGTAAAACGTTTTTACACAAATTGAGTATTTATTGATATAATCCATAATAAAAAAAAATCTTTGAGGAGGTATATACTCATAAATCCTTCATAAAGGCTTGTATAGACAATGTGAATTATCCTAAGCATATCCCCCAGGAGTGTCGTACCCATGAGTGCAGCAAGACCCATTTTCATGTACTAGGATACCCCGAGTCAAGCCCAAAACCCCTTGTCAGAGTTTTCACTCCTAGGTACAACTGTGCCAGAATCGCATCTACTTGCATGTATTCAGATAGGGATGTATTTCTTGGAAAATACACAAAATCTCTACATTAGCAAAATTCATTGAATTTCTTCGATACTAATCCTCAATGACTATCTTAGGATAAAGTGCTCTAATAATTGTTTATCTAAATCTAGTGTCCAAGGTTTGTACTAAACTTCCTATGATACCTACTGTAATTCCCCGACCCCAATTACCCATATTCGGTGCATTATTATATAACATTGACACGATAATAAAGAAATCATGTCCTGAAAATCTAATCAGTTTAACCCATGGAAATACTGCATACCTTCATAAGTTTTACATTACATTAAAAAGTAAAAAACTACAAAAACATAGTCCCCATATGACACACTAATAGGCCTTATACTATCCCTTCTGTTCAGTCATTGTTTACTTCTTCACATCCTGGGAAAAATAAAACATAGAAAGGGGTGAGATCAGACGCTTAGTAAGGATGAAAATATAGCAGGAACTATCATAAATAATCACAAAAATTTAGGGAAATGTAAGACTAAAACAAAATCCTTTTAACCATAATCATCATCATAATATGGAAAAGATAAAATCAAATAATTCCATTTAATTATTCACATTGGTATTCTACTAGTCGAATAATCACATGTAATATCAGTAGCACTTTCATAATGATGGAATGCATAATGTCAGACTTCATATCCACATAGTCAAGGCCTTGTGCCAAGAATAAAAAAAATATTTTGTCAATGGATTGTTCTAAGACACTAGTTTGTCTCATGAGACCTACCGATGAATCGAGGAGCAATAGTGGGCTCCACCCGTCAATTACTAAGTCCAATGCATTCCTCATATGAAAAGGTTTAAACCTAACATAAAAAATTATCTTAAAACAAGCATACAAAATATAAATACATTATCCATAAACCATGAATGTTATAAAAATAACACATACAAAATCAATCATATGACAAAAACATCAATACAATATGGAATATTTGTATCATAATAAGTAAACTTCAAACAAGTATAAAATTTATCAAAGGATGTTGATATAGATGAAATCAAAACTATTCAAGAGAAACATATCTTTATATTTTGAAATCATTTAGCAGTAACATAATTATAAAAGGAATTTTTTTTGAAAAAATTCTTATCATATTTTATGGGATTCTTTGACGATGTTATAACAGTGGAAAATAGCTGCACCTGTTGTATATGTTAAAAACATTCTTTCTTTAGTTTTGTCGAAAAGGTCATAAAGTACCTTTTTTGGAAAACGAAGGAATGATTCCGTTAAAAATATATAAGGTCAAATAAGGGTATAAATGGATTGTACCCGTAATTTAGTAAATAGTACAAATGTTTTGAAATTCATTTGTAAGAAAACACCAATGTGTATGATTAAGTGGTCCCAGTAGATACTTACGTAAATACAACCTCGGATAATAAATAGATTGTGAAATTAACCCATACCTTATAGTTTTCCTTGGTAAGGGGTTGATTAACCTCCTATATAATGGTGAAATAATTGTTATTAAATTATACAATAACCATTTAAATTAATATTATATCATATATGATCTTTTAATATTACTTTGTTAATAATATTTTAGTATTATCATCATTTCGAGTGTTAACAGATTCGTTTTCCATTAAATGAACTTTTACTTAAGTAATGATTGTTATAGATAGGATGTATCTTATTAATATCCAGAATAATATCAAGTATTAAACATTATTTTTAATCATAAAATTAAAATTATTATTGAATGGATATGATGAGGAATGAATCTCATCGCGTTCGTGGAGACTGTAATCCGTACGTACGCACGATTGACAATATCATTTTTTTGATATTTAAATAATATATAATTGGATGGAATATCATATAAAGAGAGTAATTATCATGTTTTATTTATTATTTAAATCATTTATAAACATTATTATACCCATCAAAATGATTAAGTATTTGAATAACAAACTACACCCCGACATGGAGATGGTAAACCGTACGTATGCAAGTATGGCGACATGTCATTCAAATGATGGATAGAATAATGAATATGGTTATACCATATTTATAATAATATCACAATATATAAAATATACTAGAGTTATTACTTCATAATGGAAATAACAAGGAATGAATAAGTGGAATAAGAAAAAATTTGAAAGAGGTGATGGAATATTTACCTCTTCAATTGGTTCTTCCTTTTGATTTGATCAAAATGGCTCTATAGGTTGGTTTTATGACTAATGTAAGGCCTATAGGATAAAGAGAGGATATTTGGGGGGATATTTGGGTAGTGGTTGGATGATCTAAATGGATTTATATGTGTGAAATTTAAATATGGAAAAGTTCTCTTTTATTAGAGGGGTGAGGGGCACCTTAGGAAAAGATTGAAATATTATTTTATAATAAAAATATTTTAGTTTTATAATGGATCCAAAATGACTTATTTCGAGGATAAGGTGGGGGTGGGTCTAAATCCTCTCAACCAATAGGTTTTAAACATGTTTTGGTCAGCATTTTAATCTTATAATTTAGATTTATGTCTTAGATAAAAAGTTTTACATTTACCATGCCTCTTTGTATTTTTATATTATATGGTTAATAAACATACTATAAACTTCCAAGAGAACATAGAGTGGTTCATTAATTAAATATATAATATTATTTAATCCATTAGTATTATCTTTATATTTTTATGAATAGAATACCAAATAATAATATAATAGTTTTTAAAAACTCCTTTTTGTCAATTTTGACACTATTTGGTATATTGTTTTTGATAAATTCATAAAAGAATTTTTACTTCGAAACAAAATTCCTTTAATAACCCCTAACATGTTATATTAACATATAAAATTAGTGTAATTCATAAAAAGTCTCAAATTCAATTTATTTGGGTATTTATAATCTTAATTATTTTAATATTTCATTAACAAGGTAATTACTCGATCATCATTGTGTCATAAATAAATTAAATTATTTAATGTCTAAAAATTATAAATAAAATACCATTATGTAGAAAATATTTTTATCTTTATAATTAATATTAATAGTCAAATTTATCTTTGTTATTAGCCTATATTTAAAATGGTTTAGTTATTAAACATTGATTTTAACACTTTAAACTCTTTTTTGAATTAAATAATAATAAATGTCCTAATCTAATCCAAGTGGAAGTAAAAGATCATATTTTATTCCCAAGGTTGTTCTTGGTTGAATTAAACTTATCCAATATAATTGGGACATGTGTTAGGGTAATTATGATATCATGTTTACACTTAATTACGCTATTTACTTTTAACCGTGGTAAATAAAAGTAAAAAGTTACTATTCAAAAAATATTATTTTCATCTTATTGAACCAAATTTTACTTACTAATATCAACCGTGTCTCTAATATTTTTAAAATTCAACCCATAGAAGCGGTAAAATTACATTTTTTCAAATTTTCAAATTCTCCTAGGAGGTGTGTAAATGACGGTTAAAAGATCAATAAAATTTTTATATATCTAAACTCATTATAAAATGACTCCAATGAATTAAAATGAACTTATACAAGTATTATGTATCTATTTTTACCATAAATTAATTTTTTAAAAAATATTTATATAAAATTTCGGTTTTAAGCAATAACTTAGTGTTTTTAACAATTCCTAAAAAATTGAATGTTTTCAGAAAAAATGAAAAAAATTCACTATAAGCTAATTTCGATATTCTGAAACCAAAACTGAAGTCCATTTTTTAAGATAAAATATATGAAATTTAAAAAAGTTGGTATTACTATTCAAAAAGGCTAGTATGATTGGTTTTGATGAGTTTTGACTCTATGTTGGATACAACACAATATATTGTATTATTCTAAGAGAAGCGTAACGTGGAAGCTTGGGGTGCTACAATTTATATAAAGGATTCCTTCATTTATAATTTCTACCCAAGATTTTTATGTTTTAATACATATTTACATTCAATTAAAAATATTGGGGGTATGATTTTCAACATCCCCCATATTTCCCTCCTTATGTTTGAATGATTATTTACCACTTTTTCTCTCATTAATGTCTTTTGTGTACACCTATTACCATGCCAAAATTCCTTGAGGAATTTCTCTCTTCATATTTCCATTCAAGTATTTCTCTTATATTATTCATCTAAACTCAATTTCTTATGTTGGGATATATTGTTCCATTATACCCCTACTATCCATTTATTTTATAAATTATAATATACCCCTTTCTCTCTCAAGAACATATTTTTAATATGAAAATCTATTTGACGTCGTTATGAGTTTGAAATTGAACCATGATTTTACATGCCAAAATCACCATGTAGTGAATACCATAAACTTCTCTACATCATGGTTATTCATCTTTTTTCCCATGTTCTTATTGATTTAGTACTTACATGTATATATTCAACATTATTTTTTCTTGGAATAAATTATGATATTTATTGTGTCCATGTTATATGATCTATGTGGCACACTTGTGTATGAAAGGGAAATTATTATGAAGGATGTGCCCTAATAGCTGTCTAATTCATTTGATAATGTTTAGTGTCATGATAATCCAATTTCAATTAGGTCTTTACTCATGCTAATTCATGTTCAATAAGGGTTTACTCATGCTAATTCGTGTGCAATTAGGGTTTACACATGAAAATTCATGTGCAATGAGGGGTTACACATGATAATTCAAGTTCAAGTAGGGTTTACTCATGATAATCAATGTTAAATGTCACTTGTATCAATAAAATATAACGTTATATATTGTTACCACATTTCCATGATATGATAATCATGCTATATCATTACTTTATGTTCATGTCTCCCTTGTGCTCCATTGATATGCCTATTGGCTAACATGTATTATATTTATCATATTATTCCTTTTTTAATACCTTACTGGGATTTATAGATCACCATTTTAATATTTGTATCGTTATGTTATCCTATAAAATTCTATGTATTAATCAATGTTGCGGTCATGTAAAATACGTTTTCAATAAAGTTTTTGTGTTTTATGTCTTATGTTATCATGGAATGATTCTATTTTTCCAAGACAAAAGACCTATCGATCCCTAACGTTGACTTATGTTTATGTTTATGTAATAAATCATGTTTAAATATTTTATAAATAGGAGGGTTGTTATAATTAAAAGTATCTCTAAATGAAATGTGTTTTAAATCAAGTGAGTAATATGAAAACCCAATTTAAAACCTGATTTAGACCAAATATAAGGGAAATATTTATTTTTAGTCACTACTTCACAATTAGAGATTGGATTTTGATGACTCATAGTGGATGTATCAATACTCACTTTATGAATTACATGTTTGAAAAACTAATGAGTAACAATAGAGTCTTTCATTACATGAGCACAGAATATCATTCAATAACTAATGGCTAAGATGAAGTTTCAAACCATGTTATTAATAGAATAATAATGAAATTGGAAAACACCTATTAGGAAAATTGGTAAACTAATATTTTTAAATAACATTGGGATTATAGGAAATCATATAAAAAAATTTATAATGTCACAATAATAATTATTATTTTGAAAAAACATTTACCAATCTATATAACTAAAACATAGAGCTTCCACAGATAAAAAATTAAACATGTATTTTAAAACATACCATGATATGAAATTTATACAAATGAATAAATTGGTTGATATTATGAGTGATTTTTACGAAAATACTATGATCTATAAGAAGAATACCCAAATTGGAAATAAAAGAGAATTTGACAAATGAAATATCTCACAGAGCTGCAATATGATTCTATTTAACTCAAGGCATAGTGTTATGAGAGAAAATATTTAATAAAAAATTTCATGACCAGAAACCATTAAATTTGTTAATCTACATGGAAGTTTTTAAATTTTAGATGGGAATAGTCCTCTATTCGAGTTGATTAGTCAATACTTAATAGTTTTTTAAACTTTAGATACAATTGAGATCATTTTGGAAATTCATTTAAATTATGATGTCATTTCGTAGACTAAATATTATTTATTACAATATATCTTTATATATACACTTAAAAATGTTCCTTTATCAAATGAATAAAAATCTACGATTGATCCCTCTAACTATATTCAAAGCAGTCTCCCTCATAAAATGTTACAAAGGGATGATAGGTTGATGAGAATTCCCCCTAAGAGGTTATTTATGGATATTTAAGAGAGATCGATTATAATCTCCTAATACAAACATTGAATAAATAAATAATTAATAAAATTATTTAAATAATATATTTAATAAAAATCCATGAATCCCACATAGAAATTTTTTATGTGTCATCAAGATTAGTTACCAATATATCTTATATAACTATAATTATGATTTTATTTTCAATAATTATGTTTTTATAAATATTTTTTTAGAAATTTCACATTATACACTCATCTCAAAACATAGGGATTAGAAACAATATAAATGGGTGAGATAAAATGAACTGAAATGGATAACATTTCAATGAAATAATGATAATATCCTAACGAAATAAAAAATAATGAATAATGTATAATATATGACATTAAAAAATTTATATTAATAATTTTTCCCCATTATTATTAAATATAGACATAACAGCTCAAACTCAAACACTTTTACCATAACAGTAGAAAATAATACAATATGAATATAGAATTACCCATGAATGTATGAAAAAAGTGACATAATCATAAATATATAACTTTTTCTCATTTTGAAAATGGATAACATCCAACCTGTTTAATTATAATATTTTTAGTACTCATAAAAGCCATCATAGTAACCCTTTGTTAACCAAGCTACTTTTCAACATGTTTGCGTGTAAATTGTGAGTATAGTTAAATGCCACTATACTCACCAATTGTGAACCTAGTAATTTTCTATCGAGTTCCAATAATATTTCTATCTAATGAAATATAAAAATTACCCAAATAAATGGAGAAAGATATAGGTTCCTCCCATATTGAAATTTAATCATTTATGTTCTAAATAAAACACATTAATTTTCTTAAAATGACCCAAAAGAAATAAAACGTGATTATTTAAACATCCAAAAGTTATGAAATAACATCATGAAATATGTTATTTGAAAATGAAAACTTATTCACCCCAAATAATCACATTATAAAACTATAATATGTGGTTAAACATGAAACATAACACTAGGAGATATAGATCAAAATGAAAACCAATTAATTTAAAGATATTTCAAAAATAATTTTACATTAAATGTTGTAAAATTCATAGTTACAAGTGTCATTAAAAAAACTCATTTATTTTTACAAAAACAAAAAGAAAAAATTTCATGAAAATAGATTTGTTAGCAAAATATTTTTCCCCAGAAAAAACCAAAACTTTTAATACTATGTAATATTTTATTTAAAAAAACCATTAATAATGGAATCATTAAAAATATATAATGTTTTTAATAAATGTAGTTAAAATATTTTAAAATAGTATAATTTAAAATGACTATTTATTAAATAAACCTTTAAATAGACAATAAAGTGATATAATGAAAACGTGTATTGGATGGTTAAACATATTTATTTTGAAAATATGTGAAAACATTTTGAAAATATTGTTATAGATTTTTTTGAAAAACCACATCGTTAAAAATAATAAAAACACTTTCCTTAAAAATTAAATAAGGAAAATAAAATTTTCATTTTATAGAAAAATAGTTTTAGGTTCCACAAGGGAAATAAATATTTTTGGGATGTAAAAATTTATAAATGGAGGAAAAATCTATTAAAAATAATTATAATTATTCAAAAAATTAAATTTTAGTTAAATATTAAAAGCATCGAGGATGAACTTTTTTTGTGATAAAATTTTTTTCCTAGATAATAATGTGGAAATAAAATCTAAAATATTCATATATTATAATATATCATTTATTAATGATAATAGAAAAATATGAGTGTTTATGACCCAAATAATAGAATTGAGTCCAAAAGACCCCCCACTTCTATAGTAATTTATGAATAAACATTCATTAGATTATTAAGGATCAGATGCTTCTATAAATAACATATATTAAATATTTTAGTATTTAAAAATAAATTCATGGGTAGTTAATAGAATATATATATAGTAAATCAGTGCATAACATTAAAACATGTCTCAATGAAGAGAATTGGAGAGGAAAACTGCAATGAATAAATAAATGTTATAAAAAAAATTGTTAGAAATATACATTGAAGTTGAAGTTAAAATATCATGATGAAGAATAAAAAATGATATTATATATCCCATTGTTAGTATATACACCATTTAAAATAAATTAAGATCATAAAAGAACACATGTCTCAAAAAATATGTTTTGTGATGAAACTTTTACCTTGTTTCATAGATTATTTGATGACAGTATTAAATTATATACGAGAGACATAAGTAACCTAATATCAAATTAAAATTTGTTACTAATAATTATTAAACTTTCATAATCCTTATTATAACTATTTATTAGATTATATTAATATGTTATAGATTATTATGGCCTTTAGTTGTTCTTAACTTTAACTATTTTTCACTTGTTTAATAATTTAGATATCATTACCCATAAGATGATAAAAATTTTATTATTGAAATAAAATATATTATTTTTTAATATATATCTTATATTGAGTTAAAATGTTTCTTTTTCATTCCATAAGTGGTTTGGTTATGTTTTATGAATACCCAATTGATAACAACTTATTTAAGAATTGTTATAAAACAAAATATTTTACTTTTATTATAAGATAAGTACTTAATATGATATTTCTATAAACATATAATAATAAAAATAATTTATTAATAATTTATAATATTTTTATTTTTTATGTCCCCATATTCATATATAGTTTTATTTTTACCCATTGAATATGTAAATGGTAAAACTAACCAAAACATGAACTCCCTTTAACTCATTTTGTTTGTATGATGATGGATATGTAAATTTTGGAAAAATTTCATTATAATAAAAAATAAAATTATTTTTTATGATAGGAAACCATATTATATGATGTTTCAAGATGTAACTAAAAAATAAAATAATAAATAAAAAGAGTTTCTTTGTGGAGCTGGTAGTCAGATAACATGTATGAATGATGTCACCCTATATTTATATGCGGATTGAAATGAATAAATAAGGGTTGTACTATTAATATAACAATATATTAGTATTTTAATGATTATAAAATCATTATATTTGGTTTTTGATAATATATTTGAATCATTAATATGAAGAATAAAATATTAGGATGGGGATAATACTTATGTTGGAGACATGATCATTCCTTGGAAGTCACCTTGAGAGTGAAGGGTGAGGATAAATATGAGTGACATAGGTTTTATTTTAATTATATAGAGTTATAAGGAGAGTAAAAATAAAATATTTTAGAGGATATATTTGAATATAATTTGTATCTTTTAAATGGTGTAAGTTGCATCTTTTTATATGGGATGAAGAGATAACTTTTTGAAACAGTCATTATTTTACAATGATTTCATGACATATTTCAGCGAGAATTTTATCAAATGTTGAACATTGGAGTGTTTAGCATGTTTAATATGAAAATAATATTAACCAATTGTTTTAAAACATGTTTTTAAAAAGTTTTTTACATTTCCCTATATGAAGTGATTTTTTTTATAAATTTTTAACTTTTTTACTAATGTAAATATATCATTAACATTAAAAATTAATTTTGATACGTAAAATTAATGTTTAAATTATTACCTAATTTGAATGTTTTTATTTTATATATGAAAATAATTTTTTATATACATTTATAGATTTTTAAAACTCCAAATTTATAATAAACAAAAGTTAATCATATAAGAGTAGTTGTTAAAAAAATTAGGTTTTCCAAAATAAATTTATATATATGATAAAAGTATATTTATTACTTATTTACATGACATAAATTATTTTATTTTAAATTAAACTAAAATTTTGAGACCTTAAAAGTGAACAAAACTATATCCCCTCAGATTTTCATTATTTTAATATACTGTTTGATTCAACAATAATTATTTATTTTCTTCTATATATCAATGGATAATAAATTAATGAAGATTTTAGGAGTGTTTGTGGAATAATTGGATCCTAGAGCCCTAGTTTTTAAGAATAAAAGATATGGTATACTATTATCGCATGGTTAATGCTTAGTGTGAACCAATAACCATATATCCCTAGAAGCTATCACATTTTTTTAAACTATGAACCCTTGATTAAAAGTCAATTATTTTTAAGTCCTATTGGAAAGTGTTTTTCAGATTATTGGTGTGTAGTTTAAACAAACATTCATCCCTTAAATTTTGGTTGAAAATTTAAATTTTTCCTCAACTTTTAAAAATTAAACCCCTCTTTCAATTTCTCATTTCCATAGTAAAAACTTCGTGGGTATATTCTTTACACACCTATCCAAGAATTTGATCGATTTTACATGGCAACAGTTTGAATTAATTCTCATCCTTCATATTAGAAGCATACCAATAATTTCTCTAATACACTTTCGTAATCCCCTTATCTATCATTCTGTATAGAATTCTAAATAAACGGGATATCTTTTTACCTAATTTTAGGGTTTATTTATATTTATTTACCCCCATTATAGTCTAGATCAAGAGTCAACACTATACAAGTTCTCATCTACTGCAACAGGGTACGCGGTCTATACCTTTATCCAAGGGTTCTTGATAAACCAAAACTATATCCTTTGTACCACTTGATGTACTTTTTAATTGTTTCTCCAAAAAAATTAAACAATGTATTTAATTAAATTTTTGAGTCTAAAATGTGATTCCCATATAGAACATTGAATTGGATATATGTTTTCAATCCCATCCTAAACAACCATTAAGGTGTGTTCATTTGTTAGCTTAAGATAAGAATAACCTCATTTTGTGTGTGAGCTTTCCAATTGTTATTTGGAACCTTAGGTTAATTGAATTGTTTAATGATAGGTTGACATAACTCTTCCCCACAATCTCAAATTCATCTAATGTAGATATTATTTGAAAAAAAAAATTAATCATCAAATGAAATTACTATTTTCTTATCTTGTTCCATTTTTAAGGATGATTAAATTTGGGTATTCACAGTAAGATGGCCCATAAAATTTTAAATTACCTTCTTCATTTTGAAAATTGTTGAATGGAACAAATGGTGATTATGATATGGATATAATAATGATTACCGTAGGGAAGCAATGAGGATTACATTATACATAGATATAGATTATGGTATAGAATTGATGAAGGGGATTGAGATATGACAACTATGACCTTTTTATACACATATATCATAAAATATTGGAAATCATATATAATGACCCAACTTCATTAGCACAAAGTTTGTGGTTAATTCATTTTAGTATCATGATATACAAATAACTGAATCCTAAAGTATCAAATAGTTTAGTGTTTATGGAAACTAGAATCATACATGAATCTTACCTTTGAATTGAAAACATAAAATACAACATATTATTTACATTTTTAATTATAATATTATTCTATTTTATCCCTTTAGAGAAATCATAGTATAATTTTTATAATACACGGAAAAAATATACATAATAAATAATGTGGTATCAAACACTCACTAAGGGTCTGTGTACAATAGAGGCGAAATAAGGCCTGAATATTAAGGAAGGAGATAAATAGAAATAAAATAATTCCAAAATCACATGAGTTAAAAAATTATCTATGGATATCATAAATTATAAAATAGTCACATGGAAATCAATAAATTATATTATAATGGGGTAAATTCACAATTCCATGCATCATAAACATATCACCATGGCCTTCCAACAAGACATCTTACATAAATGGGTAATTCCTCTACCAATACCCTTAATGGGTTGTCTCAATAGTCCTACCAATGCTAAAGGGTCTATAAATGGAACCACCCAAAACATATATAGTCCACTTCATTTATCATAATAAAGGTATAAAACAAAATCAAAATTATCATTCTTATTGAAACTATCATATGAAATGTTAATAATGCTCTAAATTAATAAATATAATCATAATAAATAGAAATTAATATGGAGAATGGTATAAAAATCGTACATCCCTAGTTAAATAGATCACAAACCATTTTGATAAATAATAATGATGGAATCATTATAAACCATACCAAATTTAGAATAAGTAAAATAAGGGGTTTTGTTTTTGATGAATTAAAATACAATAAAATTTTATTTAGAAACATTATTTAGGAAATTTTTTTTCCTACATGAAAATAACTTATTTATAGAAAAGAAATTATGAAGAAAAACATTTTACATAAAATAAATATTGTAAAAAATTAATGTAATATTAAAATAAAATATTATTCCAAAATAAAGAAAATATTTTTAATATTGTATAAGTCAAAATACATTTATATCATATTTTTTTTAGAAAAGATGAATGTAACTTGTTTGGGAAATGATAAGAATATTCCATTAAAACCATTTTCAAAAAGAAAAAAAATTGATAATAATGTCATTGAAAAATCATAGGACTGTGTTAAAAATATTATTTAATTTTTTTTGTTGAAAATATGTATATGGATGAAAAATATTCTACATTAGAGACTTAAGCATAACAAATCCCTAATATTAATGAGATTGTGAAATGAACCCTTACCCCAGGTTTTAATTCCTTCACACATGTTAATGAATTTGGTATTTTAAAAATAAATAAATTATGAATTTATTAGAAGACAATAATATTTATATTATTCTATATATTAATTTTTTTAAACTTTTAACACTCATATCATAATAACTATTTCTAACAAAATTATTATTTCTACTAACAACTGCTTCATTTTTTTATGTTTTGGTTTTTTTTATTTGATCATTTTAATTTTATGATGTTTAAATATTTTGAAAAATGTTAATAATTATATAAAAATATTTTATATTCTATATATATTTATATGCATTTAGTGTAATCCATTAATTCTTGGGATAGAAAAACATATTTCATCATTCATCCAGATGATAGGCCATACGTATGTATAGTCCCCATTCTTTATATATGTATTTAATGTAATCCACACGTAGGCACATTTGATACTTTCACTTCCCATTTGTTGTGAAACCGGTTGGGTAATGGTGGTTTAATAATCATAATAAAATTTAAGTATCTTTTATATACTTAACATTTTATTTTAGGATATATTCCAGATTTTTAAAAGAGGTAAATGAATGAATAAATTGAAAGTGGTCAGTTAATATAATTACCTATTATTTGAGATGCCTTCTTTATATAAACTCTAAAGGGAATTATGGTTGGTATTTAAGGGGTAAAGTAACATCATAACATATATAATGATTTTTATAATAAAATATTTTATGTTTTTGTCAAAATATATTGATCAATTCGGCATGAATAATTGAGGGGGGAGGTTCCCTTTAATAAATGAGGCAAGGGATAATTTTGGAATTTCTAAAAATATTAAATTATTATTAATTAATTATGATAAAAAATACATCAATATGGAATGATAGTCTAAGATAAGGTGGGATACAGTCGTAATATCATAATAAAATAAAATCTAGACATGTTTTTGTGTCATTTGAAAATTTATAATTTTAATTAACATTTCGTTGATCAATGTTTATTTTAACTATAGTTACAAAATTTTCTATTTAAAAGAGTAGTAATTTAGACTTATAAGATTAACATTGGCCAATACATGGAACTTATATGACATTTTTGACCATACAATATACAAAAAGTCTTATTTAAACATATTAATATATTTAAATAGTTTAATAAAATATCATTTTGATAAATATCATTTTTGACAGTCTTAACATTGTTCATTTAATCCAACATCAAATACATCATGAAAAATGGTAAATTAAAATATAAATATTTAAAAACGCTATAATATTTTGAATATATATATATAAAATAAATTTTACATATTAAATCATACAAATTTCAACTAAAATATTTTTTAAAAGAATATTTTTTTATTTTTCTATTAGACAAATAAATATTTTATTAGAATTGTAGATGAATTTAATGTATTTATATAATTTATAGAAGTTAAAAAAATTTCAAAAATGAAAATAAGTACATTAAGATAAAAATAAATGTTTCATTTTATTTATAAATATCCTTTTTCACTCTATGGACACATAAGAGTTATAGAATAAATAGAATGAAAATTGTTGAATATCTTTTATTTAAATAATATATATGTCATTTTTGAGAAAAAGGGCTCTATTAGGAAAATCAATTTAGAGAGTAAGGTTTTATAAGAAACTGTAATTAATTGAATAAGAATTATTATTAAAAATTTTGTACTTATCACATCTTTTTAACCCATATTAACAAAATTTACCCTCAACCAAGGTGATAAAATTTACTACCGTTATAATTCATATTGTCTAAAAATTAAAGGGATCTATTTAAATAATTCGAGGCTAATATTGACCAAAATGGAATATATTTAATCATTTTTGATACTTATAAATAGTATAAATAAATTAAAATATAAGTGCAGAAAATGTAAAAAAAACTACATTATTGAATTTTCCATTTTTAGAATCAATCATGATTTATTAATATCCCTTGAATAGTAAAAAATTGTATGAATGTTATAATGAATGACTAGATATATAATTTAATAATATAATTTAAATATTTCACCATTAGTGATTAAATCAATTTATTGATATATTAATATATTATGTTTACAAAAATATTTTTTTTTTCAAAAAAAATCCCTTTTAATAAATTCTTAAATATTTATTTTTAATCAATTCTTAACTGGAGAATTTATTCTTTAATTTTTAATGATTTTTTTTTAAAATGTAGATTTTCTTATTTATAGATTCAAATTTAATGACAAGGTTATAATACTCATATAATAATACATCATTTTTTGTTTTATCTTTTTGTTGCATAAAATACATGAAATCAAACAGATTAAATGTATTTATAAAGAAAAATACCATAAAATATTTTGGTGTGACATACTTCCCTTGTTAATAAAATTTTTAGTAGAATTTTTAAAATGTCACATCATAAATATATTTTCATACTTCTTCATCTTAATTTCCTAAGGCCCCCACATCACCACCTTTATATAATTCTTTTTCCAGTGTACCTTTACCGGTCGAGCCATCTGATTCCTTTACACTAGTTTTATCGTGTCCATAATTGGGATAGGATGTCAACAATAAGATAAATTTGGTTACAATTATATTTTTTCAGAAGTGAGAACAAGTATCTGGCCTCACATATTAGTCCTTAACAACGAAATGTGGAACATATCATGTACTTTAGAAAGCATATGTGGTATTTCAAAATTGTATGACATAGCTCCAATTCATTACAAAACATCAAAAGGAAAAATATAAGTATGGATTAGTTTTATATTGTCATCTAATCCTATAACACCCTTCATTTTCTATACATTCAAGATGATATAAATTCCAACAAGAAATTCCAAATATTTCCACGGGGTATAAATAGAGTTATTTTAACTAACTTGAGATGATTTTATATGGGTTTGAATATTTTTTATCATTTCCATTGTTTTCTCCACAAGTTCTCGGCCTATAAGATTCATTTCACCAATATAATCCCAACAAGATGGGGTGTGAAATATCATTCCCTATAACAATTCATATAATGTGATTTTAGGACATTGATTAAACATATTAATATATTTTAATTATACCAATGTCAAATACTAATACCACATACCTTGAATGTCATCTGATAAGACCCCGAAATGTGTTTGAAATATTAGTTGTAGATTTAATACTTCCCATAAATTTGAGGGTGATATGTGGTGCATATATAAAGCTCAGTATGGAGACACATTGGAAGAATTTTCAAGAATTTCGATTTAAATAATGGATCACAATAAGACATTACTAAAAATATTCCCCATTATTTCATTCAACACCAGTAAGATATAGTTGTACAAGGTGATCTAGTGGAAAATATTATCTTATAGAAAATAAATTTATAGATTTTGTATGTCAACCGAGACAAACCCATGTCACATTATTATTTCATGGGGTCTTTGGTAATATAGATACAATGTTCAAATTAATGTCATCCAATTTTTTATGAAGGAATAGTTAGAGGATATTTGAATCCTCTAGGATATTGTCTCTCAGCCTGTACTTATGGAAAAACAAATCATCATGGAACATGAGTCTCAATTTTCCACTTCACATTTTACCGACCGAAACTTTTTATAAAATACGTACACATATAAGAGATTCAATGAAATATAAATAATTCATGCTCTGGTAATATTCCATTAATTACCTTTATATCTCTGGTATAGAGGGAACATAATGCATCTTTAAAAATTTTTGAAATCTATCTTCATATATGAAGTTTTCCCATTTCCCATCATTTATAGCATTAACATTTATTGAAAAATTGTCATCAACATACTAAGAACTTTTTTCCTTTAAAATAATAATCATTTAGTAATAATTTGACAAATGAGTAATTTTCCCTCCCTTGGTAGTAGTATATTGATAAGTCATAATCCTTGAGCAGCTCGATTCATAACCTTTTCTCGATGTTGAGTTTTTTTAGTTAGAATATTTAAATCATACTTTTTTGGATCAGTATATATCTCACATAATTCAGGATATATATTATGCCTCCATATCTCTTGATAAAAATATCTACTGTTACTAACTCAAGATCATGAGGTGATTTATAATTTTCACTAGTTTTTAACTTCCATGATGAATTAGAAATAACATTATCATTATACATAAGGACACAATCTTCTCCCATCTATGATTCATCATTATATAAAAAATCCACCATTTCCAAATGGTGTAGTCAACCATGGGGTGTTTACTAATATCCCCATCAATTCCTCACAATATTATTCACATTATTTTGAATAAATAATGTTAAACCCTTTATGAGTACAATTAGTAAATGGGTAAGCTAATTGGGAAAATTTTGTATAAATCACTGATAATAACCAACAAAACCAATAAATAAAGGCACCTCAGTAATGCTTGTTAGTATATTTCATCATTGGCATAAAATTTTCTTTACATGACCAATTGAGATTTTATCCATGGAGAGAATATATGTAAAGGAAAAAAAATTGAAGCTAGAATTCAAACATTATAAATTTCCCATGTAACTATTTTCTTATAAGATTCATAATAATGAACTGAAATTTTTTATAATGGTCCATATATTTTATAGAGTATACCAAGATATCATCAAAAAACACCTCAACCACATTATCATGATATTCCTTGAATTTACTATTCATTATATCTATAAAAAACAAAGGGTGTATTGTTTAATACAAATAAAAATTCTGAAATATTTTAATTATAAAAAATTATTTTAAACATTTTCATTGGAATATGTTCCTCTTTACACACAATTGATGATATCCAGAATGAAATTCATCCTATGAAAAATATTAATCTCACTGAAGTTTTTAAAATAGGTCACTAAAGTAAGAAAAATTATACTTGTCTATTATAATAATAGAATTTATTTTTATATAATCAATTCACTCCCTCATTGATGCATCATTCTTCTTAATGAAAGGACAATGGTCTCTCCATAGTGAAATAATATTAAATGTTAATCCCTGGCCTTTAAAATCATATAGTTTCTTCCTATATACCACAAAATACATAGATTCTATTTATTGGGATTTTTTAATATTGGTATTTCATTAGGAATTAAATCAATTTCAAACTCAACCTAAGTCTACAGTTGATATCTTTGTTAGTCCCCAATAAATTTATCAATATTTTTCATGTAAAATTTGTATATACTCAATTTTAATTTTTTTTTTCAACCATAGGCTATTTATTATCTAATTATAAAAGAATTTTATTTATAAGGCCTGTTGGATATTGATCAGGACATGGAATAGATGATGATGTATCCCCTATTTAGAAAAAGAATTCCATATCTACATTATGACTCATAATTTCCTTCTCTTTGAAATAAAATATTTCTTTATATTTTGAAACCCAATCCCTACCAAGGATTATGTAATATTTAACCATATGTATGGTAATAAATTTGGAAAATAGAGAACATTTATGTGTTATAATAGGAACTGATTGACACATATTTTTTTAATGAGTTTTGAACATTGATTTTTGAATGAAATCTACATTTCTAAGGTGAATTGGAAAAGTACAATTTTTTTTTTGGAAAACTGAGAAGATGTAAAGGAATGCGATGATCGAAAACAAAATATATTGTTAAATAAACTTGAGGATATGATTAAAGTACATACCGTCACATCATTAGTAACTCTATTCTCTAATGCTGTGATTAAATATTCTTGTCCTTTATCCCATGCAGATTTTCATGGATGGTTCCCTTGATTCCCTGGACAATAAATGTCATATTGTTCCATCTCTTTATAATTGAAATAATTCACATTGATGACTTATTTCTTTCCATTGAAATCATGGGTTTGGAGGAATTATCCTCTACAATTATTAAAAACTCCAAAGTAAGAATGTTCAGTGATATTTATTTCCACAATTATTGAAAATTATAAATTTCACCCTTCCCATCAGACTATTTGGATTATTTACCTTTACAGAGTTCCCAACAACCATCTTTCTATCTTATATACCTTTTTATCCATAAGAATTAGAGAATCTGTTTTCTGTCTTGACAAAACATTATATTACATCCTCATATGATGAGAATTACTAGGAGACTATTCACCTAAAATAATTGTGTTTATCACGTCAATTAAATGGTCAGTATTACTATTTGGATTATTTATGTAGTATCCTACATGCCTTGTTGTCCTTGTAACATTATTTTTACTTAATATAATCATCATCCTCCTTTTGTCTCATAATAAAGAAATGTATCTCCTCGCCCAATCATTATTTGTGAAGAAAAAATTATTAAATGAAAATTTTCAAAAAATACTACAATTCCATGTTTTTTATTTCCTTCTCCTCTTTATTTTTTTGAATCATTGACCATTATTGATCTTTATCTACTAAGAGACAGTCAATTTACATGAAAATTTTCTCCCATTCATTACTCCTCAAATTGAAAGATATATTCTCAATAGATTTTTTTTATTTCTCATCAATAAATATATTTTTATTACTATTGAATGATGAAGGTTGATGACACATGAAGTGGTCTGACATTGGTATACAACATTTTGGATCAACATGATACTCTTTACAGGAAAGGATATTTCTCATAACTATATTTAGTCCTCCCAATATTGATATAATTTATTTATCTCCACCTAATGAACATGCTCCGAAAACCTTTTCTTTACTATGAGGTAAATCCTTAAATGGATTACATGAAATGATAAGATTTCCATTCCATATACAATTTCCACATGTAAAAAATTACATACAGTAGATTAGATTGAGAATCATTATATATAATTTCCTAACTTGTGAAAAATATAACATAAATTGATAATTTATGTATAACTAATCTCAAAATAATAATCTTGGTACTTTGTGAATATTATCAATGACTCCTATAGGGTGAAATTTCAATAATATATGTTTTCTGAAATCCAATTTCCAATGTTTATAATAAAATTTCACAAATACCTGCTATAAAGAACCCGACCATATTAGCCTAGATATGGTGGTTACACTGTTACATTGTAATTAAATAAATATAATAACATCCCGAAGGAAGGAATATTAAACTACTATTTTAATAGTAGATATATACTCGAATCTTACATTAAAATTGGAAACATAAACCATAAAAGATTATTTTTTTTGAGGACACCATTATTATCCTCGATTATTCCTACATATAAATCATTATATACTCATTGATATCCTATGGAAAAATAAAAAAAAAGAAAAATTGGTGACATTAAAAGCTCAATAAGGGTATCCATAAAAAGTAATCTAGATAAGTAATAAATTGTGTAATAAGAAATAAATGGAAATAAAATAATTTAATAATCACATGAGCTAAAAAATATTCACTGATATCATAAATAATCAAATACTCACATGAAAATAAATCCAATTAATTCCTCATATGAATGGGGGTAAACACAATCAATATAAAAAATCATGCTAAAACTTGACAGCAAAATGTTAATAATTTCTGGAATCAATAAATATAATTGTAAACCATCCAATGTAATATGGAGAATGGAATCAATATAGGAAACCCCCAGTCAAAAAGATCATAAAAAATCAGGATGAATAATAATATTTTTTCATAACATATATATAATAGATATAAAGGAAAATAATTTTTTTTGTAATTTATCAGTAGAAACTATATGAAAATACCATTAAAAACATTATTATGGGAAATATTATTTTCACTCTGAAAATAAATTATTTTATAAATACTAAATAATTAAAATGTAATTTTCTTAAAAGAAACTTGTAAACATGTATAGGATGATTAAATGAAAATACTAGTCATGAATGTGTAAAAATAAATTCATGTCTTATATATTTAAAAACATTCATTTCACATATTTTTCAGCAAAATCTAAAATTACATTATTCAGAAGATGACAAGAAGTTTTTTTTCCTTCTGTTTAATAAATAGTCAAAAAATGGTTAAAAACTAAAAAATAATAGGATATTACTAAAAATATTAATTAGAACATTATATGGAAAATATGGATATGGAAGATAATATTCCGAAAATAGTGACATAAACATAAACAATCCTGAATATTGATGAGTTTGTTAAATAATACATTAGCTCAGGTCCCAATTACTTCATATGTATAAAACCTTCAGTATAATAAATATATTTTTATTATATATAGTGTAGAAATATAATCAAATATATCATATAATTTGATACATACTTATATTCATTTGTCACCCATTTCTTAAATATTATTTGTTAAACATCACTATTTCAAGCATTAACTACATCATTTTTATGTACGTTTTAGTGCTTTTGTTTCAGTCTATATTCAATGATGAAGGCTCCATAATATCCTAAATTTTAATGGAGATATAAATACAATATTTATTTTTTAAATAATAAATTTTTTTAATCCATTGCTTTTGTTGATAGAAAAATGAATTCACCATTCATGGAGAAGATCAACCAGACATACGGATGATTGCAATTTTCTAAATTCTATAGATGGAAAAAGAGAAAGGTAAATACTAATTATAATTTCTATTATAATTATTATATCATATAAGATATATATATTTATAAAATTCATCCTTATTATAATCAAAGTAAAATATAAATGGAAAAAAATGAATCACTTCACTTCATGGAGGTGGTAGTCAACGCGTACAAAAAAGAGATGTTATCATTTATTAATATATTGTATGTTTATAATGTAGATATTTTATTATTATTTGATATGTATAATAATTTTATATTTACAATACATAAATATTAAACAAATCATAATTACCATCCATAAAATATGGTAATGAAAAATTAATTATATCTATATGTGGAGAAGTTATTTTGTAAATTCACATGAGCGACACATTCACTTCCAATTTGATTTAAATGATGATGGATAATAGTGGTTTCATAATTATAATAAAAATTTAGTTTATTTTTGGATAATTATGTTATTATTTTATTTTAAAATCCATAGATTTAGAATATGTAGGAGAAAGAATATATTCAAAGTGGTGGGGTAAGACAATTATTTATTCTTCGAGATGCCTTATTTAGATCATTTATTAAGGGAATAATTATTATTATTTTAGGGATAATAAAACCTCAAAAACATATATTATGACGTTTACAGGAAAAATTGTAAAATATTTCTCTATCTTGATGGATCATTGTGTTGTGAAGAAGTAAGGGATGAGGTGGCCTTTTATAATTCACTTGAGGGGAAATTTTAGAATTTATCAAAATATTAAATTATAATAAATTGATTCTCATGAAAAATTCCTCAAAATGAAAAGGTATTAGAATATAAAGTAGGATATATTTTTAATTACAAAAAATAATAAAATCAATAAAATATTTCATAACATTTTAAATCATATAATTTTGATTAGCCCTAAGCTAGTCGGTATGAATTTTAAATATAATAACAAAATTTTCCATATTAAAGGGTTTTTATTTGTACTTATATAGTTAATAATATCCCTTAAATGGAAAAATTAGGACATCCAATAACATAAAATAACCAAATTGTCTCATTTAAATATTTTATGATGATTAAATAATTTTATAAATTATTTTTTAGATAAAATATCATTTTTTCAATTTTGACATTATTAATTTAATTTGAAATAAAATATATCAATGAAACGTGTTAATTATAATATAATGTAGTTTAACTGATCATATATTTCATATATATCTATAAAAATCATTGGACACATTAACCCATTTAAATTATATCAAAATAATCATTTTGAAAGTCATTTGTTTTATTTTTATGGTAATTAAATAAATATTTTATTAGCATTGGATAATCATTTAAGTTAAATACACAATTTTTTAAAAATTAAAAATAAATTTATAAAATTAATATAATACAATTGATCTATATATTTATAATTTTTTGTTAAAAACTATATTTTTTCATATTTTTACAAATAAGATATATTGAAAACAAAGAGAGTGACCATTTGTAACTATATTTGATTTAAATAATATATATGTCATTTTCATAAACACATGGCTATTAAAATACTATAATTCGAGATTAATTTGTTAAGGGAATAATTGAATTCATCCAATACAATTTATGATGATAAATTACATCCTTATAACTTAGTTTAACTTAGATTTACTCCATTTACCCCATACTAACGTGATATCATTTACCATGGTTGCCATTTATAATGTCCAAAAAAGTGGAATATTTAATAAATTATAGCATCATGATTTAAAATATAGAATAAATTTAATAAAATTCAATAACTATATAAATTAATATTTAATTTAAAAATAATTTCACAAAACATGATAAAAACCTCAATTAAGAACTTAAATTTTTCTAAAAATAATAATAGATTTATTCATATCCCCTAAATAAAAATGTATTATATGAATGTTAAATTTTTAAATGAATATATTATATATTATTTTTTAAAAAATTAATTCACCAAAAATTAAGAATCCATTTTATTATGATATAAATATATAGCACGAAAAAAATAGTTTTTAATAAAAAGCTTCTAGTAATATTTTTTTATAATTTTTATTTCAAATATATTGATAACTAAGAAATTTATTATATTAATGTATAAAATATATATTATTAAAAAATTTGTTAATATTATTTATACCATCCAATTTTAAATCTAGGTAATAATGGACACTTACTAATCGATCGTGCTTCTGTCTAACATGGTGTTACATGCAACACAACCTATCTCAAAGATTAAATTTGTATAAAAAGTGTCATATGGTAAAATATTGGGGTGTTATATCCTTGGTCATGGGCCCTGGTTTCAAAGCTAATGATTGTATAAACTATTATGGTATTACTTTTTAAGAACTTTGTGGACTCTAGGAGGTCACCTTTGTATTCCTCATTAAGGTCATAACCCATGTTGATCAGTTACTTTTTACTTATGCGGAGTATTGAAAAGCTATTAGTTACTTTCAAAAATCACCATTATGTACTATTATTAATAATTTTTAGTAATCAAAATTATATTATCCAGTAATAAAGTTATTTATATCATTAATTCATATAAAAACATTAGTTGTTATTCTTACAAAAATATTTTTTTATACACATGTGGGATATGTTGTTATCATCATTAGTGGTGACCAACTGAGTATATCTCCTACAATGTATGGGATGATGATTGGTACCTTGAATGTTTTCTTTGATATTGGTAAAGAAAATCATATATGACTAGTCACTAATTCTTGGTTGACATATAACATTCAAATTTGGGACCATTGGACCGATCCATGGCTTATGATGCGATTAGACATAGCATGATTAGTCTTTTTGTACATATATTTTCTATGTATTGTATATGTCTAGTCTTCCATGTTTGACAACCCTTTGTTTATAACTCAATCACGTACATATCATTTTGGATATAAAACTACTTTCGGTGTGATTATTACTATCGTATGGATGATCTTCATCCATTTATCTATTTTACATTATTATTCATTTTCTAGTGAGTCATTTATTATCACTATTGTGGTATACTGATCATTTGGTTATAGTCTTAAAATAATATCAACCACGACACTCACTCCTAGTCAATAACGTATCACATATGATGAGGTGTGCTTAAGATCATTTGAATAATTGAGTTTGGTTACATATGAGTGAACTTGGTCTTGGACATTCTAAAAAATAAATTTTACCTTGAAAATACTTCTTTTAAAGAGAATACTAATCTTATTATAATAATGTAACATTTTAAATTAGTTCTAAAAATTTATAGAATTGGTTTTATATGTAAAAATAATATGTAAAATATTATTTCACAATTTCATATTTTATTTTTTAATAGTTTCTAAATCATGTTGGTTATTCTTACATAGATATAAAATCAAATATATCATAATTTTCTCAAAAACTGTATTTTTAAGAAACAATCAATCTTTTCAGAAAAAAATTAAAAATATAAAACAATTTAAATTTTCATAATAGAAATATAAAAATAAATTATTTATCATATTTATATTTTAGTATTTGAAACATTTTTTTGTTGATAGTTAAAATATAAATAACATTACCTTTATTATATCCATTCTCAATATTATTTTATAATAATTATTTATCCACTAATGTTAATATCTATTCAAGGTCTACTATCTTAGTTTTATTAGTGATTATTAAATTTTTTTTCTTAATATTCTATGGGATTGTACATTTTGTGTATCATGTAAATATGATTATTGATTTTTTTATTTTAATAGATCTATAATCTTGCTTCATTATATTCTATACCTTAAATAAATTATAACCTTGTAACATAATTATAATTTACATGATGGAATAGATAAATGTGGTGAAAATATTGATATGTTTCAAGATACAATCACCTATGAGATATGATCCTCAATGGCATTTTAAAGTATATGAAATATTTATTTTTCTATCTCATTTCATGGAAATAAATCTAATAAAAAGTATAAAATTCCATGAAAATAATTTAGTTTTCTCTTTAGATAATTCATAGTTCTCCTCTCACTTATATATATTTAGATATTATTTAGAATGTGTTTTTCTATATTTAATAAATTAATGTATTGTTAATGTTGAGATAGATATTCTATTGATAAAATATAATAATTTTTTTAGTGGATGATATTATGATTTTCACAACGTTTATTTCCCTAAACATAATAACAATAAATGTTTTCTTCCAATAAATAAAAATCACAGTGGGTGGTGACTGATGTTCTTATAAAGCATTTTTTTTTAAAATTAGTTGATATAACTAGAGTGTATACACTAAACTAGTATAAAGGGTAAACGAAACCTACTTACCACTATCCTCTTCATTGACTATAATTTCATAAGTTTTCCTTTCTACTTTGGTCTAAGAAGTTATGGGTTTATAAAATTTGTGGTAATCATTATATTAGGGATTTATTTTTAATAATTCCCTAGTTCTTCACACAAAAGAGATAAAATTTTAATTGGTGCCCTATGATTCATTGTATCTTCTTTCCCCATTTTAACTAAACTCTTTTTTAAATAACATTTAGATCCTCAATGACTTACTTATTGTAATTAATGTGTCTATATACTCCTTGAAAAATCACCATGGAAGATATTACATGATTTATTATATATAATAAAGTGAACATTTATCCATTCATATTTTCCATCAGTTGATATTTCATCAAACTCCATCCTTCTATTATTTGGTGTGATCAGGGATTCAACTATATTCAAAATTTTAATCATATTCTATGATAGATGGTTTTCCATAATAACAAGGTTTGTCATTCCAACAGCCATTTCGATAATTTTTTTTATTGAGTAAATATTCATGTTTTTAATCACACATAATATTACATTCAGTTATATTGAATAAAAAAAACAAAAAGTGTTGAAATGAGTGACAAAAAATTTACAATATTGGGATATTATCATAATAATACAAATGAATTAAACTTTACAAACTATTATTGGCTTATATTTACACATTATCCCATTTCCCTATAGTTCAATACCAATATTATTTTGATCTATGTTTCTATAGGATGAGTTATCTTACACTCATCAAAGTAACTAGTAAATAAATACTTCATAGTAGTACCGAAAGATCATATGGAAAACTGAATAATATCATTGGGGATAGTCAAGAGATGTGAGTTGTAAGGCCTCTTTTTCTAGAACTATGTGATGATAGAATTAATGCCAAATACACCCTATTTGTGGTTATTACCCTTAGATATAATGGTTCTAGAGCCTATAACCCCTTCGAGTGTCTATATTTGGATATAATTCTTTATATTACAACATAATATCTATCCTACCATCACATTAGGATGTTAACATATACATAGACTCAGCTCTATGGTTTTTACTGATTTTCTCTAATCATAATATCAAATGTAGCTAATCTATTCTCTATAATATCTAATACATACTTTTATAACAACTATATTGATTTAAGATAATCATGATATAAATAATACATTGATTTCATGAATTAAATTATACATCTCAAAAATAGTTACATAACCTAATATTTTAATGGTTTATTATATTAGATATTAGCTATATAGGCATATCATTTTACTAAACTTGTTATCATTTTATATAATCATACACCTCTAAAACCTTTCTAGACATCTCACGTGATACAATAATTTTCATAACCAAGGGGATGAAAACTTTTGAATGGTGTGAGGTAAAATGCTCAATAGGGATGAGAAAACAAAGAACATATTGTTTAGATCATAAACATATGTAAAATCATGAATAAAGGAAAAAATTTATTTAAAATAATTGAAATATATTAATGTTAACCATATGTGTAAAAAATATACATAACATCTCATTAAATAACACTTTTACCACAACATGAATAAATAAGACACGATTCATATTATATGATCCATGATCATAAAATATAATGTGGCATAATAATTTACAAATGATTTCATATAATTGTGAGAATAGATACTCAGCAACCCATTCACATGTAAAATTGTGAGTATAACTAAACAGCATTATATAAACCATTTTTAAACATAGCAACATCTAAAACTCTTCACATGTAAATTTTGAAAAGAGATAAGCACTATCAAAGTCACCCACTGGGAACCTTGATACTCTCTAACCTATTAACATAACATTTCTATATAATGAGAAAAAATAATTTACTCAATTAATTAGGTGGAGATATAGTTCATACCCATCATAGAATCATTACATTTTTCACCACGTTAAAAATGATTAAAATTTTCATATAAAATTAATGGAAATAAAATGGGATTTATAAAACATCCAAAATCTATGAAATAACATCATATACTAAATCATTTGATACTAAAAAAGATATCATACAAAGTTATCACACAATAAAACTATAATATAGGATGAACCATGAAACATAACTCCATTAGATATAGATCAAAAACCAAATAAATCAATTAAAAGAGAATAATGAGAAAAAATCGTATCCAATGTTGTGAAAGGCATAGATATGAGTATATTTTAAAAAAAAGATTCCTACTTTTTAAGAAAATTAAAACAAATCCTTTCATTAAAATGGATTTCATTTCAAAATATTTTCTCTACAACTATAAAAATAATATAAAGTTTTTAAAACATTTACTTTAAAAATAATTAATATAGGAAACGTGAAAAATAAATAAATTTCTCAAAAAGGAAAGTTAATATATTTCAATGGAATTTAATTTTAAAATAATATTTAAAAATTAATCATGAAAAATATATAAACCATATCAATTTAAAATGTGTGTTCATGATTAAACCTCTTTATTTTTAATGAATTGAATAATGTTATGAACATTTTGAAATAGCTTTTGTTTGAAAATCCTGATAGTTAAAAAATGATTAAGAAACCATATATTTAAAATGAAAAAACAAAATAAATATATCATTATAGGAATTTTTTCCATGTCTTCAATATAGAATTAATAATATTGGTAGGGTGTAAAAATTATTACCTAAAAAAAATAGACTAATTGTAATTGGTATTATTCTTAAGCCATAAATCAGTTTAAAGAAACCTAAAAAACATCAAAGAAGAATAAATTGGGCAGAAAGTTGATTTCCCCAGAAACAAAGGTCGATATAAATTATTAAATATTCATAGTTTAGAATATATCAATCATGTATGATAATAGAAAATGATGAGTTATTATGACCCAATAAAGAAAAATCACTCATGAAAACCATATAAAACTTTGGTATATATTGATTCAAAATAAATTGGAAGAATAAAATAATATGGTTATTTTAATAAAATGTATTGAATAATGTAGTATTTATAAATAAATTAGTTGAATTATATAAATTGGTAATAATAAAATGGTGTCTAAAATTAAAACATGTCCTAATAAATAGATGTTGAGATGAAAAATTGTTATGACTTAAGAAACATTCTTATAAAAACCTATCAAAGTATAGATATATTTAATTTTATTTTAAAATATGATGAGTAAAAATAAAACATGATATTAAATATAATTTTTTATAATATACATTATTGAAAATAAATTAGCTATAGAAGAGAACATGGGTGTCAAATATGGATGATTTAAGACGTAACACTTTCAGCATTACATAGTTTAGTTGATAACAATATAAACACCTATAGAAATATATATCAAATATGGAATTAAAATTTTACAACTTAATCATACATTTTATCATTTTATAATCTTTATTATAATTCTTTATCAATAGTTTATTAATTAGTTATAGCATATTTTGGCATCAGGTTTTAACAATAGTAACTATTTCACACATGTTTAATGATTCTAACATAAATACCAATAATTTAATACTCAATTAATTATTTATATACTATTTAATAACATTTACTATGTAATATCTATGGATTTAAAATTCTATTACTTAATTCAATATTTTTTTACATTATGTGAAAATAAAGTTCATAACAACTTATTCCAGTAATTTCATCAAATAAAAAATTTAATATTTATAATAATTTAATAAAAAATATAAAAAATATATGAATATATAATAATTTTTTTAATATATTTAAAATATAATAATTTTCTTGGTCCCATATCTATCCATAATCAGATTTTAAATGTTGTTCACAAATGTGGTTAAGATAATACAAACATAAACTTATTTTAAATAGATAAGAGATTATGGTTTTTAAGGTGTTCATTTTATCAAAATATCATTATAATAATATAATAAGTAATTTTTTTAATCTATTATGCAATAATTTATGATTTTCGTATAAATAATAGAAAACTAGAGGAAAAATTATTAAATGATTCTTTGTGGTGGCGGTGGTCTGGGCACTAGAAGAATTTACATTCATTTGTTTTATAAGTGGATTTAAATGAAAAATAAAGGGATTAATAATTAATATAACAATATATCAAAATAAAAAATATACACATGTAAAATTATTATTTTTGTGATATGATATTTTTAAGGTTAGGATGAAGAAGAAAAAGTTTACAAGGAAGAAATACTTATGTTGGAGATATGATCATTCCATGGAAGTCCCCTTGAAATTAAATGTATTAGGATAATTATAAGAGACAAGGAGATTATTTTCAAGGTATAAGAATATTTATTAACTAAAATGGAATATTTTTTTGGAGAAATGTTATGTTTGAGTGTAACATTGTAAGGGTATAAGTGGTATCCTTTTACATGGGAGGAAAAGGCTCTTTCAGAAACTGTAATCATTTTTCAATAACTCAATGACATTATTATTGGGTAAATGGATCATAATTGAAAAAAAGTGGAGTGTGGGACCATATAAAATACATAATAATCTAAAAATATTATTTCAAAACATGTTTTTAATAGGTTTTGTCTATTCTATAATAAAAAAATACATTTCATTGGGGGTAATTATTTTTGAACCTTAGTTAATAAATTTGATAAAAAAATTAAAATGGACAGTATTTCCTAATTTAAACATTTTGATCTTAGATTTTGAAATAAATTTAGCATATCAAATTTCTAAATGAGTGAAATGATAATTTTATAACAAACACACTTAATCATGTAATAATTGTTTTTGAAAAATTTATATTTTACCACATTAAAGTTATATATATGTTCCAATTTTGATTATTAGTAATTTTATTGAGAAACCATGATTTATCATAAAAAATTATTATAAGATTATTTCTTGTAATTCAACAACATATTATCAGTTAGAAAATACATGATTTAAAAAAAATAGAAAAACCATTTTTATATCAATGTTTAATTTTTACTGTATTTCTAAAAATGTCTCAACCCTCCTTCATCATGATGAGGGAAGGGATATAAAAGTGTATTTAACTTCATTATTCAAGATGAAAAATAGATAATATGTCTTGAGTCCCACTTCCAGTAGGCCCCATGATGGTGAAAAGTACCAAGGGTATACAAATATCAGAAAATGGGAGGGATTACCCTTTTATTGTAACCAAGATCTAGAGATAAGATATACCAACATCAAAATGACTCTAAGAAACACACATATATACTAATATATATAAAAGAATCCAAAATCCACCCCAAATGCATGTTTAAATAATAATTCAAGAAATACAATGAAAAAATTCAAATTAAATACCAAAAGAACAAGATACGAAGTGAAACAATAACTATTCCAACGACCGAGTTAGTAAGGTCCAAAACGGTCCACATAGTCCCCCTAGAAACCTAAAAAATGATTTATATACTTAGGGTGATAATACCAGTATACTGAGTAAGAAAATCCAAAGTCACATGTGTAGAAGTGGGAGAAGCATACTAATTCCCCTATGAGAAAAAACTAAAACACAAAAGAGACTAACAAGGTATAACATCCACCCCAACCTCACCAGGGTACACTCACTAAATAACACAAGTCATGTAAATTAAATTTTATACACATAGATATTTGGGTATCCCACACCACTTCCCACAGGTTAAATGATCATCTCTAATAGTGATCATCATGACACTACCATGATCATCCAAAGGAACCACTATCATAGCCTTCTCACACACACCTGTTCCAAAAACCACACCACATCCCACACAAAAATAGGTGGGTGGAAAATCCATCACATCCCTTCCCGCAGACACCCGAGCCTCATCCTAAAGACACTAGGGAAATCACCCTCATCCTACAGATGGTTGGGCCTCACAAATGCACCACAACCTACCCAAAGATTATAGGGCCACTAATGCATAGAAGTTGGAGTAGAGATAACCTAATAACCATACATCCATCCTCCCATTGGGGTGTTGGGAATGGCCACCATCCCCCATTACTATGGGGTTAATTAATACATAGTGGTCAAAATGGGTGGGGTGGGTATAGAATCACAAGTAAGGACATGTATATAAATAGGTATTCAACACTCATTCCAACCTATGTGTTCTTAAAACAATAAATAACACACACCAAAACTGCCCATCCTGCCAACCCTACATCCACATACCACCATGAATGATAGTTACTTCTATAATTCGATAAATGAATTCCACTTTAGTAAAATCCATAACTTGTAATATACCACCAGCCAATTCATTTAACCAGTTTTCATTCTGCAATATCAATTCACGTATTTATTAGTTTCATCCCTAGCTGGGAAAATACCAACCATAACACACCACAAGTGACATCATAACCCAGACTCACTTTAAATAAATATCTGGAAACACTAGATAAAATTCCCATGCAAGGTAACATAGTTTCCTAAACCCTCCTCAGTAGCCTTGATACACAGATAAAACCACATAGAATAAAACAAATAATCTTGACTATCATGTAGTCTCATTGCACACTCCCCTTTTCTTGATAACACATTCAACCACTACCACATTCATAGTTCCAAATAATGACCCCATGTCCTTCCTGTTAATAAAAACACCCCAAAACAGCATGTCACAACCTCACTCGGTAGCCCCGCTACATAACAACACCACAACGAATAATATGAACATATAACAACCCCAAAATGAAGCCCATCTACCCAAATACCACCCATATGTTATCCCATTGTATAACAAGTTCATCCATTCCACAATCAACCAATCTCTTAACTTGAGATTACATCACACCGAAAATTCCACCCCAAACACATATTGTAATGACCCGAACTCAGAGCCCCTCCACTGGTGCCCCGTACCCGGTTCACCACATGAACTCAAGTGCATTTCTCCAAATACCAGAGGCTGCCGACTAGTAGTGAGGGCCTTGGTGAGTCGGTGGGGAAAATAAGCCCTCATTCGGTAAGGTTTACAGGGTAAGAAAACACCAATAATCAGAAGAAGCAGTAAACAACATGCATAAAAACAGAAACTAAACAGCGGAAGCATTGAAGATGTATAACTACAATGACAATGATGCAGAAGGTAAAAGTATCTAAGGAAAATAGAAAACACAACAACTTGCTGAAGTATAACTAAAACCAAGTGAAAAAGAAAAACAAAGTAAGCTCCTCAGCATCGCGAGCCATGGCTCAGTCCCATGCTCCCCATCTCCTGGTGAAATCAAGATCCTGAAGTAGAAGGGAACTTGCCCTTGTCTATACCTGCAGCAACATAGTCTACTTGGCCCCAAAATCATGGCCCAAATACGGTGTGAGATACAATCCCAGTTGGAAATCACCCATAGATTTATGCCTTACAGTCAAATGAATACGTGAAAGTAAATAAACAAGAAGCAGTAAACAAGAAAGCACTAGCAGCTACAATCCACAGTTTTAACAAGTATAGCACACAAGTAAGCAGTCAGCAATAAGAAGAAAATAGGTAACCCTCTGGGTAGATCTCACAGCCTAACCCCTATGGTTCAACCTATAGTACTAGCAACCCTCTTGGAGGCACACACAGTATCACCCCTCTAGTTCAGCTACGTAACTATGAAGTCTCTCTTGGAAAGCACTCACCGTCAATTCCCCCTATAGTCTCGTATCAAGCTAAAGGCTCTCTGGGGAAGCACTCAACATCAATTCCCTCTGTGGCTTGCGTCGATGATCTATAGACTCTCTGGATAAGCACTCAACGTCAATTCCCACTATAGTCTCGCATCGTAATTAAAAGACACTCTGGAGAATCCCTTTCGTCAATTTTCCCTTTGGTCAGTTACTCTAGGTTCTCACAGTCCTGAGTATAACTAAACATGCTCAACATGTGTATATCATCCAAGTAAACCTCAAGAACTACTTGGCTATCATTCTAAGTCTCAACAACAATAACAAAACAACAGTTCTACTATCCTACAACTAGTTATGGCAACTGAAAAAATGCCCAGGAGGGAAAAAGCAAGGAAAAGAAACCTGACCAGAATATAAACTACTCTACTCATAAGAAATAACCTCTACTAAAGAAAACAACCAAAGAAGGAAAACATCAGGGAAAAAACTGGAAACATGCAATACCTTGTTCAAAGGTATTGGTGTAGTTTTCACATAATATTCATCAACATTCTATAGAAAGGAACAAACCACCAACCTCAAGCCGAGGAGTTTGATATACGTGAACCACGATGACAGATTCCTCTTAGAACAATGTAGACCTGAGAAAACACACAAAAAGTTCATCA
Source organism: Viscum album (assembly GCA_963277665.1). Classification (NCBI taxonomy): domain Eukaryota; kingdom Viridiplantae; phylum Streptophyta; class Magnoliopsida; order Santalales; family Viscaceae; genus Viscum; species Viscum album. Next base: position 33,420,932 of record OY728153.1, read on the forward strand.
CACGATAGCTTGGAAACGAGGAGGAATCAAGAAACAAGGCTAAAGCAGAAGGAATAACTCACCGATGCGATTCCAATGCAATCGACCATGCTCAAATTAGAGAACGGACAGCTGGGCGGGAGCTCGGAGATGATTCGGCTGTATGGTCGCTTTCGGGTAGACGAAATCTGGAGAAGAAGGTGATTTTGGGGGTTAGGTGCGACCCCTATCCGTTTAATGAAAAAAGAAAGTACATGACGTGTACTTATTGAGTACATGGCGTGTACTTCAATTTTCCATACTTCGAATTAACAGGCCTCCACCTCAGCCTTACACACCATGTGTGTGGCCCAGACATGGCCAGCACATGGCTTCGAGCCGGGAAGAGTAGACGGCGTGTACTCAAAAAGTACACGGTGTGTACTTCTGAAATTTTTAGAAAATTTATTTTCCTTCAAAACTCCAGAAAAGGGAAAACATACCTGAAAAGAGATCAGTGTTCTTACAAAATTCCACCCTTAAAGAAAATTGTCCCCGAATTTCCCTAACGAGGTAGAGAAGGAGAAACACCGAATAGCTCCGGCAACTGTGATCGTACATCGGTCTCCCACTACCAGGACTCGTCCTGTACTCGCCCGTGCTGCCATAGCACTCGTAACAGTGGAACAGACCACCAATGGAGAACCTTCGTACTATGATAGAAAATCCGGATAGGATGCTCCATGAATGATGCAACCGCTTCAAGCTCGAATTCCTTGGGCTGAAAGACGTGAGATGGGTCTAAAAAGTAACGGCGGAGTTGAGAGCCGTGGAAGACATCGTGCATGGACCGATACCTATGAGGTAGCTGCAACCGATAGGCGACCGTCCCAACTCTCTCCAAGAACTCAAACGGCCTGACTTACCGTGGTGAAAGCTTACCCTGTCTCCCAATCATCTTGTGTCCCAACCTCGGTGTGACACGCAGGAATACCTGATCACCGACCTTGACCTCCAGAGGTCATCTCCGTTGATCAGAATATGATTTCTATCGAGACTGTGCCTTAGTCATCCTCTTTCGAATCAGATCTATCTGTTCTGAGGTCTCCTGAATAAGGCGAGGTCAGCAAAGCTTCCTCTCCTGCCTCCAGCCATCATAAGGGTGATCAGCATGGCCTACCGTACAAAGCCGGGTATGGCGCCATCTGAATGGTCGCCTGAAACCTGTTGTTGTAGGAGAACTATACTAAAGGGATATTCTTATCCCACGAATCTATAAAGTCTAGAATCCAATACTAGATCATATCCTCAAGCACCTGGACCGTGCGCTCGGACTGGCCATCGGTCTGGGGATGGTATGATGTACTCAAAAGTACCTGTGTACCCAAGGCTTTCTGAAGTCCCTGCCAGAACTGAGAGGTAAAGCACGCATCTTTGTTTGCAACAATAGAGCATGGAAATCCATGCAGACAATGATCTCTCTGATGTAAATTCATCCCAGATCATCAACACTAATGGTCTCCTTGATCGGAAAGAAGTGAGCAACCTTCATAAGCCTGTCGACGAAAACCCAAACAACATCGTTTTCCTGAGGTGACCTCAACAACCCGGCCACGACATCCATCACAAAATCGTTACACATTCACTCTGGAATGGGTAATTGATGTAAAATCCCCACTGGTCACTGATGCTCTGCTTTCACCTGCTGATAAGTAGAACATCTCCTGACAAAACCAACAATATCCTTCTTCATACCTGGACACCAGTATTGGCGATGAAGGTCCCGATACATCTTGGTGACACCAGGATGAACTTCCCAAATAGAGAAATGGAAATCCCACATAATTTCCTTTCATATGTCTGCTGGCACTCATACGCATCCTTGGAAATGCAATATCTCATCCTCACCCACTGTCCATCCTAGAAGAGGGTCCTCTCTTGACACACTCTCTCGTAGGACTAAGCCTTCTGAGTCTGATAGCTCCCTCATACGTACCTGATCTATTAGATTGTAGGTAACAGCTAGAAATGATAGAAATGTCTATCCCTGTCTGTTGTGCTCCTCCAGATGCATCTCAGAGAACAGATCCATCAGCATCCACTCACTGCTAACCTCCTGAACTGCCTGAATTTGATTTCTCCTGCTCAACACCTCAGCCACGTCGTTTCCCTTTCCTGGCGTATAGGAAAGATTGAAATCAAAAGACTGAAGATACTCGACCCACCTGCGCTGCCTCATATTTTGATCATGCTGAGTGAAGATATATTTGAGACTCTTGTGGTCAGTGAAGACCAAAAAGTCCTCTCCTAAAAGATAATGTCTCCAATAATGCAAGTCATGAACCACAACAGATAACTCCAAATCGTGCATAGGGTAGTTACTCTCATGTGGCCTCAACTGCCGTGACCCGTACGCAACGACTCCATCTCCCTGCATAAGCACAGCTCCGAGCCTGATACCTGAAGCATCACAGTAAACAGTGTAGCTCTTTCCTGGCTCCAGCAAGACTTGTATCGATGCTGACGTTAACCTCCCTTTCAGCTCTTGAAAGGATTACTAACAAGAATCTAACTGTGAGAACTTCACCCCCTTCATGGTCAGTCCTGTCAAAGGTGCTTCTAGGCACGAAAAGTCCTGAATGAAGCGTCTGTAGTATCCAACCAACCCTAGGAAGCTCTTTACCTCAAAAACGTTCATCAGCTGCTCCCCAGAAACTATAACTCTCACGTTCTCTGGGTCCAAAGATACTCCTTCCTCTGAGATGACGTGTCCCAAGAAGTGAATCTGATCCTTCCCAAAGTGGCACTTCAAGAGTTTAGCATAAAGCCGATGCTCTATTAGTGTACTCATAATGATCTCAAGATGTGTGGCATGGTCGTGTCGAGTGTGAGAGTACACCAAGATATCATCCACGAAGACCACAAAGAAGGAGTCCAAGTAAGGATGGAACAATCGGTTCATCTGTGCCATGAAAACTGCAAGGGCGTTCATAAGACCGAACGACATGACTGTATACTCGTATAGACCATACATACTCCTGAAGGCTGTCACAGGTATATCTGATGGTCTAACGCACAACTGATGATAATCAGAACTCATGTTGATCTTCGAGAACACCCGAGCTCCTCGAAGCTGATCGAAAAGGTCATCAATCCGCGGCAAGGGATATCGGTTCTTGACCATCAACTAGTTCAACTTATGATAATCCACACCAATACGAAGGGTATCGTCTTCCTTATTCACAAACAGAACAGACGAACCACAAGGAGAAGTACTGGGTCAAACGAACCCTTATCATGTAGCTCCTACAACTGTTTCTTGAGCTCCTGCAACTCAGGTGGGTCTATCATCTATGGAGGAATGGACACCGGTGTCGCTCTTGGTACGAGCTCAATAGAAAATTCTACCTCATGCTCTAGAGGAAAACCTGAAAAGTCATCTGGAAAGACATCCCTAAGCAATCCACAACTAGAGAAAAGTCCAACTGTGGAGTCCCCTGATCATCCAGGTAAAGGCTAGAAATCTAGGTTGTCACCCCTCCTAGCCCAAGATGCTCGAGTCCCACCAGACACACCCGAACGTCCCATTAGCCTCTATGAAGGAAAGATTCACCCTCCGGTGAAATGAAACTGACTCTGCGACAATAACAGTCAACAACTACCTGGAAGGGAATCAACCAGTCCATGCCAAGGATGACATCATAGCCTATCATATCTAGGACATAGAGATCCCATAAAAAGTGATACCTTGCCACCTCGAGAGGGAACTCTCTACACTGGCATACACTAGATGTCCTCGTTCCCAAAAGTTGTGTCTAGTGTAACCGAGTCGGAAGAAGAAAAGATGCAGAGTCCAAGACTATCCACACGACAATAGATATAAAACTATGTGTAACACCAGTATCAAAAAGGGCGGAAGATAAAACTGAGGCTATTAAAATTGTACCTCAAACAGTAGAAGGTTCAGGATCCTGCTCATGATAAGTCTACTCCACGGCGAAGGATTGGCCCGTGCCGTGGTCCTGCACCCATGGATGACCACTCTGGGATGAACCTCCCTATTGGTGCTGAGTAACTGGTGGCTGACTACCATGGCCCCAACCTCCACCTCAGCCCGAACGTCCGGAAGAACTCCAGTGCCCCGACTGCTGAGAAACTGGTGGTGCTGCTCCTAAACGAGGAATCCTGGAAGAACCATGATCACCAGCTGCTAGTGAGAAACCATGGCAGAAACGCATAACGTGACCCATCTTGCTGCAATATCGGCACTCCATGGGGTCCCTCTCGCACTGCGGCCTCGTGTGCCCTATCCAGCCACACTGATAGCATGTCACCTGGATGCTTGATGATGCGTCTCGCTTCCTCGAATCAGTGCGCGTAGGCTCCCTACAGCACTTCTTGCTGTCATATGGAGAATGGCTATCTCTGGAAGCAGAACCACCCTGGCTTGCAGCTCCAGAGTCTCTCAGATTTCACTCTGCAATCAATGCCTAATTGATGTTGGAATAAATGGAAGTTAGCTGGAAGATGTTCACCTGCAAGCGGATCTCCCGCCAGAGTCCATCCTCAAACTTTCATTCCAAGAACACCCCACTCCCAACCCAAAGGGGTGTAAAACGGTGAAGCTCAGTGAAACGAGAGGAATAATCCATGACGGAAAGAGTATCCCGCTCTAAGCTCGTGAAATCCCGGGCTCGATCGACCCTCAAGGTCTCCAGGTATAAGTAGTCATAGAACATGCACTGGAACTCCTCCCAAGTCATAGCCTGTTGTTGACCCGCTTGTGAGATCACATCCCACCACCTCTTGGTGGAGTCTCGGAGCATGTGGGTGGAGAGCCTGACCTGCCTCTCTGGAGGTGTCTGTAGATTCTTGAAGATAGTCAGCATGGCCTCCAGCCATGACTGTGTAGCCTGACGTCCTCCCTCCCCCGATAATGTGGGAGGATGCTACTGCTGAAAGACCCACATCAAGTCAGCCATATACGAGGTAGGAGGAGGTGCTCCCTGAAAGGCCTGTATCATCTCATGAAACATTCCCTAAGATTTGCATCAGCGCCCGCATCTAGTACAACAACAGGTGCTAAGTCTGGCTCAGCTGGGGGATTGACATGAAGTCCCTAATTAGCCATGTCTGGAGTCTGATTACTGCCTGACGACAGATGTACGACCGAAGGACGTCTAAGAGGAATAACTTTGAAAGATCAAAAGCACACCTTAGATCAGGAAAACAAGGACAGAGAACAAAAGGGTAAAAAATGAGAAAAGGGGGAAGAAAAACACAGAAGTTTAGAAAAGCCGACTACACAACGTGTATAAAAACTACACGGCGTGTCTTCTAAAGCTACAGACATGGGCGTGTACTCCTGCCCCACATGTCGTGTAACACCTTAAACTACACGGTGTGTTTCCCCAACACACGATGTGTACAAGAAAACTAATCCACTTCCCGAGTCACTTTACATTGCTAACCAACATTGTCCGACTTAACCCGAGACTACACAGCATGATCTAAACAAACATGGCGTGTACTAGATAAGGCTTCGGCGGCCCGTGTTGTTGAGCACACGATTTTCTACACGACTGGACCTTACACGGAGTGTTCCGCAGAAACACAGTGTGCATAGGCAAGGTGAAATCATCCCATGTTGTTTGTGACACGGCCGGGTACCTGGACAAGACTACACGGTGGGTTCCGAAAAAACACAACATGTGGAAAATAAGGTAAAGCCGGCCCGTATTGTTTGTGACATGGCCGGGTACCCGGACAGGACTACACGGCGTGTTCCCTAAGGACACGTCGTGTTCTACCCGAGATTCCCCGACCTGTGTTGTTAGTGACACGGCCGGGTACACGGCTCCGAACTTACATGGCGTGTACCAATCGTACATGGTGTGTTCCCAATGTTACTCCCACGACACTACGTTATGCTCACACGGTCATTGACATGTCCTGTAAACTACACGGCGTGTATCCAAAAAGTACACTCCATGTATTCTGGGTTTTTCTGGGCTGTAGCTCAGAAACTTCTTAGACTCCTAGAAACACTAAAACCAGGGAAAGAGGTTCCAAATTTCGATTCGTGAGGGCCCATAATCCCCGCAAAATCAAGGCTCGACATTTCCTGTAGTCACATACATGGGAAAACAACAGCTCTCTGACATAATAGTAGGGATTCTATCAAGATTCTATCACAACAGCATGTATAATCCACACAAATCATATCAAAATAGCATGTAATCGCTAACACACCCTAGATGGCATGGAAAGAATGAATGGCATATGATTTCTAGAAGTTCCTATATGATGCATGATATGGCATACCCTCATCTCATCAGGTTGTGACAGAAATAGAACCGAAATATCAAAACAATAACTGAACAAGTCATGCAAATCACTCTAGGTGAAAACATATCTACCATAAAAAATCAAAACTAGAAAACTACAATTAACCAGGTAGTATGGCCTTTCCGTATACATGGGTTAGCTACTCCCGAGCACAGATTAATACCAAGTACCGAATCCGTCCTATCCCTGGATAAAGTCTCTAAACAGTAAATCAAGAGAAAAGAACCCCTCTGATACAACTTTCTAACGCCCCAAACCCAGAGCCCCTCCCCTGGAGCCCTATACCCGGTTCACCACAAGATCTCAGGCACGTTTCCCCGAATGCCAGATGCTGCTGACTAGCTGCGAGGGCCTTGGTGAGTCAGTTGGGAAACTACGCCCTCATTCAATAAGGTATACAAGGTATGAAAACAACAATAATCAGCGGAAGTAGTAAAAAACATGCATAACAACAGAAACCAAACAAGGAAGCATTGTAGATATATAAATACGATGACAGTGATGAAGAAGGTACAAGTATCAATGGAAAAAATCAAACAAAACAACGTGCTGAAGTACAACTAAAACCAAGTGAAAAAGAAAAACAAAGTAATCTCCTTAGCATCGCGAACCACGGCTTGGTCCCATGCTCCCCAGATCCTCGTGAAATTAAGATCCTGAAGTAGAAGGGAGCTTGCCCTTTCCTATACCTGCAACATCATTGTCTACTTGGCCAAAAGCATGGACCAAATAAGGTGTGAGATACAATCTCAGTAGGCAATCGACCAATGATTTATGCCTTAGAGTCAAATGAATACATGGCAGTAACTAAACAAGAAGAAGAAAACAGGAAAGCACTAGGAGCTACAATCCACAGTTCTATCACTTATAGCACACAAGTAAGCTGTCAACAATAAGAAGAAAATAGGTAACCCTCTGGGCAGCTCTCACAGCCTTACCCCTGTGGTTCAACCTATAGTACTAGCAACCCTATGGGAGGCACACACAGTCTAACCCCTCGGTTTTAGCTATGTAACTAAGCAGACTCTCTGGGAAATAACTCCCTGTCAATTCCCCCTATAGTCTCTTATCGTGCCAAAGGCTCTCTGGGGAAGCACTCAACATCAATTCCCCCTGTTTCCCACGTCGAGGATCTATAGACTCTCTGGGGAAGCACTCAACATCAATTCCCCCTATAGTCTCGCATCTTAATTAAATGACACTCTGGATAATCCCTTCTGTCATTATCCCATTGGTCTGTTACTTTAGGTTCTCATAGTTCTGTGTACAACTAAACATTCTCAGCGGGTGTATATCATCCAATAAACCTCAAGAACTACTTGGTTATCATTCTACAGATCAACAGCAATAATAAAACAACAGTTCCGCTATCCTACAACTAGGCATGGCTACTGGAAAAACTCCCAACATTTAAAAAAAAGCATGGAAAAGCAACCTGAGCACAATATAAATTACTCCACTCACATGAAATAACCTCTACTAAAGAAAACAAGCAAAGCAAGAAAACAACATGCGAAAAATAGGAAACATGCAATACCCCGCTCATGGGTATTGGTGGAATTTGCACATAATATTAATCAGCATTCTACATCAAGGCACAAACCACCTACCTCGATCCTAGGAGTTCGATATACTTGAACCAAAACGACTGATTCCATTTAGAACAACATAGATCTGAGAAAACGCACAAAACGTTCATCCCACGATAACTTGAAAATGAGAAGGAATGAAGAAACAAGGATAAAGCAGAAGGAAGAACTCACTGATGTGATTCTAACACAATCGACCGTGATAAAATCAGAGAACAGATAGTGGGGTGAGAGCTCGGAGAAGATTTGGTCGTACGATCACTTCCAGGCGGACGAAATCTAGAGAAGAAGTTGATTTTGGGGGTTAGGCGCAACCCCAGTCCATTTAATGAAAAAAATAATGTACACGGCGTGTACTTCTTGAGTACACTACATGTACTTCAATTTACCATACTACAAATTAACCGGCCTCCCCCTCAGCCTTACACACCGTGTCTCTGGCTCGTACATGTCCAACACATAGCTTCGAGCCGAGAAGAGTACACGGCATGTACTCAAGAAAGTACACTGTGTGTACTTCTGAAATTTCCAGAAAATTTATTTTCCTTAAAAAATCCAAAAAAAGGGAAAACATACCTGAAAAGAGATCCAGGTTCTTACACATATCAACACTCCCAGCCATATCACCACCTGACTATCATAAACACATGGTTGAATAAAACCACAAACACCACACATCCATACAAAATAGAAAGGGGTATTCAAATTTAGTAGAACACATTATTTAATTCCAATTTCATTATTAAGTGGTGATTATAAAAAAAGGTTGATCATGGGGAATCCATATATTTATTAGAATATATATAATTAATAAAATTTCAATATTTCGGTCGTTTAGCAAGGAAATAATGTAAAATATTCAAAATCCACATAGGTGTACAAATAGAGTGTGCCAATGTCTATGATTTTAATAAGGCATCTATCCCTTACCAAACACAACATGAACCAAGGATAACATAGAAAACAATGTGAATATCATCATAGTCTTATCGTCCCCTCATTTATTACTTATTATTATTTTCATTAAATTTGGATATGATTTTATTCAAATGGAGAAATCAATACACCCACACCACATGATACACAAAAGAAAGAGAGATGAAGGAACCCCCATTTGGAACAACAGGTGACCAATGATTCTTCCTTTCTCTAAAATAGAGGCCACACAAGTGGGAATAAAAATACCAAGGGAAAACCAAATAAATTGCTAGAACACATGCATATGACTCCTAGGGGATGAATGGTTCTCGGTGTACTAAGAGAAAATGGATGGTTTTGGTGGAATAGGGGATATAAACTAAAAAAAATATAAATCCTATATCAATGGAAGGGGAATGGTTTCATGTCCCATTAATGTTAGATCATGGCCAAGACCATGAGGTTTGAATATTTTAATTGCCACCATGTTTTAGGATAATAAGGATTTGATTAATATCGTTTGAAACCCCTTAATAAATGCTTAAACAAGGCATTAAACAAGATTTATGTGAAATAAAACACAGTAGGGGAGAAACTGGAAAAACTGGGAATGTAGTAAATGACTTACTAGTGGGTGAGTTACTCACACGAGTTAGTGATAGTGAGTCACCAACACGTGTCTCAATGATGCGAGTTACCAATGTGACCCAATAACTTGAATCTCTGACACCACTCATTGATGCATGTCCTATCAATCCACTGAACCACTGAAACCTCAACCTAGAGACACCCCAACCTACCGACACCTTGACCTACCGACACCTAAACCTACCTATGCCCTCAGTCACCGATGCCCTAAGTCACCAATTCCATGAATCACTGATGGTGAACAATCGATGTGAGCTAACTCTAACAACCTTCTAATACCGAGAAACTGACATGACTCATCCATTCCTGACTCACTGATATAAAAATAGAAAATTTGGAAAACTCTTGAAATAAGATACCTTTTCTTCTCAAAACACCCAAAATACTAAATTTTGACAGTCTAATGGACCACGACGGTCTTCCCCATTAAAATAATATTCCGAATAAGTTATATATATATATATAATATAAAAAAACTAATTAATTAACTTCATATATGATTTATTTAATTTTATTTTGAAATCATCTAGATTATTCTTTCATAGTGAAGAAGCCATAAAAATTATTATTTTCAGAAGAAAAAATATTTTCAACTAAAAATAATTTTTTTTAGGAAAAATAAAAAAGTCATATTATTTAAATTATAATGAGTGGAGTCTATAAGAGAATATTATTTTATCAAATTTATATTTTAAAAGAATTAAATTAAATTTTACGAAGGTAAAATAACATCGAAATTGATTTAATTACATTCCCTTTTAATGTTGACTCATATCAAATATTTATATGTTAAAGGTAATTTCAATTAATTGTCTACCATAATTGGGTTTGTTTTAGATTAATTAATAATTTATTCTTTGTATTTTTTTACTTTGGATATAGAATGTGAAAAAAATTATTGAATATAATATGTATTTTAAAGGATTCAAAATCTCAGGTATTTACATTAAAACTCATGAAGAGACCTTTGGATTGGTAAATCACTACTATAATATGGAGAACTGAATAAGGAATTCAAATCCAATGGAAAAATAGATTCACAAAAATCTATTACATTTAAAGATTATTTAATACATTATTCTTAAGGGGTGAAAAAATATATTTAGTTCTTGAACATTTTTTTGTATCTAGTTTGGTTTAAAAAATTAAATTAGAATTTCAAGATTTTTTTTGGTTGTGTGGATATTTTGGTGGATTTACAATTATTTTATATATTTATTAGTATATATGCGATCTGTTTAATTTATTTATACATATGATTTTATGTGTATATGTATAGTATCTTTTAGATCGTTATATGTACATAATTTATAGAGCTTAAATGGATAAAAGAGGCCTTTCCACATCTATCTATAGTTACTCAATTTAGAATAACATTATTTTATCAAAATTTTATATATATATGAAGAAAAAACGTAATATTACGAGTTAACAAATAATTAATACAAAAAATACTAAACACATTTAGCATACCTATTATTTAAAAACTAATATGAAAAATATTGTATTTTAAGTAACACTGCCAAGGACATGCCACTTTTGTCCTAAGTTAGTTTGAGAAAATAATTATTTGACAAAATTATTTAACTCTTGATACCATAAACTAGATGATTATAGAGATCAATCCAATATTTCAAAATATTTTTAAAGAATATCTTTATTTTAAATAGTTATTTCATCCTAAAGTCATCTCAATTGTCCAAAATTACATTTTCAAGAAGGTGAAGACTCTTTCCATATTTCATGTCTCTTAATATTTCACTATTTCTAAATAGAATTTAAAGGATTCAATATTTTATAGAAAAATTTTAACACCTAGAGGATTTGTGAAATATCCTGAATTATATTAAATTTTTTTATATCTTTTTCATTACATGAAATACATATTTGTTCATTCATTACACATGCTAATCATTTTTTTCCATTTTCAAAAGCCGGTTAATCGGTTCCTGGTAGCCCACTACATGATTCCAATACAACCACATTCACAATTATAGAAAAACATCATTAACCAATGGAAACGTCCAAGAAACCATGAACCAGGGCACAAGAACATCAGAAATTCTTGACAAACCTTAGAAAGGGTAACCTTGAGCATCCCCTGACGTGACCATCTACACCGACCCAAATCCTCCCGTCAGAAAACTCCATTGGAATTCGCCCAGCCTTCATGTAAAATGAAATGGACCTCGAGAAGAATCCACCCACAAAGGACATCAAAGAAACCAAAATGAATATGACCATATTCTGACACCATAGCACCCTGAATGCATTGCATGGTATAGATTTTATTGTAGGAAATACCAAGTTTAAATAAAACATGAAATACTATTAAAATCTTATTATATAAATAGATAAATACCAATTATACATTTGAATGAAGGGTATGAAATGTTAATATATATTATGAAATTATATGGTTTTCTCATGTATATAAAATTAATTTATTGGTGACCTATTAATGATAAATAAAAATAAAAAATATATAAAAATAATTAAAATATTTTTCAGAAAAACTATTTTAATGAATATAATTGTATTTTACATAATTAAATTAATCAAACCAATAATAGTAATTTATTTCAACAAAATTTAAATGATAAATATTTAATAAATTTTTAAACTTCATTTAATGTGTTTTTTATAGAAGAGATAAGAATAAATCCAATTATAAACTTCCAAAATATTTTTTTTCTTAAATTGTTTTTGTCTCCTTCTAAAAATTAATTTTAAAACAAATTCTTAAAAAAAATTTACATTTTTTTCCAAAAAATATTTTTATTTTTAGAAATAAACATTTCAAAATTATTTAAGGGTGAATTGTTTTAGATGTTTTTGAGAAGTTATTTTTTTATGAATATTGAAAAATATTGGTTTTTATTAATAATTTTTATTTCACTTAATTGTTTTAAAAATATTAAAAATATTTTGAAATAGATTTAAATGAAATATTAGTTCAATCATATATCTTTTAATTCAAATTATTACATTAATTCCATATTTATTTTTCATTCGCATAAAAAATATTTAAAAAATTTGAATTTTTTTTTTGAAACCTTGTTTTCTCATATCATCTATGAGATTAATTTTAAGTTGAAAATTTTCAATTATTTGAATATAATTTTTCGAAACAGATTCTATATTTTTAATTACAATAATTTATATTATAAAATAATTTCAATATAACGTTTTTCAATAATGAATAGTAAAAATTAGATACAACTAGATAAGATAAAAATGGGTTTATCAGGGTGTTAAATGAAAATAGTAACAATTATAAATGTCTGAAAAATTATCAAAAACACTAATTTTATGGAAATATTTTGAACTTTTATATTTTTTTCTTATCAACAGAACATTTTTTTTGTATTTTAGAATGTAAAACACATGCGTAGACAATTTTATTTTCAAAAATTACATGTGTTCTGCTCACCTATGTAATATAAACTGGAACCCCTTATCCTCTACTCTTCATAGTTCAAAAATCTTTTATTGAAGACAAACCCTACCAAAATAACTTCCTCAATTACCTGTACATGTATTTTATTTTTTATTTCAGTTATAAATCTATTCTATGAATCCTTTTGGTGAAAAAAAAGATGTTGTCTGAATAAGAGGTAATATATCTAAATAAGTATTTTATATAATTTGTTCCCCAACAATGTTAAATTTTTTTGAGAACACGATGATATAATAAATTAAGTGTGTTAAATATAATTATATATTATTATGTAAATTTAATAACCTAAATTCTTCTCCTCTTACATCAAATGGGGTGATAAATCATTACCTGTGTGTATAGAAGACTACCACCCCATGAATTGTTGTTATTTGTTATCCATAACCACATATCAATGATGGATATATGATTGATTTAGTTTTTTGTTGATAATATTTTTGATATTATAATATTTTTCAATTCATGATATCACATGTGCCTTCTTACCTTCCATTTTTTTAATATGATAAGTTCGTTGACGTTTATTGTGAACTACTGCCTCATGACGGGATGTAAATTGTTAATGATTTAAATGGATGTTAATAAGGATGGTTTTAATGAAATTATGTTATATATGTGAAATAAAAAAGATCAATAAATTTAATATATTATTTAAATTTCCTCATATCTTTTTGTGTGTGAAAATATAAACAACATTCATGCAGTTGTACAACCTTTCATCTCCATGAATGTTGTATTTCATTTTATATCTCTAAAATTTATAGATCACTATAAATAAATTTATAATGAATATATATCATTTATAAATATTTTTTAACTTTTTTATAATTATTTAATTATGATAAAAGTATTAGGTTAAAAAATAAAAAATCAATAAATAATAAAAAACAATATTTTTTCCAAAAAGTGAATTTAACATGGAATTGTTAAAAAATAGGTATTAAAAGTTAATAATTAATGAATATAGGGTATGATATATATATTTATGATTAAATATTATATTTTTTATCAGCTTATATTTATTATTAATGATCTTTAAACATGTATTAATGATGTCGAGACTTATGGCGTGGGATTATTAGTGTCTCTTTTATTTCAAGTAGAAATATGTAAATTCACCACTAGTTTCTTATATTTGGTGTATATACTATCCCTTTGTCTTTTTTGATAATCAATAACCTTATTCTAATGATATTTACATTTTAATTTTATGTTATTCTTAATTTTTCCTATGATTCAAATGGTTATTTAAGGGTTCAAGTATTTTCGTCTCACTTTTTACATCAATGATACACATTCCATATTTAAAAACTATTTCTCTTATATGGTGTATAAAATTTATTTCAATTTGTTTTTTGAGGATTTTCAAGAAAATTATTTTCATTTACATGGAAATTCGATAATCTATATTTTATGGGGTTGCAATTTAAAATTTATGAATGTGATATGGGATTTTTGTCTATATTTACGTTCCAGGAGACTTATGTTATGTTATGCACAAATCATACTAAATGGGGAGTAAATATAAATCTTTTGAAAAGTAATTTCATGAATTTAATTTTTATCATCAAATTTAATGTTTCAGTTAAATATATTCCTTCATTTGTTTTATAATACAACGTTAAGAGTGTTGTAAGGATTTTATGTTAAAAACCCATTGTTTTTCAGGATTTTTTTTGATTGTGTTATAGAAGATAAAATATTTCAATACATCTCCGTTTAATGTAATTAATTTTCTTTTCCTTTGTAAATATTATAATAACACATTTTTTCTATTCATTTTTCCCAATATATGTACTAAATAGTTTAAAAGAATATTTTGAGGAAAAATAATCTTTATTTCTCTCTCTAGTGGAAAACCCTTTTCAATAAAAACCTTGTTTTCTAAAAAAAATAAATATTGTATAAATCATTCTCCAAATGATATTTTTAAATAAATTTAAACTCTTGTTTGACATTAAAAAATGTTTTTAAATTAATATATATTTCATTTTCCAAACAATTCATGTTTTTTTATTAAAAATGCTAATGAAATATTTGTTTTAACATGTAAGAAATTAATGGAACATCCCACGATTAGGAAAAATATTTTATTTGAATATTAATTTATAATTTTTCATGATTATTATAAATTAAAAGGATTTTAAAAATTCTCTACATTTTAAAAATTTCTTTTCAAATTAGAAAGGATATTTTCTCCAAGATATTTTTTAAATAATTTTTATACTTCAAATAAAAGTTTTAAATGTCATTTTAAATTTAAAGGATTTAATTTTTTATGAATTTAGAGTTTTGAAAATTGGTTTTTAAAGAAAAATTATTTTTCTCAAGAAATATACCAATAGATTTTTCAAAATCATATTCCTTCTAAGATGTCATCATTTGAAGATAATTATGTTTAATAGGGGATACAATCCAAAAATTCATTTCTTAACATTTATATGAATGGTTTATATTTATGGTGATAATATATATATGAAACCCATTTCATTTTTAAAGGTTATACCATGATATATTTTTTGAAACCCGATTCTATTCATGGGTTATGCTATCATTAAATTATGAAATGATTATGAAGAAGCTTACTTTTCATAGGTTAGATATAATTAAATGTTTATAAAACTCATTTCTATTCATGGGATATGATATGATTATGTTTTATGACCTTCTGGTACACATATACTTAATTTTAATTATATTATATGTGAGGCCTATATCTCCCTTCAATGCATTGGGTAATGATCGATATATAATGAGAAAAATATGTATATAATGGGGAGTGAACAAAGTTCTTTAAGGTAATATTTCCATAATTATAGTATTAGGAGAGATCGATGACTACTTTGTGGGTTTGAATAGTGAACACAATACACTTTGATTGAATTGGTTATGATCCCTGAACTACTAAGTAAAATATTTTCAATGATTATATGTATTTATGATAAATAAGTATTATACCAAATTTTTTATCACATGGTTCCTGTTCTTTAATTTCATAATGATTCATGTCTTATGAACTACCAATATTTATTCTATGAATAATGATTTTTATATTTGATATGCGAGGTATGGATTTCAAATGTTCTATAGATGTTCTCATATGCTAATGATAATTATATTCTTACATATCTTCCATAATTTCTAGTACTAATAATCTAAGATAAATGTTTATCATATTTCTGTTCCCCATTTTATGATGAAATTCTCTAAGTAGAGCATGTCTATGAAGTCTACTATATAGGAGGATCATTATGGAACATGTTGAAGATATTTCAAAAAATTAAATGTTTTGTGTCTAATATCCAAGGGCTCTATACCTTTACAATGCCCGTGCCTTTTTTTATTTAATGTAATGAATATTCATAAAAAAAATATATTCTATCTCTATATAAAAATAATGTGTCTCTATAACATTCCCCATATGTGCATCAGAGTGATGTGAATTTTGAATGTTTTAGTAAAATGATTGAACACATTGTTTTATTTAGAAACATTTCCCCATTGAACATCCCTTGAATATTCTTCATTTTATATCCCATATAATCCATGAATAATACTTTTTATGATGGGTCATATTCAAAAAAACATTCCATCCCAAATAATGAATATTCGCAAGATGAATTTTAACATAATTGTGGGGGAGATTGTTATTACTGGAGATTGTTTCCTGAGCTATAATGAGTCATTTGATGCATATGAATAATTTTTTGGATTTATTTCCCTAAAACTATCATATTTTTTATTATGATTATCTATATATTATTGGTATTGTATATTACAGACATATTATCACATGATGAGTATTCTTCTAGGATTCATTAATTTGATAATCTCCTTAATGTATTTATTACATTGAAAAGTAATAGCATTCAACCTATATGATGATAAAATCAATGGAATAAAATGATATTCATAAATTCATGTTTTAGGGATAAATTAAATCATATGATTTGGAATAGATGAACATGATATATGGGTCATGGTGATCAACAGTAATTAAGGATTCTTCTCATTAATTTCACCCTTGATAATCTCCCAGGGAGGAGGATTGTGGAAATTGAATCGTTGGTTGGAAATCCTTATGTTCTATTTCTCATTGGTTGTTCCTATATGAAAACATGTGAAGTGATCTATAGAATTAATTATTATTATTATTTTATATAACGTGTTTTATGATTTTATGCACTATATAAATTGTAGAGACAAATGTTTATAGTGAAGATGGATACAATCTGTGCATCACAAATGATATGAAATTAATGAATAAGTTGAAAAATGATTTAAACCTTATCTTTCTTTAATGTATAGTTATATTTGTACCCATTTACTGAAAATTTAATTTTATCATATTTCAATATCCATAGTAAAACACTAACGAGTTTGTTTTTGGAAGTCCGATTAAGGGATTTTAAGGACAATGGTTAACAAAAAAAGAGATGAAAATTACTATAATGAGATATTAATTAAATTGTTTTATATTACATTGTAATAACTGATATGATATATTCATATATTAAACATAAATTAATTTATTTCAGGTTCATGATGTGTTGCTAAATACAAATCTTATTTTATAGGCCAGAGTCTATTCTATCAAGATGGGGGTCTATGGGATCACACACTTTTTGTGTTCGTAGGCTCCATAAATTTAAATTAATTGGAGTTAACGGTGATTTGGTCAAAATGTTTGGGGATTAATGAATTTTAAATTCAAGTATCATAATTTAACTAATTAAATTATAGTATTTTGGTTTTGAATAATGAGAAGTAAATTTTTTTTCACTATAGTCAGAAATTTATTTTATTATAAATGTCACAAATGGAAATTGTTATTTTTCAAATTAATGTAACACCATTAATGGTTAATTCATAAACAAGGTGGGAATGAGTGGATTTAAATCATCATGGTTAATTATTTGGAACTTAATTATGTCACAAATGATTGGTTAAATGTTCACGATAAGTATAACACATTTATGAATTTATTTCTTTCATATTGCTTAAATTTAAGAGGTTTAACTTATAAATAAGATTAATTTAATTTTTATCATAATAATGATTACTAATTAAACTAATTTTGAGTGATTAATTATTAATGAAAACTTTTCCTTGAATCGTAGAGTATTTATCTCTTCTCCTCTAATCTATTCATCTTTTAGAGGGAAATATCATGAATGACTCGATCTATACATTATAATTGATTGCGTGATACTATTGGGATCATATGAACATTTAAAGAATAATTATGTTATATTTTATCAAAGTAAAATGTAATAAAAGAATTCATGGAGATTTTGTATATGTGTGGATAATCTACCTGTCATCCAGTTTGGGGTTTTGATCCTTGATGACTGATATAAGTGAAGATATCACTGAGATCATGTTATTACAATATGGTAACATTTTTATCTATTTTTATAATTAAATTATTTCAACATTGATCATTTGAATGAATATATAATCACTAGTCTAAAGCAAGAATATTTTTATAGATTTAGTGTTAAAAATTACAATCAAAACTACTTTCACACTTCAAATACATTTCATGTTCCTCTAATGGAATCAGAGAGATCATGAAATTATATAAGTCATATTTTCAACTAAATTTACTAATATTCATAAAAAAGGGTTTTATATGATCCTAATTATATAGAAAAAAAGATGATTGGAGGTCATATGAACTAGATATGGTCGATCTAAGATCGATGTTATTTTTATAAATGAAAATTGATAAATATATAGACCTATTTTTTGATCAGTTTTCGTCGATAGAATAAATCATGTGGGAGATTATTAACATGAAATATATGATAAAATTATATAACAAAACAATGATATATTTATATTGGTTTGAAAATGGTGTGTGGAATTGATTTGGTTTTGTGAATAGGGAATGGTAAGACAAAACCGTTTTTGAACAAAAAATCAATACATGTGTTTATCCATCAGGATATCCCTGCATTTATGTACTGTTTGAAAGGATGTATTTAGAGACAAACAAGGGAAATTTATGTTATATATGAATTAATATTATTCATTTACATGTGTCTCTGCCTATACGGAGACGCCACTTTTTCCTCCAACACGTTCCAATTACATGGGAACTAATCTCACTCTGGACTTGGATTCTTGTCTCGTTTCCTGACCTGGGCTACGCCAAGTAAATCCTGATCAATATCACATGATGGTCAGGCCCAATCTATGCACAAATTTTATGTGGAAGACATTTTCTGTTTTTGAAAAAAAATTATACATTGGTTTGAATATTAGAATTTAATATATTTGTTGTGAAATTTTACAATATATTGAATAATAATGATCTTAAATTGATCAATGTAAGTTTCTAAAATTATTTATTTATTACAATTATTTTATTTGTTTTTTAAAATATTATAATTTTTTTTTCATTTTGATGATCTTCATAACATCTATAAATATTTAAATGTATAAGGATATTTGTGTCCATATTTGAGTTATAAAATATAATTTATCATTACTATTCCCCTCATATATTAATAAGTGTAAATTGTAATTATTTAATGCATTCAGAGTGACATTTTTAAAGTTAAAAACTAACAACATCCCAAACGAGAGAATTGGAAGAGTTTTTTTATGTAATTTATAAGAAGAGTAATGTTATGACTCATATTATTCTTCTAAGGTATCTATTGGTCCTTTATAAACTAGATGGATCAAACAATAAAAAAGAACATATGGTCAAGTCATTATTTTTTTATTTTCATATCATAGGGTAAATTTTTATCATGTATGGATTCTATAAGATCCTAAAGAATAGAAAACATGAAGGAAAAGATAAAAATGAATAATCATGTTATGAAAGTTTCTATTTATGCATGATTATATATGTGAATACAATAATATAGTAAAAAACATTATAAATTGAACAAGGTTTCGATTTCCATGAAAACTAAATTGATTACGTATAAATTATTTTAACTTGATAGTGTTAATTTCATTTATAAAATTTCTATAATATTAAAAATATAGTAAAATAATATTTAATAATATTTAATCATATTTTATGAAATCAATCAATGAATATATTAATCTATATATTACATTCTATTAGTTTAGGTAATATATAACCATAATTAAATGTACTTGGTAGGCAACCATTGGGATACATCCAATTATTAGGGAGTATTGATAAGTGTTTTTGGTTGAATTGACATAGTTTTCTTCAACAAGTGTTTGGGTCAATGAATATTTGTACAGCTAGAATGTAGAAGCTAGGTAAATTTGTATCCCAGATTTCTAGATAGCGAGGTCCAATCATTGAATCTAGCAGCTATCAGTTAATGTAGTTTTTTCTGACAAAATAAGACGTATCCATTAATGATGGAGATCAGCAGAAATACAGTCGCATAACCACGATGGAAAATGATTAAACTAGAGAAAATCCTCGTAAGGAGGGCCAACGGCTGCCATCTTGTGAGCGGCTTCATTCACTTCCCTTTTAATAAATGGGAAATTGCAGGATGTGAAGCCTTGTCTCAGAGAGTGAATACACCGAGTAATGGAGCCGAATGGTTGAAGCCCGCCGTCAGTGAGATTTATGGCATTGATTACGGTGAGACAATCATAATTGATGCGAATGGAAACCCAACCCCGGTCTTTTGCGAAGTTTAACCCAGCAAGGATGGCGGCGGCCTCCGCAACCGAGGACTCCCAAAGTGCGTAGCGTGCTTCGTATTTGGCTGTGATAAGATTTCCCTGGTTCTCTCGAGCCAGCAAACCTAGTCCAACTGGGCCATCCTTAGGGAGAGAGGCATCCACATTGATCTTAATAATCCCTTCCGGTGGGGGAACCAATGTTGGGAATGAGGAGAGGGGCTGAAAAGTCTTTGCTGCTCAGGGTGGTTCTGCCAAACCGCAATCCATGATGATTCCCGGTCAATCCAAAATCTAGGGGGCCTCCGAAAAGGATTGAAAATGGCCTCGTTCTGCCTATCCCAGATTATCCAAGTCAGAATGCATAGGGCACCTACTTTAGCTGGTGAAAAGGAGGAGCACCATCGCATCAAGAGAGAGTTAAGATCCGAGGCGACGTCAAGGGACAACTCCGTAGTAGATCCCCATCCATTCAATACTCCTGAGCCCCGGGGCATTGAATGAGAGCATAGAGAGGGGATTTAGGCACAATAGGGAAGAAGGGGCATGAGTTGTCATTTGAAAAGTGTCTGTAGGCTAGGTGGCTCTTAGTAGGAAGGATACCAGTGCACACCTGCCACCCGAAAAAGTGGACTTTAGGGGGAACATTACGCTTCCAAATTGATGTCCAGGGCCTCGCATCTCCTTCTGTAATTTGAGTAGTGAGAGCTCGCCGGTAGCCATCGTTCACCGTGTACTCTCCTGAGGTGTCGTTTGTCCAGTAGAGATGATCTAGCCCTGCGTCTGGCACACATGGGATACTCAGAATAATTCTCCTGTCCCTCTCATTAAAACATGAAAAGAGTTTTTCCAGACACCATCCCGCCCCTTGATTACCAAATAGACAACAGACTGTGGCGTGTTCGGAGCCACGATAAATAGAGGATGATGCCTTCGCACCTGCCTGATCAATAAGCCAGGGATCAGTCCAAATCTTGACTGTTAAACCATTCCCAATCGCCCAGCCTAGTCCTTTCCTCATAAGATTGCGAACACCCCAAATGATTCTCCAGAGAAAACTGGGTCGATAGCCAAGATGGGAATCCATGAAATCCTTATGTGGGAAATATTTAGCCCGGAGAACTAGCCTGCATAGGGATAATGGGTTATTAATCATATGCCAACTTTGTTTAGCCAGCAAAGCATCATTAAAAAGAGAAAGGTCCCAGAAGCCCATTCCGCCTTCAGATTTTGGTTGGCAGAGAGCAGACCAGGCGATCCAATGGACTTTATTTTATCCGTCCTTTCGAACCCACCAGAAGTTAGATGTGCTGGATTGAATCTGTGAAAGCACCACGTTAGGAAGTATAAATATAGACATCAAATATCTGGGGAAAGATTGAAGTGCCGCCTTGATGACGATTTCCTTCCCGGCCTTGGAGATTTTTTGGGGGGTGCAACCTTGTATTTTTCTTTCAATTCGATCCACAATAGCTGAACAGATTTCTTTCTTTGACCGTCCAACCACTGTCGGGAGCCCAAGATACTTCTGGTGCTTATCAACCCCAGGGATGCTTGCTAAAGAGAAGAGTTCTTCTCTTTTCGGCTGAGGGACTCCAGAGCTGAAATAAATTTCTGATTTACTTTGGTTGATCATTTGTCTTGAAGCCTGTTCATACTGTTGAACCACCTAGAAGATTGCAGTACAATTATTAGGGATAGCTCAGGAAAATAGAAGGCAATCATCGGCGAAGAAGAGGTGGGAGATCGGAGGGCCCTTGCGGCACACTTTCGCCCCATGAATTCTGGAAGACGTAGCTTCCCGAAAAGGAGGTTAGAAAACACATCAGCCACTAAAATAAAGAGGAAAGGTGAAAGAGGATCTCCTGGCCGAAGCCCACGGGACGGGGAAAAGCCTCGGGTGAGCACCCCGTTGACATTAATACAGAAGGACATTGACGAGACACATTGCATGATCATGTCAATCCATTTGGTGAAGAAACCCATCTTGATAGATGAATGTTTGGGTTATGAAATGTTCCTAATGGGTCGTTTATACTAAAACTTCCAAGATCTTGGAAATTCAAAATACAATGTTTGGGGATATGTGGATTTCAGGACATAGAAGGAGACCAATAAATTAAATGTAATATGTCATGTTTTTTATAATAATGATAAATTATTAAACTATTTTTTTTAATTTTTTATAGAAAATAATAATTAACAAGACCTCCAAATTATCACTATTAAACATATTAGATAATTTCAAACACTAAAAATCTATTAATTTAGATGATTGGAATTGGTTCATTGACATTATACTATTCTATTAGAGGATATTCTATGAGTAGATTCCCTTATTCATATGAAAGATCCTTTTATATAGGCTAGTGGGGAGGGAATTGCATTCCACTAGAAACTGGTAAATGATGTAATAACATTACATTATTAGATGAATTCATCTACGCTAAGTGTGATTTAGAATCTAAATGATGAGGTGGATGAAAATAGAATGTCATATAATTTTTTTGGTATTTATCAAGAGTATGTGAGACTAGATCATTATGAGATCGATAAGAAATTATTCACATGAAATATTAGAGAGTCAGTTCTGTCTAGGGATATTCTATTCAAGAAAACTATATATATATATTTGATATGTTTATCTTGAAGCTAACATATGAGTCTAATACAGAACTCATTTTATATTCACTACCATATAGCTTCACCATTTTCATTTTAAATAAAAAAATAAAATACTGAATATTCTTTGTCATAACTTATCACCATGATTATATAATAGGATAAATAAATGTGGAATGAAAAAACAATAGTCCTTTTGGTTAATAAGAGGAAGAACAGGTTGAAGGTCCCCAAGAAACACTCTAATTCTACTGCTCTTTCATACCATCCTTCATATAAGAAGATGATCTGAGGGAAAGGGGTGGAACAATATTCAATTTGTTTAGATTCTTTTAAAATTGTTCTTTGGCAGAACTAATACTAGTTGTTGATAAATGTGGATGATTATAGTGCATTTATTATCGAATGAAGTAATTCTATATTTTCTATTGAGGTTTTAGATACATCTTGTGGTCATCATTAATGTAAAGAAATATAGGACATATGAAGACACAAAAAAGATTCTAATAGGGAGGTATGTCTTCACGCTCTTAAAAAATACATACTAGTGACATTGGATATTATGGATTACAATCTCAGGTTTCTATAATTAATGATCTTGGAATAATTTTTTTATCATGTATCTAGTATAACTAAAATAATTATATATTTATTTATCCTATATTTGAATGCTTTGATTTTAAAATTCCAAAATGAGTCTTTTAATTTTTCAAAGATAGAAATTTTTATGTTTTTGAATATCTATATAATGTTCATAATGTATAGGAATATGAAAACCAACTATTAGAAATTGATAACCAATCTATTTGAAAAGACTCTTATCACTCCCAGTTATATAATCACTAACTTTTTCCAGTAGATGTAACACATTTGAAAATATCTATTAAGATGGATATTTTGTATATTTTGAAATAAAACCACTTGACATATAGAGAGACTATTTTAAAATAAATATGACACAAAAAATCATTTAGTGGAAAGGGTTAAAGGGCCTTAGATAATTGAGAATTGGTACAAATATTTCATGTATAACTTTTCTTGTAGATTATTGAAGAAGATACTCATACTTTATTTGTTTTATTAATGACCTATGTTGATTTTGTTTTGTCTCTATAGTGACTTATAAGTCATAATAAATTTTTAAATTTAATGAATTAAAAAATTAAGTTGGGAATCATCTTGATACAATAATAAAGAAGCTTCTATATAATTGTGGTGGAAAATATCTTAACCATGATTTCAAAAAATATATTAGGGGGATTGTGATTCTGTCTCAACTCATTATTCATTATAAAACATATTGTAATGGTGTTAGTGAAAGGTGTAACTACACCCTATTGGAAATATTAATGAAAATTAAGAGTAAAAAATCTCTTCTATTAATATTTTTTTGGATTTTCATTATAGGATGTACTGCACATTCAAAACTGGATGGTAACTAAGGCCTCCAATAGAATACTATTTGATTAAATGTATATAAGGAAATATATGTTTTCACATACTTGTGAATAGGATTTTGAGGAATTTCTAATGGATTCTTTTGGAAGAAAAATGGGACTACGGGCAATAAAATGTTTCTAAATGAGGTATCCAAAATAGAAAAATAGTATTACATGTTTTTACCTTTATATAATAAAGTAATTGTTGAAGAACAAGTCATACTCTTTTATAGAGAGTAAATTATCAAGAAGGATAGATGTATAATGATTGACATTTACCTTTTTCATTCTCAGATACAAATGAGCTATCATTTGTAAATATTCCAAAAGGGTCCATAGAAGATGTTATGACAAAGGAATATGGCATATGTAGGTGCTCATAGAGGTCAGATAAATATAGTGATATGGGTTTTTTTACTGGGGATGGTGACTCATTATTGATTGGAAATGATGGAACTATATCCTATAAAGAGTTACTAGATATCATATAATATTCACGATGGTTGGAATACTTAAATTCTGACATGGATTCATTATATTAAAAGTATGTTTGGGTTTTATTTTCATTCAATTAGATATAAATACCATTGTACGAGAATTGGAATACGTGATATAGTAGTGAATGTAGCATAATTTTAGTTTATATAATGTATTAATAGTGGCTAATGGGTCTAAAAAACATCAAATAATATAAAGTGAGAATAAATCTCAAAATTTCTATGTTGAAATACATTAAAATCCCACTTTTTAGAGAATATTTCCATGATTTTGAGATTTGGTAGAATAATTTCAAAACATCATTTTTTAATGTGAACCTAATGAAAGATTTTTATATGAAAAATACAAAATGTTTTTAGATACCATAGAATTCAAAAAATTAATGAATGTTACATAGATCTTTTTATTGATTGAAGCATGTATCCAAGTTATAGAATATTCAATTTCATAAAGATATAAGGGAATTGTTTTTATATATAATTAATGTGTGTGATATCTATAAGTTTTTTAATATGTATGTATTTGTTTTCCAAGTAGTATATGTCTTTGAAATATTACATACTGGAAATGACATTCCCGTCCCACATTTAGTTTAGATGAGGTTGAACAACTTCTTCTACATGAATTCTCTTGGTGGATCATTATATATTCTGATTATCGATACCATTCATTATCTATTAAGTGTATTCTTATGAAATGTTATAGAAAATATAGTTCCTAGATACTGAAGATGTGTTTTATTGAACAATCCATGAATATATTTGTTTCAGTGTGACATGGTATACATATATATAAGAACATGTGTTGTCATAATTTGGATGCTAGAGAGATAGGATTAGAAGAATACCTTACACATACTATATAGGTTTCATTATATATGTCATGTTATATACAAGGATATATATTTCATACACTGTGGGTATGGAAGGAAGATATCAAATTGGTCTAAGAGAATAACATTGGAACATTGTAAAAACTATCCTAAAGTATTTAAGGAATACTAAAGTTATTTTACTAATGTATATTGGATATGAGGAACTTACCATCCAGGGATTTATAAATTTTAGTTAAAAAAAGATCACGATTATATAATATCATAATAAAGATATGTATTATTCTTTAATAGAGTAGTTGTGATCTATAGGATCTTAAATAAGCACATTGATGTAGATTATATAGTAATGTATAAGTATATTTTTTCAATCTAATGCAGTTGAGTAAATAGTTTCAATTAATAAAATCATCAAAAATATTTATTTGGTTTTTTTATGTAACAATTTTATCACCCTATAATGTGATAATATTATAGTATTGGATATTTGAACGATCGAAAATAAAATCAACAGAAACATAACATTCATTGGAAGTATCAAAATTACAGTATTTTTCTCAGAATGGTCAGGTAATATTTAGAAGATTATCCATAAAATAAAACATGGGGGACTCATTTTGTAAATCATTATGTGAATATTAGAAATAACAACTTTTGATAGCTATATGACTGAGAGTCATTAATAGATGGATCTAGTTAAAGTGGGAGTCTATTAGATTTAATTTCCAAGAACTAACATCCTTGTCCTTGTGATGTATTATATATTAATGGTTTTAAATATTATTTATATCATAAAATATGATGAGTATCAATATGCACTTCATATCCATGATATCATGACAACAAATTCATGGTATGAAACATGTATTATTTTATTTACTATTTGTTCTTGATTTGAACTCTTATTGTCTCATTGATTCATAATTTATTCCTTTTATTATTGTTTTTTTAGTTATGGTTTAGCATTTATTTGGGCCTAGAATGTAGTTTTGAACATTTTTATAGAGTTTGGAGATGTATGTGGTTTTTTAGTTTTAGGGTGAATAAGATTTTGTAACCATACTAGAAACATGAGGTCCCCTGAATAGCCGGTGTGAGCCACTAGCTAGCTAGTGGAATGATGAAAGTGTTGAGTTCAGACAAAAAATATCCATCATAATGTTGATGAGATCGTAATAAAAAATCAATGGTGTGGAAAAAATTTTCTTATTGGACTTTTAAAATAATGGGAATTTTTCCTAGAGACAGTTTCTTGTTGATGGGAGAAAATAGATATCTGGAAACACTGATGGAGCTGATGAACATTTGGAAATTATCATAATTACTTTTGTTTCTTCTATAGTTTTATTATAACTCCCCTAAATTATATATAATTCAACTCTATGTACATTGGAGGATCTCTTGAAGTGAATATTTAACTTTCATCCCTCATTCTTCATGGATCAAAGAGTTGTTTTATGAATTGGTTCATACTTGATATGTGTAACCTAGATCTATATATTAATCCACTTTTCTCCTATGTCCATTATTCATCAAGGTATATGATATCTAAATTTGTGGTTCTATTTTTACTTTCCTTTGGGAATTTTAATTCTACGATACATTACTAACAATTTTAGCCTTTTACTCTTCAATGGTGGATCAAAAAATGTGATATTATTGATCATGGATTAATGTATATGGGTGTTTAATGAAATTCATATCAATTAAACAATTTTATACTTATTGATATTTAAATTTTTATCAAACTTATTTACAATTATTTATTTTTCATTATTGACAACGATTTATAAAAGACATTGTCTGTGTGTGTTGATACATTTTGAGTATTTATTTATTAACAAAGAATTGTCTTCTGAAAATTGAATTTGAATTAAAATAATGAATTGATGAAATATTTTTATGTTTATACTTATGAAACGATGGTATGAAAATATTTATACAAAAAAATTAATGTAGATTAAAATTTAATGATCTTTGATTAGAATATATTTGATGTCTGTTTTTGAAATGTGATGGCATGTTATTGAGACATAAAATTAGTATCGAGGAAATGATTGATTTTCTGAAATGTTTTGATAATAATTATATTGAATGATATCTTTATGGATAATTCTTTTCATCATGTACATGGAAGCCAAGGCAGTTAGGTGGAAAGAACACATGATAGGAAATTATAAGTTCTTCCTAGAAGCTGTATGACAATAACGATGATACTAAAACTATTTATGGGTATGGTGTTTATTCTTTGGGATCTTCTCATATTCCCCATAGTATTGGGATCTATGAATGTTTGAAAAGTGGGTGTTGTGCTTCGCCATGATTTGTGATTATACTTGTAAAACATATACATATATTTCTAAACCATGGTTATATGATTGATAATGTATAATTAAAATGATTTAAAAATTCCAATATTATGAAATTTTTTAATCATGTATATTTGGATAGAAATACTGATTCATTTTTAATTTGATGAAGATTTCATATTGTACCCATTTTAATATAGACATTCAATTTTTTTAAAATCATGAATTAATATGAAGTATGAAAAGATTCCCATGACTTTTTTAAATTTATCATATTTTGTTAACATGAAATTGATTGGTTACCGAATAATGTGTTAGATTCATACTGGGTTTTAGTTTTTAAAAAATAACTTTTCTTTATGAGGTATATATATTTTCTTATTCCATGCCCAGGTAAACGAAATCTCCCACATGGAGGCTGTGGATGCTCTTGATTACTAAGGCCTTGCGAGTTTGTGGTGACTAGAGAAATATATTATCCACTTGTTTTATGGATATTATAAGTTATTTTCTTGATGTATGATGTGAAAATATTGATTGTTATGTCATTTTTATGGCTTGTATCTTTCTACTTGTGGGTATTTTATTTTGACGAGAATCTAGGTTACAATTTATTTATTGTTTCACATATTCTACTTTACCATGATGAGTTATTACTATGGTGAAAATATTCCATCATGCATGTTTGGTTTCCCTATAGAATGTTGATATAAGGAGGAGATTGGAAACATAATTTGGTCAATGAAATAATTGATTTAGATTTAGTTTCAAAAGGGTTTCCAGGTTTATTATTGAAAAATTTGTATCAAATGTTGTTATGATCCTTCTTGATGATAGAACTGTTCGGACCAAGCAGATGATGAATGTGTTTTGTTTTCATGTGTTCTCTTTTGTTTTCAAGTATTTTTTTGGAAATGACCTCACTTTTTTAGGGAAATAGTTTTATTGATTATTATTTTCAAAGGAATCATATTCTTGTTTTTTATATAATCAGAATCATTTTTTTAAAGAAAATAGGCTCATTGTCAAATTCCATTGTAATGAGAAGAATATGTTTGGAAGAAGTGGTTCTGACCTGGCACAACTCGGGTCTGACTAACAGTGAAATCATCTTGCTGGAAGTAATTGGACATCATATTCCCTTTAAATACGATCAGAAAAGAGTGTTTGTTTAACTGGAGAATCAGATTATGAGTGACTACGATGTCTTAAATGTGATGTTTCATTACTAATTCATATTTAATGTAAATCATATGTTGAATTTGGAACTTGTGATGCACTGTTGATGAAATAATGGGGGAGTGAAATAAATTTTGGTTCTTTATTAAATGGTGGTGATGATTGGAAAGGTGGTGCTGATTGAGAAGTGGTGCTTATTGAATAGGTGGTATCGATTGAAGAGGTGATACAATTCGGTGAAGAATCATGTACTATATCTAATTATATAAAAACATTTCGTACCATGAATCTAGGATGATCGGCTTCATGATGATCATATTCTGGGTCTGGAAGGAAAAGATCATACCCATAGATGATCATATCTAGAAATGTTCAAACTTAGGCCAATCGTACTTAGAAAGATCGTACTCTAGAAATTATATTCAAACTATGTTTAATAGATATTTGAATTGTTAAATGATAATAGAGTTGAGTAATGATTTACTCTCAAATGTTATTTTCAAGATGGAAAATATAATAAGTGAAGAATATGTCCAATGATGTTGGGAACCATTTCAAAGGGGTTTAATTACATTGTTTGGATGAGTTGATGGAAGAAAGGATATTGTTTAGTGATTTTTCGAGGGGGTGATTAACATTCGAATACATTATTTTTAATCAAATTAGTTCTGATAATTGTATTCAATAATCATATTGAGACACTTGAACACATATTATCAGATAAATTTATTTATAAAAATTTTAATCATATTAAAAATTGGAAAGGGAGTTAGGAAAATAATAGTTGAAGATTATTGAGGTTTCAAGAAGAATCTAGAAATGGTGATGAAGTCATAATTTCTCAATGACATCATGAGAAATTCGGATTTGAGTGAATTTAGGTGACCAGAAATTATTTCTGGATTCCTAACAAAAACTAATTTGGTTCACCTATAAAAGAAGGAAAGTGAATTGTACATGACTGATGATGAAGTACAATTCACCATAGTAGAGGGAAAAGCTCGGTGTTTTTAGTTAGAGGATGTGATACCATATTTTGTATTCAATTTATTTTGACGAGAAGAATTTTTTATTCAGCTAATCATTATATCAAGAATGATTAATTGGAAACATGATTTCTATATTGGGTTTCTCAGACTAAGGAAGTATCATAATGAGTTTTTCATACAAAGAGATTGATGTGGCTCCCATTCATTTCTAACATATTCTATCAGAAAATTAGACTTATGTAATTATATTTGGGAGATTTAAACTCCAAGGAATCGGATCCAAAAAACCATAATTAGAAAACATGACTGATTTTTCTTCAATAAATTTATGAGGTTCTTACCTTTCTTCTAGGTAATAAATTGAAGAAACGTATTTCAATTAAATATATTTTTGAAATCGTAAAAAAACCCAGGAAAACTGGGTTGTTACAAAAACCTTTTATTCCATTCTTTGTAATAAGATGGTGCACACACACTTTTTCATAATCATCAATGTTCTACATGACTGAAAGGGAATATCCTACTCATTTTAATCCATGGATTTTTAGTGGTTTTTTTGTATTGGGATGTCTCCAAACCAAACCAAGGACGTAGCTTTTCGTATTAAATATTGATCCTTTAAATAGTTTTGTTCCCAAGGATGTGTATTTGTTTTTTTTACTGAGGGAAATGAATATTTAATAGGAGAATAAAATTGTTTCAATTTTAAGGTAATATAAAAGAAAAAGTTTCACCCATTCACCCCTCCCCCTCTTAGTGATACAAATACAATTACTGTACAGTTCAAGTAGTATCAGACAGTTGGTTCACTTCACTTATTCATTGCTGATGTCAAATTTTATCTCTGTAAAAAATAAAGGTATTTCGGTCCTTGATGGAAATAATTATCATATCCATAAGGTTAGAATGTTTTCTTATGTTATTTATATCAATTATTATTTTCTTAATGATTTAATAATTTGGTTTCCACTAATTGATGATATTTTCCCATTTACTTCTATTGATAAGAAGAATATGAAGAATGACAGAAGGGAGATGAATGATATATTATCATCACATTCTGAAAGTGAATTTTTAAGAGTGAAATGTGTTTCCACGACCAAAGGTATATGTGTTAAATTGAAAAATATACACGAAAGAAATAAAAAATTCATGAAGGAAAAACATCAAATCTGGAAATTGGAGAATGGGGACTTGAAGATGGGTGAGCATGAATCTGTTGTGGACTTCCTCACCATGGTTAATGATATTGTGGGTACTATCATATGTTTTGGTGAAAATTTAGATGACTCTACATATTTTTAAAAGATATTTTCAATCATACTTGAAAAACTGTATGAAAAAATTTAATCATTTTAAGATAGAGATTCATAAACATTATCTCTTGATGATCTGTATAACACTCTTATCACATATGATATGTGAATACATAATGCTATGAAGACTAAAAAAATTTGTTAGAGAAATGACTATCATGGTTGTGAAGAAAGAAAATTCGAATAAGATAACTAATTAATAATAATATGGTGATTCTAACTCTAAAATCGAGGAATGTAAAAATATCAATGATATTTTATCTTTGTTTTCTATGAAAGTGAAAGTAAGAATATGGAAATAAATAGGGTAACTTCCTTAACTATGTAAGAGTTGGTAACTTTGCAGCTAACTGCCGTCATAGAATAAATGAATTTGATAGTGATAGAGAAGAAATATATCAAAGATGATCATTGAAGAAGCACGGTGATAAAGGAAATATGTATTACATAGATAATTAAAATAAATTCTTCATATCCAAAAGAATAATTTTATTCTCTAAATATGAATAAGAAGAAGGAATTAGTGATTAATCTAAAATTTCAGTTTAGTATAGTATTTAAAAAAATTATTGCCCTAATCAATGATGAAGAAATTGGATGTAGCAGTTCTGAAGAAGAATTAAATCAATATTAAATCCATTCTAAAGAATAATTGAAATAACGTTTGAGAAAGTTCAGAAGGCTTAAAAATCAAAACAAAATGTTAGAAGATGAAGGGTCAAGAAACAAAGAATGTTTTTATAATGAGAAAGAAATTCTGATGAAAATGATTAAAGATTTGATGAATTATATTGAAGATGAAAAGATTTGTAATGAGCATCTAGAGGTAAAGTTGAAGTAAAAAAAAGAAGGGTTGGAACATGTTCAATAGAAACATTCTAAAGCTGACTTAAGAAACACAAGCTTTCAAAAAACTATAACTGAGGTTGTTTGATTTTTTCACAATGATAAACCTAAGAAGGTTCCACAAAATTTACCTTCTATGGGTATGAAGAATAATGTAAATGTTTTTAAAAAAAAGAATACTGGGAATGTGGTGTATGTGGCCAAAACCAACAAAATTGAGAATTCAAAAATCTCAAAGAATATTAAGTAAAATATTCTAAAATAATCTAAATTCGGAATTGTTTCTAATACACCAGATTCAAAAAATTATGGAATGAAGAAGAAGAATCCAATTAACAAAAGGTTGGAGTCTTAGAAATGAAATATGATAATATAGTTTAGAAACATGTTCATAATTCCTTACAATATGAGAGTTTTAAAGGCCAATACCCTTTTTATAGATATTTCTAGGATTGTGGGGTATTTAGAAACACAACATGTATGTGTTGGTTTAGTTAATAACATTACTATTATCCCACATGTAATTAATTGAAGAGTTTTAAGGGGTTTCAATCTCCTTAATGAAAGAAGAATGATAAAGTTGTTTTGAAGTAGTCAGAAAAGTTTGAAATGAAGATTTAAAATAGCTTCCATCCTTTAGATACTATTTGTGAAAGAAGTGAACGACCTGAACATCTTGAAATAGTATGTTTTGTTTTGTTAATGTCTCAAAAAAATATTATTAATTATCATAATCTGAAGGTGAATAAAGAAAGGAAAGGAGAAAAATATCTTATTTTAATAACTAAATTAAAAGCCACAGAATGAGAACAATCATAGATACATGGTAGTGGTTATTCCTCACACATTATAAGAGGAATACTATTTTTGAATAATTAAAATGATTTTAAATAAGGAATGGTGACATTTTGAAATTATTAATCCCTAAAAATCAAATGTGTTGGATCATCCATCAATGAAAAAGAAAAGATGACATCCAAAAAAACCTCATATGTTGGTGGGAAGAAACAAAAATTTAAAAGTGTTGCACAATTGTATGATGAGGATAAAAAAGTAATGTAATGAAAATGGGTTTCTATGATGATTGGAGAAGATGGTATGATTTTTGCAAGATGACAACATATAAAAGGGAATTAGTTTTAGGTTGGTAAAATACAAAACTCTTATTACACGGATTTGGTGGAAGTAAATATATTATGGCATAACGGGTTGTGACACATGGGGAAGTGAAACATGGCTTGTTATATAATAATTATAATGTCTTGGACATTATTGATTATCCAGAAAGAAGATATTTGAGTTGCACAATCGGTGAGAATAGAAATATTTCAAATGTTATGCACAAGAAATTTGAGATTTGTTCAAGAGAACCCTTGGGAAGGATTCATTCTGATATATGTGGGACAATGAGAAAAAAATAAAAAAATGTTGATAAATACTTCATCAATTTATTTTATTATTTAACTCACATTACTTGTGCTATTTATATTAAACAAAAATAATAAGCTTTGAAATTGTTCAAATGTTTCAGAAGAAAAGATGAAAAGGAATGTGAGTATTTAATGAAGAAATTGTGACCCGATATTCGTAGTGAGTATAGATGTAATGAATTTGAAAACTGTCTTGAGGATCATGGAATGAAGAAAAAGTATAGTTCCCCCATACCCTCCTCATAAAATGGGGTGGCTGATAGAAAGACAATAATATTGGTTGAAGTTTGAAGAATTATATAACATGAACATAGACTCTCATTATTTTTGGAGGGAAGCCATGTTTACAAATATTTACATTTAGAATGGATGTTTTTATAGGCCCTAATTAGATATCACTTAATATTTATTGTCTTATAGAAACAATACAGGTCTAAATCACTATACATTTTTTTGAGTCTATGTGTCATAAAGAAGAAAGGTGGAAACTGTAGAAAATTTGAGTTGAAAGGTGAAAATGGAATAATTCATGTATATGGTCCAGAAGGAATAGGATATAGATACATGAAAATTGAAATTAAAATAAATTTTTATACAGTTGAGATGAGAGTAATTGAAAAGTAATTGGAAGATAAACATTCACAATAAGACAAGGAAATTAAGAATGTTGAAGAAAAAAATAGTGATCATGATACAGAAAATTTTATTCCTTTTCAAAAAGAAGAATCAAAATCATCTATTTCTAGTAATGAAGATGATTCATGAAAAATTCATCCCGTGATGAGGAAAAAAGTGAAAGCTTAGAATATAATTATTCATCAACATCAAAAGTTTCAAACCATAAGAACAGAAATGATATCACATAGACTTTATTGTATTCAAAAATGAAACAAAATGATATGAAATATTATATTGAGCATCCAAAATGGGTTCAATACATGAATGAAGAATTGTATCATAAATAATTGAACAATACATGTGAAATCTTACCCAATACAGAAAGAACATTATAGACACGAAATGGGTTTTCCAAAAAAATTGAATGAAAAAGGTAATGTTTTAAGAAACAAATAAAGATTTGTTTTCAAAAGGGTATTAATAGATTGAAATAATTTATTTTGATGTATCTTTTTATATAATTGACATATTATAAACAATTTTAATATTTCATACTATTGCTGCACATTGTGGATACATGATATTTCAAATGGATGTTATTTATGTATTCATAAATGGTGAGCATAAATAAGAGGTTTTTATTGAACAACATTAATTATTATTGTTAGAATATATGAAAGATATGTGTACATATTGAGGAAATCCATGTTTGGGTAAAAATAATCTCTAAGGTCATGGTATCCCGAATTTTATACCATCATATGAAATATAAATTTCAATAAAGGTATAATGGATAATAATCTATACATTAGATAAAGTGAAGAGTATTCCATCATTTTGATTTTTTATGTTGGTGATATTATATTTTCTAGGAATGATGGATGAAGTTGTGATTCATTTTATGAAGAAATGAAGAATGTATTTAAAATTTCCATGTTGGGGGAAATGAAATAATTTCTTGGGTTATGAATATTGAAAAATATAAAAACATTTTTATCTCGCATTAAAAGTATGATAAAGTCATTTTCAAGAGTTTCGGAATGAAAAAGTCCAAACATGTTTCCACAAAAATTTAAGTAAGAATAAATATAATTAATTATAGATATGTTAAAAAAGATGATCAAAAAAGAGAATCAAAAGATGATATGATGTCTGTTGTTTTTTACTGCCTCATGTCCTGGCATTATTTACGCTGTTAACTTATGTGAAATATATCAATGTCCTCCAAAATAATCAAATCTTTTTGCAAGAATATGAATTATTAGATACATCAATGGTACTATCGAATTCGGAATCTGGTATTACAACTCTAATAATATTTATTTGTTTGGTTATTGAGATACAAATTGGGTAGGTAATGTTGATGATAGAATATCGACAAATGGTGGAGTATTATTTTTGTGAAAGAATTATGTTAGCTAGAATTAAATGGATAAAAATTCAGTAACTCTTAGTATAGTTGATGATGAGTGTATTGCTACCACTTAGTAAAGTACTTAACTTATGTGGATGAAAACACAATTGGAAGATTTACTTATTTAAAAGATGTTTCCCTTACTCTTGGGTTGTGACAATCAAAGTACGATGGATATCACTAGGAATCCAGTTAAACATTCTCATTCAATGCATATTGAAATCAAATTTCGTTTCATCAAGGACCATATAGAGAACAATGAGTTAAATATGTAGTATGTTCTTATATCAGAACAAGTGGCTGAAATTTTCACAAAACCCTTACAAAGGAATCATTTTATATTTTGAGGTTGAACATGGGTGTCCAAAATCGTTCTTATTAATGAGAAGTAATGTGTTTATTTCCCCTCTCCCCTCTTACCATTGGATTTTTTTCAAGTGGGAGAATTGTATTGTATTTTGAATCTATTGCATAAAAGATATAGTTTTGGGTAAGCTCTGAATTAAAAATTCTATTAAGAGTGAACTATTCTAACAACTTTATGGAGTGGTTGTAGTAATGAAATTGTTTTGTATTCTAGGAACAATAATGTGGATATGAGGAATGAAAAAGAAAAAAAATCATTAACACTTTTAGACTGCATGGTATTTTTATCAATGATTCTTGTTTCCTACATTGAGTTAGCAAAAATAGGTTTAGAATTGTGGATATGTAATCCATTTCCTGAGGATACACAGAGCATTGATTTAGGAGTCATGGTCGACAACAAAATGCAAATGGGGATTTTTTAGGACCATTCTAATGATGAAGGTGTTTTTTTTTCAAGTGTTAATATTTTTTTTCACGGAATGTTTTTTTAAAGCACGTCACCATTTTAAGGAAAAATAGTTTTGAGGATTTGTTTGTAAAATAAATCGGACACTTATTTTTTAAATAATCACAACCATGTTTGGAATGAAATCAGACTCAATGTAAATTTCTATTGTAACGAAAATAAGATGGTTAGAAGAAGTTGTTTAGATCAGATCCACATAGGGTCTAATTGAAAGTGAAATAACCTTGAATTAAATAATTGGAAATAATATTCACTATAAATACAATGAGAAAGAAGTGTTTGTTTATGTATATAATTAGAGTCTGAGTGGATACAATATTTTAAATGTGACAATGCTTTGCAGATTCATTATTCATATAAATCATAAGTTAAACAGAGAATTTGTGATGCAAGATTGATGAAACAAAGGGGGAGTGAAAATAATTTACATGTTGTTTTAACAGGTTGTGCCAATAGGAATGTTGGTTATGATTGAAAATTGGTGTCATTTTAATAGGTGGTATCGATTGAAGAGGTGATGTAAATTTACTATGGCATCTTGTATTCCATCAAATGATATAAAAAATTTTCATATATAGAATCTGGGATGATCAGCATGAGGATGATCATATTCCGGATCAAGAATGAAAAGATCATACCCAAAGATGAACACATCTAGAAATGTTTATATTTAGGTAAATAATATATAGAAATATCATACATTATATATCATAATCAGACTGAGTTGAATGGTTTTTCAAATTGATGAAGGAGGAGATAGATGAACATTGATTTACTCTCCAATGTTCTTTTCATGTGGGTCAAGAGAAGAAAGGAATAAGATTATTAACAATACAATTATCCATTTCAAATGGGATGAATTACATTGTTTATATAATTTGTTTGAAGAAAATTGATTCCTGAATTATTTGTCGAAGGGGAGCTTAATAATAAAAAGTAATATTTTGATTCAAATTGGTTCTGTGAATCACATTAAGCAATCATATTGAGATAATATGATTCATTTGATCAGACCCATGTATTTCCAACAATTGTAATCATATTGAAAATTGAAATGGGAGTTTGGAGTAGAAGAGGGGAATATTAGAGAGGTTTTGAGAAGAATTGAAAAATATTTATGAAGTTATAATTTCTTTCAGATTTCATGAAAAATTCAGATATGAGTGATTTTAGGTGAGTGGGAATGTTTTTGGCATTCCCTCCTAAACCTATTTTGGGTCACTTAGAAAAGTATAAAAGTACACTATAAAAAATTGATGATTAATTATTGTTCACTTTAATATAGATTGAGGATCCAAGTTTTTAGTGAGAGGAAGTGATACAGTTTTGTTTTCTTACTCAGGACATTTCGAATTGAATAATGTTTATTTGGCTGATCATCATATCATGTAGGATTAATTGGCTTGAAGATTTTTATATTGGGTTCCTCAGATTTATGATGTGACACACTGATATTATCCTACTCAGAGATTGAAGTGGTTATGAATCATTTATATCGTACTCTATCAAAAAATTGGACTGAGATAATTTTATTAGGGAGAATCATACTCTGAGGAATCATACTGGGAAAATTAGACCCAGAAAATCCGACTCAGTTTTTTGTAACAGAGTCCATGAGGTTATTACGATTCTTCTGAGAATGAAATTCAATAAATATATTTGAATTGAATAAATTTTTGGAATTTAAAATAATATTATGTAACAATAGTTGGTACATAATGATTTTATTACCGTACTAGTGCTAAGAAGATGCACACACACTTTTGGACTGCCTCAAAGTGATAAACGATTGAAAGGTAATATCCTAGTTATTTTAATCTAGGAATTAATTTATAGTGGATTTTATGGTATTGGATTGTCTTCAAATTCACTGATGGGGCACTAACAAGTATAATTTTTAGGATATATTTGTAGGTAGGAGAAAGGATTATAAGGACTTAATTTGTATGTTATGAGTTATTGTCTAGATAGATCTCATGGCAATGAGCCTTAATTCAGCATGGTATATTATGAAAACTATGAATTTATGATTTATTTGATCTAATTATAGATGTTTTAAAAATCACTGATATCATATTTTTCATTCCCATTAGATTTCTTCTTGATAATGTTAATCATCTTGAATCTCTTGATTGATGTTTTCTTGTTATATGTTGACATTTTGTTGTTCCATGAACAACTTTAGGTTTGAACATACCTCAAGAGGGAGTTTCTAATGTGCCATAGAGAGTGAACCTACCATTTTATCCAAAAAAATTAGAGTTGTTTGTAATTTAATCCATGTTATAGGCTAATTAGCTACACATGTTCTCATTATCGATACATAGTTTATACCTTAAAGGGATGATAATAGAGACTGTTTATATGATATTGTTAATCTTAACCTACTATCTTTTAAGGGATCTTGTTATCTTTAATTGGGAGTGTATTGGTTGAAAATGTATGGCATATTTATTGATTTCTTATATATTATGGATGTTGTTATGGTGAAATGTGTTTCCTTCAAATGTGAATGGCATAGTAGATGTTTTTGGGATTCTCAAACATAGGTTTGAAAAAATGATTTCTTTGAGAGGAAATGCTTATGAGATATTCTCCCAATACATTTATATCTAATCTCAAAGATGTTGGATATATTGAAAGTGTTCTTTAAACATCAACAAATTATATTTAAAATTACTATGTAGGCCAACCAAATTGACAAAATTGTTCATTTCACACCTGAGGTGGCATCGAATGAGAAGCTGAATATCTAGAGGTTTGATATTATTCTTCTTGAAAATATGAATAATCTATTATAATGGTTAAATATAGTCTCATATTCTGATATTTGGGATATATATTAGATGGAAAAAAATATTTGGATCATAATTCAGGGTTGACAGGAGCTCCTAGTAATCCCAATAGAAGCTTGAGTTTTCATATTAGATGGAATTGAACGTGAGATTAGAATCATTATGGAAATCATAGAGGTTGTTCTAGGAAGAATTTTATTTCTATATCAAATATAGTATTTAGCGAAGGACCATTAACCTGTTTATAATGTAGGAATGTGGGACACTCAAAGTGTTCTTACATGGATACACCAATGATTTGTATCTCTTATAGTCACATTGTTCAAAAATAGAGGTTTATCCTTGTTTTGAAAACTCTTTTTAGTTATGTGGTATTGAATGTGTTGGGAGGATATGTGGAGTAGTTATATGATTCTAGAATCAAGGGGTTCTAGGCACATGAATTAAAATTGAAACATATTCACAAAGTGTAAGAGTGTCCAAGTGAATATGATAATGGTTTGGTGATATTAAGAGGTTCCATTATAACAGTATCATATTTAGTGATATCTTTATTTGTTACCAGTTCCTCTAGATCCACCATATCTACCTATATTATTGAATGTTTGAATCCTCCAACAGAGAAAATTTCTTTTTTAATATATATTTTTATGCCTCTCTGCATAAAAATGTGTGGTGTTTATGAATCCCAACATAAACTTTTTATTTTTCATAT
Organism: Viscum album; assembly: GCA_963277665.1. NCBI lineage: Eukaryota > Viridiplantae > Streptophyta > Magnoliopsida > Santalales > Viscaceae > Viscum > Viscum album. The sequence continues at coordinate 33,461,322 of OY728153.1, forward strand.
GTCAAGATTTTGGAAATTTTTGTTATTGATATGAAATCCTTTGATTTGAAAAATGGGTTGTATTGGATGATTTCATAAAGACGTCACATTGAGTGTTATCTTATATGGTTATTCTTTTCATCCATCCATATATAATGTTATATATTTCTTGAGGGAGTGGTACTAAAGGTTTATTTGAGCCAAAACAAATATTCTATTATTGGGTAGGATGATACCTATGTTTTCTTTTGAACTGGAGTTGGGATCCTAGGCTGTTGTCTTCCTCTAGTAGGGGATGAATTTCTTCATCATTTCCCATCATAATTTTCCCATTTCCCCCAGTTATAATGGTGGAGTTTACTATCTATTCGGTGCTAGGTAAAATTATTATTTCCATTCTACTATTCTAGGTGACACTAACTAAACTAATGGAGTTAAATAGTTAGTTTGATGATTTTTTTTCTCAAGTACTAATTTAACCATGTCTTCCACCTTGGTCAGTGGTTGGGATTTTTTTAAAGAGAGAAGATTGAAATCTACTCCAATCTATTGACTGGGAACGATCAATTGGGTTATAAACAAGAACATGTTTATATTTCCCAATAATAATTATTTTTTTGGAAATATAAAATTGGTGAAATAATTCTCCAAGACCGATCATGAGTCTAGTTATCACCAGTTTAGGAGAAGAAGTCTAATATCCCCTAGACCATGTTTTTGAGTAGCTATGTCCACTATGAGTACCTTATTATTATTTTGGGTTTGACCAATGCTCCAACCATGTTTATGAAATTGATGAAAATGATTTTCCATCTTTTCCTGGATTGTTTCATTTGGTATTTATAGATAATGTATTGGGTTATGATAATTCCAGTGAGGATCATGTATGTCACTTGAGAAAAGTGGTATACATCATGATAAATAACCAAATTTACGCTACACTTTCTAAATGAAACTTCTATATTCTATAGGTAATATAATTGAAAAAATAGTTTATAGAGGTGAAAATTTAGTTGATCTTAAGAAGTTAAAACAATTATGTCCTTAGATTAACCACGTAATTTCTTTGATATTTTGAGCTTCATGGGAATGGCATCGTATTATCACCATTTTTTAATGATTCATCAATGTTGTCTTTTCTGTTTACCACTCTCACTCAGAAGGGAGTGAATGTTTTTGGGATATAATATTTTAGGATTCCATTGTGGAGTTGATGTTTCATTTATAATTTCCCCAAGTATTGACTCTTCTATAATCTAGGTAGTGCATTTTGGACGTTTCTTATTCATCTGGTTCATGGTTTTGTTTTGTTATTATATATGGTGATCTTTTGGTTTCATGTAGTTCTAATTAACTTTGGCCTCATGAGAAGAACTATCTGATACATGTTCTCAAACTTATAGATATGATTAAATTTGTGAATACTTGGAAAAATTATCATTTTAAAAAGATATTAAATTTCTATAATGATCACAAAATCATGAGTTTTATATTATTAAAAAAGATATGAACCGTTACCAATAGTGATTATTGGAGTAACCACAATATTTAGACATTGAAATTTCCTACACCCCCAATGAAGGTAATGTTGTTAATGATTCTTTGATCAAAAACCCTTTATTCTACACCATGAATGATTCTTTTGAGGAATGGAATTTGACGGATTACATTACACATATTATTTTAATATTTTTGGAGGAAGATAGTACGTTTTTTCAAGTGTTTAATTGAAATCCTCACATCTCAAGATTTTTCTCTAGCAATAGAAGATTGATAATTAGTTTTTAGGGTTATTTGATTCTTTACATTGTAAGGATACAATTGATGAATGATCTATATCTTACTAGGTTACTGATTGGTTCAAGAGAAGATTTTTTGTTACGTCACATATTGAAGGGTTTTGATGGATAATTTTAATCTTTCCTAGTGGGTGGTACACCCAATAATCGAAAAATGTTTTGTGATATTAGGAAATTATTTTATAGTGAATTTTTGAAACTATACATTGTAGGTTTTTTTCTCATTGTTATACTTGTAAGCCAATTAAGAAGAAGCATCAAAATTCATCAGGATGTATTCAACCACTTCCTATGATTTCCTGAATTTGGGATGAGATATTAATGATAATTGTGGTTGTTCTTCTAGATAAATGATCTTGGAAGAATGATATTTGGATGGTGATTGTATAATTTTCATAAATAGATCAATTTATCCTTATTCTTGATTTAAATAAAGTTCAGAACATGGGAAATAAACATGTGTAAGAAATCATTTGATTTAATGGATTTCTATATACTCTAGTTTTTGATATAGATCCCTTATTCACTTCCTATGTTTGGGGAGGCCTTTGGGGGGAAATGAGATCCCCAATAAATTTGAGCACTGTGTACCTTGCTCACTAAGATTATCATTTGGAATAGGATATATAAAATCTCTAGGACACGATTTTAGCATGGACCCCTGACTTTGGAGTAGCATAGGATTTCTAAATATGGATTAGTTCATTTCCATAAAATAATAGTTAGTAGTAATATATCTAGATGGATCCATTTGAGGCTTTGTATGACAATATTTCTAAATATCCACTCTTCTAGTAAGATATCGGTGAAGATTCCATAATGATATGTAGTTTTGTCTAAGATATGATAAAAAAGATTCATTTTATTCATAGGATAATGTAAATAGCATAGATTTGGTAATATAATTATACAAATTAGTGCCAGTTCAATTTTTAATTATCAGTCGATGAGTATGTGTTTTTTCAAATTAAATCAGCTGGGAAACTAAATGTTTGTAAAATAAGGGACGTTGGAACCTATATATATGGGACCATATTGGATTCTTGATCTCTTTGGAATGGTGTCATGCATCATTTATTTTAAAAAATATAGGATGTGGATCCATTATGTGTTTTACATGTCCCATCCCAATATGTTTCTTTTAGACCCATATCATGTGTTGAGTTCATAGGACCATGACGTTCAACCAGATATATTTCTGACTGAGGAGATAGTTTAGATTTTTTATTTTTTATTTTGTTTCCAAATTGAATGTCCATACCCTTAGCATGGGTACTATGGGATCATGGTCTAATTATGATGAGATATGAGTGGTTGAGGCTTTTATTTGAGATTAATGGCCTCCCTCTTTACTAGATACTATTCTTGATAATCTTTTTGGGAATAAAATGAATTTATTGTATGGAAAATTGTAACATTATGACAAAATATTTTATATATGAACTACGGTTATTTATTTTTCCTTGTTTTTTTCTATTCTTTTCTCATTCATTACTGATTGATTCCATTTAATCTTAGTTTTTTTCACCATTTCAAATCCTTTATAGGGTTTAGAATATTGTTTTGACCCTTGATATAGAATAGAGGATATGAACAAAGGGGTATAGTGTGAGGGTGGAAAATATAAAATAAGAAAAATTATTATAGGACTTCCACTAGAAATCCAGTGAGGTCCACATTCTAGTTGGTCGAAGATGGATGTGGGGTGTTCAAATAGGAACTATTTTGAATTATTGGTGGGACCTTCTGTTCATCTTGGTGAGTGGTCAGTGGGAAAAAAAAATTTCTCATCCCCCTCGGTCTATCAGCTGGACTTATAGAATGTTTGGAATTCTTCCAAAGTGCCTTTAGCTAGTAGGTGGGAGCCATAATATAACTGGTGATATTTATGGCGGTGAGAAACAACATGGAAATATCAAATTTCCATTTTTATAATATCAAGAATAATTTTAAAGCAACTATCTCAAATTTCATTCCACCCTAAAAATCTTGGTGGGTCTCTGTGGATGAATTTGATTCGTCCACCCATGATTCTTAATGGATCAATGTGATGCTTGATGTTTTGAGTCCCTCTTGGTATGTGAATCTATGATCTATCAATAAATTCCTTTCTCCCATAGTTTTTTTCTTCACTAAGGGTAGGGATGTATTTATTTTTTATTGTATTTTCATTTTCATTTGGAAATAGTGATTCTAGGATACCTTATTCATCATTTTAGACATTGAAATTCGAATGGTGGATCTCAGATTGGATTATTGTTGATGTTTATTTGAGGTAGGTGGTTTCATAAAGAAATTCTTATCAATTAAATCCTTTAATTCATTTTGACGTTCAATTAAATTTCTAATTGAATTAGAATTTATATTTTGTGATTATTGATAATGATATCTATATAGTATAGTGTGTGGGTAGAATATTCTTGTTCAAGAATTTTTAAACAAATCAATAATTTTGGGAAATTGGATTTGAAGTAAAATATTAATTTTAAAAAATACATTGAATATGATCCTTGAGAAATTATGAAATAAAATATTTATGAAATTTAAATGAAATCTATAGTTTTAAAAGTCATGGGATTTGATGGAAAATTTTTTTATATTATTTCTTTAAATGTTATTACATATACTTGAAACCTCACCTTATGGATGATTAAATGATTTATTTCATCAATTGACAAGGTAATGATTAAAATGAATGATATCGCATTGTATGATTCTTTTCCTTGAAATGCATGGCATACATGATAGTTTTATAGGAATACATATTTCTATTTATGTATTTGTGCAACAAAAAAATGGTTTGATGACTAAAAGGTATGAAACCATTTTAAGGGTAGAGAGTGTATTATTTGAGATCTTCTCTAATACAATATTATCTTTTTACCTTGAAATGTTTCCACATTGGGATACATACTTCAAATAAGTTTGGGAGAGTCCATATTGAAACTTATGTTCGGTTCCCTCAATCATGGTGTTCTGATATATAAAGGATAGATGAAATGATTTAAACATAAAAATGTTATTCTATGATTTAATCAAATCAATTTTTTTTCAAAAAATAATGATTCTTTTATTTTTTATGATGATGGACTAATTTTCCTATTTAACACTATCCATTAATTTTTTTGAAATTCATGATTTCATATGTACTTTAAAAATATTTTCATGATTTGTTTTTTTAAATGAGAATATTTGGTTAAATGATATGAATTAATTATGATAAAATTGATGAAATACTAATTGGATTTATTCCTGACACATCACCTATACCTTCCAGAATTTTTATAAAATCGTATACTAGGTCCAGTAAATGAAAAAGTATCATTTGAAGGCAGCGAGTACTCTTGTATATTGGGACTATTGGAGTTGGTGAGGATTCACATCTATGACTATATTTTTAGGTATCAATTTTTTTTATTTATGGTATTCTAATTATCTCTTAGATTCCTTATGAGTTTTTGGATAAAAATGGAGTTTCTGGGATCGACAGTAGGTGGTTCATAGTTGGGGAACGATAAGTGGAAAATGTGTGTTAGCATAGGTGAAACCATGTACCTAAGATAAATGCACTATCTAGGATACATGAGAATGCACCAACCTATAGGAAACCATGTCCCTTTTTTCATCTTAGAAAGAATGGGGAACACATTCTCCTTATTGTTTGGGAAACTGTGATGTCTAACCATTTGAATTTTATAGGTCATTTAAATTTTGAATTTACTTTTATAGCATTCCCCAATTTTGGACCTAATCACCATTAATTCAAACCGTAAGGGAGTTCCTGTCCAATTATATTCCTCTACTCCCACTTCTCACCCTTGAACTCCAATACATGGGTGGATTTGGCCTTGGATATCCATGTAATCGTCACATAAGTCTCTTTTATCAGAATTTCCTTTTTTAGGGTTCATCCTACTCTTTATTGTGTTTATTCTTTTCCAACAATATTTTTGAACCCATGGGGGTTCAATAATTAGTTTTTTAGGTAAAATTTTGTAATTTTTTTATGATCGTTCCTTTACAGTCTTTTTTGAGGTGCAGTTGTAGTTTTACATTGGTTTCCAGAGGTTTTCAATATTGAGTTAGGTGATTCCATTTCTAAAATTAATAGATTATTTTGGTATGATTTATTTTCTCTATTAAGTTGTTTAGAGGATTTTTTGAAATTTGTGATATTTGTTTCCAAAAATGTTTCATGGTGTGTATGTCTAATAATGTTTTTTAAAAGTTGGAATGGTTTGATTTCATGTTTGTTTTTTATTTTGTGCTTCTAAATGGTCTTTATGAATTGAAAATGTTCTTCAAAGAATGTTTTAAAATGTTTAAATTGTGTATATAAACATGGTATGGGGTTTTCTATGAAAAGTGGTGATTTATCATATTTTTATGATCCCCATTGTGTGGATGTGAATGCGTTGATTTATGTGATAGGTGAAATGGAAAATTGAGAACAAAGGGAATCCTATGTATCTAGGTTGATTGATTGGGACTAGTATGTTAGTCATATCAGCAAGGACAAGGCCCAACCATATAATAGGATTGAAGATATAACACTATAACATTTTAAGACCAGGAGACATTGGGATGTAATCCTCTTTAGTGGATAATACATGAGGACTCAATGAGTTATGGTTATTATAAAATTTTTCACCACGATATGAGGTTCCTAGACTCTCACTAGTTCTAGTACCTATAGGGGTTCCCCATGATATAGCACTCTCATATGATTTGGTGATTATCGTCAGCATACAGTCACTAGAAGAAAAATAACCTATTCCACCAGTTTGAAACGGTTGGTATAGGCCTCCAAACTGTTGGTATATCCTATACCAACTCTTTATAGAACTTTGGCTAAGTAAGCTGTGGGGATAAGTCTATACAAATGGTTTTTCAAAGCCATTGGTATAGACCTATACCAACAGTTTTCAAATCCTTTGGTATTAGAAATATGAAAAAACTATACCAGCGGTTCCATAAAACCGTTGGTATATGTATTTAAAAAAATAATTTGTTGGGTTTTAATCTTAGTACCTGCAGTTTATGATTGAATGACCTAACCACTAACCTAACATGACTTTTGGGAACATAATATCTTACATATTTATATGTATTATCATAAATATTTTATATTTTGATTTATTTAATGTTCTTTATAGGATGGTTCCATAAACAATACATGTAACTATTACAATGATTTTGAGAACCGTTGATATAGATTATTTGATTTTTGGACCTATACGAACATTTTTGGTCAAACATTTGTTATATGTCAAAATTAGTTACCTATACCAATGGTTTTGGACAAACCGTTGGTATAGTTCCATATAAGTGAACTATACCAACGGTTTGCCCAAAAATGTTGGTATAGATATTATTTATTGTAGTGAGTGTACCCTATTATTACGTCAAATCATAATGATTTCATTCTTGAAAATGTTTTTTAAATATATATTATTGAAAGTGATTCAAAGTTCATTCTTAGAAATTGCATGTTTGTTTATCTTCTAATGTAATGAAATATAATCTTATATTAGGGTGTTATTCTATAAGGATTTAGGTCAAAATATACATAAACCATAATGGGTATGTATAAATTATTATATATGACCTAGGTAAAGGAATGATGTACCATGGTGGTGATGGTGGAACTAGTGTTTTTGTTTCTTTCTTTCAGGTGTTTGTTGAGGTGGATTCAGGATGTTGGACCTCTCACTTCATAATTTTGTTTTTCTGTTTTGGTATTTTTGGTTGGCCTCTGGTTTTGGTAGTTCAGTTTATTTATGTTTTTTGGTTGATATTGCAAAATTAATTACATGAATTGTCGAATCCCTTTTTGGTTACAGATATTGATCATGGTGTGATGCTTTATTATAGACTATTATTTTTGGTTGTTTTTCATGGGTGAAATCATTCCAAAAAGTGTGTTATTCATACCCAAGAACCTGTTTCTGGCTTGTGTGGATCAGGATTCCCTTTATGCCTTTCCACGGGCCATACTGAGTGTTAGGTTGGATTGGATTCTTGCTTGGTTTGTGAGAAAATGGTATCTATTAGAGTTTTTTCTCTTTATTTTGGTCGTTCTATTTGGGAAGAGTCTAGATAGACTAAAGATAGGATTTATTAGGATGTGAGGTTATGTTAATTAGTGGGGTTTCTATTCAATACACTTCATGATATATCTTTATTTTACATTGGTTTTTTCGATTTTGTTGAATTCTCTTCCCAGTGGTACATACATGATGAAAACTGTGCATGGACACCGTGCATGGGTGATGTGTTTTTAGTTATTATGGTTATAAATATATATTTTTTATTCATGGAAGTGTTTGAATTTTTTTTTATTATAATATATTTTCATAATGGTGTGTTGATGGTTTTTCCATTTGGTTGTGCGTGTTATGGAAATATTCCTCCCATATGATGTCTTATGAAAGTATAATAGGAGGACAGAGAGGGTTCCCTATAACCAGTTGATTAGAGACAAATAGAATTTTTGGTTCATTCTCTATATGAATTGATTTAGGGAGTTAGATCTAGTCCTCCTCATCTTCAGGAAGGTGAACTAGGTCCCAAAAAGAAACATTCTTCGGGGTTTCTCAAGAACAAACCTCCTTGCTAATGGGGTGGAAGGGATCCCCAAGAGGCAGAGGAGTGGATTTAGTAGATGGATAGATTTTTTATATATATTGACACTCATAAAGAGATTAAGGTGAAATATGATTCATTCCTATTGAAAGGTCCGGACTAGAGGTTGTGTGAATCTTTGGTTCAGTCTAGTATTTATGTGAAGATGGGATGGATGTATTTGAAAGTTCTCTTCAATGATCCATATTTCTAAAAGACCATATACTTCCCGAAGACTAGTGAGTTTTAGATCTTCACCAGGGGGATTAGACCATGATGGAGTATTTTATTCTTTTTTAGATTTGGTTCGATTCTCACCTGAAGTAGTTTCTAATGAGTAGATAGAAGCATGGAATAATGTAATGGGGTTGCAACAAGATATCAGATCTCAAGTATTATTGTTCAATTATAAGACTTATGCTGAGGTTTTAGATCATGCATAGATGGTGGAGATAAATCTTTTTTTCAGTTTTGGTATTTTTGGATCAATGTTAGAAGTGGGCTAGGGAAGTTGTAGTTTATCTCCAATAAGAGGGATTGGGATGTGAATTGGAAGAAGATAGGTTGTAGCTCATGCCATCCTTCCTAATAATTTTCAAGCACATATATAGATAGTGAAGTAATTCTATTCTATTATTTTGGAAAAGTAGTACATGTGTGGTCTGTGAGTTCTACTCCACCTAGGCCATGTAATCAATGTGGAATTATGGGATATTTAAAGATTTTGTTTCATAAAATATCAACCAAATAAATTTTGTGTAGGTTCCATAGCTTCCAGGGGGATTTCATTCCAATCAGAGATAACCCGGATGGAGGGATCCCAATTTGGTAGTTGTGGTGTTTGAGGTAGATCTTTTTCTGAGTAGTGCCAACCTAATATATAACTATAGGTCAATGCCTCTTCTCAAGATTAGGTATAGGTGAGGAATATTCATGTACTGGACTAGGCACTAAAGGAATCTGATGAAATACCTCTAACAATATAGGGTACAATTTACATTACATTAGCAATAAATTCTATTTTGTTTGATATTGGTTCCCTTGTTACCATAATTTATGCCCATATTATGGGATTGTTGTGTTTTTCATCTGAGATGATATCATTTTCAATGTTTCTTATGACGAAACTTAGTAAGAAGAGGGATAAGGGTTTTAGGTGTCCGTCTTCTGTGGTCACTATTCATTAGTTGAGCTATAATTTATTTTTTATATTTTTTGAGATGGACCTTATTGACATGATCATTGGTATGGGTTGGATGGGCAAATTTTTTGTACTGATCGATTGTTATCATCAATGGGTAATTTTAACGGTACCATATGGAAGTACCTAGGTTTTTTAGGATAAATATAATCCTCAGTAATAATTTTTAGACCTCCACTTTCATAGATGAGAACCCTTCTTTTTTAGATCTCATCACTCATGGTGGTGGATGATGGTAGTACTCTTAAGGGTGGATTACCATCATTGGCGGATGGTTTTCTATAAGTATTTTCATTGAAATTCTTGAGTTTTCTTCTAGATAATTAAATGGTGTTAACAATTGATTTTATTATGGAAACATATCCAATATGTTTTCCCTCATATGATATGGCCCCCACTGATTTTAGGGAGACAAAGACACATCTAGACAATTTGAAATCTAAACGATTCACTCGCCAAAGTGACTCAACATTGGATACTTAGTTCTCTTTGTGAAAATTTTGGTGGATATCATAAGTTGTGTATCTATTAATAGCAGATAAATATGTTAAATATTAAGAATAAAAACACATTTGACCCATATTGATGACCTACGTGATTCTCTTTAGGGGGATAGGTGGTTCTCTATGATCGAAATGTGTATTGGTTTACATCTAGTCAGTGTCGAAGAAGTCGAAGTTTAAAAAAAGTCCTTTAAATGTAGGTACAACCATTTCGATTATTTAGTCATAAAAACAAGGATTAATAAGTACCCAATAGTCTTAATGGATCTTATTAAATAGCTGTTCCATCAATACTTCTACTCATTTTTTGTGGTATTTTTTGAAGAAATCCCCGCCTATTTCGGGACATAATAGGAGCATGAGAAACACTTAAGGATTGTGGTATGAAATTTTCGAGATCATCTTCCATATACAATTTTCTATAATTGATCCTTATTGATCAGATATGTGATGTTTTTTTGGTCATGTAAAATCAGAGAGAGGGGTTTCAATGGAACCTAAAATATTAGTGTTGTGATGTCATTGGAACAACCGTAAAATGTTTTTGAGATCAGAATTTTTCTGAGCCTAATGTGGTATTATAGGCTATTCATTAACGATTTCTCCTGGCATAATTCACAAATTACAGTTTTCACCCTGATGGGGGGTATTCTGAATGTATTTTATATTTTCAGGTGTATTTTGAGGATATTATGTGGTGGTTAAACAAAAATTCGGTTTTTATTTTGCTAGAATGTGGAAAGGTATGTATGATCCACTGTAATGTCTCAGGTATAGGTCTTATGTTTTTTGATGTCTGATGATCATGTGGTATTATATGGTTCTCTCAAAAATTGGCCACATGAATGTTCTTACCCAAACCATCACCTTGAATTTCTTATGGTGATTCCTACCTTAAATAAATGACATCATTATCTTTTGGTGGAAAATGTGAAGTATAATTAGATCATTAAAGTTTGGAATGTATATTATCAAAAAAGGAAACAAATCTATAGAAGTACCATGGAATGAATAATATTAGGGTTTGCATTTTTCCATTTTATAAAACATGTTAAAGTTAATGTTGTATCAAATTCTTTGAGTATAAATGTGCTGGTGTGAGATTTAAAGGAGTCCAGTGATGAGTTGACAGTGATGGGTCCTTTTTTATAGATGTGTCTTAATAATAAGGAGAATATTAGAGAAACATTGGTGGGTTGTGTTCGGCTAACGCCTTAATTTTGAGAGTTGATTTTACAGGAGAAGTCTAATGATGAGTTGTACAAGAGTTCTAAGCATGTTTTAAACCATGGGTAGGTGACAGGTGAAAGGTCATTATCTTATAAGGATATACAATTCTTTATTTTCCACTTCATGGTTCTATTTTAATTATGTAAGGGGTGATGTTGGATATTCACCACTCTCAATGTTCCATTAATCCAGAGACCTCTAAGAGTTATTATGACCTCTATCATTAGTTCTGGTGGCTGTTCCTGATATGTGACACAGTTGACTTTGTATTTCAGTGTTATTTATATTTGTAATTTAATGGAGAGCATTAGAGGAACAATAGTTTTCTTCATCCAGTACCCATTCCTACTTTAAATTGGGATGAAGTCTTCATGGATGTCATTATTGGTTTACCTTTTACAGCCCAGGTATAAAATTCCATTTGGGTTGTGATTGACCATGTAACTAAATAAGCCCATTTTATTTTGATAAAGGATTCATCCAAGGAAGGTGAATTAGATCAATTGTATGTTTAAGATATAGTGAAATTCATGGTGTGTCATTGGTTATTATTTCATATAGGGACCCCATCACGGTTTTTTGAAGGCCTTCAGACGGTAATGAGTTCAGTTATCTTGTTGAGTGTGCCATACCAACCTCAAATGGATGGTCAGATGGAGTAGGTGAATCAGAATATGGAAGAAATCAACAAGGAATGTGTGATGGATTTGGAAGGCTTGTGGGGTATCAATTTGGGGTCGGTTGAATTACCCTATAATAATAGCTTCCAATCCTTTATAAAAACGTAATCATTTGAGGAAACTCATGGTCGGCTTTTTCAGACTTATTTTATGCTGAATTGTGGTGTGTGAAATCTCTTTATTATGAAAAATAATTTTGGTAAATCCATATGTAATGTTATGTTAACCAAGCCTTGGTTGTTGAAAGGGTGGAGTCACATTATGTACTATGCTGATAAGAGGTATTGAGACTTATAAAACTAAGTGAGTTACCAGGTTTTTCAGAATGTGGCACCTACCTTGTGTGACCATAATTTTTGTAAGGGAAGCTAACTCCATGGTATTTTAGACCATTCGATACTACTAAGAGAGTTGGTAAAGAGGAATACTGGATAGATTTAACATCTCATTTGACATCAATCCATGATGTGTTAAATGTTTCACAGCCGAGAAAATATATCACAGACCGGTCTCATTTATTTAATTGGGAAGTGTTAGAGTTGTAATCTGGTTAGTGTTGTTTGAATGACTAGTTCAGATTTTTTATTACAAGATAAAGTGCTTCATGGGATGTCCAACCATTATTCTGAGTTCTCTGGAAGCATGATAATGGTGGGCATGATTGGTGGGAGAAACTGTCTTTGGTCGAATAGAAAATTCCACTTATATACTCTAATCACACATTAAGTTGACTTTCTAGGGACTAAATGTTATAATAGTGGGGGAAATTTGTCACATTCATGAATTTATTTTGAGTTTTTATATTGTTAATTTTTTGTCTTGTATCTATACCATGATTTCACCATACATTTTGGGGAAAAAAGTTGTTTTTTTGCACAACAGTAGGTGGCACATTATTGGCACACAAATAGGGGAAACCACAGGATATTCTATGTGAGACATTGTCCCTAAGATAGTGGCACTATCAATGGCTCATAGGTTTCTGCAAGGGTATATTCCCTCCCCATGATATTTTTTGGCCTTGTTCCTCTTAGAATGATACTGTCACACATTTTCCGTACGATTTGGAAAATCATGTGGTATAACCATGCAACCTATCTCGATCACTCAAACATGGAATTTACTATTAAAAAATTCACTAATTTTAACCCTAAATCACCTATAATTATACCAGACAAGATTTTCATCCCCAAGAGCTTCCTCAATTCCCTCTTGGAACTCCTATTATCCATATTATGGGTTGATTTGTCATTATATCTTCATGTAATCGTAAATTAGTTCTGTTTCAATCAATTTCTTCATTCCTTAAGGGTTCTTTTTCATTCTTCCTTGGGTTGCTTTTTTAACAGTTTTTTTGAACCAATTGCAGTTCAATATTTAGTTTTTGCATCAAATATTGAAGTTTTTGTGGGATCTTACCTTTATAGGGTTCCTTTGAGGTGCGATAATGATTTTCCCCTTATTTTAAAATGTTTCCATGATTGATGTTTGATATTCAATATTAAAGCACTATTTTATGAATTTTTATTCATTATTTTTTATAATAATGTCTTATATGGATTGTGTGAAATGTTTTAATTATGGTTCCAAAATGGTTTCATGGGGAGTATGTTTTGAAAGTGGTTTAAAAATGGAAATGGTTGGAATTCATGTTTATTTTTTTTGTTATGATTGCAAATTGGATTTATGAATTGTACAAGTGGTGAAAAGAATGTTTGGAAATGGATTTGGTCAATCTATGAACATTATATTGATTTTTTTAATGAAAGGTGGTGGTTTATAATTTTTTATGATCCTTGTTTTTTGGACCTGATAGTGGTGGTTTTTTTGACACATGAAATAGAATATAGGGCACCATGGGAATCCTATGCATCTTGGTGGGAAGACTAGGAATTGTATGCTACTCAACTCATCAGGGTCAAGTCATGGTTATTTCTAGATGGTATAATGATATAATTATAACTAAACCATGATGATTATGTTTAGAGACAAGAAGTCCTTGGGATGGGTTCCCCTCTAGTGGCTCTATATCAAGAAAACTGTTTGTTATGGTTATTATTGTATGATTAACTAATATATGAGGATAATTGTGATCCACTAGTGCTAGTACACATATATATTTCCCACGACATGGTGATCTCTCATGATGTGGTTCATACCATCATTATATGGTGGAACTTATTCTTATTTTAAGTAGAAATGATTTATTTCATGAAAATATTTTCCTAAAAAAGTTTTTATTAAAACAATTTCTTACTTATTAATTAAAAACTTCATGTTGATTTTTATTCTAATGATATTTCATGGAATCATAACTCTTGGAGGAATCCTATTTGCATTTAGATCATAGCCTATATTAAACTCTTGGTATATATAGACTTTGTTATTTAAGAAATATGTAACAACAAGATGTATCATAATGGTGATGGTGGAATCATTTTATAGTGTTTTTTTCTTATAGGTGTCTATTTATATGGCATAAGGGTGATGTATTTATTGTTTTATAGAGGTTCCGGGTTTTGGTTTAGTTGGTTACGCACCCATTTTGTTAGTCATATTTGTTTTCATTTTTCAATTGATGTTGTAATGTGTTTAAAAAGAATTTTTGTATCCCTTTTTGGCCATGGACATTGATCATTGTCTTATGATTTCTCATTGAGCTCTATTGTTGGTTATTTTTCATGGGTTAAATTCTTTACCAAAGTGTGTTGTTGATACCTAGGTACTAGTTTTCTATGGGTGGGGATCAAGAACTCCTTTTGGGCCTTGCCCGAACCAGGCCAAGTGTTGTTTAGTATGGACCTCCAACACGGTGTGTCACATTATGACCATTGTAAAATGTAATATTCTTGTTTCATTGATATTATGGGATGTTTTATTGAGTACTAATATGATTAATTTGGTTGGAAATCCATTTTTGGGACTTTTATATGTTGTATTTTGGTAATGTTCTTTTGAGGACTGTTTTTTTTCAACTATTTATTTCTTGACATCCGCTGGTCAATATAGATGAGTTTTAACTATGGAAAAAATCCATATTATTCCCTTTATTATAAGGAACCATTTTTTATCCATTGGTTATTCAGAGTTCCCTTCATGTTAGTTCTTGACAGTATTTTTCACAAATAGTCATTAGAATAGTAAAACAATGTGATAAGAACCTTAAAATTATATGATGATATTATTAAATATATATTTTATGGATGGATGGTATCATATGAATTAAATCTTATGATACATACTATCTAGATAAAGGGTCTCATACTATATTGAGATTTAATTTCACGATGTTCATCCATGGAAATCTCTATGGGAAGAGCATTGTACGAAATAGACCACTAATAGAAAAACCATATGTAGGTGTCCTTGTATGTTCCAATCTCTGAACATATGTACTGATCCTAATAATTTAGTATTATGATCCATTCATACATTTACTCTTGTACTTTTATTTATTTCATAAATTGTGATGAAATATATTCATGGTGAAGTTCGATAAATTTTGTATTCCATGAATGATATGGAATTAATGAATAAGTCGAGGAAGGATTGATCCATTTTGTTCTTTAATGGATGTTCATATCTCTATTTCATTAATTTGAAATGGTACTATTTGATAAATTCATACCCATGGTGAGACATAAACTTGTTCATTTAAAGAAATTTAATTAATTATATTTTTAGTATATAGGTGGTTACACAAATGAAACCACATTTTTCAATGACATATTAAGATAAAGATAGTATATTAAACTATATTTTTTTGGTGGAGGTAGTCATGACATTATCTTATCCTTATATATTATACTTAAAATATGTGTTAGTAGATTCCTCTTTTGATCTATACATTGGACTCGATATTATTGAGATGAAGGATTAAAGGGTTACACATAAAGTCTATTTCTAGGAACTACCAACTAAGATGAATTGGACTTTAAAATGAAATGGGCCACATCTATAGACTCCATCTACTATACAAGTGAAGAATAAAAATTTAATTAAAATTATTATATTGTTATAGTTATCAATAATTAGAGATGAATTTTATTTCATAAGGTATTCAATAATTTATTTACTATAAAATTGAATATGATAAGGTTTTATTTTTCAAAATAACATCATACAATTCGAGGATCATTAAATAATTATGGGTGGAATGAGTTGACTTAATGCTTATGTTTTATCTTGCAACATTTAATTATATCAATAGTGAGTGGTGAAATTTTTGAGACTATTATGAAACATTAATATGGTTATTAATTTTGATTTGGTCAAGTTTATGAGGGTAAAATTATCAATGGGATTGAGTGTAATTTTATAAATATAACGATAATTATTTAATCTCATTATTGAGCCATAAAAAAAATTAATTTCTTTTCAAGAATTATGTTCTTCTTTTATTCTTCTCCTTTATTATATATTTTTAGAGTGATAAACATAAATAATGGTTCAAATCATATTTTGGGATCAGTCATGTGATATGAAAAAGATTTAACAAGCATTGACAGACCTTTAATGATCTTTAATAACACTTAATAATTCAGTCCATAAATTCATGGATCCATGGAAAATATTTGGATGATCATAAAGAATATAGTTTAGTTTTTTCAAAATATTTTGATCTATAAATATTATATATCATTGAGAAAACATCATCACAATGTGATACAGTTTTGATTTCATTATCATATATAAGTTATTTCTCAAAATATCATTTTAATGAATAAATGATAACTATATTAAATAATGTATATTTTGATTGATTAAGTTTTAAAAATTAAAATCACTCATTCATTGAACATTATTTTTTATTCTCAGTTCTTTCAGAGTCATTATCTCATCATGTTACATGTGTAAATTTTAACAGTTTCCCTATTCACTACACATGTTTTGACATATGGATAATGATTCTTTTTGGTTCCAATGATGCATGATGGTTCTAGGTGCAATGGAATAACTTATTAAGAAAATGGGTTTCTTGGATTTTTTAAGTTATAATTATCATTCACAATGTACATTATATAGACATTATGACCAATAAATGTTTTTCTGATGAACATGGATAAATAAAATAATTTAATCAAGAATTGATCTTTCAATGTCATTTTTATAATTAATTTAATCAAAAGAAGAAAATTTACCTTGATATTGATATAATTATTCATTGAATATGTTAACAATTCTAAATTACATAGTATAGAGTTTTTCTGTTTCAAGTCCCTATAGTGGATCCCCTCTATCATAGATAAACATGTTCTCTTTTGACAACTGAAAAACAGTAATTATTTATTGGGTACTAACATGGAAAATTGATTTTCTTGTATCATTTTCATTGATAACTTCATTTTCTTCAATATTGAAGGAATATATCTTCTTATTCTCATTCAAAAGATGATGTAAGGAGGGTGGAGATCTTAAGAGGAACCCATTTTTTATCATTTTATTTCTATGCCTAGGGTTTGTGATTAGTAGTTAATTATATGCACAAAGGCCATTTAATAAAATATTATACCCTAAGAATCATCATGAAATGTTAAAAAACAAAAATATTATTTCATTTCATGTCATACACAAACATGAACATTGATAACTATTACATTATCATCCTTCAAATTAATATTTCTCATGGTTTCAAATATTTCCCCACTCAACCTCCTTGACATTTATCGAATATATAAATTAATATTTTTTAAAAACATTTATTAATATATTCAACAAATCCATATTATATTCCTAGTGTGGGAATAAATATTAATTAAATATTCACATAAGAATATAAATTATTTATTTAACCAATAAATAAATATTTATTATAAATTGAAAAACAAGTGATAAATAAATATAATATATTCACATATTTTAAAAAATTCCCTTCTAAATAAATTTTTATTTAATATTTGTTATCATTTAATTACTATTAAATAAATATTAACTCCCAGTAAGGAGGGTAATATTTATTCCAATTGTAAAATATTAATAATATTTAACTGATATCAAAGTAAACACATTGTGTGTGACCCTCTAGACCTTTTCCTGGGTGGAAATAAGCTATAATTCCATAAGTATAATATTTATATCATGAAACAAATCAAGGAAACCAAATTGAATGATGATATTTCGTAATGAAAAAACCATATATGAATGATCACTGTGTAATATATTCATTTCTCATGATATCTCATAAATTTGATTGTATACTTGTTTCATTAACATTAATGAATAACATATCATTCACTAATGAATTGGAAAGAATAAGTCTACATCACCAAGGCCATGGAATTTAATTTTATGTTTCTATTCCAATAAAATCATTGTGATATCAAATTCCATAAAAATGGATGTTAAAAATTTCTTCATTAAAAAATCATTAATATTATATCATTCATGAAACAACCAACATTCCCAACTTCTCCAGAATCATATGTAGTCACAGTATACAACACTATGTCATCGTGCATGAAAATATTACATGAATGAATAATAATAATAAATTATAAGGATTATTACATCTTCTCTTAGATAGTAATATAAAATGTTACATAATTAAGTTGAATTCCTATCGGTGGGGTGACTCTCAATATCTTCTATCTTGGGTTCTATAAATTGAAAAATTATAAGACATATTTTCATCTTCATTTGAGTAATCACACCTAAAATTCAACATACGAGGTGACCCATCACAAAATGTTATCTGATTGTAGAAAATGTTTTTAGAATATCGCCAAAATAATTTAAATGTTCTTATCATAGTCAAGAAAGGATATGACCTTTTCTATGTGACTGATAAATTTAAACATTATCACATTAGTATATCACAAACCATTAACAATGTATAGAATGATATATAATTAATATTTACATTATTGAATAAGAATGAAATCTGGAGTATAAATAGATGGTTCTAGGACACAAAATAAAATTGAATCACACTTGGGCTAGATGCTACTACCAACAGATTTCATTTTCAGTAAACCTTAACTGAAGATCAGATTTCTATTCAGTTATGACATTAGTTAAAGTGTCATTAATATTTTATACCATGTAAACACTTCTCATAGTGGAATCAAATATCTGAGACTAATATTTAATGATATGATACTTTTGATGTATGATCATTCCCCACTAATGTGAACATGACACATTTCTAAAATCCAATGATATGTTACTATCAAAATATTCTATTTTATGGCCTTTACTACTAGGAACCATTTCTTGATATAAGATGAAATATTGAATTTAAAAATCTTCATTAGCTACCTCAAAAGATACAATATACTCAAATTGTACTGTAAAATCATTAACCATATATTTCATTAAGCTCTTGGAGTATAAAACACCTCCATTTGGAGTGATTGTGTATCTCAACATCAATTTTATATCATCTTGAAAGGTTAGGAAATCGCCACTTTATATCATCTAGTGACTAGTTCCTTATCTCCTCAACATATCAAGAACATATCCTGGCACACCTTAAATAATTAAGGATTGTCATAAATTCTATCCAATTGTCGTCAATTGGATTAGCTTGATAATTTAAAACAAAACTTAAGTTAGATGTTACATCTATCCTTATACATAACATAACATACATAAATTACCTAATCATTAATATGTATAGGGTCCTTACCAACATCTATATTTTTTATGTCTCCAAGGATGAATTTTTGTTAAAATATGAAATCCATGTTACACAAAAACAAACCCCTTCTATATTTTTCCATAATTAATATTTTTAGTATATTATCAATGAATGTACTTTTACTTATTCCATCAAGCCTATTTGATCTATTTTGAAATATATTTCTCCAAAGAAAATATGCTTGTTTTTCCAAGACCTTCATATTGGAGAAAAGTGTTTATCTAGGATTTGATGAACTGTATGATCGATATCTTGTTACAAAAAATTATTATTTTATTGACATAATTATTTTAAAAAATTAAACCACTCTACCTCAATAAATTTTTGGCACAAGGTTCCAATTCATTATTCTTATAACCATATTATATTATTGACTGATCAAATTGAATTTTCCATGAATTAAAATCATTCATTGATTAATCAACTAATCTACGAAACTTATATATTTTATTGGAATCCTTTGGGTACAAAATCCCTTCTATTACTGTAAGATAGAAATATTTTTTAAATTTCCCGTCAAGGAAAGATGATTTCACATCCATCTACCAAATAATATAATCATGGTATGATATTATGGCAGGTAGGATTCAGGAAAATTTTAGACTATAAATTAGTATAAATTATTATTCAAAGTCTATTAATCAACACTATTTATACCAAACTTATACATTTCATTTTTCGGAAATTTATGTTCCTTCATTTTTTTGTTCCTTCTTGCATATCCATTTATAGACACATAATTTACATCCACGGGAGGATCTAGTAAAATAGAGACATCATTTTCAAAGATAGAATTTATTTAATAACTCAAATATTCATTCTTTTTGGTATCTTGTGTGCCACTTATAGCTTCCTTGTAGGTTAAAACATCATAATTATCAATTTATAATTAGGTACCATCCTTTATGAGTACAAAAATGTATATATTTTATGAAATAAACTCTCTATTACACCTACATAGTACTTGCGTCTATGGAATATCCTCTAATATATAGTATTGAGGAATCTGTTCTTCTACCAAATCTTTTGTATCCAGATATTTCAATTCATCTAAGTCTATATCCCTCTTACTGTATCAATTATATATGTTGTTCCATTTGTAAAATTTGGGATTCCACTGAACAAAAAATTTCATATATGAAGGATCATATAGGTTTTAAACTTTAGATTCTCATTTATTACCTATAAAGAAACAATTATTGACTCATGGTTCATGTTTGCTTCTAGAAATGGCCATAACATACATTTCATAACACAACAATAACACATAAAAAATTGCTTCATTTTCGTACCAAATATGATATGGAATACCATATTTTTCTTTAGTTATCACTAAATGTAGTTTGAGTACTATTTTCTACAATGTGTATCCATAAAAATCCAATTAATTATTTTCAGGACTCATAATTTATCTCACCATGTCTAATAGTGTGAGTATCCTATTTTATCATACACTATTCCATTATGGTTTATATAGATGATTGGTTTCTGATAAAATCAGGATATCCTATAAATAATCAATGTTGTATTGATTAATATATTCTTTCCATAGTATGAGTATATATTTTTAATCTTCTTTTCCCATCTAGTATCCAACACATTTATTATATTCCATGAAACATCCAAAGTAATCAGACTTATACATCATTAAGTAGACTTTCCCTTATCTACTAATGTCATCTGTAAATTTAATTATGTATTAGTAAACACCACAAGATTTAACTGGAAATGTTCGATACACATCAATATGAACTAACTCAGTATCCATTTAACTTTTTCCCAAAAAAACTTTTTTTCCCTTGTAACCATGAATGTCATACACAATGTGGTTTTAGAAGAAATAAATCCAAGTATCCATATTATTGTAATATGGATGATCACATTTCTATTTATATGAAATAACTGGGGATTATAGAGTTATGTGTGGTATGAGTCATGTGATGATTATTTGCTAGAAATTTCCATTACATGGATTGAGTAATCGAACTCATAAGTCTCACTATTTAAATATACACTAATATAACAAAAGATTTCATTAAAAAATAGGAACACCTATTATAAAATTTTAAAATAAATCATTTTGAATCTTGTTTTTAAATATAATTAATGTTTTTGGTAACCAGTGGATGATAATAAAAATATTTTAAGACTATTTTCATTTCAATTAGCTATGTGTGGTGGTAGTCCCCAACATCAACAATAATAAGTATGACCTGTTTTTACTCATATATATAGCTCAAATCATGAAATATTCTTGAATATAAATGGTTTCTATATTTACATTTATATGTGAGCACAAAATTCTATATAAAATATCTATTTTTTATAAATAGATAGATTACACAGAACATAAAATTTACACGATTCATCCCTTATCTTCTTATTATTCATGAAGTTTTTCTTCCAGTGGAACTTTCTTCCACATGAAAATAGATAATATCTTATTCTGTTGATTTTCCCTTGATCTTCTAATTTATGGAAGAAAATTTTGAAGATGCACTCAACTTTGAGATAGCCTTAGAGTTTTCACATAGCCTTTCCTTTCTTTCACATAAGGAATGAAGGATTTTCATCTTTAATATCCTTCTACCTTGGATAATAAGAGTGATATGATTAGGGATGGAATTTAAAATGACGTTCATATTTAAATTTAAACAAACTTGATATGTTCGAAGGGAGTGATGAAAGAAATGTGATTTTTGTGCAGTTCTTTAGGTAGTTTAAATCATAGATCCTCTTGGAACTCAATGTGTCCAATGAGTTTGACTATGTGAGGCCCAAATATTGAACACTGTCCATTATTTATCATGAAGAGTAACTTGGATATCTCTATATATTTATATTTTTACCTCTCTATCCCATGAACACAGAGATTCTAGAGTATGCCATTGGTGTCCACATTTTCAGGCGACTTCATCTGTCTACCCGAGAAGGATGAAAAAATTAGTCATTGGGAATATATTATATCATGAAGTTGTTTTTAATAGAACAAATTACACTCATCATTCCCCACAATTGTAGGTGGATTATGGATTTCAGATTCTAGAACATATTATTTTCATTCAAGGAAGAACAAAAACCATAGGTTGTTGAACTATTTCTAGAAGTCACTTCTTATTAGGACATGGTATTTATCTATAAGTTATAACAAGTAAAAGGTGTTTTATTATCTGTAAATTATTCTAAATTATGAAAAAAAAATATTATTGATTATCTTGATTGTAATTTACATAATAAAAAATAATAATTCAATTTTATTATTTTTACATCAATTTTATCATGTCTCAGCAGCCCTCACCATTGAAATTTGAATTTTGAATCACACTGTAGATTCTATAAATTGAGTTCCATATTTACATTCATATGATCCAAAATATATCATTGAAAATCATAAGATGGTGTTTCGGTAGACGTTCTTTTCAAATAAGTGCTTCAATACCATTGTTTTTTTCATTGTAAAACCCAATGATAAAATGATGACACACATTTCAGCAACACTATCTTCCATATTTTTATTAAATAGACTATGTCCCTTAAATTCAATAAAAGATTCGTTAATTTGACCCATAATCTTAGTAATGACTTTGTGATAATTAAATTCTCCACTAACTATGGACTGAATTAAAACTCCAGCTATAGTTTTTGTTAATTAATATAATGGATTAAAAAATGAATAATTTCTATATTGATAAATGTCGTATTCACTGGATGTCCATAGTACATGTCTATGGAATTTTCATATAGTTTATGATAAAATTTATGAGGTACATGGATTTTATGAAGGATACATGGAATGTACATCATTTGAGTTACATCCTACGAGTAGGCATTGTGTATTAATTAAGCATGGTGTATTAATTACAATAAACATTTGACCTCATGTTTTCATCCCCGAAACAATGTGGACTATATTATGTTTAGGAAATATACATGGAATGTAGTATGAAAATGATGTGCCACCCTATACATTCAATTTTTCCTGATCTTAACACCTGAAGAGTGTATTTGTTACATGATACCCCAGTTTCTATGTGGGCGGCCTTTTGAAATGAACAAGGAAACACAATATGTGACAAAGGATTAAATTCCATGTTGCCCTAGGAAATCCATCCAAGTTTTCTAGAACCTCTATATGGGTTATTCAAAAGAGATACTTGTTAATTATTAATGTATATTTGTTATATAATGGAGAATGGAAGTGGTGGGAAAAGTCATATAGATGATTTAAAAATGAATTATTATGACATGAAATAACATTTATCTTTTAAATATACACTGATAAATAATAAAATAAATAATAATATTTTTAATGTGACCCCTTCGAAATCCCGTTATGGTTCTAGATGTAGTAGTAGAACCTATTGGGCCAATGGGAAACTCATCTTTTTCTATATTAGAAGAATCATTCATAATGTATAACATGTAATCACTAGGGCCAGTGAAATTATTCCCAATAGTTTAATCATATAAAAGTATGGAATTAAGAGATTAAATTTTCATATATGTTTTTTAATTAATTTAATCACAAGAAGAATGGTTTCATTGATCTTGAGTTATTTTTTTAATTTCAGATGTCGATCATTATAACTTGTTCGGTATATTGTTGTTGCATTGAAAGGAAGAGAATTATGTCCCTCTTATAGTTATCCAAACATGGTACTTGGATATTGTAACAACAATGATGAATTTCCTTGTGCTATCATGGCTGATTAATCATAATTCACTATTCATCTATGATTGCTTCATTTTTCTTTGTGCTTGAAGGAATCCCAATTTTTCATCCTGTTATAGAGAGGATAATATGAGGAGGAATATATTCAGAGGAATCTATCATGAACAATGATTAATTCTATCGGGATAATGAAAAGATTATATTTAGAGATATAGATCTTGGGTCTATTATGTAATTTTTTGAACAAATAAAATTTAATAAAATATTAAACCCAAAGAAAACTGAGTCTATGTATTAAAATAATAATATTGTTTAATTTCATGACATATGCTAACTAGTTCTTTGGAAAATATTATTTCAGGCTCTTAAAAATTAATGTTTCTTATTTGAACTAATCTGGTCACCTTATTTTTCTTAAAACATATCGAATAAATATATAAATATTGTAATTAAATATTTACGAATAAAAAAATAAATAAAATTTTTATTTACATCATGGGGAATAAATACCTATTTAATATTTATAGAACACAAATTTTTTTTAGTAATGTATAGTTATTTTTTTATTACAGCAAGAATTAAAAAAGATAGTTAATTATTATATTGTACTTTTTTCAAAAAAAAATTACATTGTGAATAAATATATATGTAATATTTAAGATCATTTATTAATTTATGAATAATATAAACTATCATTCCACTGTTAAATATAAACTATATTTTACTATTATAAATGGAAACAATTTCTATGTAACCCTTTAGGCCTCTTCATGGGGGACATTATGTTATCTTGCCTAAATTTAAATATTACTATCTAAAACCTATCAAGGAACCCAAATTGTAAAAAACAGATGTCACAAGGAAGAAATCAAATTCAAATTCGAACTATGTAATATAATCTCTTTGTCTTAATATATCATCAAGAAGCTTTCATACACATGAAATCATTCATAATTCTTGGAATATATTTCTTTCATTACTGAGAATTAATATTTCAACATCACCATGGCCATGAAATTAATTTTGCTGGTTCCATTACTATATAAGGTACAAGCTATCATTTTTTAGAAAGATTGAATGGAAAATCCTTCACTTATTAATTAGTACTATATCATTCGTGACACACCCAATGTACCAAACATGACCATGATCATATATCATAAAATTTAAGGGAAATAAATCAAAGGGTATGATTCATGAAATGAATTAATAATAATATTATATACTAAGGATCTTTAAACCTGCTGCTAGATAAGAATATTTAATGGTATATAATCTTGTTGAATTATTGTAGGTGGGTTTTTTATCATAATCTGCAATATTATAGATAAATAAATAAAAAATTCATTAGATAAAGCCTCATTTTATTATGATTAATCAATACTTCTAGTAATAAAAGTATATTCCCCATGATATACTTTATTTAGACTATAGAACAAGTTTTATGAATATCACCACAATCATTCATGGTTAACATCATATTGGTGAATTGTTATTATATTTTTAATGTGATAGATACTTTTGAATACTATTTCATTAAATTTATGAAAGCCATGAACAATATGTAATAATATTTTTAATGAACATTCATTTATTTTAATACAAATTCTATGTAGATTAAAAATAGTTGGTTCTAGGAATTCAACTCCAATAATGAGCTTTTAATTTCAATTTTGTAGTAACTCTCAACTTTTGGGATACCAAAAAAGTGAGAAACCATTATTAAAAGTTATAAATTGATTTCATATAACAAACATTAACATTGATTTTATAATGTGTGATCTAATTATGTGTATTTATTTTTATATCGATTTATATTTGTTTCATCATGTTTTTGGGTTGATGTACACTTATTTATCTTCATACTGGTTGATATAATTTATTTTCCCTTTTCCACATTGTGATTTTTAATATCAAAATTTTCCAAGGAGGGTGGTAATTATAGGGAGATATATGGATTGATATTTATCATTCATATATTTATTAATCGAGCCATAATTTTTTCCCAAACAAATCAATTTTTTTTACCCACACCCCACTCCCTAAGATAAATTTTGAACCCGTTGTAAATTAATCATTATTATGAATTATTTTGATTTACATTATTGGAGATGATAAATCAATAGAAGAATTATGTTTATAATTAATGTAAATAAAAATGAGAGTAACATTTTTCAAATTTTCTTGAGTGATGAGAGTGCTGGGGAACCAGTTCATATAATGTTTAAATATTGATGCCTGTTATGTATAGACTAAAAGTTTATGAAAATTTTTTTGTAAAAATTAGGTTTTAATCATAGAATGGTAATTTCTACGTAAATTTATTGATTAATGTTGAACATTTATTTTTTTTTGTTTAAAAATGGAAGCATTATTGTGTTATTTTTTTTTATTTTCCCCAAGAGGGCAAAATTTTAAGTGTGCATGATCTAGAGGAAATATATTTTGTAATGTATTTTTTTATAAATTATTAATTTAGTATATTTGAATTAGATTATCCATTTTATAATTTTTAATATTTTTAAATATTTTTCTACTATTTTTGTATTTTGAATCCTTTTTTGAATAATTTATTAATTACATATTAATTTTAATATTATTAAACATTATTATTTGTATTAATTATTTTATTAATATTTAGAAATATTATTATTAAATTATATTTTTTTAAAGAAACCCTTGATTTTCACTCAATATAAATCTATTCTATAAACAACATATCTCGTGCCCCTATAGGTGTACCATGATCTGGGTCTCTAGTGTGGATCTGTTAAAAAACTAGGAAAAACAAACATTAATCACTACCCATCAATGATCATGTAGATAAAAGAGACACATAAATCATTGTAAAATATTTGTCTAACCAAAAAACTCTATATGAAACCTCCTCTAAGAAACCCAAGAAAGAGTACATAAGGGGATACAAAAAATAGAGACCTCACTACAACCCTAAGGTAGTTTTTAATACTTGGAAATCCTTTAAGGGAAATACATTATAGGTGAGAACCCATTTTTGGGTGTACCAACCCAAGTGGTTCACGTTCCCCCTATTATCCCTTACAATTGTGGGTCCCTGGGGGTTGGATAGTTCCTTCTACATGTATGAAAATTGGTGATAAATCTAATTAAATCATAGGGACAACAGTAAGGGGGATCAAACCTAGAACTTCTATTAGTGACTCTAAAACCATGATAAATCCACTTTTTCCCTATTGGAAAGAAGATTTAAAATATTCCATTTAAACATATAGCATCCATGGTCCCATGGGTGGACTTATTAACCAAGATATTTCACATTCCCGAGCTTATCCCTCACTCTAATAGGTTTTGTGGTTTTGAAAAATTCCATTTATATGCGTGAAGTAGAATTAAAGTAACATATAAATCTATCATGGGCATCCTAATAATGGGATTTGAACCTAGAATCCCATTCATTGACACTAGTGCAAAAACCACTCCCTTTCCTTTATGGCGGGTAGTGGGAATGTGGCTATATATTTCCCTTTTAACCCATTTTATCCATGGTTAAATGGGTGGGTAACCAAGTTTTATCAAATTCTAAAACTTATCCAATATACTAGAAGCATCATGGGGGTAGGTCAATTCCTCCCATAAGTGATAAGGGAAATTATAGTACCATCTAATTAAAAAATATGCATGTTCAAAAGGTGACATGAAGCCATAACACTAGTAAGAAACCCTAGGACATTTACCACTCCTTTAAATTATATAGGAAAAAATTATAGTTATATATATATATTTAAACAATTGTATGTATAAAATAATGGGTGGGTCTTCCAAACCATGTATTTCATATTTCATAACTTATCCCTGACACTGGAATGTACTAGGGGGCTGGTTATTTCTTCTTATATATTCGATGTGTTATTAGAGAAATATAAAATTAAAGCATTGAGGTATTGATTAGGAGTCTTTAACGTGAAAACCTAGTCAATAAATATAGTTTTTCATCCACTCTATTTCGTTCCATAGGGATAAAAAGGTTTTATATAGATCATTTTTACCATAGTTGTTGAGATCCCATGGGTGGTTCTATCAATCCAAGTAGTTTATGTTCCCATGCTTACAACAAAAACTAGTGGGTATTGGGGGATAGAAAGCTGCTCATATTGGTGTGAAGAAAAATTATTCCAACAACTTATTAAAGAATATGTGTATTGATAAGGGGAATCCAACCTGATTCCATATTTAGGGACTCTATGGTCTCTTCCACTCCCCTAATTTCATTAGAGACTTATTAGTATTACTATTATAATTATAAATATTTAGTAAATTTTTTGTTGGATTTGTTTTTTCATTTTTATATATTAACCAAAAAATTTATAATTTTATTTTTTTCAAAAAAAAAAGTATTAACAACTTTAATTTTTTTTATAATAATATTTATTATTTTATTATTTAATTATTTGTGTTTCCTAGTTTTTAGTGGAGTTGCAAAATTTTGAAAAATTTGTGTTGATCTATTTAATATAAAACAATGGTATCACGTGACTTTTTTTGTGGGTTAGATAATTTGGATCTCTTTAAAATTAAACATATTTAATATTTTTGAAATAGTAACATGATGGGGCCCTGTTAGTTTCATAGCATCATGCTTGTACTATAGTTTTCATGATGAGACATAAGTATAAAAAAATCAATCAAAATCAAGGTTTCCCCTCTTACAGATAACTCCATATATTGAACACAAATTGTATCGAATCAACCCAACACCCCCTTCATCATTTTCATAGAAAGGTTAATCTGAATAATTATTAGGGAAATTAATAAGTCAGTAATAAAATTAGGCAATAAAAATGAGCTTCTAAAATAGTAATATAAAATTCTTAATGGAGATAATTGTGATGGGAAATTATTTAATCTTGTGGGAAAAATATTTTTTATTATATGAGTAGTAGTTTCCCTTTGATGGTGGAATCCTAATCATGGTTTGATGATTTAATGCAGATTTTGTTTTTAATTTTTGTTCACTTTCTTAGTTTTTAGGTTTATAAAATTTAAAATAAAAATATATATAAAACATCATTTGTTAATTTATTACATAAGAATTATTAAAAAATAAAATCTTAATGTCATATACCCCAAAATATATATGGTTCAACCATGCTCTCCAATTGTATAGTATATAGTAGATTAGAAATTCCAAAATTTGTTACATCATGATAATGCATACCACCCTCTAAAGTTATAGTATTGGAAATCAAATGAAAAATATAAAAAACACACACCTTAAAACATGATCATGAATAAATATTTGGATTTTTTTTACCTTTAATCAATATTCCACAAGTGGAGATTGTATAATTGTATAGGCTTCGATCCTTCTAATCCAAAAAATCCATATGAAAAAAAATCCAAATTTATAGATCCCAATATTCTTAATATTGTATTTATAAAATGTTTCCCCCATAAAATGAAGTGTATATTATTTTTGTAACCCAACACACCCCATTATATGTTTGCCAACAAAATATTAATATCATAAAAAGGGTGTTCTATGAAGTATAAATAAGAATTAAGTAATAATTTAATTGAATAAAAACTTATTTTCATAGTCATGAAATATTTATACAATTCAAGTTAGACACCCTTTTCAAAACACTTCCTTGAAGAACAGGGAAAATCACATTCATTGATCATTTCAAAGAGGTGGGTAGTCGTTTGTATTTATTATTATACAATACTCTCACCATTATAATAAAATAAAAAAAAATTACACATTAGTAGAAAAAGGTAAAATTACAACATAACATTACCATTATTTTTACCATAACTAATGATAAAAATGACATGAGTGAATCATACATGCATAGTGGATATTTCTTGATTGTGGAATAAAACATATATGAAACTTTAAATTCAATGGATCATTCAAAATTTTATATAACATGTAAAAATCATGACAACCAAAAGCTTTCCACTGAATATTGATATGAGAGAACACAAAACCCTAAGAAGATATTTGTACATTAATTATCTAATTAATGTAATAAAGATTTGATGAAAATGATACCTCGTCAAGGAAAATTCATCAATGATTATTTAAATTAAACATAAACCCTTTTTCAATTACCATCATTCCTCAAGGAGAATCTATGTGTAGAATTCCACAAGAGGTGATCCACACATGCTCGTTTGATATTCGAATGATGTTGATTTATAATTGGGTGCTATAGTGAAGAATCGATAATCTTTACTTGTTATCATGATTCCAAGAAAATAATTTAGGCTTTAATTTGTTCTTATAATTATATAAAATATTGGAGGAACAATTCAATATATAAATCCATTTTCATAACAATTCACAATTCCCTATTAACCCCGCAGAATAAACAAAAGCATTTATTTGTAGATCTAGGGTTTAGGAAAAATATTATTTAATTATGTATCAACAATTATGTAATATTATAATACTTATAAAAATTCATTTCATATAATAATAATATGAATAAAATTGTTTTGTGGAATTCTCTAACTCACGCAATGATAAATTTTATTTTACTAGTTAATAAATAAAATATTTTTCACAAGACATGATTTTGGCCTACTCTAAATCATAAATATTAATTGAATTACTAAATAAAATATACATTCATAAATAAATATTTTATTTTAAAAAAGAAAAGTAATTTTAGAATAATATATAAATAAAATAAATATATTTTATCCACAAATAAGAGAATATATATATATATATTTAATTTATGTGATCAATAAAACATGAATAATATTAACCATTGGTCTTGAGGAATAATATTTCATCAAATAATAAAAATTAAAATAGAGTTTAATCAAGATGTATGATGACAATCATTGTGTGACCCTCTATGATTTATACTCCTTATCATGAGGGCGGCTTGGGTAAATTCACATATTAGTATATAGCAATGGGTCGAGGAACTATAGAGAATGAACAATATTTGTAGTAGATACATATTTCCTTATTTATATTAAATAAACACATTGTCACACCATGTCCATAGGATTTAATGCGAATGTTATATTTTTTTAAAAGGGATGATATATCAACGTCCATAATTTTATAAGGGGAAAATCCTTCTTCAACCTAACGTTTAATAGCACATCATTCGTGGTGCACCCAACATGCCATAATTTTTATGTATATATGGTGTCATAGTTTTGGTTAGAAAATTTGTGTGGGTGTTTTATGAGATGTATTAATTATAATAAGAAAGTATGAATACCATTACACATGACCACATATAGGAATATTTAATTACCCAAAAAATGATGAATTCCAAATGGATGGTATATTATCGTAACATCCCTTCATGAAGATTGCCTAGTGAAAACTTCATGTGGAGAAGACACATCTATTATGATTACTTTTACCTGATATAATACAAACTACGTTCAATATAATATAATGATATTTAGAAATATAACTATATTTTAGAATATCATCATGGAAATTCATGTTTCTCATCAAGGCAGGGAACTACCATTACCTAATCAATGAGGTAAACACCTTATGATATTTTTATATCAAAGTAATGTAGAAGAATAAAAAAATTTAAGTTTTTATACATTCAATTATTTTAATATACATTTAATCTATAGTAGAAAAATTTATTTCTAAAATAGTAACAACAAAAAACTCCTACTAATACTAGATCCAACTACCTACGACATTATGATCGATAAACCTCACATGGTGGTCATGTCACTGCTGAGTTAAGGAATTTTTTCAAAGGTCCACTCTTGTCATCTTTAAGATATATTCCTCTTATTGTATTTTCATAACCACAATTCTTCTTTAGATTCCTCAAAATACCCAATATAATGAAACTATACTTTATAATCTCAGTCCATTGTTTTTGTTGAGCTTTTCTAGTCACAATAAATCATTTCAGAAGGAAGATGTCTCCTGTATGTGATTTTAGATCTTAAATATTTTTAAAAAACCAGAAATTAAAATACATTGTTTACTAGTTAAACACGTCCTTCTTTTAAATTGAATATATAATTATTATTTATTGAATACATAAGGATAGTCTTTATGATCATCTAATCATGTTTTCCCAAGTTCTCTTGATATCTTCATACCGAAATAAAAGATAACGTGAAAAATAGCCACGTACATAACAAAGGGAATATGACACAACCAATAATTGACATGTATGGAGTCCCTACAGTCCTATTTCCCTGATCACCTGTCTAAGGACACATTTTCCTTGAATGATAAATTCCATGTGACATCAATAACAATCCCCTCTTCAAATGTTCTATACCAAATATCCTCAGTATATTATCAATATATATACGAGTACATAGTTCTATTAGTCTCTTTTATTGGTCATGATATATGTTGATTTAAATAGTACATGTTCCCCATAATTCATTGATGATAATGAATTTATTCAATTAGTATTTAATATACTATAAGATTGGTATTATTTTCCAACAAGTAGAATAAAATCAATATAAAATATCATAATAATGACTCTACTTCCACTAAAACATTTATAGACAGATGGTTTTCATTCATTATATACGAAAAAGATTATAGTAAATCTTCACCAAATTGAATGTTCCATGATCAGGTTACTTTCTTTAATCAAGAGATTGGTTTTTCCATTTTTAAGACTTATTACTATCCCTTGGAGTCACAAAGACTTCATGTTGTGTCATATAGACATATTAGAAAATGTTTATGTAAAAGAAGCTTGTTTTGAAATGAAATTCATCAAATCTAATTATCATTAAAGGCTAAAATGGATACATGAATTCTGATAGATTCTACATTGAAATCGGTGAATGGATTTAATCGTAGTTAATTATTTGACACTGTTTATGCATTTTCACCCAATATTTACATATATGTAAAAACTTCTCCATCAATTTCTTATTTATTCAAAAGTACCCATTTCAAACCAATATGATTTAGCTCCATTAGATGATGCCCCAAAATACATATTCTTGTTGTACAATGAATATATTTTAGAATTAATTGAATTTGTTATTATTCCATGAGGATTAATTTAATTTGTTCTTATTCCAAATCTTATAATCCTTGTTCATCAAACTAAACAAATAAAATATCAATCCCACTATCTTTATTAGGTATGTGATCCCTATTATTAAAATTTATTTTCTTACTATTAATAAATTTTCCTGTATGAGATGTCTTATTGGTAATATCCTATTGTTTCTTTAGGGTTTCCTATAATATTACACTACGTTCTTTGTGGTGTAAGTTTGTAACCAAAAGAGGCCATAAATATGCTTAAAAAACTACACATGTTAGTATGACAACACATGTTTATTTCTATTCCAGAATTGGGTTTTTCTACCATCTACAACATTTGGTGACTCAAAGATTAGTATTATTGCTGATGTTGGTAACATGTATCCCCAAATGGATAATAGTGAACTCACAAGACTAATTAATTATCTCAACAGGTATAAAAAATTGAGTTTCCTCCTTTCTCTTATAGAATTCCATTGATAGGTATAAAAAGGTATGAGTTGGGATATGATAAAAATCACTCCAAAATATTTAACCAACCCTTGATAAATATATTTTGCACCATGGTTTGAGTGGAGTTTCATAATAATGTTGTAATTATATTATCAAATTATTTTTTATATTCATGGAATATGCCACATTTTTCCAAATTATAAATTATCATGTATATGTATAAATATATCTCGTAGAAGAATAAAAAATACTATGAAGAATGAGTACCCATCCATTCATTCTATTGGAAAAGGCCTAAAAACATCAGAATGAACTAATTCAATAAGCACTTTGTACCTTTCAACTTCTCCAATATATAGGTATATATTCATTTTTAATTATAAACTAGCATGACATAATATAAGTTGTTTATTTCAAAATAATCAAAATATATATTTTTTTGTAAAATAGACAATAGAGTTTTTTACATGGTTGTGGTATGAGTCATGTGTAGTAGTATCTTAATCAATTTCTATTACTTGATTCATTTAATCCGACATATATTGAGATTTATTTAGAAGTCACTTATCAAAAAAGTACTACCTTTATAAAATAAGTAAAATTTATTCCAATATTTGAAAATAAGTCCATACATATTAGGTATATATATATAAACATTGTTTTTCTGTTAATGAATAATACATAATAATAGTATTTCATGAACAAGATCATTCCTATTGGAAATGAGAGACTATATTCCTTGAAATATGTATCATCATGTTTTCCTCCATTAGATTGTTGTACATTTAAATCCACTGGAGATAGTAATCTCAATCAACATGGTTTCATATTTAGATACATATATGAGAAGAAGAAGATATATATATTACAAAAATTCATGAAATATATAAAATTCACTCAATTAAAATCTGAAAAAATAAATCCCCATCCATTTTTTGTATAGTTTTCCATATAGAGTCCCTTCTTACCCCATGAAAAAAAAATATCATCCAACATTATTTCCTTCCACTTTATCATTAACTTATTGGAAGGGAACTGTGAATAATATTTTTTATCAGGGAAGTTAATTTTTTCATTATGTTTATTGAACATTAGGATGATATGATTTTCACTGTTCATCTCTTTATCTACATGCTGATGAAGAGTGATAAGATATATGAGAGAAATATTAATGTTGTTCAAATTATAATTTACATTAAATCCACATGCGCTCTAAGGAAGTGATGTAAGAATGATATAAGTGTGTATTTGATCAATAAATTGAAGCTGTATTACTTCTAGGAATGTAAGTTATGAAATGATTCTGAGTACATGAAGCCATGCTGGTGAAACCTCTCTAAGCATACTATAATAGATGTATTTGGGTATCTAAAACTATGGAAATCCTTATCTATCTTGGTGGAGCCCATATATAAGCAAGGGAAGTCTATAAGAACACATGTTTTCATAGGACAAAAGTAGTTCACCAAACATAGGAAAAGGAATTATACATTGAATGTTTACCTCTTCGTTGATCAAATTTTTTATAGAAAGTGAACTCTTCATCTCTCATCTCTTTATTAGGAGGATCAAGTAATGAGTATTTCATCATGTAATATTTTTACCAAAGGATAAAAACAACTCTATGTAATCCAAACCATTAATCGTTGTTAATACCAATATGGAATATACCTTCTTCTTCTCATTCTTGAGAGGATAAGACAAGGATGAAGATCTCTTTTCATCTCATTATTGATAGGATGACAGGAGGATGAAGATCTTTAGTGGAACCTATTTTTTTTATAATTTTATTTATATGCCTAGGGTTAGGGTTTAGTATTTAATTATCGTTATAGGGGACCTTTAATATAATATTATACCCTGAGAAACATCATGCATTGTAAAAAAATTATTATTTTATTTCCTCACATTCAATAACTTTAACAATGATAACTATTATTTTATCATCATTCCAATTAATCATTATAATTGTTTATAATATTTATCCTCTCAACCTTTTTTACATTTATCGAATATGTAAATAAATATTATTTTCAAAAATTTATTAATTTATTCAATAAATTAACATTATATTCATAGTGTAGAGAATAAATAATAATTAAATATTCACATAACCACATAGATTATTTATTTTAAAAATAAATAATTATTTATTACGATGTTAATAATAAGAGATAAATAAATATAATACATTCCCATATTTAAAAAAATACCTTCAATGTAAATATTTATTTAATATTAGTTATCATTTAATTAATATTGAAAAAATAATAACTCTCACTACGGAGAGTAATATTTATTCCAATGGTAAAATATTAATAATGTTTAACTTTAATTAAAGGAAACTAATTTTTTGTGACCCTCTTGGCCTCTGTTGGGAGGAATTAATCTAGACTACAATATGAATAAGATTAATATCTTGGAACAGATCAACGAACCCTGAAAATATTAAGATATTTCATAATGAAAAAACCATATATGAATTCTCACTATGTAATATAATCCATTTCTCATTATATCTCATCAAGTTGATTGTATTCATATTTCATTATCATTAATTATTGCCATATCATTCGCTGATTATTTTGATGTAATAATTCTACATCACCAAGGCCATGTAATTAATTATGATGGTTCAATTCCAATAAAAGTGTCAATATATCAAATTCTAAAAAAATTGAGTCTAAAAAATTATTCCCTATCAAAATCATTAATAATATACCATTTGTCAAACAACCTGCATTCCAAATTTCTCTACAATAACATGTAGTCACAGTATAATACACTACATCATAGTTTATGA
Source organism: Viscum album (assembly GCA_963277665.1). Taxonomy (NCBI): domain Eukaryota; kingdom Viridiplantae; phylum Streptophyta; class Magnoliopsida; order Santalales; family Viscaceae; genus Viscum; species Viscum album. The sequence continues at coordinate 33,497,915 of OY728153.1, forward strand.
ATATATGTCATGAATTAATAATAATAATAAATTATAAGGATTATTACATATTATCTAAGACACATATATCTAATGTAACATAATTAAGTTGAATTCTTATAGGTGGGAATACTATCTAAATATTTTATCTTGGATATTAAAAAGTGAAAACTTTATAAGACATATATTTGTATCTTCTTTCTAGTAATCATACCTGAAATTAAACATATGAAGTTACCCATCATAGAAGTTTATCTAATTGAAGAAATTTGTTAATAGTATCACCAAATCATTTCAATGTTATTTTCATAGTGGATATATGATAATCCCTTTTCAATATGACAAATAATTTTAACAATTATCACATTAATGTAGCACAAAGCATGAAAAATTTATAGTATGATATTTAATTAATATTTACATCATTTAGTATAAATTAAATATAGAGTATAAATAGATGGTTCTAGGACACACAATGCAACGGAATCCAACCTGGGAAAGATCCAACTACAAGAAAAATTTCCTTTTAAGTAAACCATACCTGAAGGCATATTTTTGTTCAGTGAAGACATTAGTTAAGGAGTTATACATATTATATAACATAGAAACACATATCATAGTGGAATAAACTATATAATAATACCAGTTAAAGATATGTTACTTATGAATTATGATCGTTCCCCACTAATGTGCACATGGAACCTTTGTAAAATCCAATGATGTAGTATTATCAAAATATACTATTATATGGCCTTTAATACTAGGGACCATTTCATGATCCTAGATAAAATACTGAATTTAAAATTATTCATTAGCTACCTCAAAAGATACAATATACTTATATTATACTATAAAATAGGAAACCATATCATTCATTGCGATCTTCCAGCAAAAAACACCTCTATTAGGATTGACGACATATCCCTACAACAATTTTAAATCATCATGACATGTTTGGAAACCTGCAACTTTATATATTCTAGTGACTATTTTCTTATCTCCTCTATATATCACGAACATATCTTGAGTACAACTTATATAATTAAGGATAGTCATGACTTCTATCAAATTTTACTCACTTGGTTTAACTGGATAATGTCCAACCACAATTAAGTCACAATTTATATATATCCTTGTACATAACATAGCTTACATAAATAAAATATTCAATAATATGTATAGTGTACTTACAATCATATATATTTCCTTATGTTTCCAAGGATGCATATTTTGTTGAAATATGTATTTCGTGTTACAAAAAAATAATCCCCTTCTAGATTATTCCATAATTAATATATTTATTATACTATCAATGAATGTACTTTGACTTATTCTTGTAGTCCTATTTGATATATATTGAAATATATTTCTCAAAATAATATATTCTTCTTCTTTCAAGACCTTAATATTCAATAAAAGTTTTTAACTAGGATTTAATGAACTGTACGAATGATATCTTGTAAAAAAAGGATTTTTTCATTGACATAAATTATTATGAATATGGAACCACTCTCACTCAACCACTTTTTGATACAAGGTTACTATTAATTATTTTTGTAACCAAATTATATTATGGATTATTCAAATTGAATGTTCCATGACTTAGAGACTATCAATGTTCTATCAATTGATCTATGAGACATAATATGTTATTTGAATACATTGGGGTCAAAATCCCTTTAGTTTGTGTCATATAGAAATACTTTTAAATTTTATCATCAAGGAAAGATGATTTCACATCCATATACCAAATCATAAAATCATGATATGCTGTTATGGCATGTATAATTATGGAAAATAATATAATATCAATTATTAGAAATGATTATTCAAAATTCTTTTAATCAACACTATTTAAACCATACATCTACATGATATTTTTATAACTACATTATTTTCCATCCATGTTCAGTTTCTTCTTTCACATCCATTTACTGACAATGAATTTACATCTGCTAGAGGATCTAGTAAAATGAAAACATTGTTTTCACATATGGAATTCATTTTATAACTCAAATATTCATTCTATTTTCTATCTTCTATGGTGCTTACTGCTTCCTTGATTGTTAAAAAATCATTATTATCAAATAATAACTAGTTATCATCCTTTAAGAGTACAAAATTGTATCAATTTTGTGAAATAAACATTTTATTACACCTACCTAGTACTTTTGTCTATGTAACATCCTCATATATAGAGTTTTGAGGAATCTCTTCTCATACCCACTATTTTATATCTTGAGATACCACATTATATATGTCTATCTTCTTCTCACTATATCAATTATAGATGTGATTCCTTGTATAAAATTTGGGAAGCCTTTGAACAACAATAATCATATCTGAAGGATCATATAGGTTATATATCTTAGTTTTCCAATGATTACCTTTAGTGAAATAATTATGGACTAAGGTTTCATTTTGTCTTTTAGAAATGTCTATAACATACATTTTGTAACCTGACACTCATACATTAAATAAAATGGATTTATTTTCATACCAAAGCTGTTATGGAATGCCATTTGTTTCATTAGTTAGCACTGAATGTAGTTTGAATTCTATTTTCTACAAAGTGTATCCCTAAAAATCTAATGGAATACTTGCATGACTCATAATTTATCTCACCATGTATAATAGTGTGAGTCCCCTCTTATCACCTATGTTATTCAATTTTGGTTTATAAGGAAGACTGGTTTGGGATAAAATCCCAATATCCTATAAATAATCAATAATTTCTTGATTAATATTTTATGGGTGTTGTTTTTTTTTCTAGTGGCCCTTCATTCCACATGAAAAAAAGATATCAAATTATTCAGTTTGTATCTCCTTGACCCTCTAATTCATGGAAGGGAATTTTGACGATGCACTCAACTTGGAGTTAGCCTTGGGATTCTTTACCTAACCTTTCCTTTAATTCACTATAAGGAATAAAGGATTTTCATGCATTATATACTTCACAATTGGATAATAAGAGTGAAAATATTAGGGAGGGAATTCAATATTTTTTTCATATTTAAATTGAAACAAACTAGATATGTTCTAAGGGAGTGATGAAAAAACGTTATTGGTGTGCAGTTATTTAGGTAGTTTTAATCATAGATCCCCTAGGAAGTAAATGTATCCAATGAGTTTGACTAAATGAGGCCCTAATAAATAACCATAACCATGATTTCTCATGAAGAGTAACTTAGCGATCTCAATAAATTTATATTTTTCCTCTCCATACCAAGGTCAAGGAGATTCTAGAGTATGCCACGTGTGTCCACATTTTTATACAACTACATTAGTCCACTAGACAAGGATGATAAAATTAGTCATTGGGAATATATTGTATCATTTATTTGTTTTTAATACACCAAATAGTCTTCCTCAATCCCCAATATACTAGGTTGATCAGGGATTTTAGATCCGAGAACATAGGATTTTCATTAAGGGAACAACATCAACCATAGGTTTTTGAACTACTCCTAGAAGTTAATTCTAGTTAGTATATGGTATTTCTTTATAAATAATCACAAGTAAAAGGTGATTCATTATATTTATTTTATTCTAAAATAAGAAAAAATTTATTAGTTATTATCTTGATTATAATTTACATAAGAAAAAATAATAATGTCAATTTTATTAAGATTACATCAATTTTATCATGTATCAGCAACCCACACCATTGAAATTTAAATGTCCCATCAAACTATAGTTTTTATAAATTATGATTCATATTTTCATTTTTATGATCCAAAATATATCCTTGAAAACCATAAGATGGTGTTTTGGTTGGTGGTCTTGTCAACTGTGGGCTTGAAGCGCATTGTTCTGTTGATTGGACAAACCAATCCTAAAATGATGAAAAATATTTCAACAACTTTATCTTCCATGTTTTTATTTAATAGACTATGTCCCTTCAATTCAATAAAAGTTGTGTTAATTTAACCCATCATATTAGTAATCACTTTGTGTTAATGAAATTCTCAACTAACTATGGCCATTATTAAAACGTTAACTATCATTTTTCTTAATTCATATAAAAGATTGAAAAATGAATGAATTCTTTGTTGAAATTTTTGGTCTTCACAGGATGTCCACAGTACATGCCTAACAAATTAGCTTATACAGTTTGAAAAAATTTATGAGGTATATTACTTGTATGAAGGATACATGGCATATACATCATGTTGAGTTACTTCCTACATACACGCATTGTGTATTGATTAAACATGGAGTATTGACTACAATTAACATTTGACCCCTTGTTTTCATCCATGAAAACAAGTGGACTATATTATGTTTAAAAAATCTACATGGAATGTACTCTAAAAATGTTATGCCACCCAATCCATTATATTTTTGGTGTAATTATCACTTGAAGTGTTTATTTGTTACAGGAAACCTAGTTTCCATGTGGATGTCCTTCTGAAATGAAAAAGTAAAGACAATATGGGACCATGGAATAGATCCCATGTTGCCCTAGGTTATCCATCCAGGCTTCATAAAACCTCTAGTTGGGTTATTCAAAAGATATATTTGTTAATTATTAATGTATATTGGTCATTTAAGGGAGAATGGATGTGGTGGGAAAAAGGCATGTAAGTGATTTTAATATAATAAATATACCATGAAATAACATTAATCTTTTAAATATATAGTGATCAATAATAAAATAAATAATTATAATTTTTAATGTGACCCATTTGAAATCCCGTGATGGTTATAGATGAAGAAGAAGTACCTATTGGAATAATGGTAGAATCATATTTTTCCTTATTAGAACAATCTTTAATATTGTATAATAGGTAATCATCAGGACCAATGAAATAATTCTAAATAATATAATCATATAAAAGTTTGGAACAAATAGAGGATGTTTTCATATCTATTTTTAAATTAATTTAATTATAAGAATAATGGTTTCATTGATCATGAAATATTTTTTAATTGTGGATGTCGATCATTATAAATCCTTCGGTATATTGTTGTTTCATTGTAAGGATGAAAATTGTGTCCCTCTTATAGTGATACAAACATGCTCCTTGGATCTCATAACAACAACAATGGAATTCCATGTGCTATCATGGACAATTAATCATCATTCACTATTCATATATGATTTATTTGTGTTTTTTTGGGATTGAAGGAATCTTTATGGTTCATCTTATTATATATAAAATGATATGAGGTGGAATATCATGAGGGGAATCTACCATGGAAAATGATTAATTCTCTCTGGATTGTGATAATAATATATTTATAGATGTAGAGATAGTGACTATTATGTAAATTTTTAAACAAATAAGATTTAATAAAATAATAATCCAAGAGAAAACTGAGTCTCTTCATTAAAATAATAATATTGTTTTATTTCTTGACATATTATTACTAGTTCTTTGAAAAATATTATTTGAGGCTCTTGAAAATTAATATTTCTTAATAGAACGAATATTTGTCAACTTTTCCGCCTTAAAAAATATCAAATACAAATAAGAATATTATTATTAATATTTTTCACTCTCTCAAGAATAAATACTTATTTAATATTTACACAACAGAAAAAATTATTTCCTTACTAAGTAATTAATTATTCATTACAGAATGAATTAAAAGAGATATTTAATTATTATATATTAGTATTTGAAAAACAAATTCCTTGAGAATAAATATATATTTAATATTTATGATCATTTTGTAATTATTGAATAATATAAACTATCATTGCATTGTTATATATAAATAATGTTTAACTGTTATCAAAGGAAACACTTTATGTGTAACCAACTTGGCCTTATTATGGGTGACATTAGGTTGTGATGCCTAATTTTAAATATTTATATCTAGAACATTTCAAGGAATCCATACTGTAAAAAAGATATGTCACAATAAAAAAATCACATACAAATTACCACTTTTTAATTTAATCTCTTTGGAATAATATATCATCAAGAAGCTTTTATACACATTCCATCATACTTAATTATGGGAACATATTTATTTAATTATCCATAATTAATATTTCCACATCACCATGGCTATGAATTATGTTTCAATGGTACCATTATAATATATGGCTAAAGATATCATTTTCTTCATGGATTTTTTGGAAAATTCTTCCTTGACATATTAATTACCATTATATCATCCGTGACACACCCAATGTACTGAACCTAACCGTGATCACATGTCATCAAATTTTAGGACAATAAAAAAAAGGGTATGATTCATGACATGAATTAATAATAATATTAAATAATAAGGATCATTACATGTTCATGTAGATAGAAATATCCAAAGGCACATAATCTTATGTAATTATTACAAGTGGGTATTTTCTCACAATCTCCAGTATTAAAGATGGCTATGTAAAAAATTCATGGGATAAAGTCTCATTTTCTTATGGGTAATCAAACATGCTAGTAATCATAGTATATTGCACATTATATAATTTATTTATACTATATAACATGTTTTAATTATACCACCACAATCATTCATGCTTCACATCCTAGTTGTGAATTTTCATTATATTTTCAATGTGATGGATACTATTGAATTCTATTACATTAAATTGATGAAAAACATAAACAATATGTAAAAATATTTTTAATGAACATTCACTTAATTGAATACAAAAACAATATGGGTTACAAACAGTTGGTTCTATACAAAAATGCCAATAATGAGTTTTTTATTTATGTTATATAGTAACTCTCTATAATGATCCATACATTACATACATTGTTATTACTTCAGAATTGAAGCATACTTATTACAACATATAACAAAACCATGGTAGGACCGTATAGGTATATTGTCATTAGAAACTATGAACCATAAACAAATGGTTCATAAAGAATCTACATTTTCTCCCGTTTATTTCATCATATATAGTGTCCCTTTTGGCATATCCTACTTACTAACCTTCTTCCTGGCCTCGGGAAAGAAAACATACAAAAGGGTGAGGTCGAATGCTCAGCAAGGGTAAACAAAAGAAATATCAATCATATTCATAATATCATAAAATTTCGGAAATCTTAACCTGCATAAGAGATCATAATTTCATAACATGAGATAAATCAATAATCATAACATAAAACCTGAGACTTTGTGGGATACAAACATAATCATAGAGAATCATTTCTTATTAGTCAAGACTGATTTCAAAGACTATCTTTACAGACAATGTCTATTTTTGAACTGAGTTCACTCCTCGTTTCAGTACTGTATCACTGAAATGGATTAACCATCCGTTCCAGCCATGTCTATCTCATGAGATATTAATCTTTACCCAACGCATTGGTGGGAGATATAGGTCCCACCAATCTCATAATGATACCATTATTATGTGTGACACAAAATCATATATCATATATCATTGCATAACCCATGTAATAAAAATGGGATTCTTAAACTTCATGTCATCATAACATAATCCATGTAAGATAAAAGGACATCATAAAATTAATTCCATCATAACATAATCAAATCAGTGTGAAAATAGGGATTGAAAAAGAACCCTATATTATCTTAGATGAAAAATAATATTGATAAAACACTTGAACTTCATTCATGAGGAAAATATCCTCTCTACTTCAAAAACATTTTTCCTTTTTAACATGTCATAAAATTTTAAACTAAAATAAGTTGATTGAAAATAAAAATGGAAAATTATAAATAACACTTCATGGAAATAATGTTTTGAAAGTCCATTCGGGCTGTATAATTTAAAAAACATTCTTCTCATACTTTGGCCAGAAAAGTCAAAAAGTACCTCGTATGAAAAAAGATTCTTTTCATATATTTTACTAAATACTCACCGAAGGGTAAAATTGGATTTAAAAAATTGTAGGAGGATATAAATAATATTACATATTGAGGAAAAATGGATGTGGATGATAAATATTCCCTAGTAAATTCTGAAATATAAACAATCTCAGATAAAAATGAGATTGCAATATTTTCCCTTACCTTAGGTCCAATTTGCTTCGTACATGTCTAAAACTCAAGTATAATTATTTAAATAATTTTATTGACTTATTCCATAATATTAATCATTGGTAAGATATCATATATGATCATATTATTAGCTTCTTATTAGTTATATTTCATTGCTACATGTTAATCGGTTGTTTATTGCTTTTTTGTTCTTATGCGTGTTTTGTTGAATAAATTATTATTCTTATTTTTAGGTTATAGATAAATAATTTTCAGAATGGAATTAGTGTAACATATATCATATTTATTCATTCAATTCATTTATATAATCATTATGCAATGAAGATCATATAGAACGAGTCACATCACATCGTGGAGACGGTAGGCCGTGCGTACGCACGAGCGATGATATCGCCCCCATGATTGTGAAATTGTATTGAAGTTTATGTATACTATTTCAGAATCAGTATCACTTTACAATAATCATATATAGTTATTCTTTACACAATTATACCCATCCAAGTAAGGTGGTGGTGTAAAACAGTTTACACTACGATGTGGAGACGGTATTTCGTACGTACGCACGCGCGGTAATTTCAATTATCTATAGGATGGATAGAAGGTGAAATAGGGATGTTTCATATTTATAATAACATATAATTATATGAGTGATTATGATGTTAATAATTCATAATGAAGCAACTAAATAAGATGAAGTAGAAGAGGAAATAAAGTTGAAAGAATCGGTAACAGACATTACCTCTTCTTTGAAGCGCCTCTTCTTAATCTCTTCATAGGCAACTAAAGTTGGTTTTTGAATAAGACCATGACCTCTAGGATATTTCTAGGAAAGTGGAGAAGAGAAAATCGCAGGGTTTGGCTGAGCTTGAAGGCTCAATGTCGTGTGAGGATGAGATGGAGGAAGTGCCCTTTTATAAGGGAGGAGAGGGGCTCTTTAGAAAAAACTTAAAATATTATTTTATAATAAAGTCATATTTGGTTTTTAATAGTGAAAATTTTATTTATTTAGAAGATAAGGTAGGGATGGGTGTAAATACTTTCATCCAATATAATTTAGACAACTTTAGGTTTCTATTTTAACCATATCATTTAGATTTATCTTTAAGTTAAATAATTTCACTTCACCATGTCTTCATGTTCTCTTACACTACAAGGTTCATAAACATACTATAACATGCCAAATGAACCCCATGTTGTTCATTATAAATATATATATCCTTATCTAAGTCATTTGGCCTACCCTTAGATTTTTAGGAAAAAAATAACAATTAATAATATAATAATTGTTTTAAAAACTATTTTATGTCAATTTTGACACTATTTGGTAATTGATTTTTCAGAAAATCATAACAACATTATTAGTTAGAAGAAAGTTAATTAAATCAATAATAACATGTCATATTAACCTATAAAATTATTGGAATTCATAGCAAGTTTAAAATTACATATATTTGGGTATTTATAACATCAATTATGTTAATATTTCATTAATAAGATAATTACTGCATCATCATTGTGTCATAAATAAATTAAATTATATAATGTCAAAAAATTATAAATAAAATACCATTATTTAGGAAATATTTTTATATTTATAGTGAATATTTATAGTCAAACTTATCTTATGTATAACCCTGTATTAAAAATGATTTAGTTATTAAACTTTGATTTTAAATATTTTAACCATTGTTTAAATATATTAATAATAAATGTCATAATCTAATCCAAGTGGACCTAAATGGTCATATTTTATTCATGTGGTTGTTTTTAGTCGAGTTACATTTATCCAATAGAATTAGGACATGTGTTAGGGTAATAATAATTTCATTTTTACCCTTAATTACCCTATTTACTTTTAACCGTGGTAAATAAAAGTAAAAAGTTAGTATTCACCAAAAATTATTTTCATCTCATTGAACCAAATTTTGGTCCTTGATATTAACCGTGTCTCTCTAATTTTCTAAATTCCACTCACAAAAGTGGTAAAATTATGTTTTATGTAAATTTTCAAACTCTCCTAGGAGGAGGGTAAAAGACGGTGAAAAGTTCAATAAAACTGTTTATAAATCAAAAATTATTATAAAAAGACACCAATGAATTAAATTAAACTTATATAGATATTATTTATCTATTTTCACCTAAAATAAATTTAAATAAAAAAATTAATTATTTAAATAAAATGTCTATTTTTAATAGTAACCCGGTGTTTTCACTATTCATCAAAAATTGAATTTTTTTAGAAAAATACCAAAAATTCACCCTAGGATAATTTCGATATTCCGAATCCAAAAATGAATTCCATTTTGAAAGGTAAAATTTATAAAAATTAAAAAAGTGGTTATTACTATTAATAACAACTAGTTTATATAATATTTTAATAGCATATCGTTGTTTATTGAAACTCTGTATTGCGTACAACAAAAGCTATCGAGGAAGGTCATGATTGCGTGTAAATCAAGCCAAGATAGTGTTTTCTGTAGTGAAATATTTCTTTGATGATTTATACAACATAAAAACAAAATATTTCTCATAAAAATATCAGGTGTTACATTCTACCCCACTTAAAATGAATTTCACCCTCAAAATTCGTCACTTTGTAACAAACAGATAAGGATACCTCTCCCTCATCATATCCTCAATCTCCCATGTAGATTATTCTAATTGTTGGATCCTCCATTAAACCATCACTAAGAGAGTGGTCTTGTTCCGTAAGACTTTTTTGTTACGATCCAGAATCTCTATCGGCTATTCTTCATAAGAAAGATCTTGCTCCAATGGTACAACTTCTGAGCTGAGTACATGTGAAGGATCAGGTATGTACTTTCTCAGTAGAGATTCATGGAACACATCGTGAACTTTAGAGTGATTCGGTGGATTCTCTAATCGTTAAGATACCTCCCCAACACGATTCGATATTTTGAGAGGACCGATATACCTAGGGCTCAGCTTTACCTTCTTTCCAAATCTCATTACTCTCTTCTAAGGAGATATTCGTAAGAACACTTTGTCACCCACTTCAAGCCATAGGTCTTTTCTTCAGTTATCAGCTTAACTTTTTTATCGACTCTGAGCTTCTCTTATGTGCTGTTGAATTGATTAGACATTTTCTTCCATCTCATCAACAAGATCAGGTCCTAATAGCTTTCTTTCCCGAACTTCATCCCAACAAGTTGGAGTCCTGCATTTCATTCCATAGAGAGATTCATAAGGAGCCATCTGAATAATGGAGTGAAAGCTATTATTATAATAAAATTCCAACAATGGTAGGTGTTGTTTTTAACGAACATTGAAATCCATAGAGCAAGATCTTAACATATCTTCTAGAGTTTGAATTGTCCTCTCAGACTGATCGTCTGTCTGAGGATGATAAGTAGTGTTGAAACTCAACTCTGTATCCAGAGTATGCTAAAGACTTTTCCAGAACTTTGAGGTAAACCTTGGATCCCGATCAGATATAATGGAAAGTGGTACTCCATTCAATCTTACCACTTCCTTTACATATATCCTGGCAAGCTTATCCATAGATAAATCCTCTCTAAAAGCAATGAAGTGTGCTGAATTTGTAAGACGATCAACTATGACCCAGATAGCATTATTTCCTTTGGATGTTTTAGGAAGTCTGGTGACAAAGTCCATAGCGATGTTTTCCCATTTCCAATCGGGTATGGGTAATGGTTGTAACATCCCCTTAGACTTCTGTCTCTCAGCATTAACATGCTGACAAACCAAGCATCGAGAGACATATTCAGCAACATCTCTTTTAATGCCATCCCACCAGAAGTACTCTCTTAGGTCCATATACATCTTCTTGCTTCCAGGATGAATAGAGAATGAAGAACTATGGGCGTCATCTAGCAGCTCCTTCTTTAATTTGGGTATGGGAGGAACACAAACCTGATTCCTGAACATTATTATCCAATCACAATCAATGTGAAATTTAGGAACATTTCTTACCTTCTTTTGTAACTCTAAATCTTCATTCTATGACACTTTAATCTTCACATGTATAGATGATTGAACATTCAATTGAGAAAGATAAGATTTTTCCCCTTCCATTATAATTCCATGATCCATCCTTTCTAAATCCATATATATCGGATCTTTTTTGATCCTCATCATGGATAATATAGCATGGTCTTATTGACTTAATGCATTTTCCACCTTGTTTTCTTTCCCAGGGTGATAATGAATTGAGAAGTCGTAATCCTTAATCAGCTCCAACCGTCTTCTTTGTCACATATTCAGATCCATTTGGGTGAAAATATACTTTAAACTGTTATGATCAGTATAAATATTACACCTTTCACCATAAATATAATTCCTCCAAATCTTTAAGGCAAAGATTACCGCAACTAACTCCAAATCATGAGTTGGGTAATTTTGCTCATGGATTTTCAACTTTCATGAGGCATAATCTGTCACCAAATAATTTTGCATGAGAACACATCCCAATTCCTTCTTGGATGTATCACTGTAGATCACAAACCATTCTCCACTACAAGGCAGTGTGAGCACAGGTGCACTGGATAACCTTCTTCTCAACTCCTTGAAATTCTCTTCACATTCCTTCGTCCAAATGAACCTAACTCATTTTCAAGTAAACCTAGTTAGTGAATTATATAATCTTGAAAATCATTCATAAAACGTCGGTAAAATCCATACAAACAAAGAAAACTTAGGATCTTGGTTACTATTGTTGGTCTCGACCATCTTTTCAAAACCTCTATTTTTACTGGATCTACAGATATCCCCTCTTTTGAGATTATGTGACTAAAAAATGCAACTTTCTAAATCCAAAATCCACACTTGGTAAATTTGGCATAAAGATTTTCCTTTATTAGGGTCTTCAATATAATTCTCATGTGATATTCATGTTCTTCCATGCTCTTTGAATAGGCAAGAATATCATCTATAAAGACTACCACAAACTGATCAAGATAGTCCCTAAAGACTCTATTCATTAGATCCATGAAGATATAAGGGGAATTAGTAAGACCAAATGGCATCACTATAAATTCATAGTGTTCATACATTGCACGGAAAGTCATCTTTGGTATATCCTCCCTTTTGAACCTTAATTGATGATAACCATAACGATGATAAATGTTGGAAAAGTATTGATCTCCGCTTAGTAGGTCAATTAAGTCATCAATGCGTGGGAGAGGATATTTGTTCTTGATAGTGATCTTGTTATGTTTTCGATAATCAATGCAGAGTCTCATTGATCCGTCTTTCTTATTAAAAAAATAAAACATGTGCTCCCCAAGGTCACATACTAGGGCGTATGAATCCCTTATCAAGATTATGTTGGAATTTCTTCTTCAATTCCTACAAGTCAATTGGGGCCATTCTATAAGGTGTCTTCGAAATAAGAAAAGCACCTGGTACGAGTTCTATAGAAAACTCAACTTCACGATTTGGTGGAAGACCTGGAAATTCCACTATAAAGACATCACCAAACTCCCGTACAATGGGAATATTATTAATCATGAGTTTCTCACCAACCATTTGTGATAAATAACCTTCATTTAGTGGAATCAAGACCCATAAGATGGAAAAAATATCCACTGGAAGGTTATGTAAATCCTTGCATCGATAGACGATCATAGATTGATCTGGAATATGAAATGTGACTTCCCTTCTTTGTAAATTGATATGAGCTCCATATGAAGAAAGCTAATCCATTCCATGAATCACATCAAATTCCACTATAGGAAGGATCACAAGATTTTTAGTAAGCAATTTTCTAGAAACATCAATCAGAGAAGAATTATAAACTTTTGATGCGACTGTTGTGCTATTAGGGATTTTCATATCTAACATAACATATACTTATTGTTGTAATATGGTGATACCCTTAGAAAATTCTTCAGAAATAAAAGAGTGGCTGGATCTAGAATCAAATAAATCATTTTCTACTTTAAGTGGATGATATGTGTACCTTTCACCACTTCGTTATCGTACTCCACATCGCTGATAGAAATTTCATGTGAATTTCCTTTGTCTTTAGCCTTAAGAGTTTCTGGATGTCGATCATCATCAACAACCCATGGATTAGGGCATTGATTGGCATAATGACCCATTTCCTTTCAATTGTAACATTGTAGTGTAGGAGGTGCACTATGTGTAGCATTTTATTTGTTTGCATCAGTAGACATCTTCTTCCCTTCATTGCAGCATTCAAATGCCTGATGACCTTCCTTTCCACATTTGAAACACTTACTTGTCCCTTTATGAATACTCCCTCCGTGATTCTTTCCACACTTTGAGCATAAGGGAAAACTCATCTTCTTTTCAGTGTGCTCTTTATATTTCCCATTGAATTCCATTTTCCTCTCCTTATCAAACCCATATGACTGGTGGGTTACTCCAATATTAATCTCAACCTTTAGAGCACATCGAACTATTTCATCGTAGCTATTGAAGTCCCTTATGGCTAATGCCCTCTGAAGACTTGGTTTTAAGCCACTAAAGAATCAATCGATCTTACTCTCAGGTTGGATAATAATCCCAGAAGCGTACCTTGCATGTCTTGTAATTTTTTTCATAGGTACCAACAGATTCATCATCCTATTACTTCAGTTCAAGAAACTCTTTATCCATCTTTGTTCAAAGAATACGTGGGAATTACTTATTGAAAAATAATCTCTTCAACTCGTCCCATTACATGGAATCAATTTCATATCTTTTCCTTGTATTCTTGATAAGATTCCACCATTGATCAGCATCACCTTTCAAACGATACACTGCTAAAATGGAATTTTCATGTTCAGAACATTGATGACTGGAAATATCTTTCCTGTGGTACTGATCCACTGTTCAACAACAAATGGATCAGTAGACCCGCTGAATGAGGGTGGACGCTGCCTCATGATGGATTCAACAGAATTTTGCTCGTTCCTCTGCTCATTTGGAAGTCCTGCATAATTCATATCTTGAGAAAGTTGTGTGAGCATGGCTACAAGGTTTTTCATTCCAGCTCCCATAATGTTTGGTTATTTAGGGGGACAATCATTTCATTTCCCGTCACATTCGGCATTAACACAGTTCCTTCAGGTTCCATCCATTGACTAAAACCAAGAAGAATAGTGTGAGAAACACTAATTATAATAGGAAAACCACCTAATCAAGAATAAATTTCAGACTTAAGGTGTTATCATAGGTTATTCATGGACATTTCTAAAACACTATGATTGTGTACTATGGTTATACTTATCCTTAGGGTTCTTACTAAGGCTTTCACATCATAGTTTCCAAAGGTTGACTATACCTTTCCTCTGATACCAACTATAACGGTCTGGAATTACTTCTAGTGGACTGTAATTGATACCTATTAGGGCACTCCATGGGCCACCACACCCCCTGGTCGGGACACACCACCATCCCCAGTGGCAACCATTTCCTCATGAAACCCTTGGGCGGAGAGCCATGTTTCGTCCAACGCTCACATGTGAGAGTTCCTAAGGATCAGATTCATTATTACATCCTTTGCCTTTGAAACCAACTATAACGAACCATGCTTTACATACATTTTAATTACTTATAATTGAAGCGTACTTATTACAACATATAACAAAACCATGGTAGCGCCATATAGGTATAATGTAATTTGAAACTGGGAAACATAAACAACTGGTTCATAAAGCATCTACATTGTCTCTCGTTTATTTCATCATATCTAGAGTCCATTTTGGCATATCTTACTTAATAACCTTCTTCCTGACCTGGGGAAATAAAACATACCAAATAGTGAGCTCGAATGCTCAGTAAGGGTAAACAAAATAAATATCAATCATATTTATAATATCATAACATTTTGGAAATCTTAACCTGCAAAATAGATCATAATTTCATAACATGGGATAAATCAATAATCATAACATAAAACATGAATTTTTTTTGCATACACACATAATCATAGAGAATAATTTCTTAGTAGTGAAGACTCATTTCCAAGACTATCTTAGTGGACAAAGTCCATTTCTGAACCGAGTTCACTCCGCATTTCAGTATTGTATCACTAAACCAGATTAACCTACCATTCCAGCCATGTATATATCATGAGATATAAATATTTACCCAATGAATTGGAGGGATATATATGTCCCACCCATCTCATAATTATACCATTCTTATGTGTTCCACAAAATAATAAATCATATATCATAGCATAACCCATATAATTAAATTGGGATTCTTAATCTTCATTCCATCATAACATAATCCATGTAAGATAAAAGGAAATCATAAAATTCATTCCATCATAACATAATCAAATCAATGTAAAAATAGTGATAGAAACCGAAACCAATATTATCATATATGGAAAATAATTTTGATAAAACACTTGAACTTCACTCTTGAGGAAAATATCCTTTCTACTTCAAAAACATTTTTCCTATCTTAACATGTCATAAAATTTTAAACTAAAAGAAGTTGATTAAATATAAACTTGAAAACTTATAAATTAATCTTCATGGAAATACTGTTCTAAAATTCCATTCAGGCCGTATAAGGTAAAAAAACATTCTTCTCATACTCTGGCCTGAAAATTCAAAAATTACCTCATTCGACAAAATATTTCTTTCATATATTTTACTAAAAACTCACCGAATGGAAAATTGGATTTAAACAATTTTAGGAGGATATATATAATATTATATATTTAGGTAACATGGATGTGGATGATAAAAATTCCCCAGTAAATTATGAAATATAAACAATCTCGTATAAAAATGAGATTGCAAGATTTTCCCTTACCATGGGTCTGATTTGCTTCGTACATGTCCGAACCTCCTGTATAATGATTTAAATAATGTTATTGGATTTTTCTAGATTCATACTAATTGTTATGATATCATATATGGTCATATTATTAGCATCTTATTAGTAATATTTCTTTTCTACTGGTTATTTGGGTGTTTGTCTTTTTGTTCTTATGCGTGTTTTGTTGATTAAATTATTATTATTATTTTTAGGTCATAGATACCTTATTTTAAGAATGTTATTAGTGTAATATATATCATATTTATTCATTCAATTCATTTATATAATCATTAATCAATGATGATCATGTAGAATGAGTCGCATCACATCATGGAGACGGTAGGCCGTACGTACGCACGAGCAATGATATCATTCCCATGATTGTGGAATTGTATTGAAGGGTATGTATACTATTTCAGAATCAATATCAATTTAAAATAATCATATATAGTTATTATTTACACCATTATACCCATCCAGGTAAGGCGGTGGTGGAAAACAGATTACACCACGGCATGGAGACGGTATTCTGTATGTACGCATGCGCGGTGATTTCATTTTCCATGGGATGGATAGAAGGTGAAATAGGGTTGTTTTATATTTATAATAAAATATTAGTATATGAGTGATACTGATTTTATTACTTAATAATGATAAAACTAAAGAAGAATAAGTATAAAATGAAATAAATTTGAAAGAATTGGTAAAGAACATTACCTCTTCATTGAAGCGCCTCTTCTTAATCTCCTCTTAGTGAACTAAAGATGGTCTTTGAAGAAGACCAGGACCTCTAGGATGTTTCTAAAGAAATGGAGAAGTGAAATTGTCAGGGCTTGGCCTACCTTGAAGGCTCAAAGTCATGTGAGGAGGAGAGGGAGTAAGTGCCCTTTTATAAGGGAGGAGAGGGGCACTTTAGGAAAAACTTAAAATATTATTTTATAATAAAGTCATATTTAGTTTTTAATAGCTCAAAATTGATTTATTTTGAAGCTAAGGTGGGGATGGGTTGAAATCCTCTCATCCAATAGTATTTATACATGTTTATGTTTCTATTTTGACCTTATCATTTATATTTAACATTAAGTTAAATAATTTCACTTTTACCGTGTCTTCTTGTTTTCTTACACTACAAGGTTAATAAACATACTATAATAAGACAAACGAACCCCAATTGTTCATTATGAATATATATAACCTTATCTATGACATTTGGACAAAAAGTAGATTTTTAGGAATAAAATAACAATTAAAAATATAATAATTGTTTTAAAAACAATTTTATGTCAATTTTGACATCATTTGGTAATTGGTTTTTCTGAAAATCATAGCAGGATTATTAGATCAAAAAAAGTTAATTAAATCCATAATAACATGTAATATTAACCTTAAATATTAGTTTAATTCATAAAAAGTCTCCAATTACATTTATTCGGGTATTTATAACATCAATTATATTAATATTTCATTAATAAGATAATTACTGCATCATCATTGTGTCATAAATAAATTAAATTATTTAATGTCTAAAAATTATAAATAAATTACCATTACGTACGAAATAATTTTCTCTTTCTAATGAATATTTATAGTCTAATTTATCTAATCTATAACCCTGTATTAAAAATGATTTATTTATTAGTCTTTGATTTTATCTATTTTATCCCTTCTTTAAATAAATTAATAATAATTGTTCTAATCTAATCTGAGTGGTCCTAAATGGTCATATATTATTCCTAAGGTTGTTTTTGGTCGAATTACACTTATAAAATAGAACTAGGACATGTGTTAGCGTAATAATAATATCATTTTTACCCTTAATTTCCCTATTTACTTTTAATTGTGGTAAATAAAAGTAAAAAGTTACTATTCACCAAAAATTATTTTAATCTCATTGATCCACATTTTAGTCCCTGATATTAATCATGTTTCTCAGATTTTTGAAATTCCACTCACAGAAGCGGTAAAATTACGTTTTATGTAAATTTTCAAACGCTCATAGGAGGTGGGTAAAATGCGGTGAAAAGTTCACTAAAAAATTTTATATATCTAAAATTTTTATAAAATGACAACAATAAATTATATTGAACATATATAGGTATTATTTATCTATTTTTACCTAAAATAAATTTAAATAAAAAAAATAATTATTTAAATAAAATGTTGGTTTTTAAATAGTAACCCAGTGTTTTCACTATTGATAAAAAATTTAAAGTTTTCTGAAAAATACCAAAACTTCAACCTAGGTTAATTTCAATATTCCGAATCTAAAAATGAAGTCCATTTTGAAAGATAAAATTTATAAAATTTTAAAAAGAGGTTATTAGAATTCATAACGGCTATTTTATATAATATTTTAATAGCATACCGTTGTTTAGTGAAACTCGGTATTGCATACAATGCAAGCTATTGAGGAAGGTCACAATTGCGTGTAAATCAATCCAAGCTAGTGTTGTTTGTAGTGAAAGATTCCTTTGATGATGTATATAACATAAAAAGAAAATATTTCTCATAAAAATCTCGGGTGTTACACTCTCAACTTTTGGGATACCTATAAAAGTTAGAAAACATTATTCAATGTTTTAAATTGATTTAATATGATCAACATTAATATGTATTATATAATGTATGGTCTAATTGTGTGTATTTTTTGTTATTTTTATTTATATCTATTTTATAATGTTTTGGGGTTGATTCAGACTTATTTATCATCATATCATTTGATATTATTTATTTTACCTATTCAATCCTGTGCATTTTATTATCATCATTTTTTAGGGAAGTGAGAATTAGTGGGAGATATATGCATTGATATTTATAATTCACATATCTCTTGATTCAACCAGTGTTTTTTCCCAATCCTATTAATTTTTTTGAACCACTCCTCACTTCCTCAAATAACATTTGAACCCAACATAAATTACTCAATATTATGAATTATTTTGATTTACAATATTAGAGATGATAAATTAATTGAAGACTTATGGTTATAATTAATGAATATAAAAAAGGAGAATAACATTTTTCAAACTGTATTGTGTATTGAGAGTGTTAGTGAGCCAGTTCACATGATGTTTAAATATTAATTCCTTTTATGAAAATAATGGAAGTGTAAGAAAATTTGTTTAAAAAAATATGTTTTTCATATAAGAATGGTAATTTCAAGGTAAATGGATTGATTAATTTTGAATTTTTAATATTTTTCTTGTTTGAAAATCGAAGCATTTTAGTGTTATTTTTTGATTATTTTTTTGAAGAAGAAATTTTTTAAGTGTACATGATTTGATTAAAATACATTTCGAAATGTATTTTTTTTAAATTCTTAATAAGTATATGTAAATTAGATTAAAATTCTTTAGGGTTTTTAATGTTTTTAATATTTTTCAAGTATTTTTTATTTTGAAATAATTTTTTAATAATGTATTAATTACATATTAACTTTAATATTAATTAACATTGTTATGTTTATTAATAATTTTATTAATATTTAAAATTATTATTATTTAACTATGTGGTTTTTTATAGAAACCCTTGATTTCCCCCAATATAAATTTATTCTATAAAAAAGATATCACATGCCCCATTAGTTACACCATGATCCGGGTCTCGATTGTGGCTCCTTTAAAAAATAGGATAAATAAAAATTAACCACTACCCCTCAATGATCATATAGAATAAAGAGACACATACATCATTTTAAAATATTTTCCTAACCAAAAAAATCATATGAAACCTCTTATAAGTAATCCATGAAGGAGATGATAAGGGGATACTAAAAATAGAGACCTCACAACCACCTTAAGGTAGTTTTTAGTACTTGGTAAGTCCCGTAAGGGAAAATCATTATAGATGAGGACATATGGTTGGGTCTACCAACCCAAGTGGTTCAGGTTCCCCCTATTATCCCTTATATTTGTGGGTCACTATAGGTTGGATAGTTCCTCCTACATGTTTAGAAATTAGTGGAAATATAAATAAATCATAGGGACAATGATATGGGGGATGAAACATGGAACCTATATAATAAACACTAACACCAATATAACACCCCTTACTTCCATGATGGAAAGATGATTTAAAATATTCCTTTTAAACGTATAGTATCCAAGGCCCCATGGGTGGGCTGATCAACTGAGATATTTCACATTCTCCATATTATCCCTTAAACTTACAGGTTCTATTTTTTTTGAAATGTTCCATTTATATGTGTGAAGAGAAATTAAAGTAATGTCTAAATATATCATTGGATACCTAAAAAAGGGATTCGAGCCCAGAATCCCAGTTAGTGACACTAGTGAAACAACAATTCCCTTTCCTTCTTAGGGGGGATATGGTTATATATTTCCCTTTTATCCCAATTTATCCAAGTTTCAATGGGTGGGTAACCCATTTCTATCAAATTCTAAAACATATCCAAGATCCTAGAGGGTTCTTGGGGGTAGTTCAATTCTACCACATGAGTTAATAGAAATTAATGTACCATCTAATTAAAGAATATTCATGTAGGAAAGGGGAAACGAACCCATAACACTAATAAAAAACCCCATGCCATTTATCAACCCCTAAATACTATATGATAAAATTATAGCCATATAAATGTTCATTTAACCAGTGGTATGTATGTATCCATTGGTGGGTCTTTATAACAATTTATTTTATATTACATAGCTTATCCCGGACACTAGCATGTATTAGGGGGATGACCAGTTCTTCTTAAATGTTTAATTTGTTATTATAGAATTATAAAATTAATGCATATAGGTTTTGAATAGGTGTATTTAATATGAAACCCCTGTCAATGACTCTAGTGTTTCTTCCACTCCATTTCATTCCTTAGGGAGAAAATGGTTTTAAATATATCATTTTTACCATGGTTGTAGAGGTCCCATGGGTGGTTCTATAAGTCCATGTAGTTTATGTTCCCATGCTTACCACAAAAAATATTGGGAATCATAGTCTCTGACTCTAGGGTATCTTCCAATACCCTAATTTCATGAGGGTATTATTAGTATTACAATTATAATGGTAAAATTTTAGTAAAATTTAGGTCGGATTTTTTTAATTTAGATATATTAACCCTACTATTCTAAATTTTATATTTTTCTATGAAAAATTATTAACTACAATAATTTTCTATATAATAATTTATATTATATTAATATTTAATATTTTTTGTTTAAAATTTATAGTGGCATCAAAAAATTAAGAAATATGTGGTTTTATCTGTTTAATGTGAAATAATAGTATCATGTGACTTTTGTTGAAGGTTAGATAATTAGGATCTCTTCTATATTCAACACATTTACAATTTTTGACACGGTAAAATGATGGGGCCCAATTGGTTCCAAATCACCATGATCATACTCTTGTCTTACTATGAGACCTTAGTAGAAAAAAGTTCAATAGAAACCTTTGTATCCAATGTTACATCTAACTACTTATATAGAACACACATTGTATGGAATCCACCCAACAACACCAGCCCATTATCCTATTAATAGAGAGGTTAATCTGAATACTGAGTAGTGAATATAATGAGTCATTAAATAGATTAGGCTATAAAAATGGACTTCCAAAAAAGTAATATAATTTTTTTAATAGAGATAATTTTGAAGGGAAATTATTTAATAACTGGGAAAAAATGTTTTTATGATACTAGTAGTATTTTACAATTGATGTTTGCATCCTAAGAATGGTTTGATGATTTAATGTACATCATGTAATTATTTTTTTTCACTTTTTTAGTTTGTAGGTTTATAAACTATAATATAAAAATATATAAGAAACATACTTTGTAAATTGATCACCTAAGAATTATTAAAATATAAAGTCTTAATGTCCCAGACCCCATACTCTATATGGTTCAACCATGCTCTCCAATTGTATATTATATAGTGGATTAAAAGTTTCAAAATTTGTTACATCATGATAATGCATACAACGCTCCACTATAATAGGATTTTAAATCAAATGAATTTTTTTTAAAAACCCAGCCTAAAACCTAATCATGGGTAAATATTTGTAAATTTTTTACCTTTAGTCAATATTCCGCAAGTATTGATAGGAGAATCATAATTTATTCAATCATTCTTATCCAAAAAAACATATTAATAAAAAATGAAAATTTATACATCCTAATATACATAAAATTATATATATAAAATGTTTTCCCCTTGTAATTAATTTTATATTATTCACATAACACAAAAAACACCACAAAATGTTTTCCAATAAAATAGAAATATCATAAAAGAGTGTACAAGGGCACATGAATATGAATTAAGTAAGAAATTAATTGAATAAAAGCATATTTTCATACTCATGAAATATTTATAAAATTCTAGTTAGACACCCTTTTCAAATCAATTTCATGAATAGTAGTAAAAATCAAATTCATTGATCATTTCAAAGAGGTGGGTAGTCCTAAGAATTCATTATTCTTCAACACTCTCATCACAGTAATGAGATTAAAAAAAAAACTAAACATTGGTACAAAATGGAAATATTACAACATAACATTAACATCAATTTTACCATAACTGATGATAATAATGACATTAGTAAAGAGTACATGTATTGTGGATGTTTCTTGATGGTGGAATAAACCATATAGGAAACATTTATTTAAATGGATCATTCAAAATATTCTATAACATGGTTACAACATGACCAACAAATATTGTCAATTGAATATGATACGAGAGAACCTAGAAAAATAAGAGGATTTTTGTACATTAAATATTTAATTAATTTAATAATGATTGGAAGAAAATGTTTCCCCATTAAGAAACATTCATCCATGAATATTTAAATCACACATAGACCCTTTATCAATTACATTCATTTCACAAGGAGGATCTAAGTATATAATTTCTCTATAGGTGATCCACAGAAGCTCCTTTGGTCTTAGAATGATGTTGATTTATAATTGGATGTTAGAGGGATGAATCAATCATCATTCAAATTGTTTTTGATTTCAAGAAAAATAATTATGCTTGAATTTGTTCTTCTAATTATTTACTATATTGTAGGAACAACTTAAGAGATAAATCCATTATTCACAACAATTCACTACTCCCTATTAACCCTACACAATAGACACAACCACATATTTATAGTTTTGGGGTTTGGGAAAATATTATTTAATTTTTTATCAACACTTAGGTAATATTATCTTACTTATCGAAACTCATTCCATATAATAATTATATCCATATTATTGTTTTGTGGAATCCTCTAACTCACACAATAATAAATATTATTTTACAGGATTAAAAATTAATTCTTTTTATGAGATATGTTTTTAGAATACTCAAAATCATAAATATTTATTGAATTACTAAATCAATTACACATTCATAAATGAATATTTTATCATAAAAATAGGAATTTAATTTAAAAATATTTATAAATAAATTAAATATATTTTATCCACCAACAAGAGAATATATATTTATTTAATTTACCTGACAAATAAAACATGAATAATATTATTAATCATTATTGAAGAATAATATTTCTTCAATTAATAAAATTAAATCAGAGTTTAGTCAAGATAAATGGTCAAAATAATTGTGTGACCCTCTAGGATTCATACTCATTACCATAAGGGTGGATTGGGTAAATTCCAATATTACAATATAGAAATGGGTTGAGGAAATATAGAGAAAGAACATATTGTTGCAATATTAAAAACCACATACTAATAGTAAATGTATAATATAATCCATTTTTCATAGTATCTCATCATGAAGGTTGCACATCCATGTCTTCAATATTTATTCTTGATACATTTTTCCTTGATTATATGAAATAAACACATTGTCACACCATGTCAATTGAATTTAATGTGAATGTTATATTGCAATAAACGGGATGAGATATCAACATCAATAAATTTAGAAGGGAAAAATACTTCCTCAACCTATCCTTTAAAAGGATATCATTGGTGGTTCACCCAACACATCATAATTCTTATGAACATATGGTGTCATAGTTTTTGTTAGTAAATCTATGTGGGTGATTCATGAAATGTATTAATTAAAATCATAAAGTATGAATACCATTACACTTGATAGCATATAAAGATATTAAATTACCCCAAAAGATGATGAATTCTTAATGTCTGGTATATTAACATAATATCACATCTTGATGATTGACTAGTGAGAACATAATATGAAAAAAAATCATCTATTATGAGTACTTTCCTTTGATACAATACCCACTATGTTCCCTATAACAGAATGATATATGTAAATAGAACTATATTTAAGAATATAATCATATAACTTCAAGTTTCTCATCAAAGTGGGGAACTTCAATTACCTTTTTAATGCTATAAACAGAATATGATATTATTATACCAAACGAATGTTGAAAAATGAACAATATATAAAAAATTTATTTACTTTCCAAATTTTTATATACATTTAATCTAAAGTAGAAAAGGTTATATATAAAACATTAACTCCAAAAAAACTCTTACTAAAACTAGAGCCAACGAGCTACGTCATTATGATTGATAGACCTCATATGATTGTAAAGTGTCTGGTAAGTTAATAATTTTTTTCAAAGGTTCACTCGTGTCATCCTTAGAAGATATTTCTCTTACTCTATCTTCAACTTTTTGTGAAAAATAAATTATATGATGATAATTATGAATTATACCCATCATCCACTTATGTTACCGTGGATTTTGTTTGATATCTATGACTTTATTATTATCACAATAGTGAATGATAATGTCTTTTATATTATGAATATTTGGTGATACTAGATGAGGTTTCATATCCATACTTCTTCTATAGATACCCTCGAATCCTCAGTATACTAAAACACTACTATATAATCTCTAGCCATAGATTTCTTTGAGCTCATGTAGTGAAAATAACTCATTTTAGATGGAAAATATCTCCTATATGTGATTTTAGATCTTAATAAATTTTTTAAAATACGAAATTAATATACATTAATGACTAGTTCACAATATTCATCTTGGATATGGAAGATATGCTTAGTATGTCTTGACTATATTAGGATAGTCTTTACTATCATCTAATCATGTTCACCCAGGTTATCTTGATATCTTATTACCACAATAATAGAATATGTGAAAACTAGACTAGTACTTAACATAGGGTATATGACAAAACCAATCATTTACATGTATAGAGTCCCTACATTCCAATGTCCTTGATCTTGTGTCTAAGGATTCATTTTACTTGAATGATTAATTACATGTGACATCAACAAAAATCCCTCATAGATCATTCTATACCGAATCTATTTAGTATATTATCAATATATATATAACTACATAGTTATATTAGTCTCTTTTATCTATCTTGACAGATCTTTATTTAAAGAATATATGTACCCCCATATGTCATTAAAAGGGAATAATTTATTCAAATAGTATTTAATATAATATATTATTAGTATTATTTTCCATCAAGTATTATGAACTCAACATAAAATATCATGACAATGACTCCACAACCAATAAACCATTTATAGACATAATTTTATCATCTATTATATATGTAAAAATTTCCAGTACATCTTTTCCAAATTGAATGTTCCATGACCTATATTCATTCATTAATCTAGAAATTTGTTTTTCCATTTTTAAGACTTATTGGAATCCCTTTGAGTCACAAACACTTTAGCTTGTGTCATATAGACATATTTGAAAAGGTTTATGTTAAGGATGTCAATTTTGACATCAATTTTTCAAATATCATAGTCATGAAGGGCTATAATGGAGATAATAATTCTGATAGATTTCAACATTGAAATTGGTGAACGGATTTCATCGTATTTAATTATTTGACATTGTTTTAGAAATTTATACCCATTTTTTCCTTATATGTAAAAACTTGTCCATCCATGTCTAGTTTATTCTTGAGTACCCATTTCCAACACACATGATTTACATCCATTGGACGATGCACCAAAAAACATATTCTTTTGGTATAACGAATATATTTTAGAATTCTTGTCTTCTTTCTACATGACTTCATCTGTGCCACTTACTGATTCCTTGTTGGTTATGGATCATTATTACCAAAAATAACGAGTCAAACACCTTGGTGACTAGAAAAAAAATCTCATTATAGTTCTCTGACCACACTTCTACTCCAACATAATAATTTCATATATCGAAGAAATTCTTTTATGAGTATTTATTGAATTTGTTCTTATTCAAAATCTTATAATCCTTGTGCATAAACCTCATCTATTTAAACATCAATCCCACTATGTTTATTATGTATGTGATCAATATTATTTATTATTTATATTCTTACCATTATTTATTTATTTTGAATGAGAATTCTTATTTGTAATATCTTATTTTTTGGTTAGGGTATCCAATAATGTTACACTATGTTCCATGAGGTGTATGATTCCAAAAAAATGACTCAAAACTATACACAAATAAGTATGAAAACACATGTTTAATTCCATTACATAATTGGTTTTTTTACAATCTAACACTTTTTTGACTCTAGGTTTTGTATTTTTGTTGACGTTGGTAACATGTATCCCTAAATGGATAATAGTGATCTCGCTAGTCTAATCAATTATAACACTATGTATAACATGGTATGTTTCCTCATTTCTCTTACAATATTCCATTGAGAGGTATAGGAGGGTGTGAGTTGGGATATGATTAAAACCTCCCTTTAATAATCAATTAATCCTTGATAAATATATTTTCCACCATGGTTTGAGTGGAGTTTCATAACATTCTAATACTTATATTATTGAATTCATTTTTATATTCATGGAATATGTCGGATTATTCCAAATTATAATAGATCATGTAAATATATCAATATCTCATAAAATCATAAGAATATTTTATGAATCATGAGTACCCATCCCTTCATTATATAGGAAAATGATTATGAACATTAGAACGAGCTAATTCAAGAAGCACTTTGTAACATTCACCTTCTCCACTATATGGGTATTTATTCATTTATCCATATAATCATGCGTGACATACTCCAAGTTGTTTTATTTCAAAAAATAATCTGAATATAATTATTTTTGTAAAATTGAAAAAATGATTTTGTTTTTATGGTTTTGGTATGAGTCATGCGATATAGTAGGATAATAAATTTCCATTACATGAATAATTTAATCCAACATTTAAAGGGAATTATATAGATTTCCCTCACCAAAAAAGTATTTTCTTTATAAAATAAGTAATATTTATTCTAATATTTAAAAATAAGACCATAAATATTTTGTATATATATAGAAATAATGTTTTTGTTAATGAATGAAACATAATAATAGTATTTTAAGAACAAGATCATTCTGATTGGAAATGGGAGATTGAAGTCTTTAAAATTTATATCAACATGTTTTCCTCCATTGTATTTTTGTACATTTACATCACCTAGATATAGATTTCTGAATCTACATGGTGTTTTATTTAAAAACATATATGAGAATAAATATATGTATCTAGTACAAAAATTCTACAAATAGTTAAATCTCACACAATAAAAATCTCACATAATAATTCCTGATTCATCTTTTATGGGTTTATTTTTTCATATAGGGGCCCTTCTTGCCCACTGAAAAAAATATATCACCAAAATTTCGTTCATTCCCCTTTATCACTTGCATATTGTAAGGGAATTTTGAATAATATTTTTTCCTTAAAGAAGTTACATTTTCCTATCAATTTATTCATCATTAGGATGATATGATTTTAATAGTTCATCTCTTTATCTATGTACTAAAGAAGAGTGATACTATATATTTTAAACTTATCAATGTTGATCAAATTATAATTTAAATTAAAGATACAAGTGCTCTAGTGGAGTGATGTAATAATGACATCAATGTGTATTTTACCAAGAATATTAAACCATATAAACTCTAGGAACTTAATCTTGGAATTATGTTTTAGTATATAAGTCCCATCTAGTGAATCCTCTCCAAGAAAACTATAATAGATGAATTTGGGTGTCTCAAAATACTTCAATCCATATTACTCTTGGCGGAGCCCATATATAAGAAAAGTAAGGTTGTACGAATACATATTTTCATGAGAAATAAGTAGTTAACTAGACACAAGAAAAAAGAATTATACATTGAATGTTTACCACATCATTGAAAGTTTTTTCAATGAAAGTGAACTCTTCATCTCTCATATCCATAAAAGGAGGATCAAGTAATGAGGATTGCATCATGTAAGATTTTTCCTCACGGATCAACACAACTCTAAATAATAGGAACAATCAATTGTTGTTACCACCAGTATAGAGATAAAGTTTCTCCAATATTTATAGTATGGATATTTTTTGGATAGAAAATATCTATTTTTCTACAATTTGAAAATCTAAATTATTTGTACCGGGATATATTTCAAAATTTTTCAGAAATAATAATTAATTTTATAATACATTACAAATTTATAAAATTTCCTAATATCCATATCTATTTTACTCATAATTTCTAGATTCTTATAAATTCAAATGGAAAGGATCTATATTCCCTTTCACAAAAACCCTATAAGGGATGGTAAAACTAATTGATAGTATTTAGATAGGCATGTATTTGAGGACTACAAATTTGTAGATCTATGATATTTTGAGTGGAATCTCCAATACTAAAATATAGAATTGTATTTACTCAACACATTCCTCTATGTAAAATAAATTATTTTGAAAGATACTTCTCTTGATATTATATCGTAATTTCAAACCATAAAATTCATAAGAACTCCATGAAACATTTAAGTGTCCAAATGGGGTTGGTCAAAGAAATACTTCTATATCATTAATTATTAGTGATATGATGGATGTATAAGTATTAAAAAATATTTAGTTGATGTATTTTGTTTATTATAGGTCCTGTTATATTATTTTATCTTTTACTAGGCTTGATAATATTATATGCATATTTCATAAGGGATTAAATATGTTTCATACACCATTTACACATAATCCATTTATTTAATTCTATAATTTCAGATTAATTAATTAATTAATTTTATATCAATATTGCATCCAAGAAATAAATAAATAATGATAAATAAGTAAATAAATAACTAAACATCAGATTATATAATTATTGTTTCACTAAGAAGAGAATAAATAAACCTATGAATAATGGGAAAACTCATTATGCTGGTCGTGGAATGAGTTGTGTCATTCCACATGTCCTTCAGTGTATTAAATATATTAGGTTCAATATGGTTTTTCCTTGAACCACATACATGCACCATGGGATACCACATTTATTACATGTATTTACAACTCCCAAGAAGGTGAGGAGAACAAAAGTATATATTAAGGGGAATTACATAAATCATCACGGAAAACATGTCCTATGTTAGAGTACATAGATTGATTAATCACAATCAATCATTTTAGTTTACCAATTAATAATAAAAAACCATGTAATAAGTTAAATTATATAAAAAATGCATACATAGGTCATGGTCAAGATCATGAATGGTCATACATGTGCAAAGAATACACTAAATTTAAACTAGGTAAGACTCATTTGTATTCATTATTTATTGTTAACATAAACACTTTTTCATTTAATAATTAAATACATAATTATTTTTTAATGTAATTACCATAAAAATTCTCATGGAGATGCCCATCAAAAATGAATTTATGGAAAATATATGGAAAATTCAATTATTATAGATAATTGTACTAAATTAATTGAGAAATTAATAATATTTTACAACGGTTATAAAATTATCAAAATAAATGGGTTCTAGTAAATATAACATGGTTATAATTCATAAATTATCAATTTAATGTCATTTAATTAAGTTATTTATCGGGCGACTACACAAAATGCACTTATGATATATAGATCGAGCATCTTGATTGTTGTGTACCTATCAAAGATGCTTGGGGCTTCAGTGTTTACCATAACCAAACTACATTAAATTTATTAAGAGAATACATTCCATGTATCCTAGAAGTCATGTTCCCTTGATAAAAGCATGGGTCTTCACTGAGTATCTCATATGGATTGCATGATGTGTACTCTTGAGCTACACTTCATCTACTCTGCAAACTATTTTTTCATAGAGTTGCATGAATGACTTAACATATTTTTATGAATTGGGACTAAACTATGTTAACTAACTAGCAGGATATTGTATATCTCACAAGTCATGTGTCTATATGGAACATCAAATGAATCATGTTTTATTTATTATGTAGGAAATAATTAACTATATTCCATGTACGTTGGAAATAAATAATTTATATCATTAATTATCTAGGCTGTTTGTCTCCCAATGTTTAACTATGTACTTGACCATATTCTTTTCATGAATTTCAACACGATTCTATATGTACTACATGATGTGTAAATTAGTTACATGTTGTGTAATATTCTACGTCGTGTGTCATCATAGATCATTAAAAATTCATTTTAAATAAATTAACTATGTGTAGTTACTTCTTGAGCCATATTTCCTATTACGAGTCGATATGTTGTGCACTTGGGTACACGGTGTGTACTCTGGCTACAGACCACGTAACCCAGTCCTACCAACCGTAATTATTGTTACTTATTGATGTAATTTTTATCAAGTATTCCTATTTTCTTATTTCTTTATGAAATTGAAAACCAAAATAGTGCTGATGTAAATCCCTAAATGATTTTAATTATATAATAGAATTTCTGAAAAAATATTGCTAAAATAAAATATCTAATGAATATAAATCAACAATCAAGTAAATAATTATAAATTTAAAAAATAACCCCTATAATACCACTTAGAGGTTATAGGCACAAAAGAATCATATTAATGGGAAAATAATCCATATTGGATAGCTTTGATTCACTATATAACTCAAAATATTTTACAATATATAGATGTTGGGAACACTGAAATTTTCACCTGAATATTGACATGAGAGAATTCAGAACACTGATAGGATCATTACACATAAAATTTAATATTAATTTAGTTATGATTATAATAAAACATTAAATTTTCCGAGAACAATATATCATGATGATATTGATTATATATAAAAACTTCTCAGATCTCATTCGTTTCATAAAGAGGATGAAAATAATGAATCACTCTAGTAGTGATATGTACGTTCTGCATTGATCTCTAAACAATATCAATTGATTTCTCAGTGCTAACATGATAAATCAGTCATATTTTAATGTTCATCTTGATCTATTCAACATCCTTCTGTCTTGAAGGAGTTATTCTAATTTTTCTAGAATATAATAAAAATATTATGAGAGAGAATACTATTGTGTTTAATGATTAAAAATTATCTATTAACCATAAATATAGACATAAAAATATATTAATAGAGGATGGGTTTGGGTTAAAATATAATTTTACTGAAGAAATTGCATTAAATTATAATATAATCTTAATAAAGGAAAATTCTATATATTCATAATATTTTTATTATTATTTTATTATGTTTTCTAACTCTTAATATGATAATTATTATTTAACCAGAGTTAAAATTATAATTTACCACTGAAGAAAATATTGTACTTCTGGAACCCATAGATATTTATTTTAAACCTAAATTAATTATTATATTCATAGAAAAATATATTATCCTAAAACAAGAAAATAAAAGTTTGTTAGATATTCAATAAATGAAATAAATATTTTTATTCACAATCTTTAGAATGAATATTTAATTTATTTTTTCAATCAATAAATCTAGAGTAAATTTTGTTGTTGTCATGAGAATAATATTTATAACATTAAATAAACTGAAATTTAGTTAAATTAATATAAATAGAAAGAAATATTTTGTAGTGAAACATGATTCTTTCCCCCTCCTAAATTAATTTTTTTGAATTTTGTAATAATTCACTTTCTGGGAAAGTGAGAACTATAAAAATATTTCCAAACATCAACAACACTTACCACACAAATTTCATCTTTCCAAATTCAAAATTCAAAATCAAAATAACTACAATATTTTTCCTCAAGCCACAAACCCATAGTTGGCTCGGGCCACACACCATGAACCCAACATGACAGAACAAACTCTTCAATCATCATCACCAAATGGACAATTCCAAATACCCATCCATCGTAGCTCAAACCACCATCAATTAAATCACCGAATTGCACCAGAGATGATAAATAGAACACACATAATCAATGTCGTCAAACATTATAAAATAAAACATGAGACCTCACCATATAACGTTGATATCCAATAGAGAAGAAACCACCGCAAGACGTCAAAAACTGTTCAAACTCACATCCCAAAGCACCATCAATTCCACCACTCAAATAAGACTCCGAGAGAGTGGTGGATTCTTTATGCAAGACAAGAGGAAAGTGTGTTTAATGGCTTCAATGAATCTTGTCTCTATGGACCCCCATGTCCATTTGCGAACATCGTAAATAGAAACAAACATCACATGATCTAGAAACAATCCCCAAAACCTCCACTGATATAATAAAAAAACAAACCTAGAGAAAGCCAACACTCATAGAAGTTGTCTGACCTAGATTATTCCAAGAAACTAATAGCCGACTCTCCATACATAAAAAAACCTCCATGAAATCAACGCAAAAAGTCCAACTATGAATGGATATATGAAATCTTGAGGCCAGAGCAGGGATTGGGTGACCGAAATCTCTGATCATCAGCAGCCACAATGGGACAAACCTGGTGGGCCACAAGAAGCTTTGATATGACACTAGGGATGTTGTTAGAAGGATTATTTCCCATTGTAAATATGAAATTTTTCTAAAACTACAAGATTACTTTCTTGCAATGGGTCATCGACCCCATGAGAAAGAAGTTAATCTCACAACATCGATTACCACATATGAATGATAATTGGGTAATATAATCCCTTTTTTCATAATATCTCATCAGGTAGGTTATAATTCCATGTAATCATCCAATATTCTTGATATACCTTTATTTAACTATCTGAAATAAAGACTTCATTACACCATGAATATAATATTTTTGTAACCATTATTATCCAATCAATTTGATTAGATATCAACTTCAAAAAATATGAAAATGAATCATCCTTTCTTGACTTATCCATTAATAACATGTCATTCATGATGCACCCAACATACCATACTTCCTAGGAACATATGGAATCATGGTTTTTGGTTGGTAAATCTATATAAGTTATTTAGGAAATGCATT
The DNA here is from genome assembly GCA_963277665.1 of Viscum album. NCBI lineage: Eukaryota > Viridiplantae > Streptophyta > Magnoliopsida > Santalales > Viscaceae > Viscum > Viscum album. Next base: position 33,531,772 of record OY728153.1, read on the forward strand.
AATAGTAAACATAAAATGTATAGAGGATTAAATAAACTCGTATAGGGGAATATCATATGAGACCAAAACAATTAGGATTCTTACTTGTGTGTCTATAATCATAATATCCCTCCTTATATAATAATAATTATAGACATAATGAGAAGAAACCTCATCATCATACGATTACTCACACCTAACAATCTACATAATATGTGCCCTATCATAGTATGTTATCGAACTGTATGATCATATTTAATAATAGTCATGTAACATCATGGGTGTCATCATTGTATGGATCAATTATGAAATTATAAATTCAAAAAATAACCCGGTACATTATTAAATGAATATAAATATGGAAAATAAAAATTACATAATAATCTTTTCTCATAAAGAACATAGTATCCATTAAAATAGGCACTAGACCCAGTCTATTCCTAGTCCGGAAGGGTGTTACTTATCCCCACGGGATATCACATGTGCCGAAGCATGATTAAAATTTGTTTGGGAATGATTTATCTAAGAATTGGTTAATAAAAAATCCTAAAACAATCAACAAACTGAATATGAAATTTCATTCCAAACAAGATTTAAATGAAATTCAGAACTGAATTCATGTGTCTAATCATTACACAATATGTAAAAAGATAAATAATATTAAAATGAAAACTAACCATGTAACACCACATGGAAGTGTGCCATCACCCACAAGCCGTCTCTCTTACGCTGCAACATGAAGGAAACTAACAACCCAAACCGCCATCACCCAAGGCCTTGCCTTTACCTATGTCAAACATGATCACGTATACATACACCCAAGTGTGTATGTGGGGTGTGAACCTAATCCCAAAAGGATACCACCAAAAATATTTCACAAGTTAATAATTACAAATCAAAATCATGAAATTTATAATAAACATGAAATGGCGTCGATAATTTCTAAATAATGATACTTTTAAAAGTAAATAGTTTTCAATTGATGATTTCCAAAAATGAACACATTTCAATACAATTGTTAATATAATAAATTTGAATGCCCAAAAAACCATAATCAACTGATAAATACGAAGGAGATAATGAGCTCTAATCTTTGGAACATCCCATGGAACAAGTTATTTTGGGGCCCCGTGTACCTCATATCTCAGTGTAAATTAACCGTAACAATATCTGTTATCATGCATGTGCCACTAATAGGGAACATAACCATAACTTAATGGTCCCAATTAATCATCATTACTATTTTTTAGTGTTGTCAATGTCCAAATTTCCATGTTAAACAAGATCAAAACTACTTCAGATCACTAGCATACTATTACATGTCAGCCCACATAGATACCTGAGGTTCCCCCATTGTGCTAAAAAAATTTCCAAATGTTACCATGTTAAATTTTCATATAAAAACACCACTTTAATTCATACACAATCAAAATAGTAGATACACATGAGTTTCACCATTTATATAACTCAATAAACAATTTAGAATTTCCGTAAAAAAATTTCGAGGAATATAACCAAACATTGCAGTTAAAATCTATCTAAAATCCCTCTTTAAAAACAAAATGAACACAAATATTTAAAAAATCCAGATTTATAAGTAGATAGTTTTTGTAATAATACTCTCCCATGATTTATAAAACATCCCCATATGGTACAACATGAAATTCACTTGTAAACCGCCCATTTTCACAAAAAGATGGGATTTAAAACCCCATTTCATAACAAATGCCTCAATTTTTTCCACAGAAATAAAAAAAGATAGAGTAGTATGTTAAAAAAATAAATCATGAAATTATAACTCATCTAATAATTATTTCTCATGGAATCACCTACTAAGTGTGTCAAAAACACTAGAACCTTGTGCGAAAGTACAACCACCCCACTGCCGCACCACAAGGGAGTTAAAACAATCCTAAAATCACAACATTAGACTAAGAAAACCAATATCAAACCACAGGTTTAAGTCCTTACATTCTAGAAATTATGAACTTCATTAAAAATAGAATAAATCCTAAGTAAATCAGAGGCGTAAGGATACACACTTTTATGAGATATCATGAATAAATCACCCCAAATACACTAATAGGTGAATCTACAAGCATCCAAAAATGATGGGGTATTTTAATTAGGATGAGGAGATCATGTGGGGAATGTAATGGGGGGATATAAGTAAATAATGAAGGAGTCATAAAAGGAAAAAAAATTTGTTTTTGAATTTGGAAATTGGCTCAAGAGTTGGCCTAAATCATGATAAAAACACCCCTTTCACAAAAAACACTTAGGAAACCCCCCTGAAAGATATAATATAAATTAAATGAAAATTAACATTAAAAAAATCCATTTATGTGGAAATTATCGCCAATATAAAATCATTCCTCCCCCTAAATGTCAGCTTGAAGCTGCATCAGATAAGAGAAATAAAGCTAATATTCGACCCAAGACATTCTTTCCCATGCCTCATTCTCATCAGTCACATGATTCCATATGACATGAATCAAAGCAATAGTATTAACTAAAGGAAATTTTTATTGGGATTCCACTTTTACCATTGGCTGCTAAAAAAATAGGTCTTTATATTCACTTCTTCTGAATACAACACATGGGACATATCAAGGTTTTAATTTCCTACTAGGAGATGTGGAAAACATCATGAATGATTTCAAACTAAGAAGGAAAGAAAAAAATATATTCCACATTGCCTATATGTTCAGTGATTTAGAAATATATAAAATACCGCAGTGTTATCTTCCCTTGGTTTCCCAAACGACGATGGCCTAGATGAGGGGAAACATTCAAGAATACATGGCCACCCATAGAATAATATAGGTCTCAACACCTCTGGTCCACATAATATGTATGGTAACTCTAAGCTATTAATAAGAACTTACTGATAAACATAACCTTCTTAGATGTCTCATGAACAAGGATCAGACCAAACAGTGATGTCTCGACTACCTCAACACAAAAAAGTGTGGACCGACAAGTCCAACCATAGAGTGCCTCAAAAAAGACATTCAAATAGAGGATTGGTAACAATTATTATATTAAAATTCTACCGACCAAAATTGGCTATGCCAAGAACATCTTAAGTCCAAAACACATGCATGGAGCATGTCATCCAGTATCTGATTGGCCCACTTTTTCTGACAATATGCTTGAGGATGTTATGTAGTGATCATTTTAATCCATGATGCTAAGGCTGTTTGAAAGACCTCCACAAACCAAGAAGTGAAACATGGGTCTCTATTCAAGAAAACTGCAGATGTAACTCCATGAATACATACAAAATCATGAAGATACAATCGAACCAACTCATACACTTTAGTTGTGTCATCAATTGGAATAAAGTGGGCTGATTTGGACAGATTATCAATTACGAACCATTTGGAATTATTACCCCCAAGGTGTACGATCCAAGCCCATAATGAAGTCCTTGGTGACACATTCTAAATTCTATGTTGGAATGTGTAATGGATGGAGAAAACCAGAGGATCCTTGGTGCTCTGCTTTCAAATGCTATCATATATAGAATCTCAACATGAAGTCAGCTATATCTCCTCTCATTCTTGGATGGTAGAACTACCAATGCAGATCATGATACATCTCTTTGGAACCAGGATGGACAACCCACTGAGACTAGTGGCTATCATGCATCACTACATTTTGTAGAGATGACAGAACTACTGATTATCCCTTGAAGCACAATATACCCTCGAGAGATGATGAACAATTAGAAGACATATCCCCATCATGAAGAAACTACCACAACCCCTGATAAAGATCATCACTGGGTTGTTCTTGCTAGATCAACTCTAAGAGAGAAGGAGTCAACTGAATTCTCACCAAGAATGCACCTCTATTGTGATCCTTGGTCTCCATAGGCATCTGAGAAAAGAGCCCCATCAGATCCAACTCATCACTGGACTCCCTCAAGGATTTCACTAGTATATTTCAACTCAAATCTTCTACCACCACATTTATTTTTACTGGGTTATAGACAATGTCAAAGGTGAAGACCTATAAGTACTCGATCCAGTTGTGCTACAATAGATTGAGATCATTATGTGAGAAGATGTAAGCCATGATTTTGTTATTAGAGTAGACCAAAAACTTATCCCCAATGTGGTAGTGATTCCAAGTCTTCAAGTCATGGATCACATCTTCTAAATCCAACTCATGGGTTAGATAATTCTTTTCATGGGGTTGGAGTTGGCTGGAAACAGACTGCACCACATGATCAACCTGCATAAGATCACACCCAAAACCCATACCTGAAGTGTCATAATACACCACACATCCCTTTACAGGATCTAGAAAAATAATCATGGGGGCATCAGTAAACTAATAATTCAGTTCCTTGAATGATGTCTAGCTCTCTTGGCCCAATACAAACCTTATCCCTTTCGTGGTGAGCATGGTCATGTGCGAAGCAGTCTGAGAGAAATCCCAAAAAGTCATCTGTAATAACCATCCATGTTGTGAATACTCTTGATCTTGAACTTGTTCATGGGCTAATACCATGACATAACCACACTGATCATCCTAGAGTCTATCAAAACACCCTTTTTCAAGATCAAATTCTTGGAAACATCACCCACTGATCCAAAAAGTTTACTTGGGAAGCTTTGCATAAAAGCGATACTCTTGGAAGGTTCCCAACACAATCTAAAAATGTAGTTCTTATTCCTCCATAGATCTAGGGTAATCTAGAATGTCATACCCAAATACAATAGTGAAATAATAATGATTTTATTGGAACACACTATTCATGAGTGCCATAAAGACCATTGTAGAAATGGTCAATCCGAAGGGAATGACCAAGTACTCAATGCAGACATATCTACTTTAGAAGGAGGTCATTGAGAAATCTGCCTCTTTAAACCCGAGTTAATGATAACCAAAACACAATAATATTTTATATAACCACTTTCCCACATCAATTAGTCAAAAAATTAATCTATTAGGGAAATGGATCCTGGTTTTTATGGTTACCTTGTTCAGCTTCTGGTAATCAATACACAACTGGGGGGATCTGTCAGCCTTCTTTTGCAAAAAGAATAGGAGTGGTGCATTGAGATATGCTCGGCCAAATGAATCATTTTGATTCTAAATTATCTATATATATCATTAAATCCCTCATCTCAGTGGACTCCATTATATATGTGGGAAGAGATATTGGTTATTTGACCGGTGCCAAATCAATCAAGAACTCTACGTCCCACTATGAGGGAAATCCAAAAAATAATAAAGTAATTCCTCATGAAACTAATCCACCACATGAGGTAGTCTAACTAAAATAGAATGGAAATATTACTATAGCTTGAGTGATGATAATTGGAAGAAAATATTCACAACATTTGGGAATGAATGTCATGCACGACCCAGCCGAGGATACCAATCCCCATGGAAAACCTGACGACTCCCATCAGGTGCCGTGAAAATGAACCTCCTCCTATAACAATTGATGTTACCTTGAATGTGTACTGTCCAATACATTCTAATTATCAAAAAATAGATCCATATCTAAGACCATGAGTTCCCACTCCATCACAACCCCAGTCAAAGAAACCAAACACGATGGGTACTTAAGACCCTGCTCCTTCTTCTTTCTGAGTGGCGTCACCAAATCCATCAAAAAAGGTAATAGATCTGTTGAAAAATTCATCGTCTTCACAAAATGTGAAGAGATGAATGAAATAGAAACAACTGTATGAAAAAGAAAAACATCTACAGAAGATGAAATCAAAATGGTACCTCGAACTGTTGAAGGTCCTTCCTCTGATCTTGTTGATGCCTAATCCACCATTAGAAGATTCCTAGTATCTGAATGAGAATGACTTCTTGCATGTGGCTCTAATTAAAACTGGATCTTCCCAGAAGATGATCTAACTGTATCTTAATGTCCAGAAAATTGAGATCTCCCCACCCTTGAGGGCTCCAAATGAGCTTTCACTACCTTGGAAGCCATAGATCCTTCCCTACTCTAGAGTGGACATGTCATCATGAAAAAATGATTCAAGTGTCCCACACCATCTCAATGATAATAGGGACATAGAGATGATGTTCATGCTGGTCAGATGTTACCTAGCCTCCCACACTGGTTGCACACAACATACCTCGCCTCAGATGCCACTGAAGAAAACTGCCTGGATGTTTGGCCTGAGTTGCCACCTCCCATCTTTCCCTGCTTCTAATGTTTCCTTTTATTCTCTTTAGAGCTACCCCTTCCCATTCATGACACTATATCAGAGAAAATATCCCTCCCATTATAGTCTATATCTATAATAAATTCCCAATTAACCACCTCTGCAGAGGTTTTCATCTTGAACCGAATGAGTTTGGACCAATATCTGGCCAAAAACCCCTCCATAACATCTTGGAATTTATGTACTCATTGGAGACCATTTCTAGAGCATACTAGAACAAATCAACTAAATTATTGGAATATTTTATCACTGAAAGATCCACCTAATCCATTCCCATAAGCTCACAAGATCTATAAAATGCCAATACATTTGGGCAGTACTGGTTGTTGAAGTTTACCTTAATGTCCTTCAAGCCAATCTGTTCATGCTTCTCAGATTGAAGCACTGACTCCCACAACCTATTTTTAGGACCCTATAATCGAATAGAGTCACACTTCAACCTCAAATCCTCATTTGTTTCCATGATATGAAAAATTCCCTGAATCTTTTCGAGTCACTGTTCTACTTCCGTGGGGTTTATACTACCTAAAAATGTAGGAAACTAGTTTTTTAGATGCTCTTAGGCCTATTCCTTACTAGTACTAGTCTCTTATTATCTAATAAGAACTAGAGAATGTTATGGTACCTATCCAAGGGATTGGATAGCCTGAACCCCAACCTGTACTGGCCAATGATCAAGCAGTGAGGAAGAACTCTCTCTGGCTTCCTCCTGTGGGTGTTTTAGAGCTTTCTAGGAAGCCATGTTGCTAGAAAAGGATATGGTCCCAAGAGAAAAATTAGTAAACTTTTTCTAACTTTTCTTATTGATAACATAAAATATTATTAATCCAAAAAAATTGAAACAATAAAATAAAAAACTATTTCACACCCACCAAATGTGCATTCGTGGTCTGCAAACCACATGCCTCACCTGGAAGTGATGTCCAGTAAACAATTCCAATGCCCCTTGGTAACTCGAGGTCTATAATGAGAGGAACAGTCTAGAAACCCTACTCTTGACCAAAATTCTGAGCCCATAATTTCATAGTTTAGTTCTGTCATGGATCATCCCAAAATAATAATATAACCCAAACACACCAACCTCCTCCAATACCATTTTATCACTAACCAAACCTTGTCCCCATTAAAAGTGGCACCTGACCTAGTCTCTGGAAACTCCAGAAGGGTTTTCCCAATCCCTATGGGCTGGTAGAGTGCCCCATTATAAAAAATATTTGTTTAGGAACTATTTACTAATGTATGGATACATAAAATTACAAAAACAATCAACATACCCAAATATGAAAATTCATGCCAAACAAGCCTTAAATGAAATTAAGAACTGAATAAATCAATATAAACATGACAAAAGTGGTCCATAGATACATACAAGTATTAGAAAATCATCCTATGGAACACCACACAATAATGGGTCATCACCCATAGGCCGTCTCCAAAACACCACCCCATGAAGGAAACTAACAACCCAAACCGCCAACACCTGAGGGCTTTCCATTACCTATATCAAACATGATCAAGTATACCTACCAAAAAAGGTGTAATTAGGGTGTGAGACTAATAAAAAAAGGATACCACCCAAAATAATCCATATGGTTAGCATTATAGTATATAAATAATTCATGTTTTTATAAAAAAGAAATTATGGAAATAATTTCTAAAGAATGCAACCTTTAAAAGTAAACAGTTTTGAAAGGATGATTTCAAAGTATGAGTACATTTCAATAAAACATGTATTATACTTAATTTTCCATCCAAACATACCATTATACAATTATAAATATGAAATAGTCATTGAGAAATAATCTTGTGAACATCCATAGGCACTAGTTATTTTCAGGCCCCATGTATCTCGAATCTCTATGTAAAGTTACGATAACAATATCTATTCTCTTGAACAAGCCACTAGTAGAGAAAATAACCATAACCTATTGGTCCCCAATCATCATAATTTATAGTTTTTTAGTGTTCTAAATGTTTTACTTTCTATGTGAACCAGAGACAAATCCACTACAGATAACTTGCCTACTAGTACATGTCCGCCAACCTAGATTCTTGGGTTTCCACCTTTTTGCTAAAACCATGTCCACATGTTGAAAAATATCATTTTTATATAAAAACACCATTTATTATCATACACACTAAAAAAATAGAAATACATTCTTTTCCCCATTTATATAACTCAATAAACCATATCGAATTTCTAAAAAACATTTTCAAGGAATATAACCAAATAGTGCACTTAAATCCATATAAAATCCCTCTTTCAAAAAAAAACTCCACAAAAATATTTACCCAAGATTTAATTGGCAGTAAAAAAATTTTTAATAAGACCCTCCAATGAATTATAAAACAACCCCAAATGGTAAAACATTTATTACTCATGTAGAACACCCAATTTAACACAAAAATGGCACATAAAAATCTATTAGTTTTAAAATTACACAAAAAATAATTTTCTCAGTAATCGAAATGATTGAGTAGTCTAAAAATAGAAATATAGAACGTTAAACTCATCTAGTAGTTCTTCCACAAGAAATCTCCTACTAATTATGTCTCAAACACCAAATCCTCGTGCGAAAGTTCAACCGCACCACCACTACACCACATGGGAGTTAAAAAATCCTAAAATCACACGATTAGACCAATAAACCCAATATCAAACAATATAATAAATTACCATATTTCTAGAAAATATGAAATCAATAAAAATGGATGAAACCCAAAGAAAATGGGACGAGGAAGGAAGGACTCTCACATACTTGAGAGATATTGGAAAAATCACACCAAATACACTAATAGGTAAATCTCCAAGAAAACAGAATGATAGTGAGGTTCCACTATGGATGAGGAGGTTATTTGGGGACTGAAATGTGAAAAAATAAATAAAAAATGAAAGAAGAACAAACAAAACAAATTGTGTTTTTAAATCTAGAAATGGGCTCTCTGTTTGGACCAAACCATGATAAAAACACCCCATTCTAGAAAAACACAAGGGAAACCCACACACAATAAGTAAAAATAGAAATGACATGAAAAATTACATTAAAATTAGTCATGTATGTGACAAATTTTTTTATTAATGTTCAAACAATTGAATATACAAGTTCTCAATGGTATAAAAAGTTGGTTCAAAACACCGACTCTAATAAAGAAAAGGCTTTGAAAAATATTATGCTAAAACAATTGTTAAAATGAAATTAGAATGACTATTAACATCATTTATAACATAAACTGATCAAAAGTTATTCAAGTGAACTTTTATCATCAATTATAGAATAACAGAAATTATAAATTATAAAAAATATTATGCACAAGTATTATTGTTAAAATTTTTACTCAATTTATATAACCCTATCTTATAGACTCATTGATACACTCCACTCATGCTCAATAATATTCCTTTGTTTAATATAAATATGTATGTTTTTCTATTTCGACACAATATTGAATCAGTCATCCACTTCCACATACCTCGACTCCATTTAGTACACTAAAACCCAAATCTACAAGACTCACAACTATGATCTACATTTTTTTCAATAAATTTTCAATTTCATTTTGAAAAAATTTCTCCCCATTGCTGTATTGTCACACTTACTTCCACTGCCCTAAACTACGTTCATTGATCATCAATATCTATTTTTTTAACATCATCCTCCATATTTAATTAATAATTTTTGTAGAAGTTAATTTAATTATTAATTTTATATATATTACATTAATTAATTCATTTTTTATTTAATAATTATCAATTATAATTTTTAAAAAAAATTAGTTTAATGTTTTAATTTTTTGTTATTATTAATTTCTTGCGATTAAAAATTGATGGGTATAATTTGTTTTTGGTTTCACATATTTTTAATTATAATTTATAATATTTTTATATTTATTTTACTTATATAATTTTTATTGTGTAAAAAAATAGTTTTCATAGTTTTTTTGAGTGACAAATAATTTTTTGTTTCATTATAACTTATGGTTGTAAATTTATTTCATACTTTAAAAAAATTTAGTTTATAATTTTTTATTATCTAATTTTTTCAATAATTTTTTGTTTTTGTATATTTATATACTTATATATTATACATTAATATGGTTTTATATATCTTTATTTTCTTAAATGATTTAATATATCAATTTATTGTATTGTGTCTTTCGGTAATTAAGGGACCGTAATTACATTATTGAATGGCGAAATAATGAAGAATAAGGGAATATAGATGAAAATTTCATTGATTTATCTACAAAAATCAAAAAAAGAATGATTTTATTTTTGGTCTATGTGTTGAGTGATTTAATATGAATAAATTAGGGTACTAAGAAATCAAATACCTTTTGAATTTCTATGATTTTAATCAAAATCATACATGAGAGATCTGGGATGATGAAATTAAATATGATTGAATATTATATTATGATTAAGATTCTTATCATGAGAGAAAAAATATCATTTTGATTAATTCATGATGTATTTATTGATAATATTGGAAAAATAACTAGTTTGGAACGATTATAAAAAGATGGTAAGAAACCATGGTTCCTTAGCTTCACTAAATTTTATGTGTTATCAGGAGCTCTATGTTTATTTAAATTTAATGAAATTTATTTTTTTGGATTTGTAAAATTTTCACTTAATTTGATGAAATATTAAAATAGATACATCAATATAGAAATGAGCTTCCAAATTCCTATGAAGATCTCAGAAAATGTTATGACAAATGTGATTGAGGTATAAAATAACACATGATTCCCCCAAAAACTATATGCAATATAGTAAAGTATATTAATTTCTATAATCATGCTGTAAATGTGGGACACCACGATATACAATGGCTGACAAATCCAATTCTCATTCATTCTCATAAATAACGAACAAATATCTAAAGTAATATAGTGTCTTCCAACAATTTTTCATTTTTAGGATTTTTTTTAATTAATATTATGAATGAGTTTCTGATGAAATATTGATGAGCGTATCTATGATGGATCCTATTCCACCCTACAAATTCAGAAAAATAGAAAAATTTTGATAAAAAATTTCCATGATTATATAATTAAGTTGGAATTCTCAAAATGAGATTTCACATAAATGTAATGTACCCATATCAGATCCACTATTGAGAAAATTTTTCATAGAATGTTATATTAGTTTCATATTATGTTTCCCCATATAAATGTTTGATGAGAAAATTGGTGATGACGAGTATGATGATTTATGAACTGAAATGTCCTTGGAATGATATTTGTGTTTACCAATCACCATTGATTGATGACATGCAATTTAATTAGAAGACTTGTGTTATAGTATTTTATTCATACAAGAATGATTATTTTATTTTGAGAGATATGATAATGTTTACTATAATATACATTCAATTATATTGAAATCTATTTTGATATTGTGTTAAGGACTATAAATCAAGTCCAATTTAGGAATTGGGTACTTCAAATATGAAATTGTAGAATGGAATAAAAAATGTATACATGGTACTTTATGTATTTTCTCTAAATAAAAATAATTCATGATGATTAAAATTTCATTTAACTGTTTAATAGATTAATATATTTACCCAAACTATTGTCAACTAAAGAACATAAAAATAAGAGGAAAAACATTGATGACACATTTGTAAATAAAGGATAGTCTAGTTATTAAAAAAACCCATTGATGAAATGGTATATTTTATTTGATATACACTATTATAATTTTTTTAAAGTAAAATATAAAATTGATGTATGGAATCTTGAGAAAAAATATTGTACTATTTAATTGATTTTTTATAAAAAATAGAATAAAATAAAAAATTTGTATTTCTTGCAAGACTACGCTTAACATCCATGGGAATTTAATTAAATTTAGCTAGCAATATGAAAAAACACCTGAAAAATTTATATACATCATTACAAAAATTAAAATATACTAAGAAGATATTTTTTTAATTGATGTATGATAAGAAATTACTGATTAGGTTTTTATAAAATTTAATGAATTTTGTGTCATTTAATTTTTTTTAGTTAAGAGGTATGAAATATCAAAACTGTAATATATTGTTCTAGAAACTTAAACGGATTTCATAATGTAAAAGCATAAGGATAACAAAATAAATTCACCAGGCTTTGTTATATTTTTATTTCCATTTGAAAAAAGTCATATTTGTAATTTGTTTTATACGTTAGAGAAAGAAGTTTTTTATACATTATCATCTGGAAATGTATTTTCACTATAATTTTGTAATACATCTATAAATCATCTGATTTATTTGGTGAGGTATATAAAAATATATGTGTAATACCGTGATATTTTTTGAATAATTTTTTTCATATTTATAAAATATTTTTGATATTTTTTAATTTAGGCAACACTAAATACAGTTTTTGTATGAATTCAGTACATTAAGATTATAATATACTCAACCCCATGTTATTCTAGTACCACACACAACATATGGATTATCTTGATGGAAAAAAATATGTTAGGAATTTGTTACAGACAATGTTGAGTTCATTTGATAGCTTGTGTAATATCCAATGTTGTGTTTTTACCAAACTACAATATACTATTAACATGATTATTAAAATATTATTAATGATACCACCTAGATGTTGGAAAGGAATTTAAAATTAATATAAAATAAATTACTAAAATATGATTTAAAAATGGTTTTAAAATATATCATTTACATATCAATTAGTATTACTGAATGTATAAACTAGTTTAAAATAAGGAAATTACTTCTCTAAGAAATGTATTTTTCCATCTACAAAAACAATTTCATCTCAACAAATTAAACTAACCACATTTGATTAATGTTTTAAATAAAATTAATATAGTATATATTCATTCATTATTTTTTATACTCATCCAATACATTTTATAGTTATAAGATAAGAATAAAAAAATTATGAATAAAAAACGTATTTTTTTAAAGGTAATTTTACCACCATTAAATTGAGAACCGATATTAAATATTATTTTTGAAACTTTTATTTATTTTATATGATATTATTTACCTTAATTTATAATTTTTTATAAAAAAGTTTACTTTAGGTAATTTTTTGTAATTTTTCGGAGATGACTCTGTTGTTGATGAATAATGAATAACATTGAATTTTAATCAATAAATTATTTTTCTTTTAATTTTTTAATGCAGTAAAAGAATGATTTATTTTTTGTTTTAATGTTTAAATAGATTAAATATCTATCAATTAATCTAATTTAGACCATTTCAATTAATTTTACATCTGTTTTGGACATAAAAACACTCCAATATTTTGAACACTTGTTCTTTGAAACCCCTCTTTATCGTTCCATCCGCAGGATTAAATTTAAATTAATTATAGAAACTTCTATTACTATAAATTTGGAAAATGGATTACATATTTTTAGTTATAATGATTTATAATTCATAATAATTTAAAATTATTTTTTAGCAAAAAATATTAGTGAGAGTGATTAAAATTAATTATAATGATTTTGAGAAATATTGGCTTAATAAATGACTAAACCTTAAACATAACGGCCAAAATGACCTAAAAACCTGTAAAATGCCCATTTTATGGACATATTTAGACCACATAATCTATTAAATCTAACATGGGTCATTATTGGAGCCACATGAAATGGGAAAAAAAATTGGTGGAATTCCCACTAAAAAATTAACAAATATGTCACTTCTCATCCACTATAAAGAGGCACTCACCCCTCCCACTTATTCAGTCCAATAAATCAATAATTATCTCAAAAAAAAACATCAAATAACCTCCAAATATCCTTATAATTCATATGAAAATCCTCCCATTGTGAATACATCAAACCAAGATATCCCTTTGGTTCATACCATGAGGAGTTTACCAAAAAGAGGTAACATCCTTCCTCATGCTTGTTTCTTTTATTTTCATTCTACACAACCTAAAGAATTATTATTCAATAAATATATAATAAAGTAAGTAAAATAAATGTAATTATATTATTATATTATAATGTTCCTAAAAAACTTATACACACTTCCATCTAATGGGTAACAAACTTACTGTTCTTGTGTACGACAATCTACACCCTCACAAAAAAGTATTATTCGTTTTTTTCATTTACCACATTTCTCGGTTTGAAATTATGAAAGAAAATATATATTTAGATGATATATATTATAAATGTGTTGTATTTAATATTCTAAAGTTATTATATAAAATACACTTTCATGAATTCTATTTTTTTAAATATGATTACTTTGTTTCTGGATGTGTGGACTACAACCTCCTCAATGAGATGTGATTTATTTACACATTAGGTGGAATATATTAAGGATGAGTTTAGTAAAATAATATGATATATGTGGGATACTAATTATACTATTATAATATTATATATATATATATATAATTAATTTTTGTTTCCTTCAATATGACAATAAAAAAGAAACAACATTCATGTGTACGTACAGCTTATCATCTCCATGAATGATGTATTCCATTTCATACTTCTATATTCTAAAAACTATGATAAATACACTTGTAGTTTATATATATGATATTTATATATTGTTTTATAGTATTTTTATATTTAAACTATGATTAATTTAATAGGACCATGAATAATAAGTCAAAATGTTTATGAAAAACAAGGTGATTGTCACATGAAACATAACATTAACATGAAGTTATTATTGAAAGGGTAATATAATGTCTTATGTTATTCATGAATGATATTATATATATGTTTATTTATTATTTATTTATTAATATGAAACATATACTTATTATAAAGGTGTTTTTAATAGGTACAATGAGAGTCAAGACATAACATATGGTTTTTTAGTGTCAGTTTTACTTTTCATGAGACTGAAGTTGTGTTCACCACCTAATTCTTATATGTGGTGTGTGTAATATATATGGATATATAACATGATTAATATAATAAAATTTAATGTTATTTACATATTTATTTGATTTTTTGTGGGATTTAGGTTTCAAAAGATACCAAATTAGCAACGAATTCATTTTCAATTTCCATTCTTTGAGACACTAGCCCTATTTTGCAACATTATTTTTGAATGAGGAGTTTATACTTTTTTACATGTTAGATCATGAATATAATTATTTTAATGATATTATTTTATCTTTATTTAATTTCATTATATCTATTTTATTATAATCAATGAAAGCGAAGTGTTAGCAGTTTATTTCTAAAATCACATTGTATATTGAGATTGTTTATAATTATGATTCCATTAATAAAATATTAAAATCTATATCTCTAGAACTATCATGAAATTTCATAACCTCTGTTTATTCATATTATATCCTTGTAATGGTACCATTTTCCCACTCTTTGGTACTTCTGACAATTAAGAAAGTGTATTTATGAAAATTAAAATACATTTATTATTTTGGTTGGAAATTTTTGTTCGTTCAAATCCATGTTTTACAAAAGTGATGTAAAAAATTGATTCAATATTATCATATAATTTTTAAAATAAATTTTTACCGATATATTATATATTTTAAAATTATTTTAATATAAATATTCTTGTCATTTTCTGATTGAGTCACTTTTCTAATTTTTAGTGATTGAAAGGAATGTTTGGGTTGTATATACTTACTATAAATCATGACCATAATTAAATTTATGAATCTTTTATAAATTTATAACTTTATTTTTGTAAAGAAATGTTTTTTATTATTTTTACAAATTTTATGGTTTTAATTGTTTTTCGATGACAATGGGGGTTCAATTTTTTTTATGTTTAAAAAGAATTTTAATGGATTTTTGAAGCTTCACTTATTTGTTATCAAAGCTTTTTTTGAATGAAAAGGATTTCAATGATATAAAATCATATATTATATGTTTTGGAAACAAATAAATGAAAAATATTCTTAAAAATGTTTTTAGTCTTTTTTTCAAGTATAATGGATTTCAAAAAAATTTCAAAATTATTTATATTTTTTAAAGAAAATTTTTATGGTACTAGGTATTAAAAAAACTTATATGTGCTAATTGTTTTCACAGAGTAAAGTATATTATGATCAAGAATTGTTTTTAAAATATATTTTAAAATTACTTTAAATTTACGATGACATCTGTTTATGTTACAATTTATTTTGTGGGAAATTACCCAAAAGTTACATTCATATTTATTTTCTAAATTAATTATATTTTGAGGAAATATGTTTATGATACCCATTTCTATTTCATGTGTATAATGATTATGAATCCCATTTCTCTTTCACATGTTATATGTTTATGAATCTCGTTTCCCTTTTCATGGGCTATATTCTTAGAAAACAGTCTTCTTTTCATGACTTATGATTTGATGAAATGATTATGGAACCTATATTTTTCCCATAGGATATTATATTATCACATGATATGATACCCATATGATTTCATGGGTGGTTAATTTATTATTCATGATATTTCAGAACATGAATGTATTGTTTAATTATGATATGTGTGGGGAATATATATCAATCTAAATAATTTGATAAATATTTATATCTCATCAGATATACAAGACTAGAATAGGAGGAAGACTTGGTTCAGTAAGGAATTTTTCCACTAAGATGGTCTTGGTAGTGAATACTTACTAATAATATAGTCATGGTAGTGAACCATGAGTAACAATATGAGAAGGGGTGTGAACTCATACTGCTAAAATTCCATTGGCAGTGATACCATTACTACAACGAAAATCATTTTACATTCTTATGTATCTACCAAAATTTTATTCCAATATATTGTTATAAGGGATTATTATCTTTAATCACATATGATTCATGTATTAGAAACTGAAAATATTTCTTTAATGACTCTTGTATATGATATTGATATACATGGTGTGATCATCAAATATTATTCTCATGTTCTCATACACTTATGATCATGTTATGCTTACGTATCTCTTTTATTTACTATTACTGAGTATCTAAGCTCACCCCACTTATTATATTTCCTTACCCCTAGTTGTGAACAATAGTTTTATGTAGTTATACTAAAATGGTAGATCTACGTGGGAATCATTTAGTATCTTTCACTGCGTTAGAATATTTTATTCCATGTTTCCAAAGAAACAAAACTATTATGATCGTTGGGCATGAATAATTTTAAGGGGATGAATATTTATCTAATATTATGTAATATCCATGTATGTTTTGCATGGGTCACTATAGTTGGTATCAAGGTAAATGTTAATTCAACCTTCATAAACTGAGAGGCGAAAACTATAGTGATACTCCTACGGGTATTTATAAGGATATGTCTTGGGATTTCATTAAATATAAGGCTAGGGTATCTTAGATTTGTTATAATTTATTATAATTTCAAAATCCTATAACAGATTTGTCATGAATATTTGGTGCTACACTATGATATTTTTTTCTCAAAGAATTCATTATGGTTTTAGTGAATGGAGGGAACCAATGGGATATAGTTTGACATTGAATGCGATAGATAATTTAACGATGATAAGCCATGTGGTATGGTTAAGAGAGTGATGGATATTATGATTAGGCCTAGTCTGTTATCACATAAAATGATTAACAACGTCTTCCTTAACAAACTCCTAGACAAACCAAATGAGTTAATGAAGGAATTTGTTGGGATTCAAGATAATGGAGGCCATATATGAAAGGAGATTTAGTTTCACTAATATCATGATTAATGAAAGAATCACTAACTTTAATGTCGTAGAGGAACAAGAAGTTGTTTTGAATATGAAAATGATGGATACATATAAAGAAAGTGAAAAATAAAAATGATGTTCTTGGTTATCAAATTAGATGGGAATATTGGCCTCCGCGAGACTTGGTCAAAGACAAATTATTTATTTGTGGAATGAATGGTCATTATTCAGATCAATATCATAGAAGAAATCTCTCAAAGAGAATTAGGGAGGTTGTATGAGTAATGGATACATTATTGATGATGATTAGACTATAGATGAAATGTGAAATTAGAGAGATATTAAGGAATAAAATGTGTCTTCTTTCTTTTGTATGATGGATAATGTGTAAAAATCAATGTTTTTATATATTTTGGTTTAAAAATTACTTTATTTGAATGGTGAAATATATAATGATTGTTAATTATATGTTTTCATCATGCATTTACAAGAATACGTTTAAAGGATCTAATTGAATATAGAATTGATTTTATAGAATAGTGAATATTCATGAAAAACACAAGTTTTAGGGAAATATTACTATTAATATAGTCCTTATTTTAAGATAATGTTGTTTAGATAAATATATATTGGATATGAATAATTATATTGAATGGAACTAATTACCTTGTAACTAAATAAGGTCTTTTTGAAAAGTGGTTTATTATATCATTTATGAAGTTTAATTCTTATTGGATTTAATTAATATATCCAATATACTTTTGAATAATGAAATAGACTTGTTTGAGTAAGGATTTATGGAAATTCAGGTCATTAAAATGTTTCAAGGGATTATATGATGAAACTATTCACATATTTGGAATGTTACATATAATATGTACTTTATTATATATGGAAGATCAATGTAATATTTATTCTATTAAATTACGGACCTAATTTCAGGAGTTTTTAACGTTAATGCTCTGGAATGATTATATGGTTTACCATTTATGTAATGGTTTTTGTTAAAATTCAGAAAATGTTTTACATATTACAACATTATCTCATCGTATAAGGAATTTTTCATATTGGATAACTTGTTATAGACTTTTTTTATGATCAAAACAGATGGAATGGACTTTTTATTATTTTCATGGGTCTCATAATCTATTAATACATCAAAAATTGAAAATTCACATTCATTTCATGGAATGAGAGTTGAAGTGGATATAGAAGATGACATGATAAAGGTTAAAGATATCATGAAATCGGGGATGTATATAATTTCATGGAAATTAATAAACATTATGAAAAAATATCTATATTCTAAAATTTTATCCTAGTTTTATTGTTTCTCATTAATTAAATAGCCCATTATATCATAACATATTTATGGAATTGTGATTGTTAACTTTCATATAAAGATGTTATATATCACTCTATATCAAAACAAAAAAGTCAGATTTCTCTTCCATTTACATGTTTCCACTGCGCACCTATATTATCATATATGGAATACTAGGTATGTGTTTCCTTGGGTAAACATTATGTTTCCCAATTTCCCATTTTGAACGAAGTTTTAGAATTCCTTTTTTATGATTTAGGTTTCTGTGAAAGAAACATTAAAGTATTAAACCACTGATAAACCAAAATATTTCACAGGAAAAATTCATTTTATAGAGGGTATAAAGTATCTCCTTGAGATTCTGTGAATTATTATTTTTCAAATTAATTTAATCTTTTTGATATTTAGAACATCATGCATAATTAAATATTTTTTCCTTATAAAAAACTTCATTTGAATTTCATTATATGAAAAACCAATATAATCTTGTGTCTCACACAAAAAATAGATTATCTTGTGGTACAAAAATCTCTATTTTTTCATTGTGTTATACAAAATGATTAGTTACCTTTATAGCTTGCGTAACACACAAGGCCATGTTTTTACAGAAATAAACTATTCTACTAACATGAGGATTAAAATATTATTATAACTACCATGTGGGCATTGGAAAAGAAGTTACAAATAATATTAACCAAATTGTGAAAATACTAGTTAAAAAAGTATATAAAATAAATCATTTGGTTATCAATTTTTGTAAGTTAATGTAAGAACTATTTGAGAATAATTAAAAGAATTCTCTAAGAAAACTATTTTTCTATGTACAAATAGAAGTTTATCTTATTGAATTAAATTTTTTTATTAATGATTTAAATAAAATTTATATAGTTTATATTTAATAAATATTTTTTATAATAATATTATATATTTGATATTTGTAATATAAGAATAAATCTAATTTTATGAAGAAAAATATGTATTTCTGAAAAAGGTAAATTTACTACCCTTTAATGGATAACCACATTTAAATATTATTTTTAAACATTTATAAATTTTATCTAACAAAATAACCATCATTTTTTAATTAAAAATATCTAAAATTAATTTGGGTGTATTTTTATTATTTTTTGTGATGTTTAATTTTTTATTGAACAGTGATAACATCGAATTTTAATTCAAAACTACATTTTCATCTAATTTATTTATATTGTTCAATTATTTTTTATTTGGTTTTAAATTTTAAGAATATCCAATACAAATGAATTAATCCAATTTATATCATTATAACTAATTTCAATTTAAAATTGAAAATGAACACATTCCTATCTTTTGAAAGTTTACTTCTAAACCATGATTTGTCATTCAGTCTACAGTATTAAATGAAAATTCATTTTTAGAAATTTTTTGAATATAATTTAGAAAAATAGATTCTATATATATAATAAAAATAATTTATTATTTCAAATAAGGAAGAAATAGTTTTTTTACCAAAAATATTAGTGAATGTGATTACTATTAGTTACAACGGTTAAGAGATAAAATTGTTTAAAAAATGAATAAATTTTTTTAAAAAAGGGGGAAAATTACAAAACAACTTATCCAAAAGCCATTGTATGAAAGTTGTTTGATTATATCCTCCCTTGTATACAATTTTTACCTTTATTTTAGGCACTTGAAATGATAAAAATGTGCGTGGAATTCCCTTTTCAAAACATTATAGGAATTAAAATCCTACTCTATTTGAAAATGCATTCACCCCTCTAAATTATTCACACCTTTCAAGCTCTTTGGATTGCCCATACTATACTAAAAAAACTCCCACCATAACTAGAATCCTTGTTTTTTTATAAATATATCCGAGGAATCCATTTTTTCAAACCAATATATGTTTCCCAATTAGTTGGTGACATCCTTCCTTAATCTCTATTATTTTTTTTCATTTTACACTGCTTAAAATATACTTAATCGATTATTATATAATAACCATATTATCATATATATATATATATTAATATGTTTTTAATAAAATGTTTATTCCTACACATACACATACTTCCAACAAAATAGTATCTAAAATACAGTTCTTATGTATGGCTAACTACCACATCATGAAACGATGTTGGTCTTTTTTATTTTAACCTCTATCCTAGTTAAGAATTATTATGGAAACTATTATTTTAAAAAATATATATAATTTTTATGATGTATTTAATATTCTAGAATTACCCAATAAAACATACACCCATTTTTACTATTTTGTGTAAATACTATAACATCATTTGAGGATATGTGGATGTGTGGACTACAACCACCACAAAGCGATGTGGTTTGTTCACACATTACACTCAATGTATCAAAGTTGGGTTTAGTTAAATTATATGATATACATGAAAAAATATTGTTATTTTAATGATAGATATATATTTTTTATTTACTTTCTTTTTTCAATACGATAATAAAATGGATGCATCGTTTATGTGTTTGTACGACCTACGGTCTCCAAGAATAGCGTATTCTATTTAATACTTATATATTGTTATAATTTTTGGAAATCAACATATACTGGATATTTTGGATATTTATATAATTTATTACATTATCTAAATAGGTAAAT
The DNA here is from genome assembly GCA_963277665.1 of Viscum album. Lineage (NCBI taxonomy): Eukaryota > Viridiplantae > Streptophyta > Magnoliopsida > Santalales > Viscaceae > Viscum > Viscum album. The sequence goes on from OY728153.1 coordinate 33,553,513, forward strand.
CATGATTTAAGTTTTATGACCAAGAATAACAAGTCAAACATGAATGGAAAACAAGGGAGTTATCACCAGAAACATTACGTTAATATAGAGTTATTAATGACCAGGTAATTTGAAATCAGATGTAAATTATCTATGATATTATATATATTAATATAGTTCTATTATGGATTTATAGTAAACAAATAATTATTAGACATGATTTTTGAATGATTAAGACGAGAGTCAAGACATAAGGTAAGGGTTTTCTCAACTGTCATTTATTTTATGTGAGAGACATGCCATGTTCACCGCCTATTTCTTATATGTACTGTGTATAATTCCAATGAATGTACTATGTGATTATTATTTTTAAATTTATTGATGTTTAATTACTTAATTTGATGATATTTCTTTCATCGGGTTAATGATTTGAAAGTTACCATAGTGGTATTATAATTTTGTATCAATTTTCTTTCTTCAAGAAACGTGTCCCATTATTCACTGATATTTTTATGTGAGGTTTATATACAACCATATAATTTTTATATAATTAATATAATTATTTTCATGATTTATTAATCATTATTTAATGTTTTTATTACCATTTTATTATGATTCAATCTTACCAAATATTAATTGGATTACTGTTATAATCTCATCCTTTATCTATATTGATTATGATTATGATACTATTAATGAAATAATATAGTCTATTTAGGTAGAAATACCATTACTTATCCAACCTTATGTTTATTAATTTTACATCCATGTAATGGTTCCATTTTTTCACTCATTTATAATGATAATTAAGAAAATATTTTTATCAAATTCTGAGATATTTTATCCTCTCAGTCTGAAAATGTGTTATTTAGAAACCATGTTTTATAAAAATGTTTTAATTATTATTATTATTATACTATGATGGTTAAAATAAATTTTTACCTATGTATTTCATTTTAAAAATAGGTTTAAAAGTAATATTTTTATCATTTTATGATCAATTCACTTTTCTATCCTTTTATGGAGAAAATTGAATTTTTTTTATACAAACATAACCGCCATCTTTACCATCATTTTCTTGATTCATACTTTTTAACTAGACATAATGATTTTTAAATAATTTTTTTCCAAATATAATCTAAATTTATTGATTTTAAAATTTGTTTCAAATAAAAAGGGTTTTCATAAATTGTATTATGTTGGAAAATATTTTCAAATGATTTTCAAAGCATCATTTTTATGTTTTCAAATGTTTGTTTCAACAAAAAGGATTTAAATGACCACAATGATTATTTTCTATGTTTTCAAATTATTTTCAATTAAAATGGTTTTAAAATATTTTATCACGATTATTTTTAATGAAAATGGTGTTGAAAATAATTTATGTTTTAAAAAATCATTCTTCAAAGCCCGATGGACGTTTACTCCATAAGTATTTTTAAAATATATTAAAAACTATTTTACATATAAGATAACATCAGTTATGGTTACTTATAACTCTGTAGGAAATTATCCAATGTTTCTATTCATATTATTTATTTGAATTTTTTATGTTTTAATGGAATGATGTTTATGGAAGCTGTTTCTCTTTCACTGGTTATATGTTTATTAATATATCTCCTCTTATATAGGTTATATATTTATGAAAAATCTATCCCTTTTCATAGGTTATATTTTTATAAAACCCATTTCATTTCATGGGTTATGATTTGAGGAAATGATTTTGAAACCTTCAATTTTTTCATAGTTTATGATGCGATTACATATTTATGATACCCATTTAATTTCTTGTGTAATGATTTGGTTTTTTATGATCTTGTGGAACATGTATGTAAGATTTTAATCTGATTTGGGTTGGACCTAAAACTACTTCTATTTTTTTGGATTTAGATTTATATATCAGGAGATATACATGGATGAATTATGGAGTGAACCCGGTTTGTTAAAAGACTTTGTCTTCTATGATGGTCTTGGGAGTGAACATTGACTTCCAAGATGGTAATGAGAGTGATCCACAAATTCCCTGATGGTATAGAGAGTATAATCATAATTATAATATGTACATGGATGTTATTCATTGACTATTATAGAAATAATTTTATATGCTTATGTGTCTGCCATAAATTCCATTCCTATGTTACAGTTTCATGAATTTTTATATTGATTCCCTTATGATTCATGTCTTATGTGTAATGACCCAAATTTTTATCAGTGGAATATATGAATTTATATAGTAATTTAAAATTGTACAAAACACATAATATAATTTAGATACCACAATAAAAACATCACAAATAAAAGTTTAATGGAAAAAGAAGTATTTTCTAGAAACCAAGTAACCCATACAGATGCAACAGTAACTTTATATTAGGTATATGAATATGACCCTTTTGAATAGTAAGCTGGCCATATGAATAGTAACATCACCCTTGGAAGTATAAATAAAATATATTCATCTAACAAATGAATCTATGGTATAAATGTACAAATTCAAAATAAATAATGGTTTTAAAATTTATTAATTATGTGATGGAAGTTTTGTAAGTAATAAATATTTAATAACTAATTTATGATTAAATAAATAATTTTAATGGAAATTTATGTTCTTAATGTGTATCCATTGATTAATATTTTTATTTATTATGGTTTTAATATAATCTTAAGACACCTTATGTACTGTTTCAAAAGTGTCATAAGATCAGATATAATTTTGAAATCTATAATTTCCAAGTAAATGATGATTTTAATTAGAAATTAAATTTCTCATATATAGAAAATTATTTTCATAAAACCGATTTCATTTTTTAATTCTAAAAATCTTATAATGGATAGAGTGTTTTTTTGGGATTTTCCTAAAATACATGAATTTTTGATCAATAGTAAAATACAATAAATTACGGTATATATACATTATAATTTATATAAACTATAAATTGAGTCATCATTTATGTATGAAACATAATATCTAACTTTAATTCATTATTTTAATACTTTTTTGATATTTCTTAATATATTCATAGTCTGGAGCCAAAATAATTAACTAATGAATAAAATAATGAGAACACACTCCTCTCCTCCACTATAAATACTACCCTTCACCATCTCTTTTCCTCACCCCCCTCAAGATTTTAACCGTGTCCAAAATCATCCCAAAAATCTCCCCATGACCCTTTCTTACATCTATAATCTATTTTTATCATCAAAATAACCAATAATTTTCCATAAGGAGGTTCTCTATGAGGGAAAATCGAAGAGGTAAAATCTTCTTCCTTTTTCTTTTAATTTCCTTCCAATTTTATTTCTATTATTCTCTTCTCCTCACCTTCTATTATCAGAATAGAATAATTCCACCAGTGTCTTTAATATAATTTAATGATATAGTGATGATAGAAGATCCATCATTAAAACTATTTTCACTCTATCTTTTATTCTTAAAATGAAATCGTTTCCCGTGATGTGTCACTTCACTAACATCATTGGTGATGCACATTAATTTTCTATTAATGCATTAAATGATGTTAGTAAAATCATTATAATTATTGAAATATATTATAAAATTTATGTTTCAAACATATTTATTTTCTATAACTAACCTATATACATAATGATTAATGATAAAACAAAATGATTTCGTTCCGATCGAAAAACCAGAAAAATTAACCTAAAACGATCATAATTAGCTTAGATCAAATGATTTTACATCCTACCATATACAAAAATTCGTTATATTATCTTTTAAACATATTTAATATTATAAAAAAATATAATAAAAATTCAGGATATTTATATGTATTTTACAGTAACTTTCATTCATGTATTCAAGTTAACTGATCAAGATAACTAAGAAAATGAACACTACCGAACATTGAAATTAAACTATATAACAAATACAAAAGCCCTCAAATGAACATAATAAAACCATAATGAATAAAATTAATGTACATATGGTTCTTTATTTTTTAAATAATTTATATTATGATAATATATAGGTTATTAATGTGTAAGAAGCATTCAGACACATGGTATAGGGAATTCTTGAACCCAACTCCCAGTCTTTGGGTTTTCCCTATTTCACCCCATTTTTGGTGTGGATATTCCATAAATATAATTTATTAATAATTATATTAAATTTTATAGGATATAAATGTTTTCTAATTTAGTTAATCACAAACACAATGTTTTCTTAACGAAATTCTTCTTTAAAAAACACTTTTTACTTCTCGATTTTGTTTCTTCTCCACTCATGGTTCCTGAATCTTATATAATGTTTGTTAATCCATATTTAATTTTGAACCATAATTTTAGGAATATTCTTTTTGTGAATGTAATATTATTCAATTAAATTAGCTATTTTATTTCCAAGATTGATATATGTTCTATGTGGCATGCATGATAATGAAAATGTAATGATGTAATGGGTTCAACTAGAGTTATAAAATTAAATGTTAATGATATATAGTGATGTGTGTGCCTGGAATTATATAGATCTCCCATTAATTGGTTAATGTGATGTATCTCGTGAGAAAAATTGAAATCAACAGGAACATGATGATATATTTTTTCACAACTATGTGTGGTAGTTAACCACTATGAGATGCTGTTTCATTTTTATGCATTGCCAAACTTTCAACACCTTTATCTAAAACATACTCTCAGGATTATGATTATGTTGTTATGATTATTCTCACCCCATGATATATTGATTCATATTCTTTCTATCATCTTATTTCATGTTTATCTCACCTAGTTATTTTATGTATATCATTAATTGATTAATTGTACTATTAAGAACATGAGGGACAGTAAGAAGATATAGAAGATGGAATTAAATAAATGTCTATATTCTATTCCATAAATGTTTTGTATGGTTATTATTTTCCCAAGACACCAAACCTTTAGATCTTTATTGTGTAATAATTTTATTTTTTATCTTTAAAATGATGTAAGAGTCATGTAAGAAAAAGATAGGTCTCTACATTATGAATTGAAAATATTTATTCCATAACTCATGTGTTTGATATTGATGTTTGGGGTATAAAATATAAAGTATATTTTCATGTTCTCATTCCCTTATGCATATTTTATTTCTATTTATCTCTTTTTCATTCCCTTACTACGCAACTAATTCCACCCGATTTCTTGTGATTCATTTTTACATTTTGTGAAGAATGGTTTTAAGTAGAAGTATTGAATGGAAACGTCTTCGTGAAAAAACATGAAGATATTTCACCAATTTAGTGGTTTGTATTCAATTTTTCCATGATAGTAAACTATTATGGTCCCCGATCATTTTTTTTGATGTGTAGAATATTGATATAAAATATTGTAATGTCCATATATATTAAGCGTGGGTTGCTTTAATATGGGAATATTCAATTACATTAGTCATATCCTTTTGAATTAATTGCATAATTTTTATTGGATTTTTTTAGAATATGCATCGACTATAGGCATCAATTATCTATAAAAAATATTGATCCAAAGTGGTGATTAAATTATGTACAAATTATATATATGAACTATAGATTGTTTTTATCTTTATATCGCAACATTTCATATTGGATAATTAAGGTATGGTGATATAGAAATTATTGGTAATATCAACTAAAAATTATGAAATGATTCATTCACATTTATAGATTTTTAAAAACCCAATTGCAGTTCAACCATATATATCGGCGCATATTATTGGATTGAAGGTACAATATCATAAAATAAATAAAAATTGGTTGGTGAGTGAACATAATAATTAAATTTTTAGTGTTTAAGGAAAAAATAAAAAATGATTGGTCAACATCAAAAACATTAAAATGGTTATTAGTGGGATTATGTGTTATACTATCACACAATCTACTTTTGATATTAATGATTAATTAATTTTTTAAAAAAAAGTTTGATAACATTATGATTCAAAATGCTGGATTATTGGTCATCCTTGGAGCACATCATTTTTTATATTCCATAGATAAAAACAAAATTTGTGCATCAATAACCAAATTTGCAATTGTTGAAAATATAAGAGATATTGATTATATTAAATCTCATGTAAAAGAGTCTAAATGTAATTGGGTTGATCATAATATTTTAGTCAAAAATGATTATTATGGATTTAAACATGTTTATTTGTAATGATTTAGTTGAAAATATGAATCATTCATTATAGATGTTAATGATTTTTTTGTTTTTAATCCATAAAATGATAAGTGGCTCTTAATTTTACAATGGAAAGAAAATAAATTGGGTCACTAAAATATTGATAATGTTGAAGGCCCATGTTAGATTTATTTATTAATAAAATTATTAACTAAGGATAAAAAAGGCTAAGATGTAGAAATCATCCATACAACACAAAGTGATCACCTATATGGGATTTGAGAAAAAATATAAATTACTCACATTATTAATCAAGTAAATATATGTTTTTTATAAAATTTATATAGTCAATAAAATTATTATTTTTGAACTTTGAAATATTTTAATATATATTTATTGGTAATTACTACATTTTTATAATAATATTACATTTATTAGATAGTGGTATACATTTTTTTGGTTGAATATGTTGAACATAATAGTTTTATTGTGACTATTTTCATTAATTGTTTTTATTTTAAAGTATACAAGTTTATTTAGCAGAATATTTATAGTTTTTACATTTATTAATATTCAAATTTTTATATGTAACATTTTGTTATTTATTTTCAAACAAATTTACAAAAAATAAAAAATTTTCTTATATTAATAAATCTATTAATTTTTGGAAAATTTTTTATTTATTAGTTGTAGTTAAATTATTTTGATTAAGAGTTTATAATTGCATGTTTTTTATATAATGGATAACAAAATTATTATTTATTTAAACTATTTTATATTTATCAGTTAAAGGTGCAAATTTTTTTTATTTAAGTAGAACATGTATTTATAAATGATGGACATATAGGTAGGGAAGTTGGAGAATTTACATTTTATCATACAAATATATCTGTAATAATTAAATTATTTAATGAAATTAAACACAATTTTTTTAAAATCATGTGAATCATTACGTATTTTTCTAGATAATACGGTATGTAAATGTTTTAGGTGCGAGATGAAAAAATTACTAGTAATTTGACTTTAATGTATAGATAAATGGTTGATAATCGTGTTTTATGATAATTAAATCCTAATTGGCTCACATGAAAAGTAGATTAAAATAAAATTTCACATGTATCAACATTGTAGGATAAATATTTTATTTCATGAATGGAGGTGGATTGACCAGTCAGTGATGTTTATGTTATTAGAGTCCGTAATTTTAAAATTTATATAACTGGGTATTTAATTTTCTAATGGTTAAAATAATATACATTTAGTATGCATAATATTGATTCCATTAAATTGAAGATGAAATATAAATTTAATGAGATAAATATAGTAATTAAAATTATTATGTATTTTATGGAAACAAAAATGTTAGATTAATATATTTATTCATATTATATTTTTTATACATAAAATAATTAATATCCATTCAAATAGTATTGTTTTATTGATATGGAGAGAAGAGAAAATTTTATCACCAATTGTTGGGAGGAATCCTTTTAGATATGTAAATAATGTTATTAAATTTTATTGGATAAACTAATTTAATTAATTGATGAATTATTCAATTGTTCGAATATAATAGACCTCTTAGAGTTCCCACAGAGAGATATATTCACAAAATCAATACCCTCATTCATTTTCTTATAGATGTTATCAATTAGAACTAATATATTTATTATTCAAAAATTTAATTAATTATGATAAAATTAATATATAGGCTCTGATGTTGTTCAATATGGCCCCATACACACCATGGAAAAAAATAGTGAAGGGAAAGTATGAAGGGAAAGTTTATTAACAATTACACAATAGTAGTAGCAGATTTGTTTGAAAATAAATAATTTTTTAATATTATAATTTTTTACATTCATCCCCCAAATATAACATTTGAAAATATTTTTTCAGGTCCTCCTTATGGAGAAAGAGGTAAAGAGGACCTTAATCCATAAGTGTATGGTGGACATTATTAAAACATCTATAGAAAGGAAACAATATTTGGTCCCCATTATAAGATATATGGTGGGTATCAATATATAATTTTTTGGACACTATAGTATGCCATAATTTGAGACATAATAAACATTATAAAGAGATTAACTTATGGATTTTTTTTCATACATTTATGGGTTTATAAATGATAGTATTAAATTATTTCTGCCAACTATTTTTATGAAAATGATGAGACAGACATAGAATACACAATAGACCTAGCTAGATTCGATACCCCCTCGTTTAGACCTTGTATTTTGAGGTGCTTGTTATGGATCCCCACATAAATAGAATCATATATAATTGAACATAATATATGGTATTTTTCATGTCATAACCATATTGATCATACAGATCCAGAGTTATTCCATATCGATGAGGCAACCATAGTTGAATTTAGTATTGGTCACTTTTTACTTGTTTAGACATTTATTTATCCCTAGTTAACATATGAGTTAATTTTTTATTTTATTTTTTAGTTTTTAGAAAATATATAATAAATATAATTTATTCATAAACAAAGATTATATAAATGTATCAAAAATATAGGGACTTGTTATAAAAGAAATGCAAATTTCAGGAACAAATACCATTAAATACACCTCAAAATCCTGGTAGGATAACATGGTCTACTGAAATATAATCTATATTAAATAATTATTGTACTTTTATCTATTGATATTTATAATAGATATTATATGTTTTATATTTTTAAAAATTACACCAATAATTTTTTAATGGTCGTGGACCGCACTATACTCATGTTGTAGTTATCGTTAAGGTATAAAAATCTCTATTGTAAATTTTATATCCTTAATCAATCATATGTTATATTGACATTATTTTTTAGATTTATAAACATGTGTCCACCAACTATTTTCGTAAAATATGACTGAAATTATTTTTATGGTTTTATAGAACTTGAATACATTTCAGTAGCTTTGAAATACCTGATCCATCGTTCCATAAATTAATATATATATATATATATATATATTTGTATGATTAAAAAATGAATATTAAAAATTGGGTTGATACATTTATTTTAAGGTAAAAACACATATTTAATTAGTTACAATGACTCAAAATATAGTTATTAATGTGTAAGTTTTTATATTTTAGCATAAACTCAATCTTAGACATATTTTTTCATATGAAAGAAAGAAATATTGGTTTATGCTCGTTATTTGGTGGGGTTCAATAAAGTTTTAGAAAGATGATAATATATTACATCTTCTTTTGTTATTTTAGATATTTAATATTAATATAAAAAATTTATTTATGTTTTGACAATTAATACTTTAAATTTTAGTAGGTTGGATATTTAGATCACAATAACACACTTTTCAATAATGGATATAATTAAAATTTACTATTTAAATGTTTTTTTTTGAAAACATTTATATATAATTTAGTATTTAATATTTTAAATTACAACATGCCTTGGATTTTGATCAATTGGGAACACTATTTAATACTTGTTCCAAATAAAATTGAATATATGAAAGATCAGGTAATGAAATTTTATATTAGTGAATACTAGTTTTTTTCTTCATATCCACTGTTTATATTTCCAAAATATTATTTGAAAATGTAGTTTCATCATATGAAAGGGGGAGTAGAATGTATTTATTATGTTTTACGATTATTTTATGATCTAATAACAACAATGACAACAATTAATATTTAAAAAGATATTTTCATTATAAAACATTTTATTTAAAACACTCTCTTGTATTTTTATTGATATAAGGTTATATTATTTTAGATTATAAGATATTTCATTTAATATATTCAAAAAAATATTAAAAACTATAAAAATTTAATTTTAGAATATTTTCATTATTTGATTAATTTATAGATGGAGTTTTTTCTGTGTAAATTATTTTTAAAACATGTTTAAAATCATTTCAATGTGTACTTACGCATTTGTTTGTGCTATTTGGTACGTATGTTTTACTCTTTTGTGTTGTTGTATATTTTTTATAGGTCTATCATAATTTGAATGATAATATTTTTTCTAAAAAAAATTTTTTACATCAATCTTAGGAAAAATAAATGTTTTAATTATTTAAAACAATTCATTTCTTATCATTTTTATTGAAATACAATGTGGAAAATCTAGTATAAATTCTTTAAAAATCACTTTCCTCAAATCATGGAATTGAAATACATAATCTATTTTTTTATTAAAAACATTAGACATCGGTTTTATAAAAACTGACATTAAATAAAAAAATTTGTACATCCTCAATATATAAATATCATTTTAATCAATGATAAATTGTATCATAGTACATAAGTAATGGATTTTTTTTTCACTGATGACCTTTCTTGTAACCCTTTAATAAATGGTACATTATATTTATAAAAAAATAACCTATTTCCTCAATTCATTTCGATACTTCTAAAAAATATTTGACAGTCGTGTCGTTCATTAATGGGTTGTTATTCCGAAAATAAGAAAGTAAAATTGTAGAAATTTGTAAGAAACCATAAGTTAATTCTGACACCATATAGCTTATATGAATTGAATGTTAGAAACTACCCAAGGGATATATATAGGAATAGAATCAACAAACATGATAAATGTGTAAGATGAAACATGATCATCCTGTTTTACTTCTCATGAATCTCTATGAACATTTAAAAGATCACTATTTGAAAAATGATACATGAAATTGATGAATCATATTTCATATTTCGTGAAATATAAATCTCAATGAACCCCAAATATTTCAAAATAAACATCATGAAAGCTCATTATACCCAGTAACAATTCGTTATCATAACTAACTTTATAGAATAATACCCTTAATGAGGAGATGAATGTGTCTCTATGAGATGAAAAATATAATGAGAAACTATTGTATAATAAAAAATTATAATTTATTTAATAAAACCAGTTTGATTCTTATCGATAATAGTTGGAAGGATTCTCCTTAACTTATATTCCATAGACATTGAAAATATTTTGTAAATGAAATAATAGAGTCCAATGGGACGAAATATTGAAAACCTTGAAGGATAATATAACACTAGAATACGATTAATAAAGATATTAATAAAGACAACCACAAGATATTATTCCTTTTACTATTAATTCAAACGAATTAATATATCATAAATTACAACTTCCCAATTCCCTTGAAATAATATTTTCTATAAAAATTCTTTACTGGGCAGCAAAGGAGAATTTTTTCCATTGGATACCGTTGAAATTTAAAATTATGAAAGTGTATAATTGAAAATTCCATTATTTCATCTAAAACAAACATAAGTACACAATAACTTATTCTCCATCTTCCAGAAAAAAATAGAATTAAAAATTTTATTCTGAAAATCAACAAGATTTTTAATGCCCAAATTAATTATTACCTAACAGTTTGAATCACTAATTAAATTAATTATAACAATTTCCAGGTTCCTCAATGATCATTTTTGATCAAAAATATTTATTCGAAGAATATTCTAGAATCTCATTCCCCAGTATTAAATATTTCCTCATGAACCCACCTTCAACAATATATAATATGGTTCATTTTCCATATTTTGAATTTTAGTAAATATTTATATACCCAATGTTTCATTATGAAATTATTTTAGCTACTTATCAATTTTGTTAATTTATTTTACAATAATATAATTTATATTAATAATATATTATGTGAGAATACTAGTTATTTGTTTATGATTCTGACATTCATTAATTTCATGAATTGAAACAAATGATCTATAAACACCATCATTACAAAACATATTCATATTCAATTATTTTTCAAATGGAAACAACACATATTAATTCCTTCATACCAATCACTGTATTAATCAGGTGAATTTCCCAATGATCATATTTAAATGTAATAATATTTTTTCCTAGTATTTTGGAAATACACTAGTCTATGTCGTATAAAAACAAAAATAATTATGTAAAGATTTAATAACAAACCATTGTTTATTGGTATCGATATATAATCCCTTATGTTTATGAAGTAAATACAATCTCATTGAAATCACTACCCAAATGAATAGATTTATGTTTTTTTGTATCATTTAATTAATCAGATGAAATGATCTATAAATTTTACCATTATATGGACACATATACACACTGCATGATATAGAAATATCATACTGGTTTTAGTGAATCTAGATAAGAATATAATTATCATAATAAATTGAGGTTATCAAATTAATATCCTCATTATAAAAGGATACCGAGACCACCTGATAAAACCAATATGGTAACTCAAAATTTAAAATAGATGTTAAATATATATTTTAATTAAATATTTAATTTTTTCGCTAATGGTTTATCGTAAAATAAATTGTCAACAATGATATGTTGTTGACATCATATTTGGAGGGAATAATCTATTTAAGGGATATTAGGATAATTGAATTTAAAAAATTGAAAATTCAGATTCTTAATTATATATTTTGATATAGAAAAAATTCAAATACAATATGTTAATATCAAGCCATACAAATATTCTTAATTTTAACAAGTTAAATCACAATTTTTTAAATCTGATCCATTTAATGTGGAACTAATTAAATGTGGAAGAAAAAGATAAATATGAAGTACTTGAAGATGAATAAAAATAAAAAATAAATGAAACTAATATGATGAATATGAACAAACTAAATTTACTAGACATTAATAAATACTAAAACATAGCCATTGAAACACACAGATGAGAGAGTCAATGTGATATAACAAGATAACAGTATAACCCAGCTAAAGATGTATCCTTTTATATAATCATATTATTAAATCATCTAAGTAAATATTATCAAATTGGTATAAATAGACAAAAAAATCAATAAAATTCCCCAAAAATGATCTGATTAATCTGAGTTGTTGAAAATAATATAGTAGACCAAACACTCATAAAAAAAGATGAAAAAAATCCATCAAAACTAAAAATGATTAAATCAATCCATAAAAATTAAACTACCTCATAATTTAAAATTATAGGAAGAATACAGAGAGAAAATTACAAAACATTGTGTGGAAAGGTTAATATTAATATATTCATTATTAAAACTCTGAAAAGAAATGGGAAAAAATTATAATTCTATTATTATATAAAACCTGAATATTTTTATTTAATTTATAATATATTTTCTTTATGAGGTGATATATGGTACAAAAATTAAAACACAATAAATAATAATATCATACCACAAATAAATATATAACAGTCATGAAATGTACCAATTTTTTTGAAATTTTTTTTATTGAATCATTATCAATAATCAATAATTGGATTCTACTGATTTTTTCTAAATAGAAATATTAATTTAAAAAATAAAGTACAAAATTTTAATGACAATATGTATGATAATTTTGGATTTAAATTTTTTCGTACAATTAAAAAATATAAATTATGTTTAATTAGGAAAAGTCACATAGGATAGTTAATAACATATTATGAATCAAATTATGTGCATATTTTTTTTACTTGTGTTTCATTATGTGAAAATCACGGTCTTTAGTTTTTTAATGATAATATGGTTTTATTTACAATTTTATAATCACATATTAATATTTATAGTGGTAGATAGACTTTTAATAGTGGGGGGAGGGTTTGTATCATTTATAAAAAAATCACATTTTTGATTTACATTGTGTTTTTTAAAACTAGAAAAAATTCAGTTAACTATAATGACTGTCATTTCTTTTGGATTAAATAAAATATTATTAGTTTTTTCAATTGATAAAAATTTATATAACTTGATATCATTGAATTTATCACTCAGGTAACATCATATACTAGATTTATATGTGGGTTTTCAATGTGGGTCAAAAATGAATCCTAGATATTATTTGTAATTCTTCATGAAAATATAACTGTTTTTAAGAGTTGTTATTCTTGGATATATTTTTTGTAAAGTCACAAACCCTAACTTTATGATCAAAAAATGGAAATGTTGTGAAATATTTTTAATAGATAACTAAATAATATATAATACATTATAAATTCCAAGATCTTTTATCGTATTGGATTTTTGGAGAAATAGACAAGACCATAAAAATTATTTGTGTTGATAAACATTTAACTAATTGTATTTTTATGATTAACCTACATATGATTCCAGAACCATTATAATTTTGACTAAACCTATGAAAAATATTTTTAATCATGATATGAGAAAAAAATAGTATAGTAATGGGTTTTAAAAATAGGGATAAAATTATTTTTAAATACATTAAAGATCCATTGGAAAAAAATTTAATATCAAATGAGATTTTTTTGATAAAATTTATAAATTCTTTCTCTATAAAAATGAATAAAAAATATAATTCAAATCCTTGAAAATAAGCATCCTTTTTAAAACACATTTAATATTCATCTTTTAAAGACACTAGGAATTCTCCATAAAAATGATTTGAAAATAATAATTCTTTTAGGGATTAAAATGATACATGGTAGTTCTTATTAGAAAAATGTGACTAATAGAGTATCAACTTTATGATAACATTCACATGATTTCATTGATTTACTCACCCTTCTATATCATTTCATTCGTTATCTTAGTGTATAATTTGAAGAATACATATTCGAAGAGTATCCTTTCTTAGTCATAACCCATTAAAAACATTTCAAAATCATACAAAAATTATTTTCATGGAAGAAAATGATATTATATATTCTCATCATAATTAAATATATATTTTCCTAAAAATAAGGTTTTTTTGGAGAAATACACATTTCTAGAATAAATACTTACATTTATGACGACATACATATAGATACTTTGGAATAAAAACATATTCATGTATAAAAGTTCATGGAAGACCATTAAAAATTATAGATTATGTCTATATCTAGTATCAGGAATAATAATAAAATATTTTATTAAGAACTAAAATTATTTATAAAAATTATAATTTCAATATAATCCACATACAATGAGTTCGACTCATCACATACATTTCTTTATATTTCTCATATTCAAAAAATCAATTTTGTTAACAAATTAAGACCATGAAGGACAATGTTATTTATAAAATATGACCTTTAGAATGTGTAATGTGATAGGTAGAGGATGATTTGGTAGATAAATATCATGATAAATTGTTAAAGGTGGTAAAAGATTGTGTAGGGTGTTGTTCTATTTTATAATTGAGGTGAGGGTCACTTTTGGAATTTCTCAAAATATTAAAATATAATAAAAACTATTCAAGAGATAAATAATTCCAAATAGTCATCATTTGATAACAGGATTATATATGTGATAATAAATAATCCATTATAGAATTATCCAATATTATTATAATTTTTTAAAATTGTAATAAAATATTATATAAATGAAAAATCATTATTTTAGAATTTAATAACATTCATTACCCTGAATTTAAAAACATAAAAAATTGTAAAACCCAAAAGAATTATTTTATTGTATTATATATATTTCATATTACTCTATATAATTCAAAAATCACCTTAAATATCTCATATTAGTTTTATTTTAATATATTTGTGATCATTTATCTTATTTTTCTATTAATTTAACAATTACTCAATAATATTTGTGAAAGTCATTAATGTAATTATTATTTTTCCAGAAAATTTTAAAAAAACCCCATGAAATATATAAGTAATTTATCTTTCTATAAGATTTTTATGGTCTAAAATATCATTTGGAAAACCATATAATAAAAATGATAAATTTATTAAAAACCATAGTGTGAACATTTTGACATTCTTTTACACAAAATAATACAGGGTACTTAATGAATACCAAGTTGCTAAAAAGAATCATAAGGTCCACTAAATAATTATTAAGGTATAAAATTACTAAAAAATAATATTTAGAAAAAATGTGGGCCATTAAATAGTTCTTATAATTTTAATAATAATCGTTTTATTGATTTTTCTTTTTTTTTGCCATAAGCACTACATGAGCATTGTGAAAAAAATAATTTTATTTATATCATATATGAAAATATAATTAAATAAATAAAATAGAATTAGATTAATTAGGGTTAATATAATCCTTTATATTCATTCATTATTTATTTTTACTTGTATCCATGTCAAAATAACCTTGTTTATTTTTTAATCTAACTTTTCTGACCTTTCACAAGAATTGTACGATCATTTGAATAAGATTCATTATATAAAATTAAAAAATTATATAATATTGATAAAAATCATCATTCATACATTATATTAATAAAAATCTCATGAAAATAGTTTTTAATACAAAATTATCATATATACGGTACCAAATTTGACTTATGCAATACTGTGTTACCGTAGTGTCAGAACTGAAAATGTTTTGTATATTTATCATGATAATATTTGTAATTTATATGTTATATATTATTTTTGCATTATATTTTTATTGTATTATCATAAATTAAAATTTAATTAAGTTTTAAAAAAATTATATCATAGTTATGTTATGACGATTAGACACAATATATTGTATTTTATAAAAAACGAATTCATTACTAATCACCAAATATTTATCTTTTTTGGAGACTTATAAGAATTTAGATATATAATATTTATGATTTTCGGAATTCAAAAATTATTTTCATTTAAAAAAATTATTTTTTTAATTCTTCCTAAAATAAATTATAACATTCATTCATAAAAATAAATAAAATAATTCATCATGAAATCGTATTTTTGAAGATTAAAATGACTTTACAAAAAATTATGTTACTATTTTCTAATCATTTACTGATAAATTTATAATATTTAATAAATAAATTGTTTTTTCATAAATATGTTTTTCTTTTTCATACTTGCTAAATTAATTTTTTTTAATGGTCACATTAGAAAAACAATATATCGTGGTTCATTTAATATTTATATGGCTTATCTTATATGATATCAAACACAATTTTTCATTCTAAAATTTTCGTATGTAACATTATAACCCCCCCCCCCCCCCCCCCCCGCACTAAAATAATTGATTGATATCGATTAATTCATCATACTTATAAAAAATCAAAATTTCAATCTTTATAAGTTGGAAACCACATAATCGTTAAACTTCTATATTCTGAAGGGAATTCATCAATCTAAAAGTACACAAGAATATTATATCAAATATATATTTAATAAAAACATAAATCATAATATTATAATCTATATATATCATTTCTTTGATACCCAATGTAATTCTCTGAGATCACACTTCTAGTTTCAGTAATAAAAATTATATGTAATATTTTTATATAAAATATAACATAAAAAAAATGTACTTTATAAATTCTTGGATCTTTTCTGGTATAGGTTATGGAAAATTTAACAAAACCATAAAAATAATTAGAATTTTAAAAAATTTAAATAATTTCATTCCCATTCTATACCACCATATATGAAACTATCAAAATGATAATTTCTACTAAACTTATGAAAAATATTTTTAGATATGGGATGAGAATAAATTTTCCAAGTACGGGGTTTAAAAAAATGGGGTCAAATCCTTTTTAAATAATGTGACAATCCTTAGAAAAAACATTTTATATAAAATTATCAACTTTTAATATCATTTAATACATATGTATTTATAAACATTTAAAATAAAATACCATTCAAAACATTTAAAATACATAATATTTTAAAAATCCATTATAGATTTATATTTGAAAAACAGATGGATTTATTCAAATCAATTATTTGAAAATAATAACAATTTTATGGATTAAAATGATACTTGTACGATCATAAGAAAATAATATGGCAACTAGAAATTTCACTTATTAGACAAAATACCCTTTAGGTGATGGGTTCACTCTCTATATCTTATCCTCTCATTTGATACCCAAGTGCCGAATTTTAAGAAATTATATGAAAATACCTTTCTTCCAAATTCATATCAAATTTAAATAAAATCAAAACCATTCATAAATTATTTTCACTGAATAAAATAATATTATAATATGATATATAGAATAAATGATTTTTTTTGAACTCAATATATTTTTGATAAATCAGCCTTTCTTGAAAATATAGAAACATTTATGAAGAAAAAAATATAAATTATTTATAATTAATACATTTTATTGTATACTAGTACATGAAATGTTATTACAAGTTATATATTATGGCCATAACTACTATCTTTAATTATTATAAAATATTTTTCCTTACAAAATTAAATTTTCTTATAAAAAATACCTTCAAAATAATCCCTTTAACTTGAGTTTGAATCGTCACATATGTTTCATTATAATCCTATTCATTAAAAAAATCCATTTACTAAACACCTTAATACTAGAAAGGATACTATTATACATAACCTAAGAGCTCTATAATGTGTCTAGGGATGAAGGGAATTTTTTTTTGAAAAGTATAGTCAATATATAAGGGTTAAAGTGGTGAAATGAAGTTAAGGTAGGAGTTTCCTTTTATAATTTATGTGAGGGGAACATAATGAATTTCAAAAAATCTTATAATATAAAAATTCATTCTATAGCCAAATAATTCCAAATAGTTGTCAAATGTACATAATATGACATTATTTTCTATATTTGAACCCCTATAGACTTATTAAATATTTTCAGAATATATTAATAATCATATAAAATGTTATATTCCTAAAAAGTCACCATTTTTAAATATAATAACATTCGTTATTATTAATTTAAAAACATGAAAATATAGTTTTAAATTTAGTCACATTATTTTATTATTTCCTACAAAATTCAATGTCCAATATATAATTCTCGTATCACCTTGAATATAAAAATTTATATTTATTTTAATATTGCTTATATACTTTATTTGTAATTTTATTTAATTTTAAAATTACCACATCATCGTTATACAATACATTAAGGAATATTTTAATCCATAAAATTAAAAATAAATTTTGATGAAGATGATAAATATTTTTCTGTTGAAAAACTCTTTAGGGTCTCAAATAACTTCTGGAAACCGATATATAAAAAATGATATACTTATTACAAATCATAGTGTTTATTGTTTCACATTCATTTATATAACATAATATAGAGAATTAATGTCAAATGAAATGATGTTATGGGTTATAAATTCGACCCAATGGTTCTTATGGTCTAAAAATACTCAAAAAATTAAATTTCTTCAAAATTTGGGTACATTTAATTATTATTATAATTTAAAATAAAATCATTTTATTGATTTTTTTTCTAATTACACAATCACTTCATCAGTGTTTCAATAATATTAATGATAATTAGTTATTATATACAAATTATAAATAAATTTGAATCCTTTAAATAAAATAATTATCCTTAATATATTTTATTTTATTCATTCATTCTCTATATTTACTCATATCCACATCAACATAACTTATTAAATTTTTTAGTTTGACTTTTCCAACCATGAAAAAAAAATTACAAGAATTCGAATTTGATTCATGTAATTAAAATCTGCTATTTGAAACTATCAAAAATATGTACATTGATACATAATTTTTTTATATAAAAGACATAAAAATATTTTTTATCTCTAAATTATTGTCTATAATGTACCTAATTTTACATTTCTAACTCTGTGTAGGCGTTGTGTTGTCATTAAAAATGATTATTATCATTATCATGAAATAATATATAATTTATAGTTAAGGAATATTTTTAGATTATATTTTTATTTTATAAACCTATTGTAGACTTTAAATAAGTTTAATATAGTTTTATATCAATGTTTTTTCGAATTTATCCTAAAAGATATATTATTTCATAAAAAATTTATTTTTCAATATCTGGTAAAAATTATCTTTTTCATAAAATTCAAAAAATATCAATACATTCTAGTTATGATATTTTAATTCAAAAAAATTGTTCATTTTTTCAAATAAATTTTCTAAGACATCAATGAAATAATTATAATATTAATTCATAAAAATAATTAGTTTTGAAGAAATAGTATTTCAGATGAATAAAATGACTTTACTAAAAATTGTTTTATTATAATACAACAATTTAAAAACAAATTTATATTAATTAGGACCTAAATATTTATTTCATAAATTTTTTATTCTTATTCATATACGTAAAATTAAAATCAGTGTTATAATTTTCACATTTAAATAATAATATAATATTTTTATTGATGTGGATTATCTTATAAGCTATTTAACATAGTGATTCCTATTATAATATTGGGATGTTTAACTTTTCATTGTAAAAAATACTCATTGTATCTTTATATACAAATATCATATCATAATTTTTCATGGTTTTTTCATTTCGATCATAAATGAAACTGTATATATTATATAATATTTTTTAAATAATATAAGAAAATTTTCCTTATTTAAATAGAAACCTAAAATTATGATGATGTAAATATTGTTTTGGAAAAGATTAAAATATGGTTTTGGGATGACGATATGATTTCATGTGAGATATAAAAAACTAATAGGTTTTTAGGGTAATGAATATTTCAATGGAGTATCATTCGTCTTCTTAGAAATGGAATCAGATTAGCACATGTTTTTTATTTTAATTCATCAATGGATATATTAAATATGGAACATCGAGGAAATTTCTTGTATATAATAAATTTCAAATGAAATATGCCTTCTTGAGAATATCAGATTGTTTTTTATAAAAGGTATATTAAGACATCTAAAATTCAAAATTTTCTACAACCTGATATTGTAATTCCTATTTTTTTCCCTTAACATATGAAATAATATGATAGTGAGTATTGTGTTGATTTAAAAAGAATGGAATTGTTAAATTTCATACAAGTTTCTATCGTTTGTAATGAATGGTTTCTATTTTATGATCTTGTAAAAATATTCTCAGCATCTTAGAATCTATTTTTATAATTTTCTTGTTCCCCATAATGAGGTTATATTTGATAACATCAATTTATTCTTAGTGACATTAATTTTATTAATATTGAATTTTATGATAACAAAATAATTTATTATGATATGAAAATTTGAAATTTTATGTCACGTGAAAATTTAGAATAGAATATTTTTATATTTTTTAAAATATTTTGAAAATAGAAACATCTTCTTACTCAACCCAAGAATATGTATTTTTGAGAATTATTTTTGTCAAAATTTGATTTTAAATAAACTTCTTCAATGTTTATTTCGTTAATAGTTTCAAGAAAAGATGAAGGGTAATAATTCCATGTGGAATCACATCCCTTGATTGAATTCAAGGATCTTCATAGTGTGGTTGGTGTGGTGATGATTATTTTTATTGATCCATTCAAAAGAGAAGATCTATTATGTCATTTTTTGTATAATCTTTTTATAATAGGTTCATTGTTATAGTTTTCAATATAATTTTACTATAATAATATATTGATGTTTGTGCTTTCAAAAATTAATTTTATGTGAAGACACAAAAACCAAAATCTATAATGGAACCACACTTTTCTAGAAGATTAAATGAAACTGAAAGTAGCTCCTCACCAGAAACGAATGATGTCCCAAATTATATTAAACCCATATATAAATGTATCAATATATTTATTAATTTTAATTTTTTAATATAATATAGTAGATTATGTTTTACTTATTTGAAAATAACTTATTAAATCCATACTTTTTATTTGTTTTATTGTACCACTCAACCATATTAATTTATGCGAACTATATTTCATGTCCCAAGATATGAAATAGAGGTAGATGTTTATTTTTACAGAAAACGTGAATAGAAATATAGAGACATAATTATTTTATTTTTTAATATATCATTATTTTATCATGATTATTATAATGTATATAACAATTTTTCATATTCAATGTACCACATCATTGATTTATGGTAACAATATGCTAGTTTCTGCATGCATTTTTTTTTATTTTTTACACTGTTTTTTTCATAATTTAGCATTTAAAAATAAATTAAATTATAAATATAATGTATAATGAATTTATATCACATACATTGTCTCTTAAATAGACCATCATGACGTTCATAAATGAAATCATCCCAGAATGACTGGTTTTCAATGTTTTTGTATAATGATTGTTTGTGGGGTTTTATGTTTCCATTAGTATCCTTAATATATATTAAATGTACTATTTATTCATTTTTTAAATCGTTATAGAAACCATTAATATAATTTTAGTCACACCCTGAATTTTGATAATTATTTTATTTTATTATATTCAAGATTTAGATATTTTCATTGGGGTTTGGGCTATATCCTGGTTGGAATTTTTTGTTTATGATGATAGATGAATGTTTTGGCCTGGATAGCATCCAACGCATATGGAGATCATGATGAAACGAGGTTGCTTTGCTCTTGTCCCCGTATTGACTACTCGGTGTTCAAAATAAATTAAATAATGTGCTAAGTAATAAAATGAAAACAAAATAAAATAAGAAAATAGAATGAAATTAATAATATGATTAATAATAATAATGATAATTTTGTTTTAAAATATTATATTTATTATTATTATTGTAAATATTACAATTATTAAGTATTATTATTTTTATTATTAAATTATTGGTATCATTATCATTATTATTATTATAAGGATTAAATTAGCTTTTGAGTTTTATTCTTTGTTTCTTTTTTAATTTTATTTTTTCCTTTTCCTTAAATCTTCTATCCTTCTCCTCCACCTCTCATCCCTTCATGCCTCCATGGGTGTGTACTACTTCCCCTCCCCTTGGATGTCACCCTAGTCACTGTTTGGATTTCCTTATCCTCTCTTCCAGCCACCTCCTTGTGCAGTGCCCTCCCCTCTCTAACTGTCTTCTCACACAATACCCCCGGTTGAAGCCCCTCCCTCTTCCGCGACTCCCTCCAACCGACGCCCTCCAGCAATCGACCTTCCTTCCTCCGATGATCATTTAATTTACCTATTTGATGTCTGGTCTCCATTGGTTAGACACTTCTCACTAACCCTATTTTGTTGTTTCCTTGATTTCATGGGGTTCACACACCTTTCTTGAACCCTAAATTTATTTTTGGTGGTTTTATCTATAGAATATTCGTGATTATGGTTCATTACTTCTAATAGAGGAATGTTCTGAAAATCTCCATCAAGGGATGTAGATTCTCCTTTGTTTTTATGTATGTGTTTTTGAATTTATTCCATGTGGATTAATTGAAATTTAGGTGTTTAATTATTTTTGAGTTTTTGGTAAATTTAATATATTTTTTGAGACTAGTTAATGTGGTTTCGAGTTGAGGGTTTCTAGAATAATGTATGTGAATTTTACTGGATAAAATAATTTTAATTTCTTGATAAATTATATTGTTGTTCTTATATAATGTACCTCTGGTTGTTGCCACTAAAAGATACATTCAAAAAATTAATACCACCATTCTTTTTTATGTATATTATATTAATTAAAAAGAATAAATTTATTAAAAAAATTAATTAATTATGATACAATTAATATATAGGATTCAATGTGGTTCAATACGACCCCCATACACCCATGGAATAAAAAATAGAGAAGGGTTGGGATGAAAAAAAAGTTTATTAATAATTAAATAATATTAGTATCTGATATATTAGAAAATACATTTTTTATGATTATATTTTTTTACATTAATCCCCCAAGGATAACATTTGAAAATATTTTTGAGGTCATCATTCTATGGAATGAGGCAGAAAAGACCATTATCCATAAGTTTATAGTGGATATTATTAATACTTCTCTAAGAAGGAAATTTTTTTTTCCAGAATCATAGTATATACAGAGGGTATCAATATTAATTATTTTACACACTATATTATGACATCGTTGGAAGCACAATACAAGATATAAATAGATTCATTGGAGGATTTATTTTGATACCTATATGATTTTATAGATGATAGTATTAAATTATTTTTACCTGTATTTTTTTTGTGAAAATGATGAGCCCCAAATTGCCCACGTAATAGACCTACCAAGAATCTACACCTTTTTATGTAGACCTTGTATTGTGGGTTTCATGTTATAGATTCCCACATGCATAGAAGCATACCCAATTTAACCTCACATATGGGATTATAGAAGTCATAATCATATTGATCCTATAAATCCATCATTATAACCTATTGAGGAGGTGACCATAGTTGAATAGAGTATTGGTCACTTTTTACTTTTTCCAGGTTTTATTGACCACCAGTTAACTTATGAGGTATTTATTTTTTTTATTTTTTTTAAGTTCTTAGAAATAAAAAATTAAATATATTTTTTTATAGACACAACTAACATACAAGTATCAAAAATCAATAGACCTGTTATAATAGAAATAAGAATTTAAGGAAATGACACCTTCAGATTCACATCAGAATCTTGATAGGTTAGCATGGTTTACAAAAATTTAGACATTATTAGATAATTATTATACATTTATCTAATATTATTTATAGAAGATATTATATGTGTACTATTTTTATAAATTAAACATATGAACTTTTAATGGATAAGGAACCCATTGTACTCATGTTGCAGTTGTCTTCCATGTTTGTAAATCTCTACTGTAAATTTCATTTCGTTAATCAAACATATGTTATATTGAATTTTTTTTTTAATTTTATAATAATGTATCCTCACAATATTTGTATACAACATTATTGATATTTTATTTGTGGTTTTATAGAACATGAAAAAATTGAACCATCTTTGAAATACCTAAGAATCATGCCATAAATCAATATATATATATATATATATATCTCTGTGTGTGTATGATAACACAAAATAAATATTAAATATTAGACTATTCTATTCATTTTATGGTAAAAACTCAAATATATTTAGTTATAACAACTCATAATACTATTATTAATGTATAAATGTTTATATTTAAAAAAAACTCAATGTTATACAAATTTGTTCATATGAAACAAAAAAATATTGGTTTTTGGTAGTTATTTGGAGGCCTTAAAAGAATTTTTAGAATATTGATAATGTATTAAGTATTAATCATTTATATTGGTAATTTAATATTAGTATTTTAAATATATATATGTTTCAATTGTTAATAAATTAAATTATAGTAGATCATGGATTGAGTTCACCAGGGAACACATTTTGACAATTGATATAATTAAAAATTAATATTTTAGTGTTTTAGTAGAAAAAAGTTAAATATTTTTTAACAATTAATATTTTAAATTACAACATGTCAAGGATTGAATTCAATAGGGAAAACAATTCAATAATTGTACCAAATAAAATTGGATATGTGATAGATGAGGTAAATAAATTATATATTAGCTAATACTTGTTTTTTATTACATATACATTGTTTCAATTTTAAAAATATTATTTCAAAATTTAGTTTCCTCATATGAAAGGGGGTGTTGAATGCAGGTATTATGTTTTTTGATTCCTTTATGATATAATAACAACCATAAAAAACTATTAAAAGGTTATTTCCATTATAAAACCTTTAATTTCAACAATAATGATGTATTTTTTATTAATATCAATTTAGGTTATTTTAGAATATATTTTTTTTTTCATATATTCCAAAAGAATAGAAACATATTCAAAATTTAATTTTAGAATAATTTCATTATTTGAGTAATTAATAAATGGATTTTTTTGGTAAATTATTTTTATTACATGTTGAAAAATATTTCAACATGTTCTTCTGATGTTGTATGAACTACTTGGTGAGTATGTTCTTACTCTATAGTGATTTTTCTATTTTTTATAGGACTCGGATAATTTAAATTATAATATTTTTTCTAAAAATTAATTTTTACATCCATTTTTTGAAAAATAGAAGTTTTAATCCTTAAAATAAAATTTTAAATTCATTTTTCTTGAAATCCAATGTGGAAATTAAAGTTGTAATACTTTAAAAACAGCATTCCTTAATTCATGTATATGAAATAAATACTATATAATGTTTTTTTATTTAGAAAATTTCAACATTAGGTTTAGAAAAACCAACATGAAATTAAAAAATTTGTACAACCTTAATATATACATAAACTTTAATCAATTATAAATTTTATGAAAGTTCAAAAGTACTAGATTTTTTTCACTGGTGTCTTTTGTTTGTTAAACCGTTACTTAATGGTACATTGTATTTATAAAAAATTACCTGTTTCCTAGATTCATTTAAATACTTCTCAAAATATTTGATAATAATTGTAACATCAAAGGTAAATAAATAATAATACATATTTCATATTTATTAATATTTGTGAATTAAATATTAATTTTACTTTAATGGGGTACTATGTTCGATAGCATACCCAATACACAACAATGAGTTTCATTGAAATCTTACGTTCCACACTAGTAATATAATAATATTATTTTAATTGGTAGTTAACTACTAGGCATTGTATTGGCTAGAATGAAAAAAACTAACAAAAATATGATTATACATGTTTTTTAAATGTATTTACATTTATCCAATAAAAAATTAGTGGCTTAAAATATGAATGAATCTAATTTTAAGAAAAATTAACATTAAAAGGTCGATTTACCACCTTATAAGGGAAAAACCTTATTAAATATAGTTTTGACCACATTAATACATCAAAATTGAACAAATAAAATACTTATTTTAAAATGTGGATGTCAAAATTTAATTTTTGTAATTTTTTGGATTTTTTCTGATAAAGTTCAATTTCAATGAATAGTGAAAATACTGTATTTTTTATTAAAAACTTCATTTTAATATAATTTATTTATATGGTTGGATTATCTTTTAAATTGGTTTTAAAGTGTAAATAAAATATATTTTTACCATTTAATCCAATGTTTGTCATTAAAATTAATTTCACTTTGAAATTGGACATAAACAAGTACCAATCTATTGATAGTTATTGTTTATTAAAAACACGCTATTTGTTTTAACAACGCGAATTAATTTTAAATTAATTAATTCCTATAAAATGTTTTGAATTTAGATAAATATACATCATTTTTGAATTTTGAATATAAAATAATCTTAGAAGGATGATGGTCTTTTCTGCCTCATTCCCTAGAAGGATGACCTCAAATATATTTTCAAATGTTATCCTTAGGGGATGAATGTAATAAAATATAATCATAAAAAAATGGTTTTCTAATATATCCGCTACTACTATTATTTAATTATTAATAAACTTTTTTTCAACCTAACCCTTCTCTATTTTTTATTCCATGGGTGTATGGTGGTCATATTGAACCACATTGAAGCCTATATATTAATTGTATCATAATTAATTAAATTTTTTAGTAATAAATTTATTCTTTTTAATTGATATAATATACATAAAAAATAATGGTGGTATTAATTTTTTGAATGTATCATTTATTGGGAATAACCAGAGGTACATTATATAAGAACAATTGTATAATTTATCAAGAAATTAAAATTATTTTATCCAGTAAAATGCACATACATTATTCTAGAAACCCTCAACTCAAAACCACCTAAACCAGTCTCAAAAAATCTATTCATTTTTATCAAGAAGTAAAATATGGTTCAATAAGATGAAAATAATTTTTGGTGAATAGCTACTTTTGACTTTTATTTACAGTGGTTAAAATTAAATATGGTAATTCAAGGTAAAAAAGAATATTATAATAATTCCAAATTACCCTAAAACTTGTCCAAACCATATTGGATGAGTCATTAACGTCCATGGGCATCTTTGGTTCGATTTTGGGATCCCATTGAGCAACTTGGGAGTGATAATGACATTTTAGATTAATTAATTTAATGTAATGTCAAAAATGACATAAACAAATATTATTTTGTAAATTAAGATTTACATGGTGTTATATAAGTTAATTTTTCAACTATTAATATTAATTGTAAAGATAAAACATTTTCCTATATTATGGAATATGTTTTATAATTTTAGACATAACATGAATTAAATTAATTATGACACAATAATGAAGTAGTATTACCTCATTAATAAAAGATTTAAATAAATAATATTATAAATATTAAAATAACATAAAAAAACTGTCCAATTATTGTTGGATGAATTTATTTCGACGATGAGTCATATTATCTTCAACATTATTAATTTTTTGACCTTCAAAAATTGAATATCATTATATAATAAAAGAATATTATCACACATTCCAAAAGAGCCCCCCCCCCTTATAAAAGGAGACAACTTCTAACCAATTCCTGGCACCTCTAAAGTCTTTTGAATCGTCCAAAATCTGCCCAATTGATATCCCTACATTACTAGACACTTCCTAGAAGCCTGAACATAGGTAGAAGGTACATCAAGAAGTCCTTTGGATCAAACAATATATAGTTACCCAAATTAAAGGTATCAATTTCTCTTAAATTGTTTTCTTTTATTTTACTTCACCAACCCCTAATCTATTTTTATTCCTTTATTTTGTAACAGAACCAGTATAATAAATATATTAGTATGTTTTTTTGAGAATTATTAGAACTACAATTACAAACACCACTGTCTAATGGGTGAAGAACCTAATGATTCTATGGATGGAAAACTAACGCCTCACGAAACGATGATTTTTCAAATATCTCCAAACGCCTCTCAAGGTGGCCATTATGATGGCACATTATTTATATATGAAATATATTATGTTTTTTTTCAATATTATTCTGTATTTTTTCATTTATATAAATACTTAATTGTTTCTAGAGTGGGTAAATATGATAATATTAATAGAGGAAGTGCAGACTACCGCCCCCTTAAAGTGATATGACTCGTTAATGCATTATGTGGGATGTATAAAGGATGGAGTTAATAATATTTTATTGGATATTATTATATAATTATAATATAACTATTTAGTATGATGTTTTTAATTCCATTAAAATAAGAAATAGAAATGTAAGTAGCGTTCATGCGTACATACGACTTACCGTCTCCATGAACGATGTATTTCATTTCTTACCTCTAAATGTTATGTACTATTATATATGTATATATATATATATCTATATATATATAATGGATATATATGAAGTATATGATATCTGAATAATAAATTTCATTCTGTATATAATGGACTATTGACCACATGGGCAACTTGTTAATATGAGTTGTTCATTTTTGACTGAAGTACCAAATTTCAACAAAATGAACGTTATTAACTTTAATGATTTCACAAAGTTTATAACATGGTAAAATATAATATAAATGGAATAATAATCTAGAAAAAGGTTCTTAAACAATTATACATTAAATTTAGTTTTTTATTTTGGATATTAAAAAATGATCGTGTCAAGTCGGACACGAGGTAAAGGAATTTCTTTATATAGCTTTTAATTCCGTGAGATTTCCATTGTTCACCACTTATTCATTGAATGTGGGGAATTATTTCCTGGAATTTGATATATTGTTCCGGATTCTCATTATATTCATTGTATTATGTGATACATTTGGTGTATATTAACTTTTGGTCATACGACTTAGTAGATTACAATGTGGTAAAGGGTTTAATCTCACTTTTAATTCCCGTGAGATTCATGGTATATTTACTACTATTTCATTTTTTGTGGAGTATGTACTTCCCATGATGGTATTATTTGTGTAACATAATTTCATTTATGAGTGTTTACATCTTCATTGTATTATCCTTTTTTCATGTGGCGTATGTTTTGTAAGCTACCAAATCGGTAAGGGAAGCTTCCACCCTCCTCTTTTTAAAAGACTTCTTTTTAATATGTCATTTAATTTACATCTTATTATGTTGGGATATGTTCTTAAATATATTTATTGATGTAAAATTTATTTCCAAGTGATGAGATACTCTTTTTATCTCATCAAATCATTTTATTAATTTTAATGTGACGTCGTTAGGCAATCAAATTTTTACAAGGGAACTTCTTAACCCAATTTTAATTATTTGGGTTCAATTTGTACTTCTTGAATATGTCATCCTATGAATATGTGTAAATGAACTATTATTGTTTTATACTTAATATCCAATTATATTGGGTGTATTTATTTTTTTCACACATAATTATGAGATTTATTTATCCTTAACTTAAAGATACCATCTTTACCAGGGATTTTATCTCAATTTACATTTCCTTTGAGACTACATTGTTGTTGTCCACCAATCCACACTTATATAGTGTTTACACTATCCTTTGACATATTATATCATGAATCAATTTATTATCATGATATTATAACGTTCTGATTAAATGTTATTCCTCAATTATTTGTATTCAAGCGTCTCTCTTTTCATTAAAAAAACTCTTTAACTAAAATATCATTTTAAATGTTTTAATGATTTATTATTATAAATATCTATCATTAATGTACATGTTTTAAAAATGGGTTTTTTGATTTATTTATATGGGAATTAATGTTTTAAAATTATAATTCATTTAAAATATTCATAGTGGTATGGGACACTTTTATTCAAAAATATCTTTTTAAATGGTTTTGAAAATGATTTGATAAAGCATTGTTTATTTCAATATCTTGATTTGATATATAGGAATGTGGAAATGTTATATTTCCTTTATAAATGTGTAATGTGTTATGATTATGTTATGGTTATTGGAAATTGTTTACGTATACGGGTGGTTCCGTGATAATCCTAGGGCAGGTGAGATCGAGATAGCTCTTCAATTCATTGGGTAACGTGACAAAGGTAAACATGATGTTTCTCCAAAGAGATTATGGGAATATACTGTGATGGGTTTTCCAAGTGTAACTCCCTATGTAGTTGTGATAGCTACAATGTATTTTTGTTATGGATCCCATAAGTAACCTTTATGATTTATTATTTGTGTGTGTTATTCATAAATCATATGATTTCGTAAGATATGTTTTACTAAAAAGTATGGTTTCACTAATTTTTATTTATTGATGGGCTAATGATTTCCTCCCTTATTTTATAACCGTTATTGAGCTTTTAATTCTCATCCAAAGTTTTTAAAATCTTTTCCACAGGACTTAATGATTAATAGGGTGAAGGATGGGATCATGGAAATGTTTTTCTATCTAAAACCTTGAATTAGACATGTTTCTTTTTAAGTGTTTTTATTTCATGAAAAAAATGGATATTGAGTAGTACTGTCTACATGTAATATTCAAGTTGTAATGTAATTTTTATGCCTAATTATATAAACATTCATCCTAAAAATATCCTTAATGTGAATTATTCATTTAATTATATATTATGAAATGTTTAAGGTCGGGTCGTTATAGTTTCTATCAGAGGGCAGTTTAGACAACTTTATGGATTAAGAGTTTTCTTCAGACACATGGTTAGTCCCTATGTTAATTATTTAATTTACACCCTTGTTTTATATCTCTTTCAGATCAAGGAAAGTCACTTACAAATGGAAGGAGAAGGATCTCAAACGAAATTCCTATCTATTCCTGATGACATGCTTGGAATAATTATTGCAATTTCATGTTCAAATGATTGTGAAAATTTTTCTAGCATACAACTCACTTGCAATGAGTTGTTTGAGATATCAAACACATCCACTATACCTCATTATCATCCTGTATCAAGGGTTGTATTTAGAGAAATCCTATTTTTACAATATTCTCATATTTTCAAGAAAGGTAAATATTATCAAGGCACTTTCAAATATTTTACCTTATCACATGATTTGGAAGAATTTAATAATTTTAAAAATGGTTCTCAATAAGGAGACCCTTGAAAAACCTATTTATATTTCCTTTTACAATATAATATCTCAGAACATACCTATGGAATTTTAAAATGGACATTAATTGAATTTTTCAATTCAAATTCAGTATAACTATTTTATAGAAATCATGTTATATCAGATGTTTTGAAATTATATGTCATACATGATTATTTTCCAAAACTATTTCTATGTGAACACCCATATTACCCAGGTTCTACAAGGTGTATTTGTATGGAGGATGCAAATGATTTTGAAGGATCTCTAATTCATTGTTTCGATGAATGGACCTTCTACGTACGTGAACAAGATGATGATGAAACCAAATGGACACCGTGATCATGGTATGATCTTATTCACTTTGGGGATTATTTTATTTTATCATACTGTAGTTAAATAAGACTTCATGAATTAATATGTTGAGATCATAATGATTTTTGATGAAAATTAGAGGTATAAAGAATCCATTGAGGTTAAAACATGTTAGGGTTATTTTTGATTTTTATAAAAAGGACAACCCGTAGGATGGGTGACAACCCGTCGCATCCAGCAAGGCTGCAGGAATCGAACCGACAACTGAAGGGAGTCAAGGGAGCATCGCCTAACACTATCATACTTGAACTCCTGGGTTATTATGACTTATTATTTTAGTAAAATGTTTTTTTGGAACACGAATAAGATGATTTTTGGAACTTATGTTTTATTAAATAGATAAACATAGTATAGAATAATGATATAGTGATTATGTAACAGAGGTTGTTGTGGAAGACATTATCTCTTTTGAGGAAACACTATATGCCTAAAGATAATAGAATAATAAGTATTTCAATTGTGGAATAATGGGTGAAATTTTAGTTTGGAAGAATATATGTTTTTATTGTGGACATATGACGAGTTGGTTTATTTATAAAAATGATTAACCTATCATGGATAACTTTTGATTTGGATAATTACATTTCAATATGAGAATTTATGGGTAACTGTTGTAATTTTGAGATAAATGTTATCTTGGAAGAATATATAATTAAATCTTTATGAGATTTGGGTTTCAATCCTAGTTTGGATCACGTTTGAATAATTTTATGAAAAGTTGTTGGTTTTTGAATGGTCTTTGTTGAACATTGGGTTTTGTCTGAAAAATTTTGGAGATTAAGAGTAGTTTTTGTTTTTGTAAAAGTTTATCATTTTTGGGTATTATCTGATCTTGCAATGACAATTTTGGTTTTAGTTGATGTCTAAACACAAGGGAAAATATAGTTATTCTTTTGAGAATTATGTGATTCCCAAAAAGACGATTCTTGTGATTTTTATTTGACCAAGTCTTTTAGAAAGAAATTTCTTTGGAGAAAAGTTATGTTTTGGTAGAAACTTATTAAGGTATGAAACTCTATTTGAAGGTAATTATATTTCCTTATGTTCTTATTAAATTTCATAAATTAATTCCTCCAAATTATGAAAATGGATTTAAAAATATTGTTGTTTGTTTGTGTATCCTATTCGGTAATAAAAGACCATTTAACAAATCAAAAGTCTGTGATTTTCTTGTGGTTAACTTTCTCCTAATCATGTTTCTATTGATCTCTATCATAACTTGACCATTTTTTCACTCTTTAATATCAATGTTTTCTTACATGTAATCCTATTATGGGTTATCTTGGGTGACCATTTTACTTTTCTTACTTTCTTTTCAAGTGATAGTTTTACTAACTCTTTTCCGATGTGGGACTTTTAATCTAGTTTCCAAGCCCAGTTTTAAAATAATGAGTATGAAATTCCCAAAAGGGGGGGAAGGATGTAACACACCAGGTAAATAAAGAATAAGGAATATTTCATATTTATTAATATTTCTGAATTAAATATTAATTTTACTTTAAATGGGTTTCTATGTTTGATGGCATACCTGATACGCAACAACGAGTTTCTTTGAAATCTTACACTACTCACTAATAATATAAAAGTACTATTTTAAAAGGTAGTTAACTCCTAGAAGTTGTATGTGCATGAATGAACACAAATAACTACAATATGATTATACATGTTTGTTAAATTTATTTACATTTATCCAATAAAAGTTAGAGGATTAGAATATGAATGAATCTAATTTTAAGCATAATTTTATTAAAAGGTCGATTTACCACCTTTTCAGGGTGAAATATAATTAAATATAGTTTTTTTCACAATAATACATTCAAATTGACCAAATAAAATACTTCTTTAAAATGGGGACATAAAAATTTACTTTGTGTAAATTTTTGAAATTTTTCCGATAAAGTTAATTTTTAATGAATAGTGAAAATATTGTAATTTTAATTCAGAAATACATTTTAATCTAATTTATTTATAGGGATATATTAACTTTTTAATAGGTTTTAATGTGTAATCAGAGAATATTTTTACCATTTAATCCAAAGTTTTTCGTTGGAATTAATTTCACTTTGAAATAAGATATAAACAAGTATCAATCTTTTAATAGTTATTGTTTCTTAAAAACACATTATTATTTTTAACAATGGAAATTAATTATAAATTAATTAATGCCACTTCTATGTTTTTAATTTGAATAAATACACATCATTTTTTAATTCGTAATATCAAATAATGATTTGGCTGATTTTTTGAAATTTTTCTGAAAAACATCAATTTTTGATGAATAGTGAAACCACATAGTTGTAGTTAAAAAACTGACTTTTTCATATAAATGAAATTTCACCACTTCTGTGAATTGAATTTTGAGAATTTGACATACATGTTTGTTATCAAGAAGTAAAATATGGTTCAATAAGTTGATTTTTTTGGTGATTAGTAACTTTTGACTTTTATTTACCATGGTTAAAGGTAAATAGGTTATTTCAAGGTAAAAAAGAATATTATAATAATTTAAAATTATCTTAACACCTGTCCAAACCTTATTGGTTGAGTAATATAGTACCATTGTCATATTGGGGTCGATGTTGGGACCCATTTGAGCCACATGGTAGTGATAATGACAATTTAGATTTATTAATTTAAAGTAAAGATATAAATGACAAAAAGAAATATCTCTTTGTAAATTAATTTTTACATGGTGTTATATAACTTATTTTGTTGACTATTAATATTCACTGGAAATATAAAAATATTTCCTACATCATTTTATTTTTTTATAACTTTTATACATCTCATAAATTAAATTAATTACGACACAGTAATGATGTTGTATTAACCAAATTAATAAAGGATTTAAATAAATAAGATTATAAATAGTAAAATAACATCCAAAACCTGTAAAATTATTATTGGACGAATTTAATTCGACCATTAGTCATCTTAAATTCAACGTTAATGTTTTTTGGACATTTAAAAACTGAATATAATTATATAATAAAATAATATTATCAGACATATCTAAAGAACCTCTCCTCTCCCTTATAAATGGAGACCACTTCTATCCAATTCCTCACAACACTCAAGCCTTTTGTCTCAACCAAACTCTTCCCAATTAATCTCCCTACATCCCTCTCCTACTTCTAGAATCCTTAACTTAGGCATAATGCACATCAAGATGTCCTTTGGTTCAAACCAATGGGAGTAACCCAAATTAATGGTAACAGTTTCTCTTAAATTTTTTTCTTTTGTATTACTTCTGAAACCCCTAAACTCTTTTTATTCCTTTACATTGTAACAAAACCACTATCTTCAATATACTATATTTTCTTTATTAGAATTACTCGAAATACAGTTACACACACGTCCATCTAATGGGTGAAGAACATAATGTTTCAGTGGATGGAAAACTAACCCCTCACGAAATGACGATTGTTCAAATATATCCAACCTACTCTCATGGTGGCCATTACGATGGAAAAATATTTATATATGATATATATTATGTTTATATTTTCTTTATGATTCTGTATTTTACCATTTATAAAAATACTTTATGGTTTCTATTGTGGGAATATATTATAGTATCATTAGAAGAAGGGCGGACTACCGCCCCCTCAATGTGATATGACTCGTTAGTGCCTTATGTGGGATATATAAAGGATGGAGTTAATAAAATTTAATATGATATTATAATATAATTATAATATAACTATGTATCATTATGTTTCTAATTCCATTAAAATAAGATATAGAAATGGAAGTAGCATTCTTGCGTACGTACGGATTACCCTCTCCATGAACAATGCATTTCATTACTTACATCTAGATGTTATGTACTATTATAAATAAATATATATATATATATATAATGGATATATATGATATATATGATATTTAAATAATGAATTTAATTATGGTTATAATGAACTATTGACCACATGGACAACTTGTAAATGTGAGGTGTTCATTTTTGACTCAAGTACCAAATATCGATAAAATGAAATTCATTAAATTAAATGATTACACAATGTTTATAACATAGTAATAAGTGATATAAAATGAATAATAATCTTAAAAAATGTTCTTAAGATAGAATAAATTATGTTCAGTTTATTATTCAGGAGATTAAGGAATGATCAAGTGAAGTCGTACATGAGGTAAGGGATTTTCTTATCTCACTTTTAATTCTGTGAGATTTCCATTGTTTGCCACTTATTGAATTCATGTGGTGTATTGTGTACTTAGATTAGATATATATTATCATGATTCTCATTATATTCATTTAATTTTGTGATTCATTTTGTTGATAATAACTTTTGGTCATACGGCTCAGTTGATTACTATGTGGTAAAGGGTTTAATCTCATTTTTATTCCAATGGAATTCATGATATATTTTCCACTATTGCCTTTTGTGTAGTGTATATACTAATCATGATGGTACTCTTTGTGTAACATAATATCAGTTATGAGTATTTACATATTTATCGTATGATCCTTATTTCATGTGGTGTATATTTTGTAATCTACCCAATTGGTAAGGGAACCATTCACCCTCCTCTTTTTAAAAGACTTATTTTTTGTTATGTCTTTTAATTTACATCTTATTATGTTGGTATATGTTGTTCTATATCCTTATTGATGTAAAATTTATGTCAAATTGATGAGATACCCTTTTAATCTCATCAAATAATTTTCTAAATTTTAATGTTACGTCGTTAGGCTGTCAAATTTTTACAAGGGAACTTCTTGACCCAATTTTAATTCTTTGGGTTCAAATTGTATTTTTTGAATATGTCATCTTATGAATATGTGTTAATGCAATATGATTTCTTTACAATTAACATCCACTTATATCGGGTGTATTTATATTTTTCACACATAATTCTGTGATTGATTTATCATTAATTTAAGGATACCATCTTTATAAGGGATTTCATCTCAATTTACATTTCCATTGAGACTTCATTATTGTTTTTCTTCAATTCACTCTATATAGTGTATATAATGTTCTTTGAAATATTATATAATGAATCCCTTTATTATGATGATATTATAAAGTTCTGATTAAATGTTATTACTCAATTATTCGTTTTCAAGCATCTCTCTTTTTTGTTAGAAATACTCATTAACTAAAATAC
The DNA here is from genome assembly GCA_963277665.1 of Viscum album. Lineage (NCBI taxonomy): Eukaryota > Viridiplantae > Streptophyta > Magnoliopsida > Santalales > Viscaceae > Viscum > Viscum album. The sequence goes on from OY728153.1 coordinate 33,590,583, forward strand.
TGTTTTAGATGTCTTAAAAATTTATTCTTCTAAATATTTCACATTACTATCCATGTTCTAAAAATCGGTTTTAGGATTTATTTATATATACATTAATGTCTCCAAATGATAATTCATTTAAATGATTCAAAGTGGTATGGGACACTATGATTCATAAATAACTTTTTAAATGGTTTTCAAAATGATTTGATAAAGCATGGTTTATTTCCATATCTTGATTTGATATATTGGAATACGGAAATGGTATCATTAGTTTATACATGTGTTATTTGTTATGATTATTTTATGGGTATTGGAAACTGTTTATGTATATAGGTGGTTCCGTGATAAACCTAGTGCGGGTGAGCCCAAGATAGCCTTCCAATGCATTGGGTAACATGATGGAGGTAAACATGATGTTTCTCTTAAGAGATATTGTAAATATACTATTATGGGTATTCCAACTGTAACTACCTATGTAGCTATGATAGTTACAATGTATGTTTGATATGGATTCCATAAGTAACCTTTAGGATTTATGATTTGCGTGTGTTATTCATAAATCTTATGATTTCGTAAGGTATGTTATGATCGAAAAGTATGGTTTCAATGATTTGTATTTTTTGAATGGATAATGATTTCCTCCCTTATTTAATAACCCTTACTATGATTTTTATGTTCATCCCATGTTTTTGAAATGTTTTCCATAGGACTTAAATATGAATAGTGTCAATGATGGGATCATGGAAAAGTCATGCTCTCTAAAATATGGAACTAAAAATGTTTCATTTAAGAGTTTTTATTTTATGAAAAAATGGACATTGAGTAGTAGTGTCTACATGTAATATTCATGTTGTAATGTAATTGTTATGCCTGATTATGTAGAAATCTAAACCTGAAAAGATCCTCAATGTGAAATATTCATTTAATTCTTGATTATGAAATCTTTAAGGCTAGGTGCTAATAATAATATACCATTATTCATGGGTTTATATTCCAAAAATAAGAAAAAAAATTGTTAGAAATAGCTGAGAAACTATACGATAATTTGTACATGATATTACTCATAAGAATTGAACGTTTGAAACTACCAATGGGATCAGTAGATAAATAGAATCAAAAACCTTGAAAAACATGTAAGATGAAACTTGTTCATCCTGTTTTACTCCTCATGAGGGTCTATGAACATTTGAGTGTTCAAAATCTAAAAAACATCACATGAAATTGGTGAAAAATAATTCAGAATTCTTGAAATATGTACCTATATTAACCCCCAATGTTTCATAATAAACATCAAGAAAACTCGTTCTACCCAGTAAAAATTCGTTGTCATGGCCAACTTCAAATAATAATATCCTTAATGAGGATATTAATGTGTAATATTTTGAGAAGGAATATTATTATAATTTTTTTTAATACATTTACAAAAATCATTTTCATTATTATCAATAATGGTTGGAAGGATTGTCCTTAACCTATATTCAATTAACAGTGAATAGAATAATAGTAATAAGGATATTAATAAAGTCATCTACAAGATATTTTTCATCGCCCCATTAATTAAAACAAATTAATATATCATAAATTATAACTTCCCAATTCCCTAGAAAGAATATTTCATGTAGAAATTCTAGACTAGGAATTAAAGTAGGATTTTTTCCATTTTCGGTCATTATAATTTCAATTTACAACAGTAGATAATTGGAATTTCTATTATATCATCTAAAAATGACATATGTACACAATCAATTAATTCTCCATCTTCCAAAATAATAGAACAAAACAATTTAGTCTAGACATCTACAAGATTTTTAATTCCCTAATTACTTATTACCTAACAATTTAAATTATTAATTTAATTAATTATAAAATTTTCCCTCTTCCTTATAGATCATTATTGATCAAAAATATTAATTAAATTAATCTTCAAGATTCATATTTCCCAATTAATTATGATTCCATTAATAACTCAACTTCAACATGTCATAATGTTCATTTTAAAGATTTTAAATTTGAGGACTTATTTATAGACTCAATGATTACTATGATGATATTTTAGCCACTTATGAATCTATTTAATTTATATTCCAATAATATACATAATATTTTTACTCTATAACATGATATTAGTAAATATTGTTTTAATAATCATGGTGACATTATTTTTTTGATATGATAAATCGATCCCTAAACACCATAATTACACAACATATAACTATTTAATGATTTTTCAATTTGAAACCACACATTCAGTCATTTCATTATACCAATCACTATAATAATTAGGTGAATTTCCAAATGATCATATTTTTTCATAGAATATTGGAAATACACTAGTTTATGTAGTATTATAAGAAAATTTATGGAAATATTTAATAATAAACCATTGGTTTTTTAAATTGATATGTAAAAACCAAATTTTATAAAGTAAATATAATCACTTTGGAATCACCACACAAATGAATATATCCATGAATAATTTAGATCATTCAACTAATCAGATCAAATGATCTGTAAATTTCATCACTATATGGCCACATATACACACCCCATACTCTAGAAACATTATACTCATTATAATGAATGTAGAAGAGAAAAAAATTATCAGATCAGTTTGAAATTATAAAATAAATTTCCTCTTTATAAAAAATACCAAGACCACGTGATCTAACAAATATGATAACTTCATATATGAAATAAAATTTTAATTTTAATTATAAAGAAACATCGAAATTTCCATCTGATGAAGTCTCATTAAATAATATGACATTAGGGATAAGTTTCTAACAACATATTTGGAGTTCTTGATCTATATGTGATATAGTAATATAATAAGATGACCTAACTAACGAGGAATACATTGATATAATCATATTATTAAATGATCCAGCTGAATGTTAACACATTGATATAGATTGTAAAACTAGTCAATGAAGTAGTCTAAAAAGTTTAAATTAATAAGAGTAATTGAGAATATCCACCATACTAAAAAAAAATTAAAATGATGAAAAAATCCATAAAAATTAAAAATGATTAAATCCATCATAAAAATCGATCAGCCTGATAAGGAATTTTTTTAGGATACTATAGAGATAAAATTACAAAACATGGTGAGGATAGTTTAATAATAATATTTTCATGAGTAAAACATCCAAATGAAATGGGAAAAATTATAATTCTATTGTTGTACAAAACATGATAAATTCTATGTAAATTTTAATATATTTTCGTTATGATGTGATATATAGTTAATTAATTATAAAAAAATACATAATAACATCATACAACAAATAAATATAGAATAGTTATGACATATTCCAAATTTTAAAAATAATTATTCAATCATTTTCAATATTATATAATTGGATTGTGGTGAATTTTTTTTAATATATAAAAAATTATTTAAAAAATATTGTCCAAAATTTTAATGGTAATATATATGATTATTTTGGATATTAATTTTTTTTGTACAACTTGAAAACAAAAAATTTGTCACAGTATGAATAGGAACATTTGAAAATTAATAACAAATTTTGAATAAGTTTATGTTCATTTTTTGAATTATTGTGTATCATTAAGTGATAATTGTTATATAATTTTTAATTATTATATGAGTCTCTTTACTATTTTATGATCACATGAAAAATATTGAGAGAAGTATTGAGACATTCAGTAATTATTGGAGAGTTTTTATCCATAAAAATCAAATTTTGGATTAGCATGGTGATTTTTATGATTGGAAGAAATTGAGTCACCTGTAATTAATGTAAGTTATTTTAGATTAAAAAATTTCATATTCATAGTTATATCACTACATAATCATTTATATAACATAATAATATTGATATAATTTCTCAGGTTACATCATATACTAGATTGATATTAGGTGTTTTAATATGTTATAAAAATAAATCATATATTGTTTTTATAATACCTCATGAAAATCTATTATTTTTTTTATGATTTATCACTCTTGGATATATTTTTTTGTAAATTCCCAAACCTGCACTTTCAGATTCACTAATTAGAATTCATTATAATGTATTTTTAATGTATAACTAAAAAATGCATATTACTTTATACATTCTAGGATCTTTTATCATATTGGCTTTTGAAAATTATAAAAAACCAAAAAAAATTATCAGAGCTGATCAAAAGTTTACAACTTTTCTCTACATGATCAACCACTATTGTAATCCTAAACTATTAGAATTTTAACGAAACATGTGAAGAATATTTTAAAACATGGGATGAGAAAAAAAATTCGCCAGTAAGGGGTTTTAAAAATAGTGATAAATACATTTTAAAAAAATTGAATATCCATTAGAATGAAATTTAATATTAGATGAAAAACATTTGATATAATTTATAAAAAAATTCATAAAAATAAATTAGAAGATAAAATTAAAATGCTTTAAAATACTTATTATTTTGAAAACAAAATATATATTAATATTTGAAAAATACAAGTATTTCTCCATAAAATTCATTTGAAAATAATAATTATTTTATGGATTAAAATCACACTTGTTAGATCATATTGAAAAACTGTGACCACAAGAGTATCAACATTATGTCAAAATTCCCATGAGGTCATGGGTTCACTCCCCCTACCTTATAATATCATTCATTATTATATTGTATAATTTTAATAAAACAATTAATTAGACTATCCTTTCTCATTCATAACCCATTTAAAATATTTCAAAATCATACAAAATTAATTTTCATAGAAGAAAATAATTTTATAACTTCTCATCATAATTAATGTTTTTATAAAACACAATAGTGTTTGGAGAAATACACATTTCTAGAATAAATACATACCTTTATGAAGAAATACATATATATAATTTGTAATTAAAAAATAATATTGTACAAAAGTTCATGAAACACCATTAACAATTATAGATTATGTCTATATCTACAATAATTATTATAATAAATTTTTTTATTAAAAACTATATATATCATATTAAAATAATTTTTCCAATATAATTCACTAACCATGAGTTCCACTCATCACATATATTTCTTTATCTTACTCTTCTTCGAAGAATAAATTTTCTTATCACAATTTGACCAGGACGGACAATATTCTTCCTAAACTATGACCTCTATGTAGGTGTTTTTTGTTACTAAAAATTATTCTTATAGTAATCATGAAATAATATATAATTTAAATTTTATAGATTATTTTTATATTAAATTTGTATTATATTATCATAAACTATCATTAGAATAAGTTTAATATTTTTTATATAAATGTTTTGTTTTGGAATATATCAAAAATGATACAGTATTTCATAAAAATGTATTTTGTAATAGTCAGAAAAATTAACTTTTTTATAATATTAAAAAAAATCCACAAACTAATTATGATATTTTAATGTCAAAAATTATGTTCTTTTTATCAAATAAATTTAATAAAACTTCCATCAATTAATTGTAATATTCATTCATAAAGAGAAATAAAAATCATTTTTGAAGAAATGGTATTTCAGATGATTAAAATAACTTTACTAAAAATTATGTTATTGTATTCTAAAAGCATACCAATTAATTTATTTTGATTGTAACCTAAGTATTTATTTAATAAATTATTTATTCTAATTCATACAAGCTAAATGAAAATTAGTGTTATAATTTTCACAATTAAATAATAATATATCATTTTTTCATTTAATATTGATGTGTATTATCTTATAAGATATTTGACATATTGATTAAATTTATAATATTGGTATGTAGAAATTTTTATAGTAAATAAAATATTATTTTTATCATTTAAGACAAATCTCATATCATAATTATTTTTTGTTTTCTCTTTTGGTCAAAAATTAAACAATATTAATTATCTTCTTTTTACAATAATTTAAGATAATATTGGCTATATATTTCAACACATAATATTATGTTTACGTAAATATTGTTTTGGATATGATTAATATATGGTTATGTGATTAGGATTTGATTACATGTGATCTATAAAAAACTAGTAGCCTTTCAGGATAATGAATATTTCAATGGAATAATATTCTTATTCATAGAAATGGAATCAAATTTGAACATAACATTTATTAAAATACATAAAAGTAGAAAATAAATGTCGAATATTATAGGAATTTAATGTATAGAATAAATTAAAATGAAATATATATTCTAGAGAATATCTGATTGATTTTTATTAAAGGAATATTAGGACATCTAACATTACATAATTTTTACAACCTGATATTGTAATTTACATATTTTTTTGATAAAATTATGAATAATATATGATAGAGATTATTAGGTGGGTTTAAATAGAAAGTAAAAGGCAAGTTCCTCATAAGTCTATGTCCTGTTTATTGAATGGTTTGTATTTTATGGGTTTGTAAATAAATCCCAGCAGCCAGGAAACTATTTTTATAATATTCTTATTCCCCATAATGAAGACATATTCTAAAACTGAAATTTATTCTTACTGACTGAAATTTGATTAATGTGTACTTTTATCATAATATAATCCATTATCATGACAAAAATACGTGTTAATTTTTTGTTATGTAAACAATTGAGAATAACATTTCTTTATATTGGCTTAAAAATTTTGAAAATAGATACATCCTCTTACTCAACCCAGGAATATATATTTTTGAAAATAAAAATTTTCTAAAAATTTGATTCTAAAGGAATGTTACCAATTTTGTTTTCTTTAATTGTATCATAAAAATATTACGAGTAATATTTCTCTACGGAAACACATCCCTTTGTTGAATTTGGGTTTCTACATAGTGTGGTTATTGTGCTGTTGATTACTATTATTGATCCATTCAAAAGAGAAGATCCATTGATTTATTTGTTATACACTCATTCTATCACAGTTTCATTTCTATAGTTTTTCATATTAATTTAAATTAATAATAAATCTATGTTTTTTCTTCTGGAATACAATTTTATTTGAAGACACATAAACCAAAACAAATAATGTCACCACACTTTTCTAGAAAATTCTAATCAACAGAAAATACACCCTCTCTAGAAAAGATTGATGAAATTTTTTTGTTAAAACTATATGTAAATGTGTCTATCTAATTATTATTTTTAATTTCTTAATATAATACAATAGATTAAATTTTACTTTTTTCAAACTTATACATTATTCCCATACTTTTTATTGTGTTGTATTCTACAATTCCATCATACTTATTTATATGAAATTAATTTCATATCCAAATATATAGTATAGTGGTAGATGTTTATTTTTATTGAAGATGTCAATATAAACATAGTGTCATAATTATTTTTCTTGTGTTATATATCATCATTATTTGTATAATAAGCATAATGTTTAAATCATATTTTCAATTTCAATGTACAAAATAATTGATTTATGTTAAAAATATGATGGCTTCCATATAAAGTTTTTTAAACACTTTTTTTGTTTCATAATTTCAAATTTAAAAATAAATTACGTTATATATATAATGTTAAATGAATCTAAATCAATTATAATGATTCTTAAATGGAGCATCATGATGGTTTGAAATGAAGGCATCCCAAAAAGACTAGTTTAACATGTTTTTGTATAAAGATAGTGGGTGGGGTTTTATGTTTCCCTAAACATCCATAATATATTCTATATGTACTATTTTAAATGTTTTATTAATGTTTTTTGAAACCATTAATATAAATTATTTTAAACCGTGACTTATGAAAATTATTTTATTTTATTATTTACTAGGTTTAGATCTTTTTATTGGGGTTCGGGCTCCGTCCCTACGGTAATTTTGTGTTTTTGATGATAAATGAATGTTATGAAATAGAAAGGATTGGTCATACCTGGATAGCATGGTCGAAACAAAGCAGCTCCTCCCAGGTCACTATGTGTCTTGCATGCTGTTAAAAAAATTAATTAATGAGATGTGTAATAAAATGAAAAAAAATCATTTATGATAAATAAAATGAAAGTAAGAATAGTATTAAAAATAATAATGATAATATTATTTTATAATAATAATATTATTATTATTGTTAATATTAACATTATTAAGTATTATTATTATTATTATTAAATTATTTATATTATTATTATTTTTATTAGGATTGAAATAGTTTTTCAAATTATATTCATTGTTTCCTTTTTTATTTCCCAATTTTCCTCCCATTTTCACTACATCTCCCCCCCTCTCATCACTTTGTGCCTCCTGGGATGCACACTACTCCCCCTACACTTGAATGGATCCCAAGTCACACTCCAGCTTACCACCTCCTCTATAACAGTCACATATTTGCATGGTTCCCTCTGCTCTCCCATGTCTGCTCATGCAACACCACCCAACCGATGCCCCTCCCTTTTGTGTGACTCCCACCAACGAAGGCCCTTCGTCATTCCACCTCCCTTCCTTCAGTGATCATTTCCTCCACCTATTTATTGTGTGGTCTCCTTTGATGATCCTCTTCTCCCTTCCCCTATTTTTCATTTTATTTGATTTCATGAGGTGCTCACACCTTTCTCCAAACCCTAAATTGATATTTGGGGTTTTATTTGTTGAATATTAGTGATAACGATCTATTGGTTCCAATCAAGGCTGGTTCTAGAAATTACCATCAAGGGTAGTGGATTCACTATATTTTTCGAGTAATGGTTTATAAATTTCTTCATTATTGCTTATTTATAATTTAGGTGTTTTATGATTTTTGAGTTGATAATTTTTATATATTTTTTAGTCTTTTGATGTGGTTTCCAGTTGTGGGTGACATTAACACCAACATTTACATGAATTGGGTATGAAATATATATATATATATATATATATATATATATATATCTGTTGTCTTTGTACATATTCAATAATAGTTTGAGGAATATGAGAAATACATCTAGAGGTATTTACATATACATGTATAAATGCTTGTTCATGTAAGTGTGTAGTGTTTCTATGATCTCCAACAAAGAGATTCATGTATTAGGTAGTTCCCCTATGACAAACCCTTTAATTTCAATTTCATAATTACATGGTAATTTTGAAAAAATGTTTATATTTATGTAATATATCTATACGACATGCAATTTGGTCGTGAATTTTACAAATGTATATACATTTGTTTTTCATAATTTGTCTATGTTTCCAACATTTTTTATTACTATTGATATATTATCTTGACTTTATTTGGATAATTTGTCACATTTATAATTCTCAATTGGTTTTAAATGTCAATTCATTAAAAGTGGCCTCCTAAATGGTTTTGAGAGTGTGATATGTATTTACAAAGCTAATTGGTGTACATATAATAGTTGTCCAAGTGGACTTTAATGAAGATGAGAAATAATTTTTTTAAAAGGGGAAACATCATGTATTGAGTATTTTTAATAAATGAATGGTTTTGGGTATGAATTTCAGGTAAATCTGTAATTTTCATTTCAAAAAACGTCTAGTTTTATGCATGGCTTCAGTCTATTTTTTAAAAGTGTTATTCCTTGTTTTTTGAATTGGGATTTTCAAGGGTTTTGTAAAGAGTGTGATGTTAATACACTTCTAAAATGAAAATATTTCTTGTAATGTAATATGTACTGTTTGGAACATTGAGAATTGTTTGGAAAATAGGAAAACCCATCTTGAGGCATTCCCCCTAGTTTGAAAAATGTGATGCAAGTGTTAATATTTGATTTTTGATATGTTCTCTCATGGGTTGAAACACTTTTTCACTAAAATTTCAGTGTGGATAATTGTAAAAAATGAACTTATAGTTGTTATTTGATTTGTGATATGTGTCTTGTGATGAGGCTAATGCATTTTATGACATAATAGAGGGGGAATGTGCTTAATGAGGAGAATTATAGTGAGAGTTTTAATGGGTTTTAGATAAAGAATTTTTTATGTTCATTTATGTTCACATGACAAAAACTCACCCCCATTAGAAATATAGAAGATGGGTAAACCCATTTTTCTATGTGGGAAGACCAGTACTAGTATTCTGGATGATTTGGAAGTGGTTCATCCAGGTTTCATCTACCTGGATTGACGCTATAATAAAAACTAAAAATTTTGGATGATTGGAGACCACTAGGATATTGGGGTTTCCCCTCCTTCTGGCTCGTTTATAAGAATTCTAATCGTCATGGTTTCTTATCCATGTTTCACTATGGTATGTGGATCATATGCCCCAAACTAACACTAACTTCTTAGGTATTTCCCACGGTGAATGTGATGTAATTTCCATTTCAGTCATTTTATACATGATTCCTTATTTGTGAAAATAATATTTTATTCTAAATTGGGATTCCATTCATTTTGAAATGTTAATGAATGTGTGGAACCTATTTTGTAAATGTATTGGAAGAGAAATAATTTCCTTAAAAAAGTACACATATGAATTTATTTTCAAAGGAATGGATAAAATTATTCCAATATGTATTTATTTTAAACTTGTAGGAATGGTATTATTTTTAATAATAAGGGAATAGGGTATTTTTTATCCATTACATTCCTGTTGAGAATCTTGGTGCTCATGCTTACTCTCTTTTTCATTATTAGGATCTTCTAGATTGGGTTGCTCTTTGATGAGTGTGGTTTTCTATTCCTTGGTGACCCATGATATAATTTGAAGTATGTATTGCTTATTTTTTTATTTTTATTCATGTTTCCAATTTTTCAGATTACTATATTTTATTTACCTATAATTTTTTGGATAAATTATTCCCTTGTTATTTATTTAGATGTCTGACCCTGGTTTCCTGCCTGTGGGTATTGGGAATTCCCTTCGGGACATACCACATACTACGTCTGGTGATGGGTCAAATGGAAACATAGCTTGGTTAGTGAATAAATGTTATGAAAAATGATAATTGAATTTTTAGTCTTCTTCCATGGGGAAGGGTTTCGGTAGACCAAAGCTATGGTTTTCGAGACATGATCTTCCGATTCTGAGTAGGGTGCTTTGAAAATAAACACTATGACCAGACTCAAGTTACCATTAGAATTTTGTTTTCATATAAGTTGTTTGATCCTTGTGGTTTCTTGTTGTTCGGGAAATCAAATAAGTGTTGGTTCAATGGTCTGAGTGAGATCTCATGGCTTGGTTGGCCATGTGGTGCTAGGGACGTTGTTTTAAAAACACTGTCTGGGATGGTGGTGTGACAAGAGTATAGCCGCCAACTATATTTCCAAGTCACCAATTGACACTAGTTTTCCCTTGCATTGTCCAATGTCTCTTTGTTTTGGAATCATAGAATTCTAATTTCAAAGTAAATATGATTCATCTTTGGAAAGGTGGAAAATTAGAGTTTAAATTAACATTAATGTGTTGCATAGAAAAATGGGATTTCGTGAAATGATTTTTTCTGTAAATAAATGAATGATTTCAATGAGATTTAATTCTCATTATCAATTTTTGGTATTTATAAGAAAATTTGTTTTTGGAAAATGGGGTATTTGATTCATAATTGTTCTGGGAAAAGGTTTTAAATAAGAACAAATGAGTTCTAATTAAATGGTTATGGATAAAATGGGGTTCTTGTAAAATTGGAGGTGTTTTTAATTGAGTGAATTATTTTAAAAAAGATGTGTAAGGTTTGAAAGTGAATTATTATTTGAATGATTTCATTTTTTTTGAAAATATGTGGTGACATTCAAATTGAGTTCTGAAATTATGAATAATGATTTTGAAAAAGTTATGTATGTGGGTATGACTCTTGTTTTGGAATGTGAAGAAGATTTTGTCTTGACCTCTTGTACTCTCATGAGTGACCAAATGCATATGAAATGTGTAGGAAGTGGATGAGTTCCCAGTTGGAAGAAGAACATGTATGTGTGGAACTTCATGGGATGCCATAGGTGAAAGTGCAACCTAACAAGCAGCATTTATTCTTAAAAATGGATTTGAGGGGAAATTAGGTGATTTAATAACCAGTGATTGTTTGGTGTGTATTTGTTTTTGGAATGTTGTTATGGGTTTTTTTGAGTTAGGAAAACCTATTTTTTAAATTAAGTTTTAGGTTTGTGTTTCATCGGTGGGTTGGTTTGAAGTGATGGTTAATGGTTCATTTTTGGGAGGTGTTGTGGGATTCCTTTGAGCAGGTTCCCTTTTTGTTCACTTGGTGTTTCTTGCGTTATTATTTGGAAAATGGAATGGTTTTATTGGTTCATTGAATTTTCCACATGGTTTAGTGCCAAACCCCATAAAGAATTGTTGTAAATTTAAAGTGAGAACATGGGTGATTCACTAACGGAAAACCCTTTGGTTGATCAATGTTTGGTCTTCCTTCATGAAGTTTTGAACCAATTCCACCTATTCTAGTCTATATTGGTGGAAAATATTGCTTTAAGATTGAGGATGTGAGAGGAGTTGATTAAATCCTAGGTTTCTTTGAGTCTTCTGATGGTCAAAGGTAAATTTTGACGTCACTAAATCTTATGATACCACCTAGAAGCGAAAAAGGGAATTTGAGTGAGGAAGGTGAAAACAGTCTGGGGTTGTTGGTGATAGTCACATCATAAAGGTATTTGAATCTAACACTGGGTTTAGCTAAGTCAAGGTTCATGTTAGGCCACCAATGTGGTCAATCTGGCCATGAAAGGCCGTTATGGACATTTGAAGGCGTTGTGTGTCGTTAGACACTCTGTTTAAACCCGTTTTCCTTATAAGGAATCTTTTGTTTCAGTGGTAATGTTAGATGCATTTTTTTAATGTTTTGTTTTCATTAAATTGAATGGATTGATGTTATGAAATTTTACAAGAACATCAATTTAAAAAAAATCAAGTTATCTTTGTGGAATTCTAAATTATTCCCCAGTGGGATGGAAGCATGTTCTTCATGTTCTTGTTTTACCGTATCCTCATTTCTGGTGAATGAAATGTTACATGGGTATATTCTAAGTCCTCACTGTGGTGAAATGACATGTTGGGGTAAAATAGATAGTGATATGTTATGTGTACAGTGGTTTTGTTTTGACTGAGTATTGGTTTATTGTGGCACCAAAATAAGGAGATACATTTGGGGGTTCTAGAGCATAGCTGCGAGTCAAGGGTTGCTTCAACCATCAGAGCTCTAGATGTAGGTCTTGGATTGAAGATACAACATAGTCAGGAACCGACTTGGCTATAAATGATATTGGTTTAACATCTATTTATAGTGTGAGACGACGTGACCTCCGAGGAATGACTAGTCAGAATCGATGATCGTAAAGAGAAGGTTCTCCATGGATGAACCATTCCCTTGGTTCATGTGTTGTGGAGGCATGGCGTCCTTGAGGAGAGAACTTGGGATCAGGAGACCCAGATGCACGCTCAGTACCTGATGTTGTTTGGACTTGTGTTTTCCCTTGTTCTTCTGAGCTTTGTGATGATGTTGTACTCTGTACCTTTGATATATGGAATGCTTGGCTTGTCAGTTGTGAGACCTTTTTTTTCTGTGTTCCCTGGTAATGTGTAACCAGTCTAGATGTGTGGGAAAGGGAAAAACCTGACCCTTAATCAAGACGCATTAATGCAGATTCGATTGAACCCGTGCGGGCGAGTCAGTGCCGCCTAAAGCGGATAATATCTCGACATATGTGAAAGAGTTTCCCAAACCCATGTGTTTGGGCAGTGTGTTGGTTGTGTGGTGATGGGGGCTAGTTCGAGTTGAAAATCCTAATGTATGGAAGTGGGAAGACCCAATCCTTAATCGAGACGCCTTAATGTGGATGTGATTAAACCCGTGCAAGTGAGTCAGTGCCGTCTAAAGAGGATAATATCTCGACATAAGAGAAGGAATTTGTAGCACCTATTATTTGGATTGTTGGTTGGGTTCCCGTTATAACGAGGACCCTAAGAGGTATCTTGTTGGGTTCCCCTGGGTTGGTTTTTGAATTATCGGGGACGAGAATGTTTTAATAGGTATCTGATGTAATGGCATGGACCTCTCCGGCCCATTCCATTGCCAAAAATAAGTCTACATGTTTTCTGGAGGGTAAAATGGACTTTTCCCACACTTTCCAGAATTTTGATACTACACGCCATGTAGTTTGAGTACACGCCGTGTACCCTCTTTCCGGGTATACCCTGTGTGGATGGCCACGTCTTTGCCACGTGAAATAAATGGGTAAACGTTGTGTGTCCAATCTACACACCGGGTAGTCCTTCCCCGTTGATGTGTTACCTTCAAACCGTGTGTTGACCAGTCAATGGCTGCGGAACCATGTTGGAGGCCACGTGGAGACCGTGTAAAAACGGTTGAGTACACGCCATGTACTATAAGTACACGCCGTGTACTTTTTCTTTTCCCGCCTATAAAATTAGGGGTCCCCTCCTCCTTTCAACTCACACCTCCCCTCCCCTCTCCTCTGAGGAGAGCTCTCTTAAGAGACTCGAAGGCTCTTTCTTCCATAACTTTTTCGTCCGAGCTCCAATTTACGATCTGTCAGTGGCCACGAGATCGAAACGACGAGGCGGAACTTACGAGCATGGATCGTTGTCTTTTCTTTTGTCTCTTCCTTTCCACCCGAGGAGGTTTTTCCAGGATGCCGACGAACGTCTTCTAAAGTAGATCCGGAGGAGAGTTGCGATCATGAACCTGTTGAGGTAGGGATCTTACCTTCGTCTCTCTAATTTGTGCATCATGCCGGTTGGGTATCTTTTGTTTTCATGAGAAATGGTTGAACCCTTAAATAAATATAATAACTGGTTTAAGAACGGGGATGGGATGTTGTGATTGCTGTTACTTTACCTTTTATATCCTGTGATATTATGTTGTGAAATGAATAGGCTTATGCCTACTGAATATCACGGTCGTTGGGGGCCTTTTCTTGTGAAATTAAATGTTTCCCTATCTTTATAGACCGTTTTTGTGAATGGAACTTTGTTAAATGTGGAAAATTTGGCTAATCACGTAAAGTTGGCTGTCTAAATGAAAATATGGAACCTTTGTGTGATCACCCTGGTTGAACCAAAATGGAATAATGAACATGTGGGTGTTGGATTGGTTACGTGGCATGTGATGGGGGTGTTTTGTGGGTTGTTGTGGAATGGGTGAGTAGTGGGGCTGCGGTTGGCTTGGTTGTGGGAAGGTGTGAATGTTTAATGGTGACGGGCAGCAGGGCTGTGATAAGTGATATTAAAGGGATGGGGATGAGTGGCTTCGGTGTGGTTGTGGTTATGGTGGTTGGCAGCGGGGCTGTAGGGATGGGCTTGTTTGTGATCAGACTATGGGTTGTGTTTAAATAATAAATGGAAGAGTAAATGAATGGTGGGGTTTGGTAATGAAACTGAAATATTAATCAACGGGTTGGTAGTTAAGAAGGGTTTTGTTGTGCTACTTGTGTTTCCCTAAATTGTTTTGTGGATGGCAGGGATATGTTTTACGAACAATTGTAGTTGTTGGTTTTGGATAGTTTCCTAGTATTTAAGGAACTAAATAAGCTAATTTTCTGTTGATATGTGAAAACCTAAATGGGAATTGGGTTGTTTGTTGTATGCATGCTTCGTGGTAGCAGTATCGAGGCACATGCTCTGTTTCTCTTTTTAGAATCAATAGGTTGGGCTGAGTGGTTGCTATATATATATATATATATATATATATATATATATATATATATCTTTTGTGTTTTATCGCACCACAACCATGTTGAGCACTTAGTGCCGAACACTACCATTTCATGGGAGAGGGTGTTTTTTCCGTAGTTACTAGCTCCTTCCTGCTCCTTCTCCCCTAGGCTGTGATGGCTTGAGGTGACCTTACACCCAAGACTCTTCGGGTAGGTTTCGATTGGGGTGGTTAGGCCCAGGATTCGTTGGGAATAACTATAGGTTGTGATGGCTTGAGACGACCTTACACCTAAGACTCTTCTGGTAGGTTTTGATTTCATGCCCTAGTGTCTTCGAGGGAGAGTTCTATTACTATTACTATTCTCAAGAATCTTCGGGATGAGTCCCAGGTGTCTTCGGCGGGGATGTGGATGTGGTTGTGAGGCCCAGCTGTGTGCGGGCGGGATACGTGGTGGTGAGGCCTAGGTGTGTGTGGGTGGGATATGTGGTTGTGAGGCCCAAGTGTGTGCGAGCGGGGAGAGTGTGACAGCGTCAGGATGTTCAGCTAACTAATGGGAAATGGTGCGGGGTACCCAATACTCTTGTTCTTATACTACTACTACCAGTTGTGATTGTGTTTTGGTGAGTGTGGGTGGCGAAGTTGGGTGGATAGATTTCCTTGTTAGGTTTCTTCTGTTGTTCTCACGGGACATTAGTATGTCTCCCCACTTGTGAATGAGAGATTTAGGTTTCCCTACTGAGTGTACTTGTATGCTCACCCTACGTCTACTTTCAGGTTTCCAGGAGGACTACCAGGGCCTTGCGGGACCCTAATAGTCAGGCAGTTGGAGTTGTTGCAGTTGTTGTTATCTTGTTTTCTTTGGGTATTGTACTTTTGAGCTTTCTTGAACTTGTACCTTGTTATTAAAATGATTAAACATGCATGTGGGCTTGTTTGGAGATTATTTATATACACTTGATCTTTTCCCTTTTTGGTGGTTGACTTGTCCTATTTCCCAATCCTAAATAATAAAAAGGGTAATGCCTCCCATATTTGTGAAAACCTCATACCCTTGGTGCTAGTCGCCACCCCGGGGCCTACTATAGGCGGGACTCGGGGGTCATTATCTCCCTTTCAGCATTGCCAACATAGGAGGGGCATCTTCGGTGGAAGGGGGTCGTGACAGGTGAATTTTTCATAATTTTCTGAGATAGTCAAATTTTTGGGTAAAAATTAAATACCGTTTAAATATATAATGTGTTTTATGACATCACAATTACCCAATAGTGATGTAATAAAATATTATAATCTTTATGTTCGGCTAATATATGTTTTACCATTAAAATAATGTGATTGTTGGTTAGTTTGTCTTACTTTTAAAAGCATTAATGGACCCCTCAAGACTTATTAAAAACCTTTCATTTTTAAATTATTTTTCATAGGAGTGTGACTCACCTCCACATAAAAAACCCAATTATTTTAAGAAGTTTGGACTTTGGCCTTCTAAAATATTGTTTTCCACTTCCTTTTTCCAAAAATCATGGTTAAAAACCATGTGATGGTTTGTGGTTTGGATTAATTTAATATAAGGGGTCACAAACCTAAATAATAAATAATTCCCTCACCTTTCCTCTATAAACTCACCCAATCTGCCACTTCCTCCTCACTCAAAGCATTTGGAGTTCATCTTAACTCTTCCTTACTCTCTCTAGAATCCACCCAATGTGCCCCAATCCTCAAGAATCCCCTCACAAGCCTCTCTCTAGCCTTTGGAAGCACACTTCCAGGTAAGGGTTTTTCTACCTTTCTCATTTTTGTCCAATTTTTGTTAAGTTATTTTTTCCTTTTAATTTAAATTATGAATGTTGGGTTATGGTTTTTCACCTACCTCATACTTCCCTCTTTATGTTTTAATGATGGGAGACCCCTTTATCTCTCATTAAATTCCTCCCATGTACACCTGTTACTATGCCGAAATTCTGAAAGGAACTTCTCTCTCCTCATTTACATTCAAGAAATAATTTTGTATCATGAATCTAAATTCCATTAAAATTGTTAGGAAATGTATCCATAGGACCTACTTACTGTCCATTACATGTATATATGATGAGACACCCCTTTCTCTCTCATCAACCAATTTTATGATTTCTTATGTCATGTCGTTACGCTTCCGAAATCGCACCGATTTTTCTAAGCCAATGCCATTGTGTAGTGAATACCATACCTATTTCTCCATAAAGGGTATTAATCTTTATGCAGATTTACTTATTGATTATAAAGATTCATGTATTAATTACACATTTTTTTATCGTGGAATAAATTATTATGTTTTATGAATCCATGTTTTATGATCCATGTGGCACACTTATGCATGAAATGAAATTTTTAAGAAGGGTGCACCCTTATATCACTCCAATGCATTGGGTAAAGTATAGTATCATGATAATTCATGTGAAATGATTTTTGAATCATGATAATTAAGTGCAATGAGGATTTACTCGTGCTTCATGTGCAATGAGAATTTACTCATGCTCCATGTGCAATGAGCCTTGGCTCATGCTAATTCCATGGTTAGTGTTGTTGCCACATTTCAATGTTATGATTATCATGATTTATCATGCCTTTATGTTCATATTTCTCTTATGCACTATTGATATGCCTGATGTCTAACATGTATTTTACTCCTCATGTTATTCTATGTGTATTCCCTTACTGGCCTTTATAGCTCACCCTTTTCTTATACATGTCCTCAGGTAATCACAGGCAATGCTAAGTACGAGAGAATGTAGTGGTCATGTAAAGGAAGTTTTCAATAATGATGTTGTATTTCATGTTTTAAGTTTTTATGTAATGATCCTAATCCCAAAGACACTAATCCTCTCGATCTTCTTGTTCTATCAAGTGATGTTTTATGTAATAAATCATGTTTCTATTTTTAGTAAAAGCAGGGTTGTCATATTTTATGAATAAAAAATATGTTGATTTTGGGATATCTATGGAATTTATTAACATATCATAGAGAATATGTTATTAGGTTAATTACTTTTCAACATGATACTTTAAGAGTAACTGATGTTATTTGGAGACAAATGATAAGATTTATCTTGGAAGACTATATGATTAAATCCTTATGAGATTTTGGATTCAATCTTATTTTGGATTACTATGAATAATTTTATGGACAGTTGATTATGGAATGGTATTGGATGAACTTTGGGTATTGTATGAAATTTTTTGGAGATTAATATTAGTTATTGTTTTAGTAAAAGATTATCCTTTTTGGGGATTATTTGATCATTTACTAACCAATTTTGGTCCTTATTAGTGTCTAAAGATAGTGGAGTTATATGGTTAATATTTTGTAAATTATGTCATACTCAAGAAGTTGATTATAGAACTTTAGGTTTGACCAGGTCATGTTGAATAATTACCACTTCGATAAAAGATGAGTTTGTGGTGGAATTTTATTAGAGGATGACAGTCGACATCAAAAGTAAGTATGTTTCCTTATGTTCTTATTCAATCTCTTAAATAAATTTCCCAACATTATTTAAAGGAATGTAAAACGAAAATTTTGTCCATTAACTTTTTCTACTGGGGAATCAAATAACTTTAAACCCATCACAAGTTTGTGGTTTTCAGATTGTTTACTTTCTCCAAATCGTGTTATCTGTCACTCTCCATTAGAACATGATGGTTTGTTTTCTCCTCTATGTACATGTTTTCCTAGAATCTATGTATCTTTTCTCTCGGGTGACCCTTTTTCTTTTAATTCTTTCTTTTATTGTGATATTTTTATTGACGCTTTTTCGATGTGTGACTTTTAGTGACGTTTCCGAGCTAAATTTTAAAATTGTGATGACATGATTTCCAAAATGGGGTAGGATGTAACATCCCATGTTAATAAATAATACGAAATTTTCATATTTATTAATATTTGTGAATTAAATATTAATTTTACTTTAAAGGGGATGCTATGTTCGATGGAATACCTGATACACAACAACAAGTTCCTTTGAAATCTTTTGTATGCACTAATAATATAATATTATTATTTTAAATGATAGATAATGCCTAGCCATTGTATTGTCGATAATGAATATAAATAACTAAAATATGATAATACATGTTTTTTAAATGTTTTTACATTTATCCAATAAAATTTAAAGGCTTAAAATTAGAAAACAATTTGATTTTAAGCATAAATACTCTAATCTTCACTAAAAGGTCGATTTATCACCTTTTGATGGAGAACCCTCGTTAAATATAATTTTTGACACGTTTACATGTTTTATTTGACCAAATGAAATTTCTATTTAGTATTAGGACAACAAAATTTACTTTGGATAAAGTTTTGGTATTTTTTCTAATAAAATTCATTTTTAATGAATAGTGAAAATATGGTATTTTAATTCAAATATACCTTTTAGTATAATTTATTTATATAGATAGATTATATTTTTATTAGTTTTAATGTTTAATTGGAATATATTATTACCATTAAATCCAATGGTGGTCATTATAATTAATTTCACTTTGAAATTGGACATAAACAAGTGTCAATCTTTTGATAGATATTATTTCTTAAAAACACGCTATTTGTTTTGACAACGAGAATTAATTTTAAATAAAATAATGA
Source organism: Viscum album (assembly GCA_963277665.1). Lineage (NCBI taxonomy): Eukaryota > Viridiplantae > Streptophyta > Magnoliopsida > Santalales > Viscaceae > Viscum > Viscum album. The sequence continues at coordinate 33,610,691 of OY728153.1, forward strand.
AAGATAAATGTCTTCAATTTGTTAAAATAGATATCTCTTTTGAATTCGGAATATCAAATATAGATTAGGCTGAGTTTTTGGGTATTTTTATGGAAAACATCAATTTTTTATGAATAATGAAACCATTTAGTTGTAGTAAAAAATACTGACTATTTCATTTAAATGGAAATTTTCCCTTTTTTTAATTGAATTTATAATATATGAAATACATTTTTTATTAGTAAATTAAATATGTTTCAATGAAATTAAAATATTTTTTATGGAATAGTAATTTCTGACTTTTATTTATCGCGGTTAAAGTTAAATAGTGTAATTCAAGGTAAAAATGATATAATAATTTTCTAAAATTACCATAACACTTGTCATAACCTTATTTTATAAGTCATGGCTGACCATGGGAATCCTTGGGACGATTTTGGGACCTTATGGAGAAACATGGGAGTGATAATGACACTTTATATTAATTAATTTAATGTAAAAGAAAAACCGACTTAAACAAATATCTTTTAGAAATTTAATTTTTACATAGGGTAATATAAGGTATATTTTCTACTATAAATATTATTTTGGAAGCTAAAACTATTTCATAGATCATGTAAATTTTTTTATAATTTTTAGACATCAAATAAATCAAATTATTTATGACACAATATTGATGGAATATTTAACTCATTAATAAATGATTTATGTAAATAAGATTATAAATATTAAAATAATATCCAAAACCAGTCCAATTCCTATTTTATGATTTTATTTCGACCATGAGTCATCTTATCTTAAATATTAATTAGTTTACGACCTTTAGAAACTGACAATCATTATATAATTAAATAATATTTTCACACATTCGTAAAGAGCCCCTCCTCTCCCTTATAAAAGGAGACAAATTATAACCAATTACTCACACCTATAAAGCATTTTGGATTATGAAAAATATGTCCAATTAAACTCCTTACATACTTATCCCCCTCTTAGAAGCCTTACCTTAGGAAGAAGTCACTTCAAGTTGTCCGTTTGGTTCAAACCAAAGGGAGTTACCCAAATTAAATGTAACTGCTTCGATTAAATTGTTTTTCTTTTTTTTTACATCTCCAACCCCAAAAATACTATTATTACATTATTTTATAAAAATACTGTTATAAAAAATAAACAAGTATGTTTTTATGAGACTTATTCAAACATCACTTACAAAAACCTCCATCTAATTGGTGAAGAACATAATGTTTATGTGGATGGAAAACAAACACCTCACAAAACGATGATTGTTCAATTATATCCTACTGCCTCTCATGGTGGCCATTAAGATAGAACTGTATTTATCTGTGATTTATATTATGTTTATGTTTTATTTATGCTTCTGTATTTTCCATTTATATCATACATTTATGGTTCCATTATTGTTAAACACGATAATTTCATTTGAGGAAGTGCGGACTACCGCCCCCTCAAAGTGATATGACACGTTCATGCGTTATGTGGAATGTATAAAGGATGAAGATAATAAAATGATATATGAAATTATAATTAAATTTTAATATACTTCTGTATAATTATCTTTTAATTCCATCATATATGAAATATAAATGAAAGTAGCGTTCATGCATACGTACGTCTTACAGTATCCATGGACAGTGCATTTCATTTCTTACCTATAAATGTTTTGTAATTTTATAAATAAATACATATACTAGTGATATATGATATATTTGATATCTAAAACATGAATATAATTATGGAGATAATTTACTCCTGACCACATTGACAACTTGTAATTATAAGGTGTTTATTTTTAACTCAAGTACCAAATATCGACAAAACAACCATTATTAAATTAAATGATTACATAATGTTTATAATTTGGTAATAAGTATTATAAAAGGAATAATAAACATGAAAATTTTTCATAAGAGTCTATAAATTAATTTTAGTTTATTATTTAGGGGATTAAAGAACGAACATGTCAAGTTTGACAAAACCTAAGGGATTTCTTATCTCAATTTTAATTCCGTGAGATTTCCATTGTTCTCCACTTATTTATTGGATGTGGTGTATTGTGTACTTCCTTTTGATATATATTATCATTATTCCCACTATATTCATTGTTTTGTTTTATTCACTTTGTGGTTATTAACTTTTGGTCATAGAACTCAATTGATTACAATGTGGTAAAGGGTTTCATCTCACTTTTTTTCCATGAGACTCATGATATATTTTCTACGATTTTCTTTTGTGTGGTGTATGTAATGACCATTATTGTACTCTATGTGTAATTTTATTTCATTTATGGGAATTTACATCTTCATTGTGTGACCCTTCTTTCAGATAGTGTACATTTCAAAAGTTAACAAATCTCTAAGGGAACCTTTCACACTCCTCTTTTTAAAAGACAACTTTTGTAATCTTATTATGCTGGGATATGTTCTCCTATATCCATATCGATGAAAATTTTATGTACATGTGATGAGATACCCTTTTCTATCTCATCAATTCATTTTATGAATTTTAAAGTGATACTGTTAGGCTGTGAAATTTCTCTATGGGAACTTCTTCACCCAATTTGAATTCTTTGGGATAAACTTCTACTTCTTGATTATGTCGTGATATGAATATGTGTGAATAACCTCAAATTATTTCAAACATAATATCAACTTATATTTAGTGTATTATTATTTTTTCACACATTATTATGTAAAATATTTATCCTTAATCTTTGGATACATGTTTTATAATGGATTTGGTCTCTATTTATATTCCATTGAGACTTCATTGTTATTATGCACCAATTCACTCTTATATGGTTTATATAATGTTTTTTGGAATATTATATCATGAATCCATTTATTCTCATGATAATATAAAGTTTTTATTCAATTTTATTCCTCAATTATTTCTACTCAAGAGTCTCTCATTTTGATAAAAACACCTTAAATAAAATATTGTTTTAGATGTTTTATTGATATCTTCTTCTAAATATTTCTCATTAATGTCCATGTTTTCAAAATGGATTTTAGGATTTATTTATTTATATGGAAATTAATTTTTCCAAATGATAATTCATTTATTAGTTTCAAAGTGGTATGGGACACTTTGATTCAAAAATATCCCTATTAAATGGTAATAAAAATGGATTGATAAATCATTGTTTATTTCGATATCTTGATTTTATATGTTATGATTAGAATGTGGAAATGTTATCATTCCTCTATAATTTTGTTATGTGTTATGATTATGTTATGGTTATTGGGCATTAATTATGTATACATGTGGTTCCGTGGTAATCCTAGGGCGGGTGAACCCGAGATAGCTCTCCAATACATTGGGTAACATGATGGAGGTAAATGTGAATGATTCTCCAAAGAGATTTAGGGAATATACTATGATGGGTATTCCAAATGTGACTCCTATGTAGATGTGATAGCTACAATGTATGTATGTTATGAATTACATATGTTAACTTTATGATTTATGATATTTGTATGTTATTCATAAATCTTATGATTTTATGAGGTATGTTATGTTTAAAAAGTATAGATTCTTTGATTTGAATTTATTAATGGGTTAATGATTCCTTTCTTTATTTTATAACCCGTAGTGAGATTTTTATTCTCACCCCAATCTTTTGAATTTTTTTCACAAAACTTAAACATGAATAGGGTCAAGGATGAGATAAAGGGAATGACATGCTGTCTAAAACATGGAACGGGACATTACACTTTTTATAAAGTGTTTTTATTTTATGAAAAATTTTATACTGAGTAGTAGTGTCTACATGTAATATTAATGTTGTTATAAAATAGTTATGGCCTAATTATCTAAAACTCTAAACCTATGACGGATTATCAGAATGTAATATAGGAGTAGACAAGATTGTTTGCAGATGAAGAATTTTGCATGACCATATTACATGGGAATGACCACGTACTGGGACATGATATGTATACCCATACATGACCACAAAAAAAGTTACATTCCATTACACATAGGCATGATAAGAAGAGCATGAGCATGGATCAGGTGGCTGAGACATGTTGTGTAAAACAATTACCCCTAGTTTAATGTGACCTGTATTATCTATCCATGTATATATGAGAACATTTATACGTTGAGAGGAGATGAAATGTGTTGTGTGAACCCCAATAGACACCATTCTCTTTTCCTAACAACTTCTTACCCTATTCTCCCCTTATTCGGGGCTCAGATATTTGACCATGGGGAGCCTATCCAAAATAAGTTGTAGAATATGATGGAAGCCTTTATTGTAGAATATTTGATGTGGTGTAATGTGTTTAAAGAAATTTTCTTCTTAGGAGATTCATTCTGATAATAGTGAATAGTGAAGGATCATCAGTGTGATGCCAAGGTCTGTACTATACTGTTGCACAAGGATGCAGGTCCTAGATACTATTTCTATGGGAGGATTTGATAGTCCATAAGAAATGGGAATTAATCCTCTATATACTAAGTTGTACATACCCATCATTTTAATCTGGTGAGGATTATTTCCACTATTGGTGTAGTTGATACATCACCTATGGGGACAATGGTAAGGTATGGTATCCTATATATAGATAGTGTCAAGGTTATGCATGATAATTTTCATAAAAGATGGAATATTAGAGGTTCAAGTAGACTCATAATCATTGAAAAATATTTGATATTGATACCCATTTCTCTCACTAATGGGTTTCTTTAGGAGAACACACACATATATATCATGGTTTTGGTTTCCTTCTTTCTATAGGATGAGAGGAGTTTTCTGTTTTGTCCCTATATAGATACATTTGTTGTTTTTGGGTCATCCAATTTTTTATTTATATACTCATACCAACATGGGATTTTACCATGTATTTCATGTCTTATAGAGATGATTGGAATTTCATTGGAGATATTTTTGGAACATAGTGATAATTGGGTGCATTGAATGCATACAGTTATTAGGCTTGGATATCATGAGATGTTCCCTCTCAGTTTTCATTTATTTTGTTATTGTGAATTTTGGACATCATTTTGGTTAGGTGTGTATTCTTAGAAAAGAAAATTTGGTTTATACTTTAGAACTGTCATGCATTTCATTGTGGTTATTTCTTGCCTGATTTTAAACTAGATGATACTGTTTATTATTTATATTCCTCTAAACATATTCATGTTGATGGTTGTGTCAGTTCATATCATTTCATATGAAAAATGCCTCACATTTTAGTTATTCTTTTTTTCACTTTTTTATAGTTCTTATCACATTATAGTAAGTATTGAGGATTTCTAACTAGTTCTTCTACACTCCAGGACTGCGTCTATGGGGATGTTCAAGACATATAGACATTACATGAGTTTATTCCTTATGATGGTGTTTGAGGTTGTCCCTTTTCTAGAGTTGGATAGTACATATAAAAATAGTTTCATAGTTTTTGGAGTTTTTCTTTCAGTCCAGGGAACCCAATTTTGGTGTGGTAGATAATACATCCATTCACCATAACACTAAATACCTTCTTTTCGACTCACTTATGGAGACATTGGTTATATGGAATAATTGTTCATACATCATATAGTATTGGGTGTATAACCCCCCCAAGTTTTTAAGATATTTTTCCAAAAGATATAAATTTCAATTGATCTATTTTGTTATAGACCACAACATGTTAAGCCTGCGCTTCATGAAACACTTACATAACATTCTTTTCACGTAACATTGAGTTTCTCTGAAACATCATTTTATTATTATACATATTTTAAAAAGATAATTATAATATAGCTGTTAGAATGGAAACTGTGAACATGTCTAACTAAATTAATAAAGAATAGATTAAACATAAATCATTGACCAAATTTTTATAAATTAATGTAAAACCCGTTTTAAAATAAAAACAAATTGTTTTCTAAAAGTTCATTTAATTTTTTACAAGTGTGTTTTTGGAAAATAAATAAAGAAATCAGTCCTGTTAATTTATATTAATGAAAAATATATATTTTTTATATAATATATTCAATCAAATTATTTAAATTCTTATAATATGTATTGTAGTGATGATATAAGAAAAAATAAAATTTTATGCGTAAAAGTAAAATTATTCCAAAAAATTTGTTTTTCAATATTTTGATGGTAGAGTTTTTTTAAATATATTTTTTAACTATTTATAAATTATATTTGAAAAAATTAACTTCTTCTTTGAAATACGTACTTCAAAATTTACAATGGTTTAATTTTTTGTATTTTTATGATTAGTTTCTTGTTTTGATGAATAGTGAAAAATATGAAATTTTAATAGAAAACAAATATTTAATTGAAATAGTTTATATTTTAAATTTATATATTTTATTGGATTAAAATTCTATTTAGATAATATTATTATCATCCAATCTAATATTGGTCATTAGAATCAATTTCACAATTAATTTGGATGTAAAAATAATTCAATCTTTTGGACATTTTGTCCTTTCGTCTAGGGGATTGATTTTAAATTGATTTTATCCAATTCTGTGTTTTGAATTATATAAAATGGATTATTCATTTTGAATAATAAGGAACATATTTATAAATTGGGTACATTATATTTTTAAAATTATAAATAGTAATTTTGGCCATTTTTATTACCATAGTTAATGGTAAAATTAGGTAATTAAGGGTAAAAATAATATTATAAATATTATAAGACTACCCTACCACTTTTTAAAATATTACAGTACAAATTTAATTTTACCGATAACACAAAATTATTCTAAATTTAATTATTTAGGTTACATATTTCCCTGAAAATGATTTAGATATTATAACAATTCAAGAGAGTGAAAAAGGGCCACACACTTAATTTTCATATGTATAATATTATTAATATATACATAAACAGAAGATATTATAGTCTAATTATAGTATTTGAAAATAATTGTTTTTACTTAAATAATTAAATTTTTTATATTTTTAGTAAATAAATAATTAACTTAATTAATTTCAAACTAATGATGTAGTAATTATTAAATTATCTAAAGAATCTATTAAATGATATTAGACATATTAAATAAAATATAATTTAAATTAATTAAATAGATAAGAGAATATTATAGGTCAATATGAAATGTTATGCGTTTATTAGATTAATTGTTTAGATGTAAAATTTTTCTATTTATTTTATTAATGTTAATGTAACTAATATTCCCGAAATTGAAACTTATGAAATTTTATGAAAATAAAATTTTATTAAATCATATAAAAATAATAAAACATATTTAAAAAATAATAGTAAATTATATTATGGATATTAATGCTATAAATAATTAATGTATTATTTAATATACAGTAAATAATTAAAAATCTCAACTATTAAAATAGATTGTATTTCACCTTAGTTAAATTTAAAATAGGATACCTAAGGATAAAAATGATAGTGTTTAATATAAAACCAAAACATGTCTAAATTATACTGGTTGATGATATTACAACCCTATAAATTCTTACCATATTATACATGGGTATTTGAACGTATTTGGATTGATATTGAAATTATTATTAAATAATATATTGAGGAAATTCCAAACATACCTCAAGCCTCTCTTGCAAAATGGAACACATTCTTCTCTTTTATTAGAGATTTATAACCAATTTTTATTGGTAAGACATTACCCAAATATCGTAATAAATCCTTATAGTATTCATAGAATCACCCCTTTGTAGATAAACCCAACCAATGACTCCCATTATGGAAATCCATGAGGATTTACCCAAAGATGATATAATATCTTTTCACAATCTATTTTTTTCATTCTCCACTACTGAGATATTTATATTCCATGATTATATAATAACCTCATTATCCTAAATATATTAATATGTTTTTATTCTATGGTTTCCACTAACATGTACACACACATCCATCAAATGGGTAAAGAAATTACATTTCTTTTGTACAGAAAACCACTACCATACAAAATGACGATGTTCATTTTATTGCTTTACCACCTATCACAATTATAAATTATGATTGAAAATATGATTTTATAATATATAAATGATGTATTTAGGCTTATATTATAAGAATATATATATATATATATCATCTACCTTTTTTATTTCAAAATGATAAATAAACAGAAACAATGTTTATGCATACGTATGAACTACAGTCTCCACGAATATTGTATTCCATTTCATTTTTATGTTAGTTATAAATAATTATAAATATATATATATTTATACAATGAATATATATTATATTTATATCATTATTTAAATTCTATAAATAAGAAAAAAATGATCTAATTTGTGTTATCAAGAATAATAAATAAAAACAGTCAAATATTACCTAAACCGTAACACTAAGAGTGAATTGTTAATAAATAGGTAATATATGGTTATAAGTTAGTAATATATGGTATGATGTAATTTAATATGGTTATTTAATTTATTTATAGTTAACATATATTTATTATACTTGAGTTTTGAAAATGTATGAAGATAAAGAATTTAAAAGGTAAGGGATTTTTGTCTCACTTTTTTTATGGGACACAGGCCTTATACCCTACTTGTTTCTTTTACATGGTGTATATACATCACTTGAGTGTTTTTTTCAGGCTTATAAAGAATATTATTATATTTTATATCCATAAAATTTTATTTCTTTCAAGGGGAATATGATTCTTATGATTATCAAGTGATTATTATTTATTTCACAATCTCATTTTTATTTTGGGATTATTTCGCTTTATGTCTCTTGTGGAGAATATTTATGTTCTTTATCCATATACTCAAAAAAATGTATTCAAAAAAGAATATATTTTTCTCAAGTGATTTTTGATGTTTTTTACCTATTTTTTAAATTTTACTACACTATTTTATAGGAATAATTTTTCATTTCAAAATGAAAAGCTTTTGGTCTTTTCTATAAAAAGTACGATAGAAATTTTTTTCAACTTATACGGTATGAAAAAAACTTCTACCATCATAAATGTTTAATGTTTTGAAGCATAAATTGAAATATTAAAAGATTTATTTTCAAATAAAATGTATAATTTTAATATTGAAAAACATTTTAATAAAATAAATGATTTCAAAGAAGAAAGGTTATTTTCCTTAAGAATTGGTTTCAAGTGATCTCCCAAATTATTTTTGAAGTAAGATAACATTGTTTTATTTTGAGTATGTTTTAATGGGGATATTATTTAATTATTTATATTTCATTATTTATATGAATAGATAATGTTTATAATGGAATGATATTTTTGAAACCCATTTCATTTCCATGGGATTTGTTATGATTGAATGATTTTTATGAAACTCATTTCATTCCATGGGTTCAGATATGATGAATGATTTATCTTCTTGTGGTGACCATATGTATGGTTTTCATTATGTGATGGGTGGAACATATATCTCCCTCCAATGCACGGGTTAATGATTTATATATCATGAGGTAATGATGGGAATCAAGCCGATGGCCTTGATCCACTATGGAGATGGGGATACTATGTCCACTATCAGGAGATGGGGAAACAATGATTCTTAAAACTAAAGGACTGTGATTGGTGATGATGGTGTGTCCCCCAAATTAGGTTTAGTCTCCCTAAAGTTTCGTATTATGGATTGGAAATGCACATTCAGTTATAAGGAATGATACTACTTGTTTATTTGTCGTCTTGAAATTCAATGTCATATTATAATGTTTTTATTTCCTGGATTATTATCTTGATTACAATAGGATTTTTGACTTCTAAACTACCAATATTTACACTATGTCTCATGAATATAATTTTTGTTATGTTGTGTATGATCTTATATTTTCAAGATCATGTTCCCATATACTTATTATCATTATATTCTAATATATGTATCATGTTTATCCTTACCAATCATCTATGATCACCCCATTTAATATTTCCATTCACTAGGTCGTGAAGATATCTATTACATACGATAGGTCTAATAAGGGTTCTATTTATAAAGAACCTTGTAAGAGATAATATATCTCAATTATGTACCAATTTCATTGTATCCATCTTTCCAAAAGTTCTATACTACTACAATCTTTGGGTGACTACTCGTGTATGTATTTAGTATTCCAAAAAAATACATATGTTAATTTTTGAATATATAGTGTCTCTATAGTTGGTGTTAGAGAAAAAGTTCAGTTAAACATTGGAAACTAGGATGAGAAAACTGTGGTGAGATCCGTAGATATGTTTATAAGGATATATATTGGGATATATCTAAGGATAAGATGAAGGTGTCATATATTAAAGAAGGTATTATAATTTATATATAATAAAAGTGGTTTTTAGATTTTGTGGTTATTCACCATGAAAACAACTTCTTTCTTTATGACTTTTTGGATTTAGTCAATGTGTGGAACCTAAAAAACCATGTAAATGGAAATTGAGATGGATAATGAAACAATTTTCTCCCAAATAAGCCGAATGTTATTTGATATGGATTGAAAAATATTATTTCTATGGTTGCCCAATTTTCTCAGAATATGAACAATTCTAGACATCCAAATGAGTAGTGGAGGGAAAATTATTTTGTAGATTTATTCATGAGGTGACATGCATTGTCCTCTAATAAGTCTTCTGATCCACTTGTGTCTGATCAATAGACTAGTACCACTAAGAATATATTCTATAAAATCCACTGTTTTGAATGTGGTAATTTCATTATCACTATTTATCAATTAAATTATGAAGTAGACCAGTGGTGGACTCCAATCAATAATACAAGGCATAATATTGAAATTGAATCCATGGATTGATAAAAGTTCAACAACCTGTTCATCAATAATTACATTCATCTTGTTATTCATATGAAGATGGAAAAGAAGTTCCTTAACATGATGAAAATGTAAGATAAGTCCTTTAGTACCTATGCGTCTAATTTTAAAAGACTTATGATTAATTATTCTAGAATTAGAATCCAACCAAAAAGTATAGTTGAATGATTCTTCATTGGGTTAAAACCAATTCTTCAAATTTCATTATCCATATGAGAATTTGGTAGCTATGATAAGACTGTGCATCATTAAATCATGGATGAAATAGAGGTTAGAGTTGCGTATCATTCTCAGAGTTTTAACAAGAAAATGATGGTGGATTTAAATGTAAAATGTAAAAACCATGTATAAAAGAAGACGAGCCTTCCTATGTGATCTATGTCTGGAAAAAATAATTGAGAAAATTTGTTTTTGGATTATAATGAATTATTTATGTTTCGAAGGTAAGGATAAGGCGATATATTAATGGGATGGAGGGAACAAGATGTCCAATGATGAAAATAGAGGTAAATCCACATAGAATTCACCTTGCACACATTATTGGTTCATGTGTAAGGATAATTTTCATAATGCTAACCAGTTCCTAAACAAGAGGGATAGGGATGAGGATCAACATCATCAACCTATTAAGCTGGGGGACAAGGGAAAATCTCATGTGATCACTATTTTTATGTGTGTTTTGATAACTACATGGTGAATGTTACACATACCATCCACTATAAAATTGATAATGTCTTATTTTGTTGCATCTACCCACTCCTTCATATCTAAGTAATTTTTAGGGTGTTATTTTTCCACCCAATATATTATATTTGTAATTAGGATAGAAAACCCATAATTTTATAGTGATTTCATATCAATTCTATTATTCCTCTCCAGTTGAATTTTGTGGGATAGTGTTTCGTGCAAATTTTTTCATTCTTCCTTTGATTCAATTTGACGGAATCTTAGGCATAGATTGTTTTTCTAGGTATAAAGACTATATTAATTTATACTGAATGGAATTTATCATTGATTTTATCAAACAAACCTATGATATTATATCAATGTGGTAGTAAGTATGAAATTATAGTATATATTTCATCCTTTGTATTATTTCTAGTTCACATTTTGATGAGATTTTTATCTCAAATGGTTGGGGATAAAATTTACATAGATGATATGCTTATTATTAATGAATTTTGGGATGTCCTTCTAGAAAATTTTCATAGTATTCCACAAAACCGTGATGTTTATTTCTTAGTATAACTCATACCTGGTTCTACAAAAAATTTCAATGACACCCTATCGAATGGCCCCAATAGGGTTGAAAGAAATAAAGAAGAAACTCCAAGAACACCTTGATATTGGAATCATATGGACAGGTGTGTCACCTTAGGGTGCACTGGTTATTTCTATAAAAAATAGATCAATGAAACCATGAATTGATTATCATGATTTTGACAAGATCACATTGATGAAAGAGTACCATCCTCCCAGTATTGATGACTTTTTAATTAGATACATGGAGCTCAACACTTTTTGATGATTGAACTTTTTTCTAGATTTCATCAATTGAGGGTCAAGAAGAATGATATACCCTAAACATCATTATTTACGTGCTATAGGGACTATTAATATATATTTTTTCTTATTGGAGTTATTAATTCCCATATTATATTCATGTATTGGATGAATAGTGTCTTTAGAGATGACCTCAATTAGATTTTGGTAGTTTATATAGATGATATTATTATTTATTTGAACAGTAAGTAAGATAATGAAGACCACTATTTATTTTTACTAATGACCCTATATAAGGAGATACGATTTTAAAATTTTTCAATGTGTGAATTTTGGATGCACAAGGTTTCATTTTGGGGTCACATAATCTTGAGAGATGACATAGTAGTAGATAAATCAATTCTAGAGGCTATGAAATGTTAGCCTTGACCAACCATAGTGACTGATATCTGTAGTTAACATAGTTTCTCTAGATATTATAATGTTTTTGTGGTAAATTTCACATGACAATATAATCATATAACCATGTTAAAAAGTAAGGGTGCCATGTTTATCTAGACGTATGAGTGTGTGGAAAAGTTCAATGAACTAAAGAGAGGATTGGTCATCGCAACTATATTACAATTACCCTGGAATTGGGAATGGTTTGTAATATTCACTACTACATCCAAGAATGGATTGTGATGTTTCATTGAAAATAATAACATAATTATCGATTATTCATCATGATAGTTGAAGATTTGTGAGAAACATTACCTAACTCACGATTTTGAATTTGTCGTGGAATTGTTTGCACTAATGAAATGCTGAAATTATCTCAATTGAGAAAAGTGTGCTATATATATATAAATAATAAATAATAAGATATATAATGACATATATGGAATTTGACATGATGTAGAATAGATGGTTGGAGATGATAATGGATTGTAACTATTTAATACATTATCACCATGGGAAAGAGAAAAAGGTTACCAATGATTTCAATCAAATGGATCATGATTGTAGAGACACGAAGCTTGACGTACATGGACATTAAATTAATTTTTCGGAATACTTAGTATATAACAAAAACACACACACACAAGGACCATAATAGTTTAGTGTCTTTGGAAACTCGGAATATAATCTTCTACTCGTGGTGAAAATTCTTCAACATCTCCCATAAAGATCTTATTTTTTTAAAACTAATTCATTTCTTTATATCCTGGGGAAAAGAAAACATAAAAGGGTGAGCTCAAATGCTCAGTAAGGGTAACAAAAGAAATATCAATCATGTCATATTAATGAGAACATATCTTTTGGAAATCTTAACCTGCAAAAGAGAGCATAATTTCATAACATGGGATAAATCATAGTAGTGAAATTAAATCCCAATAATCATAACATAGAACAAGAAACTTTGTGGCATACACACATAATCATAGAGAATCATTTATTATTAGTCAAGACTCATTACCAAGATTATCTTAGTGGACAAAGTCCATTTCTGAATAGAGTCACCCTCGTTTCAGTCCTGTTTTACTGAACCGGTATAACCTACTGTTCTAGCCATGTCTATCTCATGAGATATAAAATCTTTACCCAATTCATTGGAGGGAGATATAGGTCCCACCCATCTCATAATGATTCCATTCTTATGTGTGCCACAAAATCATAAATCATACATCATTGCATAACCCATGATTTAAAAATGGGAATCTTAAACATCGTGACATCATAAAACAATTCATATAAGATAAAGGAATAAATATAATTCCATCCCAACATAATCAAATCAATGTAATAATAGGGATAGAAACAGAACCCTTTATTATCTTATATGTAAAATAATTTTGATAAAACACTTGAACTCCATTATTGAGGAAAATACCCATTCTACTTCAAAAAAACTTTTCCTTTCTTAACATGTCATAAAAGTCTAAACTAAAATAAGTTGATTAAAAATAAACATGAAAACTTATAGTGGAAGATTCTTGGAAATATTGTTTTAAAAATCCATTCATGTAGTATAAGTAAATAAATAATCTTCTCGTACTTTTGTCGGAAAAGTCAAAAAGTACCTCGTACGAAAAATGACAAAATATTCCTTTAATATCATTTACTAAAAACTCACCGAAGGGTAAAATTGGATTTAAACAATTTCAGGTTGATGGAAATAATATTACATATTAAGTAATCATGGATGTAGATGATAAAATACACCCCAGTAAATACCAAAGTATAAACAATCCTGGATAAAAATGAGATTGTGATATTTCCCTTACCTTAGGTCCGATTTGCATCGTAAGTGTCCGAACCTCCTGTATAATGATTTAATTAATGTCATTGACTTATTACAGAATCATATTCACTGTTATTATATCATATATGGTTCACTTATGACTTTATATTACCTGTTCTTTTTTAAAATAATGTTAAAGTAGCGTTTTGGGTAAAATCGTCTCATTTGTCGTTTGTGTTTTAACTTGTAATTATTCATATGATTACATAGATCATGATTACTTAATTCTAGAATATAAAACATGATTTATATATAATATATATTCCGAATATACATATATATAATGGATCGATAAATGGAATGAAATACACCGTTCATGGGGACGGTAGGCCGTACGTACGCGTGAACGTTGTTTTCGTTTCCTTATTGAATTGAGTGGAATTAAGTAAATGACATAAATATATATATACATAAATCCAGTAGTATTATTATTTCATATATTTCATGACTACTTATTATATATACTTTATAATCATTCATGAATGATTAACGTGGAAAATGAATCTCATCGCTTCGTGGAGACGGTAGTCCGTACGTACGCACGAGCGATGATATTGTTTTCATGATCGTTGAATTATATATTAGTGTATGTATAATATTTAAGAATCAATATCACTTTACAATAATCATATATATTAATTATTTACACCATTATACCCATCCAAGTATGGTGGCGGTGGAAAATAGATTACACTACGGCGTGGAGACGGTATTCTGTACGTACGCACGCGCGGTGATTTCATTTTCCGTAGGATGGATAGATGGTGAAATAGGGTTGTTTCATACATATAATATAATATAAATATATTAGTGATACTGATTTTATTAATTCATAATGAAACAACCTACGAAGAAGAAGTAGATGAAGAAATAAAGTTGAAAGAATCGGTAACGGACATTACCTCTTCTTTGAAGCGCCTCTTTGAGTCCTCCTCTTAGGGTACTAAAATTGGTTTTTGATGAAGACCAGAACCTCTAGGATGTTTCTAGGGAAGTGGAGAAGATAATTTGGCAGGGGTTTTCCGAGCTTGAAGGCTCAATGTGGTGTGAGGAAGAGAGGGAGTGGGTTCCCTTTTATAAGGGAGGTGAGGGGCACCTTTGGAATAACTAAAAATATTATTTTATTATAAAGAAAAATTCGGTTTTAAATAGATCCAAGTTGATTTATTTCAAAGATAAGGTGGGGATGGGTCGAAATACTTTCATCCAATAGAATTTAGACAAGTTTAGGTTCCTATTTTAACCTTCTCATATATATTTAACATTAAGTTAGATAATTTTACTTTTACTATTTTTTCTTGTTTTCTTACACTATAAGGTTAATAAACATACTATATCAAGCCAAACGAACCCCAAGTTGTTTATTGTTAATATATATAACCTTATATATTTACTTTTGCCGAACCTTAGATTTTTAGGAATAAAATAACAATTAATAATATAATATTTGTTTTAAAAACTATTTTATGTCAATTTTGACACTATTTAGTAATTGATTTTTTTGAAAATCATAACAGAATTATTAGTTAGAGAAAAGTTATTTACATAAATACTGACATGTCATATTAACCTAGAAAATTAGTGGAATTCCTAAAAATTCTTAAATTACATTTATTTGGGTATTTATAACAACAATTATGTCAATATTTCATTAATAAGACAATTACTCCATCATCTTTGTGTCATAATAAATGATAATTATTTAATCCCTATATATTCTAAATAATTTCTATGATGTAGATAATTGTATAATATTTCTGGTGAATATTCATGTTCTAAGTTTCATGAAGTGTATCACTAAATGAAAATTATTATACTTATATGATTTAAGAAAGTGACATGTTGTCACATTCTTTGGTTTTAATAATAATTAAATTGTTTTAATAAAAAAGTCTATTAAATGAATCTAATCCGATAATTAGGTGATATGGGTCGACTTTTAGTCATCCAATAGGATTTTGACATTTTTTAGGGTAATTTTATAATATTATATTTACCCTTAATTACCCGATTTACCATTAACTATGATAAATAAAATTTACCGTTGTTACTATTCTTAATTCCCAAAAATATAAAGTAGCTTATTAACATAATTTGGATCCACTGATTCGAAATATTGAATCCATTTTTCCAAATTCAATACAAAAAAGTTGCAGAAATTAAATTAAAATTAATCCTGTTGTGGAAAGAAAATGGGGTTTTCTTTAAAACATTGCAAAAGATTGAATTGATTTATCCTACGAATTCAAGGTAGAATAAATTCTATTGACATAAATTATATTAAATGGTAAAAATATATTCTATTTATACTTTAAAACCATTCAATATTATAATTTAACCATATAAATTATTGCGATGAAAAAAGTTGTTTTTAATTAAAATATTGCATGTTTTTACTATTCATCAAAATATTAAAGTTAGCAGAATAATATAAAGAATTTATCCAAAGTAAAATTTTATTTCATGATTCCAAATAAGAATTTTATTTTGTCAAATTGAAATTATAAACATGTCAAAAACTAGATTTAAAGTGGGTCTGCCATCAAAAGGCGACAAAACTGCTTTTTTTGAAAAATACTTATTTTACTCGAAAAATTTATTTTGTTCTTATACCATGTTTTAGAAAATGTGTAAGATGAATAATAATGTTATAAGATTCAAATTTTAGTTATTACTATTCATAATGTCTAGTTCATAATAATAATATAATAATATATCGTCGTTTAGTAAAACCCGGTATTGCGTACAACACACGCTATCGAGGAAGGTCGCGATTTGCGTGTAATGCAAGCCAAGTCAGGGTTGCGTGCTGTGCAAGAATCCTTCGTTGTATCGTTTATCATAATCCAACCATATTTCATTTATACATTTAATATATATATATATATATATACTCAATGTTGCGTACATTAACTATTACCAAAATTGTGTGTAACACGATCCAAGAATAGTGTTGCGTATACTGAAAGCTAATATGGTGTTGCGTATAGCGCAAGGTAATATTGTTGTAGCATACAAAAAAAGACATTAATGAAATTAAAAGAATATTTTTCATAAAATCGTGGGGTGTTACATTCTACCCCCTTAAAATGAATTTCTCCCCCGAAATTCGTCGGGGTCATAAATGGCTTACTATTCGAAAGTTTCATTAATAGAAACCCGCATCGTAAAAAGGAATACCAAAACAAATCTTTAAAAACAATAGTATGAAACGTAACGGTTACCCAAATAAACTAATCCCCGGGTTTCCATGTAGGTGAAAATATGGATATGGAAGAGAAATCTAACCATCATGTTCTGATGGAGAGTGCTAGAGAACATGGCTATGGAAAAGCCATCAATCACAAAGCCATAAATTTGTGATGATCTAAGGTACCTTCTGATTCATTAGATATAAGATCACTAGGACAACATTTTTGGTTTTCACGATCATTTCCCTAAAGTTGATGAAATTAGAATTAGAAGAAATACTTTCGTGATTTTGGTATAGTCTCATAGTTTGTCATTCTTTGGACAATTTCCACTTCATCTCTCAAATAAATGAAGTTGAATTTGTCATTCGTGATGTGTTAGCAGATCATGTGATAGAATGATGGGTCATTCCATCTCTTTCAAACAAAAGATTAGAAAAAGTTATAAGTCCATCTTATGGTTAGATTAATCGTATATGGTTCCAAAAATGAACTTATACTTCATATATCATACCGCGTAATAAAATAAAACTAGTTTTTACTAACCGGGGACTTCCTATAGGCCAGTGGTAGGCAATAAAGGCCAGTCGCACTTCAGTTGTGGGTTTGATTCCCATAGCCTTGTCTGACACGATGGGTTATCGTCGGTCCTGCAGGTTGTCCTTTTTCTAAAACTATATTACTATAACATCCCATCAATAATATCGAAAAAAACTTCTATCCTTAAACAATACTTTTTTATGTACAACATAATCCATTCGAATCTTTACTTCGGTCCAAGATCATAATATAAAGAAAATGATTACTTGAAATGTCATCAACCAACCATCATTTATCCCCCATTATCTTGTTGGTCACCTTCCAATCATGTGAATAACATAATCATGTATTCTCTTGAAAAATGAATATCTATTAAACCTTAGTGAAAACATGAATGCTGTCAAAAGGTAACTCTTTCCACAAAACAAACTACAAAAATTCTATATACTCAAACCATGATATAACCTTCTCCTTATATCAGTCATGAGATCATGAATACTATGAAACATTTAATTTTCTCTTTATCTCTTCATTATGCGCATATCATCTACTTCCCAAAAATACTGGTACCATTCATCACACACTTTCAAAACTTAATGAAAGACAATAGTGTAACAATCCTTAGATGTCTCTTTATTACATAGTACCATGAGAATACTTATACAACATTACACTTGATAAACAAGTAATCATTCTACTACCTTCTTAAACCATTGACCGAGCTTCAACAATTGTTTCATCTCACATATCATTTGTAGTCTCTTCATCATCATCAAAATAAATACTACCCATATGACCATACTGATTCTTTTCAAGAGACTTTCCCTTAGGTAATTGGTTTGTATAATGCCCGTACATTCCACATTTTAAACATTTAACCATTGTTGATGTCGTAGCAATACCATTATCCTCATCCATTGTGTTAACTGAACCTTTTCATTTGCACTTACTCGCTTTATGTCCTTCTTTTCCAAACCCAAAGCATCTTCCAGTTCCTTTGAAACATTCTCCTTGGTGCATCTCCCCACATGATTTACATAGGGTAAATTGAACTTTCTTTCCTCGATGATCATCATGAAACTCCATCTTTCTCTTATTATCCGAGTAATGAAACTTATGAAATTTTACTTTATTGATCATATTATGAGATTTCTGATTCGGCATAATAATGATGTTTGGACTTCCAAATCCCATTTCATTTGGTTTCTCATGATGAATATCATTCTACTGTCCATCAAATCCTACATTATCGTGAATCATCTTGTTTCCAGCCATTTTCTAAAACCCAAAAAGAATAGTGTGAGAGGAAAAAATCCTAATAAAGTGGAAGTAACATCAATATCTAACATCTTTGGTTTAATCTAATATTGTTACCATAGTTCTAGGACTATATCCTATACGTATACTTATCATTAAGGACATCCCTAGACATAACTTAGAAATATCTCTAGGGATCTCACTAACGTTTTCGCATCCTAGTTTCCAAAGGTTGACTAATCTTTTGCTCTGATACCAACTGTAGATACCCGAAGCTTGAAGTACATGGACATTACATTAATTTTGCAGAATACTTAGTACATAACCAAAACACACACACACAAGGACCATAATAGTTTAGTGTCTTTGGAAACTCGGAATATAATCTTCTAATCGTGGTGAAAGATCTTCAACATATCCCATAAAGATCTTCTTTTTTTAAACCTAAAACCTTTCTTTATATCCTGGGGAAAAGAAAACATAAAAGGGTGAGATCAAATGATCAATAAGGGTAAACAAAAGAAATATCAATCACGTCATATTCATGAGAACATATCTTTTGGAAATATTAACTGGCAAAAAAGAGCATAATTTCATAACATGGGATAAATCATAGTAGTGAAATGAAATCCCAATAATCATAACTTAGATCACGAAACTTTGTGTCATACACACATAATCATAGGGAATCATTTCTTATTAGTCAAGACTCATTACCAAGACTATCTTAGTAGACAAATTCCATTTCTGAACCGAGTCACCCTCGTTTCAGTACTGTTTCACTGAACCGGTATAACCTACTGTTCTAGCCATGTCTATCCCATGAGATATAAAATCTTTACCCAATGCATTGGAGGGAGATATAGTTCCCACGCATCTCATAATGATACCATTCTTATGTGTTCCACAAAATTATAAATCATACATCATTGCATAGCCCATGTAATAAAAATGGGAATCTTAAACATCGTGAGATCATAAAACAATTCATATAAGATAAAGGAATAAATATAATTCCATCACAACATAATCAAATAAATGTAATAATAGGGTTAGAAACATAACCCTTTATTATCTTAGATGTTAAATAATTTTGATAAAAGACTTGAACTCCATTCTTGAGGAAAATATCCTTTCTACTTCAACAACACTTTTCCTTTCTTAACATGTCATAAAAGTCAAAACTAAAATAATTTGATTAAAAATAAACTTGAAAACATGTAATGGAAGATTCTTGGAAATATAGTTTTAAAAATCCATTCATGCATTATAAGTAAAAAAACATTCTTCTCGTACTTTTGTCGGAAAAGTCAAAAAGTACCTCGTACGAAAAACGACAAAATATTGCTTTCATATCATTTACTTAAAACTCAATATACGGTAAAATTGGATTTAAAAAATTGTAGGTGGATGGAAATAATATTACATATTGAGGAAATATGGATGTGGATGATAAAATACACCCCAGTAAATACCAAAGTATAAAAAATCTTGGATAAAAATGAGATTGTGATATTTCCCTTACCTTAGGTCTGATGTGCTTCGTAAGTGTCTGAACCTCCTGTATAATGATTTATATAATGTCATTGACTTATTAAATAATCATATTCACTGTTATTATATCATATATGGTTCACTTATGACTTTCTATTACCCGTTCTTTTGTAAGTTCATGTTAAAGTAGTGTTTTGGGTAAAATCATCTCATTTGTCGTTTGTGTTTTAACTTGTAATTATTCATATGATTACATAGATCATGATTAATTAATTCCAGAATATAAAACATGATTTATATATAATATATATTCCAAATATACATATATTTAATGGATCGATAAATGGAAAGAAATACACCGTTCATGGAGACGGTAGGTCGTACGTACGCATGAACGCTGTTTTCATTTCCTTATTGAATTGAGTGGAATTAAGTAGATGACATAAATATATATATAAATAAATCCAATAGTATTATTATGTCATATATTTCATGAATACTTATTATAAATACTTTATAATCATTCATGAATGGTTAACGTGGAGAATGAATCTCATCGCGTCGTGGAGACGGTAGTCCGTACGTACGCATGAGCGATGATATCATTCTCATGATCGTTGAATTGTATTGTTGCGTATGTATAATATTTAAGAATCAATATCACTTTACAATAATCATATATAGTTATTAATTAAACCATTATACCCATCCCAGTAAGGTGGTGGTGGAAAATAGTTTACATCACGGCGTGGAGACTGTATTCCATACGTACGCACGCACGGTGATTTCATTTTCCATAGGATGGAATGATGGTGAAATAGGGTTGTTTAATACATATAATAACATATCATTATATGATTGATACTGATGTTATTACTTCATAATGAAAAAACCTAAGAAAAAGAAGTGGAAGAAGAAATAAAGTTGAAAGAATCGGTAACGGACATTACCTCTTCTTTGAAGCGCCTCTTTGAGTCCTCCTCTTAGGGTACTAAAATTTGTCTTTGAGGAAGACCATAACCTCTATGATGTTTCTAGGGAAGTGGAGAAGATAATTTGGCAGGGGTTGGCTGAGCTTGAAGGCTCAATGTGGTGTGAGGAAGAGAGGGAGGGGGAGCCCTTTTATAAGGGAGGAGAGGGGCACCTTTGGAACACCTAAAAATATTATTGTATTATAAAGAAAAATTCGGTTTTAATAGCTCCAAATTGATTTATTTCGAATATAAGGTGGGGATGGGTCGAAATCCTTTCATCCAATACAATTTAGACAAGTTTAGGTTAATATTGTAACCATATCATATATATTTATCTTTAAGTTAGATAATTTTACTTTTACTGTGTCTTCTTGTTTTCTTACACTATAAGGTTAATAAACTTACAATATCAAGAAAAAGGAACAAAAAGTTATTTATTATTAATATAAATTACCTTATCTAAGTCATTTGGTCAAACCTTATATTTTTAGGAATAAAATAACAGTTATTAATATAATATTTGTTTTAAAAACTATTTTATGTCAATTTTGACACTATTTATTAATTGATTATTGTGAAACTTATAACAGAATTATTAGTTAGAAAAAAGTTAATTAAATAAATACTAACATGTCATATTAACCTATAAAATTACTGTAATTCATAAAAAGTCTTAAATTACATTTATTTGGGTATTTATAACATCAATTTTTTCAATATTTCATTAATAAGACAATTACTGCATTATCTTTGTGTCATAATAAATGATAATTATTTAATCTCTAAAAATTATAAATAAATTCCTATGATGTAGATAATTGTATTAGATTTTTGGAGACTATTCATGTTCGATGTTTCAGGAAGTCTATCACTATATTAAAATTATTATACTTATAATATTTACGAAAGTGACATGTTGTCACATTCTTTGATTTTAATAATAATTAATTTATTTTCATTGAAAAATGTCCATTAAATGAATCTAATTCGATCCTTAGGTGATATGGGTCGACTTTTAGTCATCTAATAGTATTTTTACATGTGTTAGGGTAATTTTATAATATTATTTTTAACCTTAATTACCAGATTTACCATTAACTATGGTAAATAAAATTTACCGTAGTTACTATTCATAATTTCCAAAAATAAAAATTAGCTTATTAAGATAAATTTTATCCACTGATTCCAAATATGGAATCCATTTTTCCAAATTCAATACACAAAAGTAGCATAAATTAAATGAAAATTATTCCCGTTGTCGAAAGAAAACATGTTTTTCTTTAAAACATTGCAAAAGATTGAATTGATTTATCCTACGAATTCAAGGTAGAATAAATGCTAATGACATACATTATATTAAATGGTAAAAATATATTCTATTTATACTTTAAAACTATTCAATATTATAATTTAACTATATAAATTATTGCGATGAAAAAAGTTGTTTTTAATTAAAATATAGCGTGTTTTTACTATTCATCAAAATATGAAAGTTACCAGAATAATATGAAAAATTTATCCAAAGAAAATTTTTAATTCATGATTCCAAAGAAGAATTTAATTTTGTCAAATTGAACTTATAATAATGTCAAAAACTAGATTTAAAGTGGGTGCGCCATCAAAAGGTGGCAAAACTGAATTTTTTTAAAAATACTTATTTTACCCGAAAAATTTATTTTGTTCTTATACGATGTTTTAGAAAATGTTTAATACGAATAATAATGTTATAAGATTAAAAATTTAGTTAATATTATTCATAACGGTTAGTTCATAATAATATTATAATAATATATCGTTGTTTAGTAAAACACGATATTGCGTACAACACACGCTATCGAGGAAGGTCGCGATTTGCGTGTAATGCATGCCAAGTCAGGGTTGCGTGCTGTGAAAGAATCCTTCATTGTTTTGTAAATCATAATCAAACCATATTTCATTTATACATTGAATATATATATATATATATATATACTCAATGTTGCGTAGAATAACTATTATCAAAATTGTGTGTAACACGATCCAAGAAAAGTGTTGCGTATACTGCAAGCTAATATGGTGTTGCGTATAGCGCAAGGTAATCTTGGTGTAGCATACAACAAAAGACATTAATGAAATTAAATGAATATTTTTCATTAAATCTTGGGGTGTTACAATGATAGCTTATCCATGATGAATATTTCAAAATATTTAAAATTAATGGATTTCAAACTGATTGATATGGAAATCCTGATATAAGGGTAAAAATATTATCTTTCTCAACTTAATGTTCAACCCTCTATGCTTGTAAGGATTAATGTGGTGTAGAAAGAAAATTTAGAGAAGAAAAATAATGTTTAAAATATTCATGAGTATAACATTAATCAGGATTTAATGTTATAGTTCGGGAACTTTGTATGTGCTCCATCCATATAGAATTTAAAAAATAATAAATTAGAGTATGTTTATAGTTCAATATTATCTTTCAATCATGAAAGTATTAAGATGTATATGTATTATAAAGTATACATATGGTGAGTCGGAATGAAGAGAGACATCAGAGTGTTTGTATCTCATTGCATTGTATGACTCCATGTTAATGACTAAAGGTAAAAATATATGTGTATGTTACATCTATTAATCATTCTATAATGTAAATTAGAAACATCACAATGGATTTTCTCATTGGACTTCCTAAAACATATAAAGGGTTTAATGAAATATGTGTGGTAGTCGATGTCCTTACTATGTCAACAAAATTCATTTTTATGAGAGGGGAATTATTTTTGGATCAACATGTCAGGATATACACTAAGGAAGATGTAAGGATGTATCGAGTATCATATTTAATTGTATCTGATTGGCACTGGATGTATAAATCAAAATACCAGTGAGGTCATCAGTATGAACGTGACATAGATTTGAGTTTCAAAACATATTATCATCCATATATGGATTTTATGTCTGAAAGTATAATTAAAACCATATATTATAAGTTGAAATATTTTTCATAAGATTTAAATATTGATTGAGATCAACACTTTCCCCTAGTAGAGATTTCATAAAACAATATCATTCTCTTAGAAATTTAGATGGATCATATTGAATACCTGTATAGGAATAAATGTAGAGCTCTAATGTGATGGGATAATGATGAAGAAATAAATCTACTGAGAATTTAGAATTTTGAAGAGATATCTTAGTGGGATAGAACCTTTAAGTGTCAAATAAATGATATATAAGGTAAGATGAAAAGTTACGCTGAAAACCAACGACATGATCTAGAATTTTAAGATAGTGAGAAGGTTTTTTATGAGATTTTGGATGGTATAAGGTTACAAGGTTCAAGAATAAATCGATAATAATCAATATGTATATCAGCCTCTTGGAGATTATTCATTTTATCATGATGGTATCCATTAACTTGGTACCTTCTTCAAATCTCTCTCATGTCCATGATGTGTTCCACGTATCTCTTTTGAGAAAGTACATACTTAACCCTTCACATGTACTAAACATTGTGGTCATACCATTTGTTTAGGATCTCTTTCCAATAATCGTCTAGTTAAAAGAATTGAACATATAGATAATGTTACACAAAATATGACCTCTAACCTAGTTAATGATTTGTGGTGAGACAACCAGTTAGAGGAAGCTACATGGGAACATGATGATATGATTAGGGATAATGATTATATTTGAGGAAAAAATCATTTTATGTGGCATATAATGATTCACTATGAGTTTTTATGAATTTTTTTTGAATAAATAAATTTTAATTGATATGTTTTTTTATTAGACACACCATGTTATGCTTGCAGTATAAGAAACACCCTCTCAGCTGGCTTTTAATGCAACACTAAGTTCACATGAAAAATTATTTTATTATTATTATAATTTTAAAATAATATTATAACCTAGAAAATATAATATAAGGTTTGAATATGATTAACTAAATTATTAAAATATGGTTTACACATAATTATTTTACTAACTAATTATAAATTAATGTAACATCATTTGTAAAATAAAAGGAAATATTTTTATCAAATCATTTTTAAATGTAAACAATTGTTTTTATACCCACAAAGAAAAAATAAATATTGTTGAATTATATAAATGAAATATTTATAATATATTATTTATATTATTTATATTATATATATATATATATATATTTTCTATATATGATATAAAAACAAATCCAATTTTATGTATAAAATATTTCTTTTTTAAAATTGTTGTTTTCATCTATTTGAAAGAGTACATGTTTTAATTATATTTATTGAAATATTTATGACTATATCTGAAAAATTAAATTTATTCTTTGATATATGGTTATCAAAATTTACTTTTTTTTATTTCTTTTTTTATTTCTGATAAGATTCATGATTAGACAAATAGTGAAAATAATATATTTTAATTGAAAACAGATTTTTATGTCAAATAATTTATAGATTTAAATTTTTTTGTTGATTAGATTTTATGTATAATTAGATTATATAGTTATCATTTAATCCAATTTAGATCATTAGAATCACTTTAACATTGAATATGGAGGTAAAAACCATTCAATATTTTGAAGGTTTTCAGATTAAAATACAATTATCTAATTACTTCAGTGTGATTAATTTTAAATTTATCACTTGAAAATATGTTTTTTGGATTGTTAAAAATGGATACCATATTTTAAAATAAAAAATTCCATAATTAGTAATTTTTTCCCTTTTATATTGGAAAATATAAATAGTTAATTTGATAATTTCTACTGTCACTGTTTAGTGTAAAATAATGTAATATTGGGTAAAAATAATAAAATAAATATAGTAAAACTATACTAAATGTAGGTAAAATATTATTATATGTGGTTAATTATACTCATATCTCATAATTATTCTAAATTGAATTACTTAATAGACACATTTCCGTGAATTTTTTTACATATAATTAAAATCAATGAGAGTGACAAAATGTCACTCACTTACTTTATGTAACTGTAATATTTTTAAGATGCAGTCAAATAGAAGATATTCATGACTATATATGTTTCTATGAAATATAAAATTATAATCTAAATGAAAAAAATAATTTTAATCTTTATTAAAGAAATAATTATCATACATAATTATAAATTGATGATGTACTAATGATTTAATTAATGAAAAAATCAATTAAATGATTCATCAAACATTAAAATAAATATAATTTTACATATTTTAGGTGTTCCAAGAGTATTTTAGGTGTATATGACATTTTAAGGTTGTATTAGTTGATTTTTTTTAAATTTACATTGTTCTATTGGTTTTCATAAAGCCAAAGTAATGTGTAGTGTCAAAATAAATACTTAAGATATTGTATAAAAATAATATTTTATTAAAATATTAAAATATAAAAATAAATTATAATATGTTCTAAAATATTATAATTCATTAA
Organism: Viscum album; assembly: GCA_963277665.1. Taxonomy (NCBI): domain Eukaryota; kingdom Viridiplantae; phylum Streptophyta; class Magnoliopsida; order Santalales; family Viscaceae; genus Viscum; species Viscum album. Next base: position 33,638,091 of record OY728153.1, read on the forward strand.
TTTATGATTTAATTAACATAACATAAGTAAAAATTACTACCATTTAATATAGAAAAAGTTAGTTAAAATTAAAATAGGATAATTACGCGTTAAACAAAATGATAAGGTTTAAAAAAATGACAGAAAATTATCTAAAATATATTATTTCATGACACTAAAACCATATATAATCTTATATTAAAATAGATTTAATTTTTAGAATTTTTATTGATATTGAATTTATTATAAATTAATATTCTGAAAAAATTCCAAAAGTTCTCCTCGCATCATTTATTAAAGGGGACCTATCCTTCTCATTTATTCACACTTAATGAAATATTTGGATCATCTGAATTCTATCTAAATAACCTTCCAGCATACCAAGTTTAATCTTATATTCCTCCCATTGGGATGAGATCCAACCAAAGAATCTATTTGGAGAAGATGAAGTTATGTTTACTAAGGAAATAATAACTTCCATTCATAATCATTTTTCTTTTATTTTCATTATCCACCCATAAAATATTCTTATTACATTATTATATAATATCTTATGTATCCTAAAGATACTTATATTTTTCTATTTTAGGTTCTATAACTACAATTAGACAAACTTCCCTCAAATTTCTAACTAACTTACCATTCTTATTTATTGCAAATTGCTGCCTCAAAAAACGAGGTCGTTTGTTTTTCCTTACAACCTTTCATGGCTAGAAATTGTAATGGAAAATATGTTTTTATAATATATATATATTATTATTAAAATATTAAAAAGGAATTAGTATATATATATACACACATATATTTCATTTACCATGTTTACATAAAAATGATAATTATAAGGAAATAGTGTTCATGCATACGTACGACTTACCATCTCCATGAATGGGGTATTTCAAATCATATTTATATTTTTTATAAATTATTATATATATTTATATAAATAGTATATATGACACATATATATATCATTATTTTCATTCTATTACTAATAAAATGATTATCTATGTAAAATAAAGAAGAATAAGAAGTTAAAATAAGTGCATATTTCCTGGAACATAACATTACCTTGTAATGTTTTATAAACTGGTAATAGAAGGAAATAAGTAAATAATATATTCTATTATGTAACTAATATGTTTCTATAAATTATTTATAATAATCCTATATTTATTAAAAATGATATTTGAATCATTATTAATAGAGCTAAGTTATAAGGTAAGGTATTTTTTCACTTTTATTTATATGGGACACATGACTTACACAATACTTGTTTCTTACACATAATATATATAATACCCATGAATTTATTTTATAATTTTTACCCGGAATATTATGTTATTTTTATATTCATTTAATTTTTATTCTTTCACGTGGCATACAAATATACTGATTATAATGTGACGAGGGTTTAATTTAAAATCTCATAAATATTTGGGATTGTTTCATTTTGATGCTCAATTGGGGGAATATCTATCTTCCATATACCTATTTCCTAATTTTGTTTCAAAAATGTTTATACTGTTATCCTATGTATTTTTATTTCATTATTATTTATTTTTTACATTTAGTATGTTGTTTTAAAGTAATCGTTTTGTGGTTTTTGAAATGAGTTACTTTGTGACTTTTTCTAGAAAAATAGCGACAAAATATTTTCTAACTTATAAGACATGAAAGAAATTTTATTCCATTATTACTTCATAATTATTTTTGTCTTCCATAACAATATTTCAATATTATTTTCAAATAAATTTTTTTCTTTGAAAATAAAATATAATTTTTAGAAAAGAATTCATTTTCAAATAGAAAGGATATTTTCCTGAATAGTTGTTTTCAATTGATCTCTCAAAAACAATTCCATCAAAGAAAAAATATTTGATGTTAATTTTCTATTATAGGGGATATGACTCAATTCTACCATTCATATTCTTCTTTATAATTTTTTATTTTTATGATGGAATGATATTTATGAAACCCGTAACTTTTCAATGATTTATGTTCTGATTGAATTATGTTTATGACACCCATTTCATTCTGTGGGATCAGATATAATTAATTAATTATGTTTTAGTGTCACACATATTTATAGTTTTCATTATGTGATTGGTGAGATATATATATTTATCCAATTAATTGGGTAAATTTTTATATCTCATGGGATAATTATGGGAATGAAGTCAATTGGATTCATCCACTATGGATGATTGGGAAACACAATCTGAAATGGAATGAAAGGGAAACAAGTTCCCATTCAAGGAAAAGACTATGATTGGGGATGGTGGTGTGTCCCTCCATGAAAGTGTAGTCCCCATTATGTACCCTGTCATGTTTTTGAAATATTTCTTTGACTTATTAGAAATAATAATAATTGTTTATGGGTTGGTCACAAATTCAATGTCATAATGTTATGTTATTATTTCATGGATTACGATCTTAATTACCTTATGATTCCTGGATTATAAACTAAAACTACTTATTTAATGACTCATATATATGAACATTGATATTTATTGTATGATGTTCTATTTTCATGATCATTTTCCTATTCCCTTATGATCATAGTAATCTTACATATGTCCCTTGTTTACCCTTATTGAGAATTCCATATAACCACTTTTTATGTTTATATTTCCCATGTTATGAATATATGTATCATGTATCATGTTCCTAACAAGGTTCATAGTCATAATGAATCTTTTGGGTGAAAATTTAGTTCAATTTTGTATCAATGTTTTTTGTTTACATGTTTCCAAAGGATCTAAACTAATATATTCATTGGGAATCTATTTGGGTAATGTATTAAATATTTTGCTAAAAAAATGAAATGTCGATTACTGAAAAGTGAGGGTCTGTATTAGGTACATTGAATGTTATTCTTGATTCATCTCCATATATGTATATATATGTAAAACCACCTAACTAAGATATGTATCGATCACATTAAGGATGTCTCTATGAAGAAAGATAATTATATTTTCTATACTAGTTTGTGATTATGACCTTAAGAGTAATTGGGCCTCCATTTAAGGGGCATCTCATTAGGTGTTTCCTCTAGGCAGGCATGGAGAAGAACCCATTATTATTGAGCAAAAACTTTTAAGGATGATGATTCATGCATTCTTAGTGTGCTCCAGGAGGTTTAGAATCAATGACTGTTGAGGTTCTATGGGGATCTATAACCCCATGCCATGGAGGGAAGGATTGAGTCAGTTGTCAAACCCTTCATACTTTTTTGGGAACCATCCAATCATAAGGTTACATTGGAATTTATTATTTTCATTAGAGAACTATGGTTGTAGTTGAGTTTTATGATTTAGACACTTGATAAGATTCCACTCTCATGGTCATAATTGTAGAAGATGTTTGAGTAGTAGTGTTGCCCATAATTCCTATGATTTGTATAGATTCAGGAGGTAGTCTATTTGTAGTAGGGGAATGATAGTTGTATGGTACACTATGAGGTTCACTTACTCATATTCGACTCCCTCAATTTGATGAATGGTTTTTTCTAGTTAAGGAGGTATGTGTTGATTTTCTATAGTGTCAGTTATGACAATATATTTTCCTTGTCTCTTTTGACATATTCTAGAGTTCTGAAGTTGACTCTGGTGACTAAGAGATTCCTAGAAGAGGTATTTATAGTGGTTGGATTTGATAATGGAAAACATGAGTATGATTCATCTATAGTGGCAAGAATTCATCATACATTGAAGTATTAGAAGAGGAGTCCTTAATATTCTCAAAAATAGACACATGGCTATATGGATTAGAGATCTTGGAGGGGATTCAATCATCAATCTGAGGGCCCATGATATACTTTTGAATAGTGGTCCCACATTTCCAATGATTTTATGACCTTTCATGTTATTATGATAGTTAGATAGAGTATATACCCCATGGAAGAAGTTTCACCATTATCAAGGATCTCATAGGGGTGTCTAGGGAACCCCCATGGTGGTGGTATAGAGAGAGGAGAAGGTGGAGATCCAAATAAAGGTGTTGTTGGTGGATACTAATGTTATTATTTGCTCCCACCACCACCCCTATGCAGATATCATTAATCTTAGAGAGTTAGTGGTCAATGATATGGACATATGTATGCAATGGAGGGATATTAGTGGGTTTCACATAAGTTGTTTTGAGGTATAATTTATATCTATTGTAATATTTTCCTATTTATAAAAAATAGTCATAAGTAATTAATTTATCACCTTATACCATATGAGAGAGTTTTTTATAATAGTTTAGATTTTATTCCAGTTGTCATGGCTATTAGTATTTATAGGGAGTGATTATCTGTTATCTCATATCTCCTGGTAGTGCGAGTTGTCACTAAAAGACGCAAGATTCTGATGGGATTTATTCTCTATCCTGATAAAATTTTATGACATCATCTTTTTTATGGATCTATTATAGTTAATTTGGTCCCATAATGACTATCATATATTGAAATTTATATTTTTTTCAGATAGATGGTACATGATTATACATTGTGAGATAGAGAGAGATATATCATGGATGAGTGATAGGGACATGGATGTAAGAAGTTTCATCCCTTCACCCATTAGTAGAAAATTTCTCCCTTGGTGCAGTGGTCTCTTTAGGCATATATATTCATATGGAAGTGGAAAACTATATAGTAATATTACGTAACGATGTTCCAAGAATACCTTTATGGTAGGAGATGAACTTATTTATTTACAATCATCATAGGATCAACATGATATCTTGTGTGACATATCTGATGGCCCATACCAAGTTCTGGGAGATGCAGATGCAGTTGGAAGACCATTTAGATAGGGGTTTCATCAAACCTATTGTGTCGCCTAGGAGGCTTCAATGTTGTTAATTAAAATGGTGGGTGATATCTTGAGGATATTTTTTTTAATATCATCACATGAAATAGTTTTGGTAAATAATATCTATCCCTTTCTAAGGATTGACATCCTCTTTGGATATATGTGAAGTTGGTGTTGGATATAAAAGATAAATCATAGTTCTGGATACCACTGGGAAGGGGTTCATGTGGATGATGTTCTTATTACGAAACTACTAAGTCACTATAGACAATACGATTTCTTGGATTCTATTTTAGGTATGATAAATGAGGTTGTTTTGTGTATGTATTTTATAAGTCTAATCATCTAGAAATACATGGACTAATTTGAAGTTGTTCTCATTAATTAAATACAAATTTACTGTACATGAGAGGAGAATCATGACCAATATATGAGGATAGTCTTAGACTTACTCGATGTGCACCAAATTTGTTTTATGATCTTGAAGTGTTTGTACTAGACCCATGAGGATAACGTTTAGGTGTGTTTAATTTATACGAATGGATAAGCCTTGGAACCAACGATGATTCATGTAGTGATTAATAGGGATCAATCCATTAGTGTGTCATAGGAGTTGATTTTTTTAGCTCTGTCGGTGATATAGAATATTTGTGGAAGAAATATATAACATTATAGACCCTTTGACTTCCATAACCTAAAAAGGGAAACTATTTATCTAGATAGATAATTATGATAGATCCATCAAGGAATTGAGGTTGAGGCTGACTTGTTTTCCAATATAGAGAGTACCATTGAATGTAATATTGTACTTATTGTTTTCTTATTCTTCTAGATATAGGATTGGTTACATATATATAAAAAGTATGGCATTTGTCAAATATGGGTCAGACATTTGAAATCCAATGAATAGAATTACATAAATCAATAACTAGATATAGTATTTGTGGTATTCACTCTAATGATCTAGAAACAATATATTTTTATAGGGATTTTTATTATATATTCGTAATAGTAGACTCATGGGTACGTCTTCCCATTGGGAGATATTATCATATAATTAAGGCACTATTTGGATCTCGAAGAGGACAATGAAATTGAGACTGCCAATAATCATGGATGGTCATCATGGCGTCAAATTCTTTTATATGCATGTTACATTCTCATATTGTGTAGGATAAATTTAATCAGATGGATTCATTATAGGTGAACATTATGCTGGAGAGGGTGAATTATTTATTTATTTGATTGTGCTAACTCTTCTTCTTCTTCAGTTTATGAGGGAGGATTAGTTGGAAGTCCTAAACTATAAGACTCTATATGAATTTAAATTCATAGGAGATACAACATATGGATTCTGTGAAGGAGGAAATAACTTCACAATTTATAGGGATGAAATGTGGTTTTAGTTCTAGTTTTTGAGGAGTTTATGAGGTATTTTTACAATCTCAACATGTCTATACAACCGAGTGTGGAATTTTTGAACAAGTATCTTTATTGGTATATTTAGTGCACTAGAATGATGCATAGAATAACATTTCTTTCTCTTAGTATATAACATGGAATCTGGTGAAGGATGTGAACTAGATTCCAATAACATTGTAACAGTATTTTTATATTCTAGAGAGAGAATGAGATGAATTATCCAGGGAAATTTTGATGGGGATTCCATATATAATGAGAGGTCACAATTATATCTAGGTGATTACTGAGTGACATATGAAATTGTCAATATTTCATTTCATCTTGGTGTAGAGTTTGGTGGAGAGTCTAGGGAAGCTGTTTTTGGGGGATAACATATGATTTTTATGGGATATAATCAACAATTCCCTCTAAACATGATACTCAGTTCACATCATTGTTGTGAATATAATTTTTAGAAAACATCATAACCCATTTGAGGATGAGTATTGTCTTCCATCCTTAAATGGATGGGTACACTGAGTGGACTATCTTGGTATTAGAGCATATGATAAGGGACAATGTATTGGACTTCTTCTATATATGGGAGGATTTTTTCCATAGGTAGAGTTTTATTATAGTAACATATAATTGTATACGGTCAACATTAAACCTTTTGAGGCCATGTACTTGTGACCTTTCAGGTTACCCATAAAATAGACCATGATTGATGAGGCATCTCTTATTGGGAAGTAGATTTTGTTGGAGATAAAGGATGTGGTCTAGATTATAAATATACATTTGATGAAATACTAGAGAAGACATAAATCATACACGGATGGCTCTCATAATACATTGGAGTATAATTTGAGAGACCATATTTTCATAAAAATCACCCCATTAAGAGGAATTAAGAATTTTTTCAAGTGATTATTGTAAACCCCAAAGTTCCTCAGGTCATTCAACATCCTATGGAATGTTGGTGAGATTTTATACAATATACCGCTTCCCCTTGAATCTAGACTAGGAGCATGTCAACATCCATTTTCCAATGCTTATGAGATACATATAGAATTAAATTCCTATTATTGACTAGGGTGAGAGGGACACGAAGGATGGATCCTCTGTAAAAAAAGTACTCAATGGTGATCCATGATTGTAAAAAGAAAATCCTATATAGATGGGACATTCCATTTTTTTGTAGGGGAATAAATAAGAGTTTGCAGGATAGTACATTGGAGAAATAGAATTATATGTGGACTCAGTACCCCACTACCTTTTGTTTATTATACATTCAGGGTGAAAATCTATAAAAGAAGGGACAATGTGATGAGTTTGGTTTTGATGTATTTTTTAATTAAAAATTTATTTTTATATATATAAAATTTTCATTATAATCAATGTAGTGTTTCGATGTCTTAGGACCCCGGGAATTAATAAGATACAAATATCAAAATATTTTAATCCACATGTGCACATACATTCAATGTTTTTTATCCCATATTTAGGTATCTCATAAGTTAAATATGTTACCATTAATAATTCCATAATGACAAGGTTTTCCCTAGGGATGACCTAAAATTGGTCACAAATTAATTTAATTAGGGAGGAGAATATTGGTTAGGGAATTTAATAATATAAATAATTTATTTTTTTATATTTATTAAAGTACCAAAATATAATCCTCAATAAAACCCCTTTTATAAAAAACCACCACGTTTAGCCAAATAAACCTTGGAGTATCTGAGAGGAATAATTTAGGCATTATCTATTGGTATATTTGGGTCAGATTACAGCCATTGATATATAAAATGTGTATAAAGAGACTGGAATAAAAAAATTAGGTCTTCATCATTGGAGAATGCATTCTTTCATGACGATCAATCATGAAACTTGGTAGAAAATGTTAATTTTTGGGAATTTTTTTTCAGTTTCTTAATTAATTAATCATAAAATAAATAATATTGTTTACATCAAGAATTTTCTAATCTTCTCATGAGCACAACAAAAATTTTTATATTATCGATCAGAAAATAATCTCCCATGGATTCCCTGATTTGTAATTGTTGGCCAAGAATTCCTAGAAAATGATGGCTTTACCTTGTTTATATGTATTTCACCCAAGCATTCATCCTGTTCTTCAAAATTTCATCATGGGGTTATGGTTAACCATTTCAAGGGTGAGTTTGATCATGCTAGAACCCATATATTCATAGAGCTTATGTTAATAATGAATGATATGATGATTTGCAATCTAGATGGGATGGATCATGTCTACTATATCATGGATTTAGGATCCCAAGTGATTGAGGGAAATTTGATGTGAATGGGACATACAAAGAACCATTGGAGAATGAAAAGTTTTTTATTTTAGGAAACTGGAGGCTAAGAATTGATGACCAGAATCATTTCCCTCTATTTTCATGTGGTGAAATGGTGGTTCTTTTCAGGTGGAAAAGGTATATCTAGATATTTATGAAAAAAAAATGTTATTAATAATGAACTAGAATTTATGTTCTATTCTTTAACATTCACATGTTTTCTTGTCCCCTACTTGTGATGGTTAGTGTCTTGGGAGAATAGAAATATCACACACGATGTGGACCCACCAGACAACATGTGACCTTGTGATGCCAGATTTGAATGTACTATGAGATTATAAGAGAATAGACATGGTCATGCACATAGAATTGGGAAGACTACATGGCGTGGCCATGTACTCAGACATGGACAAGATACCTAGAACTGCCCTGGTATAAGATAACTTCCATAAGAGAATGGGTATGCCCAGGGTTTCTAAGTCAGGCCATGTATGACCAATACATTTCATTTATTGTGAAATAGATTCCCGACCCACATATAGATAAGAATACGTCCATCTAGTGAGGTGAGGTGACACACTTTGTGGACCCCCATTTACATTGTCGATGTCATCCAGTAACATATTCCTTTCATATAACCTTCTCTATGACTCACATTTTCTCTCACAGGTAACCTATACAAAGTGTTTTTCCTATTGAACGTGATGGTATTCTTAATTGTTAAATATGAGATATGATTTGAGGTTTTTTGAACAGGAAGATTCATCAGGTGATTATTGATTATGATAGTGATTAGGTTAGGATCTCTACCTTAATGATGGGGTTGGTACTCCCCTATCAATCCATGGAATAGGACCATTATACCATTTACATAGGTAGATCCAATACTCACCCATAGGGTGTCATAAACCCTTTATCAATGGATTGGTAATCCCTTATATTCAATATATAGTGGAGATATGGTTATCTATGTGATTAATTTCTCCCTTGAATGTGTAGTGGAATAGGGATAGTTGGGCCCCTTCACACATATTCTTGTAATTTTATATGTGGTGGTAGATATCATAGATGCACTTTTGTAGCTATAGTAGGATTGATCGACTTCGGTTAGGTTATGAGAAAAAGATCCCCATTATCTTTATTTTGGGTTTCAATAAAATAATATATATATATATATATATATATGTTCGTTTCCCTCCTTTTATGAGTTGATATTTCAATTTTTATCTCTCCATTTCCCCCATTGTGGGGTTTTAGGCATCTAATAGGGTATGTACATAGTCACCCCTACATAGGATTTTCTCACCAATGTCAGGTATTATCTATACAAGAAGTAGTTTGAAGATGACATTGGTGGAGCTTAGTGATACTTTGGAACATTAAACATGAATGGTGGTCAGACATGGATACTAGGTGCTTTCATATCTCATTTTACCTTCATTACACATAGTTTTATGTTAGGACATAAATTCTTGTTTGGTGTTTATTATTCCCCTTTAGAAATTGGTTTAAATTATGGTACTCCAATATATTACCAAGTTGTTATTTCAATCATTGTTCTACACTATATGTTATAGTATTTTATTTATATTTGTTTACACATTTTTATGGACATTATTGTGTACATGTGTACATGTACATAATGAAGAGAACTTCCATTTGAGTTACCAATCCTTGATTCTTATCTCCAACCCCACGCCTATTACAGGTGGTCTTATAGTTGTCTCACCGAGCCTTCTGCCGGCTAGGTAGGCCATTGTGGATCAAGTTGAGGAAAATTCAAATATTTCAATAATATTTAACTATATGGTAATTATCACAATATAATATTTCGTTTCACCAAGTACTTCCAACTGTGCTATTTCTAATTCATATTCAATGTGCCACATTTTATATTTCAGTCCTCACTTCTTTTTATATGGAACACAACTGCTTGATCAATTTATATAACCTTTCCAAATTAAAGGGGATATATCAAAATAGAATTTTATTGATGATCATCAATAACATAATTGAAACCAATAGATTCCATTAATAAATGATTTTAGAATCTTCCTTAAGGAGACTAACTTCTATAGAGTTCGCTATATTCTATACCACCAAGACACCCTCATATGATCTGAACATTTGATGGTCCTAACACCATTATAAGAGTTGACATAGTTTTCACATTGAGTCCTTCCACCATCCACTAACTAAAAATTAGTATAATTTATTGTTATTGAATAAATAATCTATGTTTTGGAGGTTCCACTCAATCTAGTATATGAAAATTTTGGTTTTGGTAATCAAGACAGTGGAATATCACATCATTAAAAGTTCCTCATCAGATGTTGGGCATGAACATCTAATTTAAATATAGTTTAAAAAATGATTAAAATTACAAAATATTAATGTCAAAGGAGGTTCTTCATACATTCTTGGGAATTCAAATTATAATGATAATGTTTAATCAATACACAAATTGTATTTTTTACCTAGATATGGAGATGATATTTCAAAAAAATGTTTACTAGATGATGAATAAAAACAAATAATAATGAGCCAGGATTTCCTCATTAATGAAAACAATTTATGGATATACTGGTACTTGGAAAAGAGGTATGTTTATTAGAAATAAACCACTATAGTCTGGGTTGATAATTGTACTATAATATTAGTGAAAACAAATAATACATATGTGACTCCTCAAAGCATCAAAATCCTATGAGATTATACATAATGTTATTTAGTGGATTATGCTTAATTAGAAGAATGAATGTATGTGCTTCATAAGTCATAGCACCAAAACATTTAGTAGTAATTGAATGTGTATAAATGAGAATTTTAGAAAACCCAATTTATATTAGTAGATCAACCAAAATTGAAATATCGATTCAGATGTATGAGAATGAAATAAATTTTATTATATCAAAAATTACTAGATAATATAAGAGGTAGCTTCACTTATTGACTAAAGATAGTGGGATATATATATAATATTGAATATAAGGTTTAATTTATGATTAACATTATTTGGGAAGTAGATAAAATCAATAATATAAAAAATATTACTAAAAATAAATGGGTTTATAATATTAAGGTAGCGGATTGTGTAAAAAGTGACACAACACATGACTGGTAGTGAATGTGATTCAATAAAAGTAAAGTGTTCATTTATTGGTAGCCCTATCATTGGTAGTTAGATAGTTTACCATATAAATAGTGTTTTTTATTGTAGAAAGAAAAAACATGTTTCTTAAGTACATTTATATTTATAAAAAATTCTTAAAAAATTTGTTGTAGGAAGTAATTTATATGAAATATCCAATAGGTGTACCATAATATTGGGGAAGGAATTTGGTATATATATTAAATAAAATGTAGTATGTCTTAATGTAATAGCCACAAAAAATGAACTCAAAATATTTATGGGTATATGTCTGAAGAAGGCTTCGAATGATGAATTTTCAATCACTAATGTTATAGGAAGCAATAAGATGAGGTGAATTTCATAATTGTCTATTTTTTATATTCAAAATGTTTGTAGTTTGACCTGTTGATTGAAATATTTGGGAATTTTAGGTTTATGTTATAGGAAAATTTTGATATTAAAGATCCTGGGTATTCCATGAAAATCATGGGGATGAGGATTAAAAGGGTTACGAAGACCATAAAATTAGATCATTCTTATAATGAGTATATTTATTTAATCATTGAATGGAATGGATTGTATGAATAAAAATAGTCTCCACACCTCTTTTTTTCATAATTAAAATTCTCAAAATGCGTAAGAAATAACAAAAAAACTATGAGTTATAATCATAACCTATATGATGTTCAATGTATGAAATGAATTTTACTCAACATGATATAACATTCATAATGGGTGTTGTATGAATTTTTTTTTTCAAATCAGAGTAAGTAACATTGGGAATACATTATTTAGATACCTCAAAAATTGAATCGATTAAAATATCAGACTCTTTGTTTTGGGGAGGAAGTTTTTTATAATGATTTTAATTGATACCTTTTCTAGATATTTATATAGTTGAAACAGAATATATATGATTATATATAACTATGGAAGAACAATAATCAATTATATTTCATGGATAAAGAATATTTTTACATTAATAAAAATATATGTAGACTATCTTATGGAAAAAGAAGACAGAAAGGAGATGGTTACTTTGAAGAAACATTTAAGGTAATTAAAAATAATAAAGGAAGGTGTACTATTTTTATTACTACCAAAGTGAAATTTAATTGTATAGAAATCCATTTTTCCAATAAATAAAAAATAATATTGACATGATGTACCACTGAACTAGAATCATGTTATAAGATAAAGTGTCACATAGCTATTGGATAACTTATTTCAAATATCTAGTAGACTTATTATGTAAAACTCTAGTTCATATACTTTAGAGGATCTATTATCAATTTATGAGGCTCAGGTGAATTGATAAAGGTGGTTGAAAACTAAATACTATGGAATAATATAATTAATGTTTTTCAATAGAATAAGATCTTTTATGAAATACACTAAAACCAGTCTCCAATTTGGATATATTTAGGGATTTGATTCCTTGTTTCATAACATTAAGAGTTCATTAACCAAAAACATACTCCTCAAAATTATGGTTGGAGATTGGTGGAAGGTATAATTGTGAGAACATTTAAATTAAAACTTATGATATTAGGAATATTTGATACATATATTTTCTGATATATCCATTAAAATTATTGATATTAATGAACACTTTTAAAGTATGTCACTCAAATAATTGATCAATAAGAATTTTTAGATGGAAGTGTTCTATGGAAACAAGATTACTTCTAGTCAAACATAACATTACATTTGGAGGTATCTCATTGAATTTGAATGGTAGTGTGACCAGGTTGTCCAAAAACGTTTCCTATAATATAGAGTGAGTAGAAATGGATAATGTGTGGAATAGTGAATCATGATCACATAAAATTCAAATTAGTGAAAATGGTGAATCATATTTTTATAATGTTTGAATCAATATAAATAATTTTATATTTTATGTAATCTTTATTGATAGTTTATTGAGAAGAAATTTGTAGTTGTTCCTGCATTCCATATAGGAAAACTCATCCATAGAATATTAATCTTTGTGATCATTTACTTTTTATGTACATTTATTTCATTTATTATGTTTTATTCTAATTATTTACAATTTATTGAGGTATGTGAATTGTTGACACTGTGATGTGGTTAGAATGTTAGAATTTTATCTTATGAGACACTTCGTTTAGAGGAAATAAGATTTTGAATTTTGGGATTTTCCCAATACACTGAACTATAAAGAATCATATGATTGATAGATAATATTAAGTTTATGAAGATATATTGGAAACCTACCTGATCATAAATTTAGTGTTCTTAACTAAAATAATGTGTTAGTTCCATTATTATTGATCCGTGAATGTTCCATGAATGGTTCGATGGAATTATCTTTTTTTTGGTAGCATAATTCATGTGATTCCATTACAAAAATAGTATAATTGTGGGGTTTGATTGAGAATAGTTGTTAAAGTTTTTGATAATTATCATGGATTGAAATTATGGACTAATGTGGATTGAGAGGAGAAACCTTCCTATTCTATTTGGACACATTTGGGATAGTTCTCGAAGAAAATTGTTTGGTAATCCATATGGTATGTGTAACACCAGATATTTTTATGAGAAATGTTTAGTTTTTATGTTATATACATCACCTAAGGAATAATTCACTAAACACAACACTAGATTGGATTGATTTACACGCAATCACGACCTTCCTTGATTGCTTGCATTGTATGCAATACTGAGTTTCACTAAACAATGATATGCTATTAATATATTATATAAACTAGCCGTTATGAATAGTAATACCCACATATTGAAATTTTAAAAATTTTATCCTTCAAAATGGACTTCATTTTCATATTCGGAATATCGAAATTAGCCTAGGGTGATTTTTTGGTATTTCTCTGAAAACTTTCAATTTTTGATGAATAGTGAAAACAATGGGTTACTATTTAAAAACCGACTTTTTATTTAAATAATTATTTGTTTTATTTAAATTTATTTTAGGTCAAAATAGATAAATAATACCAATATAATTTCAATGCAATTCATTGGTGTCTTTTTACAATAATTTTAGATATATAAAAATTTTATTGAACTTTTCACCGTCTTTTACACACCTCTTAGCATAGATTGAAAATTTACATAAAAGTTAATTTTACCGCTTCTATGAGTGAAATTTAGAAAATCCAAGAGACACGGTTAATATCAAGGAATAATATGTGGTTCAATGAGATGAAAATAATTTTTTGTGAATAGTAACTTTTTACTTTTATTTACCACGGTTAAAAGTAAATAGGTTAATTAAGGGTAAAAATGATATTATTATTACCCTAACACATGTCCAAATTCTATTGTAATTAGTGTAATTCAACCAAAAACAACTATAGGAATAAAATATAACAATTTTGGTCCACATGGATTAGATTAGGACGTTTATTATTAATTTATTTAAAGAAGGGTTAAAATAGTTAAAATCAATGTTTAATAAATAAATCATTTTTAATACATGGTTATACAAAAGATAAATTAGACTATAAATATTCCTTAGAAAGATAAATATATTTCTTAAATAATGGTAGTTTATTTATAATTTTTATGCATTATATAATTTAATTTATTTATGACACAATGATGATACAGTAATTATATTATTAGTGAAATATTAACATAATTGATGTTATAAATACCCAAATAAATGTAATTTCAGACTTTTTATGAATTCCACTAATTTTATAGGTTAATGTGAAATGTTAGTGTTGATTTAATTTGCTTTTTTCGAACTAATAATGCTGTTATAAGTTTAAAAAAAAATCAATTACCAAATAGTGTCAAAATTGAAATAAAATTGTTTTTAAAAAAATTATTATATTATTTTTTGTTATTTTATTCCTAAAAATTTAAGGTTCAGAAAACTGACCTAGATATGGTTGTATATATTAATAATTAACAACTTCGTGTTTGTTTGGCTGGTTATACTATGTTTATTAACTTTGTAGTGTAAGAGAACAAGAAGACACAATAAAAGTGAAATTATTTAACTTAAAGTTAAATATAAATGATAAGTTTAAAATAGAAACCTAAACTTTTCTACATTCTATTCTATGAGAGGATTTCAACCCATCCCCACCTTAACTTTGAAATAAATCAATTTGGAGCTATTAAAAATCGAATATGTCTTTATTATAAAATAATATAATATGTTTTTCCTAAAGTGCACCTCTCCTCCATTATAAAAGGGCACTTCCTCTCTCTCCTCCTCACACGACATTGAGCCTTCAAGCTCGGCCAAACCCTACCAATTTCTCTTCCCCACTTCCCTAGAAAAAACCTTGAGGTACTGGTATTCTTGAAATACCATATTTAGTTCCCTAAAAGGAGATTAAGAAGAGGCGCTTCAAAGAAGAGGTAATGTCCGTTATCAATTCTTTCAACTTTATTTCTTCTTCTACTTCATCTTCTTTTGTTGTTTAATTATGAAGTGATAACATCAGTATCAATAATATATGGATATGTTATTATAAATATGAAACAACCCTATTTCACCTCTTATCCATCCTACGGAAAATGAAATCACCGCACATGCGTACGTACGTAATACCGTCTCCACACCGTGGTGTAATCTGTTTTCCACCACCACATTATATGTATAGGTATAATGGTTTAAAGAATAACTATATATGATTATTGTAATGTGATATTGATTCTAAAATAGTATACTTACATTTCAATACAATTCCACAATCATGTGAACAATATCATCGCTCTTGCGTAAGTATGGCCTACCGTCTCCACGATGTAATGCGACTCATTCTACAAGATCTTCATTTCATAATGATTATATAAATGAATTTAATGAATAAATATGATATATATTACACTAATATCATTATTAAAATGAGGTATTTATAACCTAAAACGTATAATAAGAATTTATTCAACAAAACACACATAAGAATAAAAAAGAAATAAACACCTGAATAACAAGTAGCAATGAAATATTACTAATAATAATCTTAGAATATGACTATATATGATATCATAAAAATGAGTAAGATTCTAGAATAAGTCAATAACATTATTTAAATCTTTATACAGGAGGTTCGGACACGTACGAAGCAAATCAGACCTAAGGTAAGGGAAAATCTTGCAATCTCATTTTTATCCAAGATTGTTTATATTTTAGAATTTACTGGGGAATATCTATCATCCAAATCCATGTTTCCTCAATATGTAATATTATTTATATCCTCTTACAATAGTTTAAATGCAATTTTACTCTTCGTTGAGTTTTTAAGAAATGATATGAACGGAATCTTTTGTCCTACGAGGTAGTTTTTGACTTTTCCGGCCATAGTACGAGAAGAATGTTTTTTTAATTTATATGACCCGACTGGTGTTTTAGAACATTATTTCCCTGAGGATTCCTTTATAAATTTTCAAGTTTATATTTAATAAACTTATATTAGTTTAAAGTTTTATGACATGTTATGAAAGGAAATTTTTTTTGAAGTATATAGGATATTTTCCTCAAGAATGAAGTTCATGTTTTTCAAAATTATTTTCCATCGAAGATAATATAGTGTTCTGTTACTACACCTATATTTACACTGATTTGATTATGTTATGATTGAATTAAATTTATGATGACCTTCTATCTTATATTGATTATGTTATGATGGCTTGATGTTTAAGAATCCCATTTTTATTACATGGGTTATGCTATGATATATGATTAATGATTTTGTGGAACACATAATAATGGTATCATTAATAGATGGGTGGGACCTATATCTCCCTCCAATGCATTGGGTAAAGATTTATATCTCACGAGACAGATATGGCTGGAACGACAGGTTAATCTGCTTCAGTGATACAGGACTGAAACGAGGAGTGAAATCGGTTCAGAAATGGACTTTGTTTGCTAAGATATTCTTGGCAATGAGTCTTGACTACTAAGAAATGATTCTCTATGATTATGAGTGTATTCCACAATGTTTCATGTTTTAAGTTATGATTATTGGTTTATCCCATGTTCTGAAATTTTGATCTCTTTTGCAGGTTAAGATTTCCAAAATTTTATGATATTATGAATATGATTGATATTTCTTTTGTTTACCCTTACTAAGTATTTGAGCTCAACCTTTTGTATGTTTTATTTCCCCAGGTCAGGAAGAAGTTTATTAAGTAGGATATGCCAAAATATACCCTAGATATGATTAAATAAACAAGAGACAATGTAGATTCTTTATGAACTAGTTGTTTATGTTTCCCAGTTTTTAAAGACACTATACCTATACGGTCCTACCATGGTTTTGTTATATGTTGTAATAAGTATGCTTCAATTATGAATTAATAACAATGTATTTAATGTATGGGTCGTTATAGTATGGGGAAAAAAATTATCCAACAATGGGTTGGGACCATGTTAAGGGTGATTATTAGATTATATGGATAACATTCATGTAGTTCCCTAAAAATGTTATACTTTGTTTCAATTATCTGTTCTGGTGAATGTGAATATTTCTCACCATCAATCACTAATTTTGAAAATGTATACATCACAATCCATTTATAATGGATTTTTGGGTTCTTTATGGAGATAAGAACAATAATTTCAGAGTGAAGAAAAACAGATTGGTTATGGGTGAATAAAACTAATGTCAAACGGGACTTGGATATTTGGAAAACGGTTTAAGAGAATATAATAGTTCCAATAAGATATCGGTGTGTATAAATATGAGATGGTATTTTTTTCTATATTAAATACCAAAATTTGTATTTATATGCAGTGTTTGTTAGAGTCAGTGTGTTTAAAACCGGATCCTGGAAGAGTTGGTGTGATCTGAGAGTTAGTTGGATCAGTAGCACACCATTATTTGTGAAGAGATCATGAAAAATTATTGGATAAACCATTGATTCAATAATGGAATAGCATTAGGTGTAAAGTTTAGGCTTCATTATGGTTTTTGGAATATTTTTTTTGGATTCAAAGTGGAATGATCAAGAAAAGCGGTGTACACTACTGGAAAGGGAGTCTATACCAATAGTTTTGAACTATTGGTATAGGTTGGAAAACTATTTGGGAGTTAGGAATTGGTATTGGAATATCCAAATGGCTCTACTTCAACCGTTGGTAAAGAGTACTGTAAATTTATATAGCCTAAATTTTTTAAAAATTCCATTGGAATACAATATAATTGAACTGTTTAAGAACAATTTTGAAACTTTTGGTATAGATTTTTACCAATGGTTCTAGTAAACCATTGGTAAATCCATTCATTTCAACACTATACCTATGGTTGGAAACCATTGGTATAGATGTTTCCAATAATTATACATAACATCCATCTAGAATCCCATCCATTGCATACACCATCATAAAACACATAAAACAACATAAAAAACACCCACAATATGACATAAAACAACAGACTCTTCCAACCATGTGATGTACCAAAACATCATATTCCCTATTTCAATCTTCATATGACTACCAATCCACTAACAAACCAATTTATACTTTATTAGTGCTAAAATCTCAATATTTTGACATTAATGAAAATGATCCCATATATTTTATCGTCTAGTCAATGGTATTTTATATACTACACCATGACTTAGTTAAAACTCATTTTTCTTTAAATTGAACTAAGAAATGTACATTTCTTGGATATAAAAGATCTTTTACTTCCCATATGAGTATTATACATCCTTATTATGTTGATATTATTTATTAACATGTTTAGTATTTACAAAACAAATAATTTTTTAGAATAGTTTATTGATGGTAGGTATCAATTTTTATAGATGTATGTAAACGAAGGGTTGTAATGAAATTTAGTAGAGAACTTACTCAAAGAGAGATTTTTGAAATCATCTATGAATTTATGGATGAAGGGAGCCATCATCATCACCCTGATGGTGTGAGACAAATCACCTTTAGAATGTGGGAGTGATATTGGATACAAATGGTGTCCCATAATGTAAAGCATCAATAGAAAATGAATTAGAGTAAATGACTATGAAGTGGTATAAGGACAATGAATATTCTCAAGTTCATAAACAAATAATTTAAGTGTATGCTTTGGTTGATCATGAGACTCACCGAAGGCTACTCGGGTAGTGTGATGGCCCAATGGGATTCCATTGAGAATCCAATAGACATAATTGTAATGGAATGTTTTTCCATAATTTTGTTAAATGATGTATCTATGGCCACTTCTATAGGAGAGTACATGAGTAGTGGAATAGTTAACACCACTATGTCTTTGAAAAGATGTCATGGAAATATGTGATGTTTATAAAGAGATAAAATGGAATGGGATACAAGGAGTTGCATTGTACATGGGTGGTTTAGAAATGGAGGGTGGTGCATTGGGGATGGTGACATGGATAAGGATGGGTAGGGTTATGAAAGAGAATTGATACCATGAAAAAAATACAATTCATAGAATCTATTTGTTGATAAATAAATAATGATACACATAAGACCACTTAAGTAATCAGAGTCTTTAATGTCCAATTAGATATTAAATATCCAAATAACCAAACTAATTTAACAAAAAATATGAAAATACATTGATAAAAGGTGATCTGATTAAATCTATATAGTATTTAAGCTACCCAATGAAATTATAATGTGACCTACCTAATAACACACATATTCAATCATATAAAATCATCAAACATCAAATTTTTGTAATACAAATAAAAAATGAAACTGATCAATTTGTCCTTCATCATCATCACTGTCTCTATCATCACTATCGTCATCAGCCTCATCCTTCTCATTTTCCTTTTCCATGACCACATCCTCATCCACATCCTCATCCCAATCCTTATCCTCAGACTCATCCTCAGCATAATCCTCATCCTCATCCCCATCCTCATCCTATGCCATGGCCACGACCTCTCCCCCAGCATCGGCCTCAGTCTCATCCCCAACAACAGTCACGACATCATCCTCATTTGTGGCCTCTTCCTCACCATCATCATTTTCAGGAATAGAATTCTCCTGAAAATCACTATAAATCTGAGCTAGTATCCTATATATTTAACCCATTGATGAAATATATTCATTACAATCCATTATGACCTCTTCTAGAAGTTTTATATATACTAATTTCATCAGTTTCATAAATTCTGTATATTCCCTAGAAGACCATTCTTCCAACTGTTTGACCCTTTTTTACTCATGTTCGGCTTGTGATTTAACCTTTTTGAACTAGATATAACTACATATCGTAACTTAATAGGTCATATACCTCATCAAAACTATCCTCTTCTTATATAAGCATCGTACTCTCCCATGGTATTCATCTCCCATAACCTAAAGTAATTGATAATTTGGCCAAGGATTGTTCGGTTGTTTGGAATCAAGGGCCTCTAAAGTATCCTGTTAAAAATATAAATATATTATTATGTTCAAAAATAGATATTAAATTTGGAAATTAACAAAGAAAAGATTTTAATCTACTATTGTGTCGGTTCATTAACCACACTTCCATATTTCTTCATTCTACTCCAGCAAAACAGTTTTTCTTGAGGCACACAACCTTCAATATTAAATACTTTCCTCTACAATGACATTTAATGTAGGAAAAATTATTTTAAAATAGGTTAACTATAATTATTTTGATAGCTAAAATTTTATGAAATCTTTAGATATAAAATAAAAAAGAAGGAAACAATTGAAAGTGCAAGCCCTAAAGAAGAAGTATAATCAACTGTCATACATGATTCCTCTCTTTATAAGACATCATAGTATGCCCCAATGTGTGGATTTATTTTTTATCTTCAATTTTTATAATAATTATATGATTATTAAATACATTTCAATCATACAAAATATATTATTATTGTAAAACATGTAATTTTTCATTTAAATACCACAAATGTGATTAATACCTCAATCTTGTTAGTCATCCAATGAGTAATCATTTTACGATATTGTTCTATTAGATAGTCATCCAAGACAGGTTCCACCTCTAACTATGTGCCAACTATATCATGTAAGCCAATATAACACTCGTGCTTATAGGCTCTCAAAACTCACCTAACTCTATTAGACGTGCTGGTGATACAACCTCACCAAAGCGAAATTAAACTGAATTTGACACCAAAATATTAAATCATATAAGCAGAGAAATAATATTATATTAAATCGAATTGATTTTTTACCCATATCTATGTCTAAGAATTATCCTTGTCTTTTATTGGAGAATTTCACCATGAGATCATGCTGACGGGAATGATGTCAGAATATTTGGAAAGCGTTACAAAAAAACTCTGAAATTACTACCCTATTTTTCAATAATTCTGTTGTATTCATTGTAGTAAACTATCAACTACGTATGAATGTTCCAGAACGAACACATACATGAACTACCCCACACCATCTTCCTATCAGTAGATGTATCTATTATGATATAAAAAAATTATATCAAAAAAATTAAAATGAATATAAATTCTGATAATTTTATTCAGGTTTATAAAATTTACATGTGGTAGTTTACTCAGTGGGTTCCTCTAGATGCACTAAAACTGAAGGATCATCACCTTTTAATGGTGGAGTGGGTCCTACATTATACTATTTAGGCATATACTTTGTCAGAGAAGGAGTCAAAGAAAGAATGTTGAAGCACTGATAAATACAAGTAGATGGTAAAGAAGATAGAATTGTTGGATGACCAACTACATAATGTGGATGAATAATATGAATCATCATGGGATATGAAAATATGGGTGAGGAGGATTACATTTAAAGGGTTGTGAAAACCTAGGAGGCCTATATATCCTATCGGTCCCTAATTACACAGTGGGATAAGAATGTGTAGAAGATGGTAAATCAATGGTAGGGGTAGGGTCTAAACGGGTATGTCGACTAGAGTTCCTAGATCTCATTCCACCCCCTACTACCACCGAACTGAGTATTGGGACAACTACTAGTCTACTCATTGAACAACCAGTACCTTAGTTGTGGGTTTTGCATAAATGATTAAAAAAAAATCAAACACATGAAATTACATATTGTTGATATATATATATATTTGAAATGAAATACCCATAACATTCCCTAATGGAGGAATTCCCATCTCGTCCATTCAATGATTGTCTTCGGTCATCTTTTTTCTTCTTTGTTCCTCATGTGGTTTCATTTCATTAATTTGAAAATAAAGACGAAATAATTAAGAAAGGATAACTACAATGTATCCCAAAAAACAAAAAATTTGAGACAGGGAATATTAATATTAGGTCATTTGGTTCATATTTTTGGTTAGTTAATTTAGAATTTTTTTTGGGTTTGGTCATTAGTTTCATTGGTTTTGAATTTCCTATCATTTAGATTAAAATTACACATTTAATTCATCTAGTTTTTTCTCACTATTTAAATGTTTCGGTTTTGTTTTGTTAGATAGTTCTGAATATAGATCTATTCATTATTAGAAAATGAAACTCAATAAAAACTGAAACCACTAAATATTGAATATATACATTAAGTTCTAGTTGGATACAAAATCGTTGTAATCAAGTGTAAATAAATTATTATAGCACAAACCTCAAAAAATATGGTCGAGATAAAAAAACATAACTAAGAACAAAAATGAATGCTTTAATATATTTCCCACCACATTTTTAGGTTTGCAATCAACTCAACTAGTTTATGTATATGTGTCACAAATAGTAATAAACAGATATGGGGCCATGGGAGAAGAGATTGTGCCAATTCTATAATCACCATCATCAAAAATATGTCTTTGTATTAATTCAATAATGAAACTAAATTCATGTCAACGAATATATTTAAAATAAAAATCATGTTTCACTATTAAATCCAATACATATGGTTCATAGGTCCCAAGAGTGCGAGTCATGTCAATAAATTAAAATCCACAATCATCAATAATGGTTCCATGCCTCATCATCGATTTAAACCATAGATGTTTTATCAAGTGACACGACCAGGAGAGTAATAATACAATATTATTATTCTTTTCAATGACTCCAAAATGAGGCAAATTCTCAAAACGAGGTCTATTATCTGGATCATAAGCATAATAGTCTATTGTGATAGTTAGCATAAAACCATCATGTTGTGTTATCATTTTTGTTGACCGTTCAGTGATAATAAATCTATAACCATTGATCACAATTGATTTTCATTCACAGACCATAAATTTTAACCAAAAGAAAAATCTCTTATTTCCTTAGAGAGAGTGTCAGCTGGAAAACTCAATTCCTAAAATATAAAAAATATTAAACATAATTATATTTTTTTTACTTATTTATTACATAAATTTTTTTGCCTTCAATTTCAACCGAGAAAAAAAATCATTTCTATGAAAATAATCTCTCCTTCTCAAAGATAAAGAACAATAATTTCTATTTATCATTTCCTTATGATCCCTATATATTAATAGAGAAATATTTTTACAAATACATACAATTACATGAGTTTAGATAAGGTATACATGTTAAATATTCATAATTTATGTAGTCATTGAAAAAATCATAGTTGAAAAACAATATGCGATGTGCCATCTCCCAATATTCAAGGCATAATGTCATAAATGTATATGATATTGGAATTCTCCCTCGTTGATGAGGTGATGGAAAACTGGGTTCAATTTTTTAAAACTATTATTCTTTATTACTCATTGGGTTTTTCATTATTATATTAAAATCAGACAAATACATTGAGTATAAATCCATACATTCTTGAACAATGTAACTGTTCACTATATAAATATCTGGATGATTCCATTTTCAGTCATAATATTTCAAGGTGTAAATATTTATTTTTGTTGGATAAATCCAATGAAAAATAATAGGTCCTCCAAGAACTACATTTGTTAGAGGATTCATTGTCATATGTAACATGAATGTTAAAAATGACGGAGGAAATATTTTCTCAAACTCATAAAAAATTAATGGTGTCTCTACCAGTCTTTTTTATAAGTATGATTTGGAAACCATCATAGCACAATGATCTATATAAAAATGGTAGAACCGAATAACCGAAACCGCCACATTATTGGATAAAAAGATAAAAGATTGACATTGGATTGAACTCATACAAAATAACTTGATAATAAAGAGTCATTAAGGACTTTAGCTTCAACTCTATTCCACTGACCTATTTTGATATATTGCTTGAATAGACATCAAGAACTATATTAGCCTATAAAATATCCAAAAATTGATTTAATTCTAAAGTTGTCATCACATAATAATCACATGGAACATTCCATTTATTTTCAATGATACACACAGGATGAAATTACAGTATGAACCCCCCATTCCACCAAGTCACACAGATATTTTAAATCATCTTTTACCTTTCCCTTAACATTTATACAAATCAAAGGAAACATTTTAAAAATATTCTTTTTAATGTGAATTATATCTATGAAATTATTATACAAATTGTTTGATCAGTAAGAAAACCCAAAAAAGATTCTCCTCTTATTTCAATTGTAACAGGTATCATTGGAAAAATGTTTCCTCTTCCTAGATTTTATTTAGCCCTTCCCGAATGAAAAAAATTAAATCTTTCAATTCATTATGCACATCAGTTCCAAAAAAATGATGAGGTGGATCATTGTTCCCAATGGTATTTCAAATCATCAATTATTATTTCTATATGGATCTTCCATTGTCTAGAATCATCGATGTCACATATAACTAAAACTATAGTGATATTTCAGTCTTATGGATTGAGAATTCTTAATACAAATCATACATGATAGTTTTTTCTTCGTGATCCATCTATACATCATTCCATTAGTAGGAAAGTCATTGATCATCCATATAAGTGCATCACAGATCTGAAATATCTTTTTTGAAAATGCACAGTATGTGCGCACACCCGCATCCCAAAGAAGATTAAACTATTTTATTAAAGGATTCATGTATACATATATATCATTTTTAGGAATAGAATGGCCAGATATGAGTGTACTCATGAAAGTGAAAGGTTTTTTCAAACACAACCATGGGGGATGGTTATAAATGTGTATGAAAACCAGACATGTGCTATAAATAGAAGGAATATTCCAAAATAGATTAAAACTATCACATGAAATATGGAACCTATCATTACACATGTTAGCTATAAAAATAGGATATCAAGCATGAACTCTCTATCATGCGAATCCTTATGTATGGTGAACCAAAATTTCATTATTCTTATTCCTCTTGGTATAATGAAATCTCATTTTTATTGATATTTCATCAGAAATGAAAATATTCTATAGTATTAGGATCAATTGAAGATGCCACATTACTTTTTATGGAAATGGGATGGTGGCCCATCATATTTTCTCTTCCATCATCATGTTTCACATTTTATAGAATCATTTTTTTCAGTAGTATCCTTTTAGAATAGGGTACAACAATTCCGAAAAGTGTGATTTTTTTTCAAAAATCCATGTTATTCAAATAACATCCATGAATATAGTGGTTTGAGGGAACATCTTCATCTTTTAGAAGAAATTCCATAAAAATATCATAATGTAATTAATGGTAGTATCTGGAATCCAATATATGGGTTTCCCATGAAATAATTAGATTAGAAGTTCCACATTTTTCATTTTACCACATTGTTGATATACTGTTATAGTCACATCATGCTTCATTTTTTTCACCCTATAAACATCATCATTTTGATTGGATGAATTATGTGTGTTTATATTGAAGTCTTCTTTGGTAGACATCCTTTCTTTCTCATTTTGAAAAAAATGGAATCTAGTTAAATATCAAATTCTCTAATACAATCCTCTTATTTAGAACAGTAGTAATTTGATATTCCATTTTATCCCCATTGTGATACCATATATAGTAGTTTGTTTGAAAACCATAATTGGTTATATGGTAGATACCTTCATCAAGGCTTTACTAGGGTCTTCCAACACAATTATAACATGGGATGTGTATGTGACAACTATTTAAAGCATTGTAGAATGTAAAATCTAATAATATCTTCAAAATGTTTTGAATATCTATGGAGATCTGATCAGTTACATACATCAAGTATCTATCGATTCTGTAAAAAAATTGTAATAAGTCATTTCATGAAAGAAATTCAATAAGATTTAAGTTCAATAGAAAATATATTTAAGTAAAAGAGAATTGTTCATTTTATATAAAACCATTACTAACACACCACTCTATATGAGAATCATAATATTAAAGAAAACAATAAACTATATATATATATACTATAAACATAATACCATGAAATTTAATTGAAATATGATGGATGTGATGGAATATAACTGTATATAGATTGATATATCTAGGATTATTATGAAAAAAGAGATGGAATTAATACTAAATTTATAAATATCATTTGTGTTTCATAAATAATGATATATTTATAATCAATGGTGTCATTTTAGTATTAGTGATCAATGATATTTTTTGTAGGATGTGTTATTTAAAAGGTATACATCATGGTGTAATGAACATGAAACATGTAAG
This sequence comes from Viscum album, assembly GCA_963277665.1. Classification (NCBI taxonomy): domain Eukaryota; kingdom Viridiplantae; phylum Streptophyta; class Magnoliopsida; order Santalales; family Viscaceae; genus Viscum; species Viscum album. Next base: position 33,665,150 of record OY728153.1, read on the forward strand.
AGCTCAATGAAAATGATATAAATCTAGAAAGATGGTTTATTGAAAGGTTGAAGGACATTAAGGTATACCCTAATGTGTGATATTTACCTTACTCCAATACATGCCAATATTTTCAAAGGACACCTGGGTTCCTCAAGGGACACCTAGCCCAATATACCCACTTTGGTATATGCTGTATTACATTTTCTGATTTATAACCATGTATATTGGTATATATCTATATATGTATATATATATATATTCACTATAAATTTTTTAGTATATATTCATGTGTATTTAGATATGTTGTGCTAGCCAAGACCCCATGGCTTAATCCAATGCCCTTTTATAATAATAGGAGTCTCAAAATTTAAATAAGGGCTTATATACCCATCAGTCTCATAAATAAATAACAAGAACCAAGATTGAATTTAATAATTAATAACGGATGGCATGATAATTATCATAATTAATATTGGATTCTGTTCCTCTTATTATGAATAACAATTATAGGGTTCACACCCATCATCTCAATAGAGGGGAATAGAAGGTAATTCCCAACACCCTACATGATATAAAATTCCATGGAAAACATCCTAGACAAAGGGCGGTTTAAATTCCATGTCCATAAAACTAACAAAATTAATTCTATAATAATTCAGTATAATGTAGTCTCACATAACCTATGATCCCTTATCTAGGTAAATCCATAAATATGAACCCAACATTTCTCAAGGTCCAGTGTATCTTCATTATCTTAATTCAATTAAAAATTAAAAAATATCTAATGGGATCCTAAATTATTTTATACAATTCATCAAAAAAAAATTTAAACAAATTCTAATTAAATTAAAATAATAATATTGATCAAAATATAAACATCATGAATAATGTATGATATCAAGGGAAATGGGTTCATCTAAACATATCTCAATCTATTAAATCACTTATAATATTCAAATAGATTTAAATAACACATTATAATATCTAGAAAAAATTTGGGGTCATGTTGAGCGTGTTTTTAGGTACTTTATGATGTTTTTTATGTAACCTTGTTTACGAGTAGTGGCTTGGGGTGTGTTTCGGTGAACTCTTAAGGAAAAATATAGCACAGTGTATTGTGTACGGTTTGGCCATGGTTAGCAAAACCATGTGACCAAACCGTGCACCAATTAACAACTAGATAGAGAGGTCCCCACAGTTTTCACACCATTTGTCTAACTATGCATCCAAACTATTCCAACCCTACAAGCCTAGATAGTTGGGTCTATTAGGTTGGTGCACAATTTTTCATAATTGTGCACCTCTTCCTAGGATACCATGAAATTGAAATTTAATATTCAAAACCCCTTTTTAATACAACCCGAAACACAGTTACTTCCATATCTTGACCTTGGCACGGGCTTGGAAAATTATAGGTGTTCCCAGAACATTCCAGAGGGATTCCAAAGTGATCCAAACATATCTCTTCGAGATCAAAAGCGTGGATTGAAGATCATCTCTCCTCCCAGTAAGTGGATTTCATCCCATTGCTTCTTTCATTTATTCATCTATATTTAATTTATTCTTTAATAGAATATTAACACTATTTACATGGATCTAAACCTATTATATGATATTCAGATCTAGGATTGTATATCTAGATCTATATTTTCAAGATATTTATGCCTTTGATCTTAATTTTTGGTTTGGGGATTTAGATCCTGAGTTTTATCAATGACATTTTTCTGCTCGGAATTTGGGGATTTCTGTTGGGATAAAATCCACCAATAAACGAATGTAGGTGGTCTAAATCGAATTTTCATAGTCATGAATTTGATATGTGAATGTCATTTTATTAATTTTCTATACTATCATGATGATTTATTTCCTATATTTGAGTAATTCTAAATTCTAAATTGACTTGTCATTTCCCTGGTGATTAATTGATAATTGAATCACTGAACAAATGATGAGGGTTTCTGAAATAGATATTTTGGTGATTTGTTAAAGGTTATGATATTTTAATTGAGATATTGAATTAATTGTGTTAAAATAATTAGTTGGGGGAAATTAATAATGAAATGATGTTCGGCTATGTAAGATAATTAATTGTGAGAGTTAACTATGTTCCAAGATGTTGATCAAAGATAGTTAATTGTAAGAATTAATTATTTTAATTTGAGATTTGATATGGATAATGAGTTGTTATGAATTAATTATGGAATGATGGTTTTGTTGATTGATTAATTAATTGATGAATAAATTAATGGGTTATTTTCTTACTTAAATTTTTAGAAATCTAATGGCCTTTTAAATATTTAACTATTTGTTAGAATAGTTATGGAATGATGTGGATAATTCTTTTGAATTATAGAATAATAAAATGGATGTGATATTTTTGGTGCTAGACATAGCGTTCTAGACTGATTAGTAGTTCAGACTTAGGCTTGGCATTCCTCCACAATAGTTACCCTATATTGAGATATGGGGTACCATGCTTGACGACCAACATAGAATGAGATATGGAGTGAATGGCCTGTAGACCTACAAATATTTTGACTTGGGGTGATAGGCATAACAACCTGCACAGAATGAATGATAACAATTAATGATGATTCAAATGGGAGACATAAATTGATACTGGTCCAAATGTGATGATTTCGAAATAAATACAATGTGATAAATAATTAATCATGCATTATATTTATTGCCTCATAAAACTCTATGCACTATATTTTCAGTACACCTGTTTAGACACCATTCGTTCTAGCCTACAATGCCGTAATCACACCCTATTCAGCCACCTGATCAGAAACCGAGTGGGATTTTTTGTTGTAGGATATGATAAGGGTAGGCCCTTGGGATAAGTTTCTATTTGGGATTGATGCATGGGAGAGGGAAATTTATGTGGTTTTGGACCCTCTTGGGAGTCCTAGGGTCATTACTTTTAGTTTCATTGTAGACAATTGACACATGCATTATCATAGCTTGTTTTTCCTTATATTCAAATATTGTATTATCTAGTTTGACTATCATATGACATAGTATTATTATGGTTATTTATATGCTTCTGGAATTAGTTATTGTTGTTTTATTACATTGTTGTTTTGATTATGATAAAATAGATTATTGTCTCACTATGATTTACTTACTCGACCCCCGCTATTAGTCGGAACCCTATAGCACATAGGGAGGTGCACTTAAGGACATGTGGCCAACCAGCTTGGGGAACCATTTAGTGGCACTCATGTCGGGACACCATAAAGTGGTATCAGAGGTGCTTTCTCTTCATTCTTCTTATTTTGTTTTATTATTTTGGGAATGGTAGATAGGATACTAGGAAGAGTCGAGGCATGGTAATGAGTTCGTGCAGGGGAGCTAAAAACCCATGGATGGGGGAAAATATGAGTACACTGGGTGGGATTTTTGTGACTGATGTCTGTTGTTATAGTTGGATATTATTTCACCATGGGTTACAAAATTGTGGTTGATGTTATATTTGTTTTGAAAATTGTTTAATTTTGATTCATGACCTAAAGAGGCATGATTCGTTAGTCGACATGCATCACTCTAGACTGTCAGTCTTATTGTTTCATGCATCATTCTAGGAACTGTTGTGAAAAAAAGTAGTGGGTATGTTTGTAATCTTGAACTATTCTTACTTGTAGTGAGATTGAAATAATATTGAAAAATGAGAATAAATGGGTGTCTAATGAAAATTATGATTGATAAAATGAGTTTCATTAGATAATTAATTGTTGAAATAATTAATTTTAGATAATGTGATTAATTAATGGTTGAATTAATTAATGAGAATATATGTACACTTGTTAACCATGACCTATGAGTAGGATGGTTAAGGTTAGTGATAAGGCCTCGGTGTTGACTGTGTGGTGAGAAAAAAAGAGAAATGACATGTTGAAACTTTTTATGCTAGTTTGTTATATTATGTATATGTTAGAAGTGTTTTTTAGACAAAAGATGTGTGTTTTGATTTGATGAGATAAGACTCCACAATGCTTCTTGAGGAGGAGACCGAGGAGTATAGCTCCAGAAAAACATCTAGATAGGGAACATGAGTCTCCATTTATGAAACCTGAGGAGGAAGGAGAACAGTTCCAAGAAAAAATTTCACGCTTCATGCAATTCATCGAGAATGACCTAGGGTGGGTTATTAAAAGCATGTATGATTTGACAGGGGAGTTTCAGCTACTACACCCTCTTACTATTACTAGAGAGGGTGGAACTAAGGGAGATAAATGTTGAATATAATTCATAGAGGAAATACTTGACCATTTGGAGACTCTGCCTAGGATAACGGTTAGGTTGGATTTTAATATGATGTGGGGTCCAGAGAAGGACTATTGGGACATTTGGATATGATATGGACAGACTAATGATATTCTATAGAAGGACTCTCTGGAGATGTTCTTGTAGCACTTATATCCAGAGATGCTGAGACAAGAAAAGGCTTCTACGTTTATGAATATGAATCAAATAAGCATGTATATAATGGATTATACTTATTGTTTCACATATTTGAAGACATTTTCTCATTCTTGGGGGGAATATGAGGCTTTTTTGGAAAAAAGATTTTAGGATAGAATTAGTTTTCAAATTATGTCTTCAGTAAATATATATAGGCTAAATAAATTTTCAAATATGTTCAATCAGCCTCTCATTTCTGAGTGGAACCAGAAATAGGATTCCATTATTAGAAAAATAGCTATCACTAGAAGATCAAGCAGTGTGCCTTCCAATATAATTATGTGTTGTTATGAGAACCTTAGTCATGACATTGGATATCAAGGTGGACAGTCAGGGGGAATGGTTACACCGGATCTTACTCATCTACTTTTCAACCAGTTTGGTAGGAAAAGACACAATCATACGCATTTTTCATTGACCACCAGTGTAGTTCCAGTTTTGTGTCATGATGGGGAACCTAAAAATATCTGTAGGAAACAGTGGTAGGATGGTGCTGATGAAGAAGCTGCTCAGAGTTAGTGTGTGCGAAAGGGGTATTCTACACCATATATGTATAGAAGTTGTAGATACATTGGAAGAAGCTATAGAGGTAGTGGATGTGGTTCTCCAGGGTATGAGTGCTTATATCGGCAAAGTGGTTCCACTTAGGGGAGTCAGACGATGATACAAAATAGAGGGGTAGGGCAGTTACACGTACTTCAACCTAGAAATTTAGACAGTGGGGCTTGTCCATCGATAGTGACAGGTAATATTATAGTTACATGTACATTAGCTACTAGATTTCTTTATTCCGGTTCCCCTTATTACTTTATATCTGCAAATGTTGTTAATAGATTAAGCTTGGAGGTGGAGTCTGTAAGCGGGGTGATGAATATCTATACACCCTTGGGAACACGAACAAGGGATATCATTTTATGAAAGGGATTTTCTCTAGAGATCTAGGAGCATCATTTTCTTTTGGATTTCTATGTCCTTGATATAATGGTCTTCGACCTGATTATGGCTATGGACTGTAAAGTATCATACTGAGCCCATATAGATTTTTACTGCAGGAGAGTGACCATTGAATATCCTTAGGGTATCTTGTATGTACTTCATGGAGAAGTAGATATCCATATAGGACGAGCTAGGCCAATTAATCGACAATTGGGTGAGATCACATCCCAAGTTGATAGTCTTTTTCTATATAGAGGGAGTGTTAGGCAAGAAGTTCATCCACCAATTGCAGAATTGGTTTATGATGTCATTATTGAAGACTTTTTAGGGTTTCCACCTGATAGATATGTGGAATTAACTATTGATCTCATGATAGGGGATGAGATGATTTCTATTACACCTCAAGAAAATGGAATCGACTGAGCTTCAGGAGTTTAAAACACAGTTGATGGAATTGGAGTATAATGGGTTTATTAATCAAAGTACATCAGCTTTGGGATCACCTATTTTGTTTGCAAAAGAGGCCGATGTGTGTTATGCATGTTTTTCATTTACCGAAGGTTGACTGAAATGACCATGATGAACCGATATCCAATTCCACATATCGATGAACTATTTGACCAGCTGAAGGGGGTTTGTATGTTCTCAATGATTGATCTAAGATCTTAGTATCATCACGTGGGAGTTTGGACCTTTGATATTCCAAGAAATGCTTTCAGAAGAAGGTATGAACATTATTTTTTTGTCTTAATGCAATTTTTTTGAAAAATTCTCTAGCAGTATTTATGTACATGATGGAAAAGATCATTCATCCATACTTCGAAAAGTTTGTGGTGGTGTTTGGGTATGTCATCTTGGTGTACTCTAAGACTCATGACGATCATGCCCAATATATTGATATCGTCTTAGGTACATTGAGAGATCATAGGTTATATGCCATTCTATCTAAATTTCAGTTTTGGATTGATAGGGTATATGTTTTAGGGCATATAATCTCAGAAGGAGGTGTGGTGGTAAAAAAAAAAAATTTAAAGGTAATGATTTCTTGGGAGAATCCCAAGATAATTTTTGATATCTGAATATTTTTGGGATTATCTAGTTATTACAGGAGTTTCGTGAAGGACTTTTCAAGAATGTAAGAACTACTTTCAGTTTTGAAAAATAAAGGAATAATGTTTGAATGGACAGAATAATGGAAGATTGCTTCCTAGTAGTTGAATATGCACATAAAATCAGCACCAATTTAGATCTTACATGATTCGAGTGAAGAGTAAACAATGTATTTTGACACTTCTGGGTTCAGACAAGGAGTTTTTTTGATTCAAGGGTATCTAGTAATTTCTTATGGGTCTCTGTAGGTGAGGCTATATGAATAGAATTTACTTACACACGTCCTCGAGTTGGCAGTAGTGGTTTATTCTCTTAAGTGCTGGTGAGACTATATTTTGGGTGAAAAGTGTATAGTTTTTGCAGATAACAAAATCTTTATGTATATCATCATACTGTAAATTTATTTGAAGGAGCGTGTGCAACAGAAGAGTTAAGGGCCCAAACTTCCCAAAGAGAAAAGAGAAACCTATGGGGGAATAGTGATTTTCGAGGGCATTCCTTCGAACCAAGGACCCCCTCTGGCTTCATAGTGGTTGCAGTGTGAAAACTATAATTGGTCGGGCTGGGCACATCGATGGAAGAAATGTAATCCATATCCTTATTCCCCTCAAACATGTGTGAACAACGATGATATTACTACTGATCATGTCCCTGCATTTTCGTGTGTTCTAGTGGATAGACCATGGGAAGATTCTTGATCCATTTATGGATTTATGGGGGAATTGGTAATCAGTTTCCACCTCTAATAAAGTGATCCCCTCTTGATGGAATAAGGAGAGGCCCATCAGCATTGCCTTGGCCTCAGTATGGAGAAAAAAACCATTCCCCAGACTGGAAGAGAAATCCATAATGACCGACCCGGAAGGTTTTCCAACCACCCCTCCTCCTCGGATTGACCCCATACTGCATGATCTGTCAGAGTTGAGTTTGAGCCCTCTGCTTGGCGGTAACCAGCGAACCCAATTTCACTCTTCTATTAAGGCATAGATAATGTTCTTAGTATATAGGGTTTTTATGTATGGCCTTCTACCCACAAATAGATGGTTATTATACATGTACCAAACATGTGTTAGAGGATATTCTATGGGTATGTGTTGTTAACATTGGTGGTTCTTGGGGTAATCACTTGGATTTAGTGGATTTTTTCTATAAAAATAGTTATCAAGAAACTATAACGATGAGACCGTATTTATCTCTTTATGGTAGACCTTGTAAATCACCGTTGTGTTGGTTAGTGGTGGGTGATTCAGAGCTATTGGGACTAAATCTCATTCTGGAGAAAACTGAGTAGGTGCAGTTGATTCAGAAACATATGGCTACAATTCAATGTAGGCAGATGTATTATGCTGATATACATAGATGATCCCTAGAGTTTATACAAGGTGATAATGTATGTCATAAAGTGTCCTCTAGATTGGGTCACTACAGGATATAGAGGTAGAGAAAGTTGGTAGCTTGGTTAGTAAGAACGTTTGTAGTGGTGGAGAGAAATGGGATGGTGGCATACATATTAGCACATCCATAGAAGAACTGTGTAATGCACTATTATTTCCATGCATCAAAAATATGGCGGTATTTACCAAACCCCACTCATGTGATTTATATGGAAGAGTTTTACCATGAGATAGATGCATCCTTTGAGGAGTAGCTGATATGTTTGATGGGTCACTGTGAGAAAGTGTTATGGGGAAATATCATGCCATATGATCATTTGTTATGGAAACAGAGAAGTGCTCAAGAGGAAACATGGGAACAGGAATAAGGAATGAGTAATTAATGGCCCAATCATTTTGGATTGGAATCTTAGATATGTTTATGAGTGCAGCTTGAGGATGAGCTATTATAAGGTGGGGTGCTAGGCATAATGACCGACAATTAATTAGAAGTAGAATGATATGCATGAATACCTACAGTTAATGATATTTTGGGTGATAGGAAAGAATAACTACACCGAATTAATGATAATAATGAATGATGATTCAAATGGGAAGAATGAATTGAACTGGTCTAAATGTAATGATTAATGATTAAATGAAAATGTGGTAACAATTAAATTGTTCATTATATTTATTTCTTCACAGAATGACATTCACTATATTTTGACAAGAATTGTTTTAGACACTACTGGTGATGGCCTACTGAGTCATAATCACACCCTATCCAGGCATCCTGATCGGAACCTGAGTAGAAATTTTTGTTGTAGGACATGATAAGGGCACGACCCAAGGATAGGTTGCTGCTTGGGATTGGAGCATAGGGGAGGGAACCAGATGTATTTTTGGACTCACATGGGAGTCTATATATCATTAATTTTAGTATTATTGTAGATAATTGAATCATTAATTGTAAAATCATGTTTTAACATCCAGTTGAGTATTGTTTTTTGTTGTTTGAGTATCATATGACATGGTATTCGTATGGTTATTTATACAAATCCGTGCATGATTATGGTTGTTTCCTTCCATTAGTGTTTTGATTATGATAATACTAGAAATAATCTCTCCATGAATGACTTACCAGACCCCCACTACTAGTCACAACCCTCTGGCATATAGGGAGGTGCACTTGATGACATGTGGCCAACCGGATTGGGGCACCGTTTAATGCCACTCGGGTTGGGAAGTCACACACACCCAGGGGGTGGTTTGATCCCTATTCAATGATTGTAATAAATCTTTTAATTTTAGTTAGAATCATCATTTATGTGTATTAAGGTTCTTAATTAGCATCCACATGTATCAACGTCTAAGTGTAAATGATGATGTGTATCTAAAAAAATTCAATATAATGGATTTTTTCTAAAATTTGTGTATACAGCTATCATATATTCCAAAAAATCAAAGAATATATGTGTATACAGATATATTATATGCAACATAATCTATATATCTAAATGACCAGAGATTGCAGACTGATGGGGAAACTGAAAATAAATGGAAGAAACCATACTCACCTATTTGAATATTAATATAGTCACAAACCATTTTTGAAGTCGATGAAAACAATTTAATTGGAAGAAACCAAATTACAAAGCTGATATATCACTATTGGAAGAGTGGTTTCCAAATGGAAGATGGATTTTCAAACCTGTAGGAAAAAAATGGAACTATAATGGGGAGGGGATGGATTGTGGTCAATTTAATGGAAAACTATCCCATTTTTGTTTAGAAACCATTGGGATATATCATATATACCATTGGTTAATTAAAATCATTGGTATATAATGGTTTCAACAACCCTTTCCCAATGCGTTTTCAAAACCATTGGGAAACCATAACACTATTCATCCTTTTTTAATAGTTTTGAGAAAACCATTTGGAAAGTGAGATATATCCCAACAGTGTCATAGAACAGTTGGGATTAGGGCCTTTTCAAAAAACAGAAATCCAATAGTGATAGTAGTGGATTAATGAGTGAAGTTGGGAATATTTTAGAGAAGTCATCCATAAAATATCTGACCAATAATTTTAATGAGTTTAGGTTTTATGACGTGGAATCAATGTCAAGTGTATAATTTGAATAATAGAAAACATTATTAAATGATTACATTAGTGGGAAGAAACATGACATTAAATGAACTTATTTTAATTAAATAAATGTATTGGAGATCATCATTAGCCTCATGATTAATCAGTTAATGGAACCATTGTGTGTTAGGAGGGATGGGTTTAGGTGAGAATTGTATTAAGATTTTTATTGATGGATAGTAGTGAGTTGGATTCATATGAATATTGTGATATCATGTTTGGAGTCATACAATAAGAGCTTTTTTTGAATTCAATAATGAAACAAAATAGTTTGTGTTTTATTGAATAATGAGGTAGGTCAATATTGATAACTCATGGACTAACATGGATTCTCATGGATGAGAATAATTATAGTGATGAGTTTTTAATAACCCATGTCTCCACAAGTTTTTAAATTTAAAAGAATTTTTATTTTTCTACAGAGATTTTGTGATGATCTAAAAATTACGATGGAATATTGAATTATGGAGTTCAAACTTGTATACAATATGTTTTTTAAATGTTGAACATGGCCCAGTTTTGGTATCCAGTTTTTTGGGGGAATGTTGAGGAAAAACTGGGTATTTTCTACGGATTTTCATTAGTCTACAATAAGTTTCACTACTATTGAGAAGGTGTCAAAATATAAATCTTCTTAGATGAAGAATCAAACCATTTGATTGAAGGTAGGAGATTCAAGACCCTTAGGTCACACTATAAAATTGTTATGTTGAAGAATTTTCATTTTATGATGTACATAAACCCATGAAGGCACCAATCATGCTCAGGGTCTGTCATTCTTCTAAATCTCCCCAATCCCTTCTACTATTGAGAGATTTTATGAGTTTTTTGTTCGTGAATGATTCGAACTATGTTCTTTCACTATTTGGTTCAGTTTTGGTATCCCCTTTTTCATTTAAAATAATTTTGTTTGATTGGGATGGGGTTTTAGTGACGATGTCAATGAATCATTATGAAATCATGATGTTTCATTTTGGATTTCAAGTGTCATGTCTAGTGGAGGTCCCAAAATGTTGTATGCATTCTTCTGTGTGTGGTTCCCATGAAGGGGTGGTGCATGTTTATGTATTTTTCTACTAAAAATCATTATATTGAGTTAAAAAGATAATTTTTTATTATGATAATTAATTATTTAAGTCATATGAATTATTATGGGATCTTAGGTGGTGGTAGGAGCTTTAATGAATTATGGATGGGCTATTCTATGGTGATATAGACCTTATCGTTGATGGTGACTCTATTTTTGAGCATGGTTGCTACATTATTATAATTATATTAGTTCTTTTATGAATTATTACTGACATTAGTACATATTAAATATATCCACAAAGAGATATAGTAAGAAATATTTCTTTTAGCAGAATAAATGGTTAAATATTGTGCCTCCTAAGATTGTGACACTTGATAATTCTTAGGTTAGTTGATTCAGAATCACTTGATGAATATGATTATAAGGGGATAAATTGTGGGTGTATTTAATTACATTCATTAGGGGGATCAATATACTATACATGATGTGGGTAAAAGAGGATTGTTTCCCATTTTATTTTCTGGTATAAAAGTGAGGGTATTAAGACTATTCGGAAGGGTAAAATGGTTGTTCATCTAATTACTGAGGAGTGAAACCCTCCCATGGGGTTTTTGAGACATAACAAGATTCATGATCTAAAAGAATCATTTAGGAGAAGTAATGGTGTTGAAAATAGTGTCTCCTCCATGAATAAGTTCAAAAATACATTCGAGAATGGTGTGAAGTTGAAACAGAGTTCTTGTTGTATGAATTGGTTGGAACATAGAATCAAGTATCCAAGAGTGTTTTGGGGTGATGGATTTGGATGATATCTATGTAGTTAGATCATAAGTCTCATGCAATATAATGATGTTTTGTGAAGTGTTTTCACTAATAGGTGATGACCAAAATATTACATCAACAACTAGATATCACGACACGTTTGGTGGACCTATTTGATACCCTAATGTGTGAGGTAATATATGATATGAGATGTTGGGATTTGTAAAGAGTGAGTACGCTCTACTATCTAGTTGATTCCATGTGGGATGGGCTATAATCCCAATGTTTTATTACATGTGAGTGATTATGTGTACCGATTATATGAAACATGCCTACTTATTGTGGGAGAGGATCCTATGGCATGGCCCCCAATCTGTGATATTCTGATAGATGGACTTCCAATGGTGAGAATAGAGTCCGAATGTGCATTCAGTAGGACCTTAAAATGAGTACTCATTAGTAGGGATATTGACTCATTTTTTGAGTGATATCACTTGAATCGTAGTATTATAATGAGTTTATTAAGAGGGTTGGGTCATGGGATGATATGAGACATGAATGATGGATCCTACCTCGAGTGATATAGTAGTAGGTACTAATTCGATGTAGGATCATGCCCTATTCCTTTGGGTATTTTTCTTGTTGTTGGATGATTATTACCATTTTTGTACAGGTGAGGGATGAGATATGGTTATATGTTCATTGTGGGATGTGATGATGAGTGGATTCTAACATTGTGCTAGGGAAGGTATGATCAATAATCATGGTGACTTGGATAGAACATGATTCCTTGACGAACATGGTGTATGTTAGTGTGTATAAGAAAATAAATACATTACTTTTATCGGAAATATTATGTATTTACCCTATGCATATAATCATATGACGATGTATATTAGAGGGACTAAGCAAGAACCTACTGAGAAGTATTTCTCAGACCCTGTATAGTGACACTTGTTCTTGAATAAAATTATGTTTTCATTACATGTCACAACACTCGATTTGTGGGGGATCAAGATGGGGTCACTCAATATGTATTTGTTGAAAAGGAGTATTGTGTGGCCTCTAGATGACACCTGGGTATGCATTTTAAATTTTTTATTTATTTTTTTATTTGCATATGGGATCATCCCAATGGGTGTCCATTGTATTTTTTCACTTGAATGTGTGTCTTTATGATATATATCATATTGTAAAACATCGTTATTTTTTGACTTATGTGTGCTTTTATTATTATTTGTGGATGATTTTTATTAATCCTTTCATATTGATCTGATTGAAAGGAATATTCATCCCATTCTATGGTTTAGTCCACCCCCACTAGTCGGTAGCCTTTAGATTACAAGAAGGTGCGCATGTGGTGCTATACCACATCGATTTGGGGCCCTATCATGAAGTCTCCATATTTGGGTATTATATTTTTTAAATGGTATATGTGATTTATTTAGTTAGAATTTGTTTTTAAATAAATAAATTATATATTAAGTAACCATTGGATATTCAATTGTAAAAAGATAATTTTCTACAAGATAATGTCATTCCATTTAAGAGTGTTCTTAGTGGCCATGAAGGAATTAAATAATAAAAATGGGAACATGTTTCCTATAAAAGTTATTAGAATGTATCATATTTTGATAATTTATTATTTATATTTTGAGATATAATTTTATACAATAATTTATTTGATATATATTTATTTGAAATACTTTTATATACATTAATTAATATTTATACATTAGAGTATTTTTTCCTTAGTATATGTGTTTTTAAGGTTCGTGATTTATTTCTTAGAGTTCGTAGAATTTTTAGGATAATTAGTATATTATGATTTAGTGGAAAAATATTAATTTTCTCTTTATGAAATATGATGAAGAAGTTTTTATGGTATTCATTGATTCTATAATGATATGATTACTATTGGATGAAATATTGTGGGAATTATATAATTTGTTTTTTTTAAATTTGTATGATTATTTTGTTTTATTATATCATTAAATGTTTTTATAGTGAACTTTTGGAATTAATAATATATGAATTTAATCATATAAAAATGTGTTATAGTGGTTTTCATATTATTTAGTACTAGGATGGTGTCATGTTCTACAAATTAGAATAGTGAAGAGACAGTTGAGGTTGAAATTTAATAGATGTCAAATTAGTTTTATATTTATTGGATGATGAGTTAGAGTATTTAATTTTTTTTATTCCCAAAAAATATTAGGTTGACAGAAAAAATTAAAAATAGAGGATGAGGTAAGATTTTGTGAGAATACAAGGCCTAAACAGAATTTTTTCCAATCTTTTTGGAACTCATACATCCTCAAAATTATTTCTGTACTTATGGGATATTTTATACATATAATATTCGATAAGAATAAATCATCAAAATAATTTTTACATATGGAGCATTATATATCGAGATCTATAATAATTATAATCAATGTTATAGTTTTTAGATCATTGTGATCAATTCTACCAATGTTCCATATTAAAATATGGTCAAAACAATTATGAATTATTAATTTTCATTGTTTCATAATTACGAACAATGATATAGGTGACTCTAAACATCATCTTCCATTTCATATAATTATCATATGCCTATGTTATCAATAATGTACTATAAAACTAGTTTTTATGTATATGATTGATAATGGTTTTGAATGTATTTTATAACAAATGTTTTCAATTTTGGTTGTGACTTATTTTAGTATAGTGGATTGATGTGTTGTAAAATAAAAGGTTGAAATTATTATATTTATTTTTGTTATTAATTCAATAGAACTATATATTCTATTATATTGGGTTAAATATCATACATTTTATAAAAAAATTTATAAAAGTATATTGTTTTATATGAAGATTAAACTAAATGTTTTTATATTAGATTAATTGATTATGGGATGGGAGTTACATTTATATATGTTATTCCAGATATTAAAATATAGATATATCTGATTCACTCTACTAATGATCATGTGCTTGATTATGAATAAATTTTGTATTCATTATTTTTGGTGAAAACATGTTGTATTATTGAAATTTGTAGGATTTTTGTAATCTAGAAGCCATAAAATTTGTATATTTTATCGTCTGTGTTACAAAATAACTAGATGATTTATTTCAAATTTTGAAAAAATAATTGTAATTTTAATGGTATAAAAAGGATATTATTTTTTATTTTATGGAAGGCGACTTCTAATATTTGAGGTTTTGAATGATAAAATTTATATTATATAAATTTATAGAAAATAGAAATAGAATTGTGAGGAAAAACCAAATTACATTCACAATATTAATGTATATGTAATTTGTTATCATATTAACTTATGGTGACCATTATATGGTAATTTGTTATAGTTTTAGGGTGGTATGAATACTTTATATAAATTAACATTGATTTTATAAATAATTGTATAATATTTATTGTCTATAAAGGAATATGTGCTTGAAATTGTTTTATTTGATCATTGGATTTTTAGTTTTTTACCAACAATTACACTACTACCATCATTGTTTGTAACTAATATAACCTAAAATAAATATTACTTGATGTTCAATTATTTCCCCATAATATCGTCATATTAGGATATTTTATTCCATAATATATAAGTATTTTTTTTTCTCAAGAATACAGTTGATATGGTAAAGGGATACGAAACCGAAGATGTTTATCAATGGGGCCTATGGAAATACATTTAGTGTGAGATCCTTATATATAAATATATATATTAAGTTATTAGTTATTATATATATATGGAGTCATTTTACTATGGAATTTTATATATTGTTATTGATATTAGTTATACCACACACACACACAAATAGACACACACCCACGTCATTATGTTTGTGTGTGTGTTGAAGTTTGTGTGTGTATTTTTATTCCATTGGACTGAATATGATACTATTTAAATGATATTAGATCTTAAAATTCTTAATGATATGATATCTTGTTTTTATTATTTCATACAACGATAGATTTAAATGCTCTATTCATATTGATAATTGCGGTTTCCATGAGAGGAAACAAAAAATATTATGTATATATTGACCCTAAAATTATATCTTATTTTTTAAAATTTAATGGATTATATTGGGAGGTGGTGTGGTATGAATATTTCATCCACCTGTGGAGTTCTTTTTTGTAAAATATTTCAATTTATATTCATTGGGTTTTAAATAGGTTAGTTATTTTAGTTATTATAACACATTATACTTGAGATAATAGAATTATATGCTATGAAATGTACTATCTTCACATTTTTATTTCTTATATTATTCAGTTAATTGGTGATATGTAATACTAGTTAATTTTATTATATACCATATTAATGTGATTATACTATTTAATATCATCATCAATAACTAACCTATTAGTGTTAGGATTGGGTAGTTGTTATGAATCTCACAATTACACCAAGAGGATTCATTTTGGGGTTGGGCTAATACATTCAACTTCGTCAGGTGATATTTAATATATATTATTAAATAAAATAAAATTCATTTATTCTATTTAATTTTAATATTTAAATTTCATTTTGACCCCATTCATAAAATAATATTTCCCTTATTTTATTCCACCTCTTTTTAATTTTTCATTCATTAATTAAGTGATTATTTAAAATTAAATGCAGTGCCTGATTATTGATAACTTTAAAATATCTTAGGGTTGATTTAACATTAATTCAAGGTCATTAAATTTTATTTTAACGGATGTTAGAGATAATGGATGATGTCTATATTTTAATTGAGTGGATTTAATATACTAATACCAGTTAATGTGAATTATATTTATTACCACAAGAATATTTTTCCAATAAATACTATTTTTTAAAAAAATATTTCATATTGGAATCCAAAAATATAAATTCATGATACAAAATATAATGTTTTAGAAAATTATGTTTCATAAACAAAAATAGTAATTAATTTCACAGGTGGATACCTATAAAGTTATAAATAATGAAATTGATGTATGGATTTGGAATATTCTTATTCAAATTTCAATGACTGCATGATTTCTTATTATGTATATTAGTAAAAAAATAATTCATATAGTATTTATATATTTTGGGATACTTTTATAGGGTATTTTTATAACTATAATATTCATATGTACTTGAGTGGAGTGTATATACGGAGAATATACTTTGGTTTAATAATAATGTGGAGACTAACATCTATTGACCATAAAATGTTAAAAGAGTATAACTTTCATGTAAATTAATATTCATGAGTTATTAATATTCTCTATTACCAATTTAATGAAATTAATTTTATGAGTCATAAGTCAAATGTTATGGTATTTATTAACATATTAAATAGTTATATCAAATGAAAATTATTTTTGGATACTTATAAAATAATTAAATATCATTTTTTTTATGGACCCTATTGTAAAAATAATTGAAATATATTGATCCCGATTAGATTGTTCCTCGAGATATGTAATATTTTTTTATCTAAGAATTATGTTGGTAATTGTATAAAATTTTAGGATAAAAATGTTCTTAAAAATATTTTTGTTGAAAAAGGTAGTAAAATATCATATTTAAATTAAAAATAAAAAGAATAAGATGATGATATTAAAACATAAAAGAGAGAGTTTAATTATATTGGAAAAAATCTATATGTACATTTTATATTTAGCATTATATTTATATAAATATATATCTATAAATAAGATTCCCTAATCTTTATGCATCGTCTTTGTCATATATAATCTAATGAGTTTGATTGAAAAATTAATAACCATTTTTATTTTTAATGAACCAACAAAAACTATTTTTAATCATATTTGTAGTGGGTTAAGTGGGTTGAGAGTTTTTAAAGTCTAATATGTGAATGTAGTTCATGCTTCATTAAATATTTATGGTATACCGTTTCAATGTTATCTTTTCATAATTTATATATTTAATTATATACTGATTTTTATTTGAAATAAAATTATTTTGGAAAAATAATCATTCTATGTATGAAAATGTACGAATAAAATAAATCAATTTCAATATATACACATAGATATAATCCCAATATTTGGGTGATTAAAACTTATATGGGATCATTCCCCAAAAAATTTTAAATATCATTTTTCATCAATTTAATATATATTAATAATGTTATTGATTAAAATTATCAAATATATAATCATGATTTGAAAAGAAATATTAATGTTTTTTATCTCCACTGAATTACATGTTATAAATAATCCATTAATTTCAAAGGTATTTATTTGATTTAATGATTTAACTATTAAACATAGGAAAATAGAACACATTGAACTATTTTATATTTTTTCATAATTGCAGTTATTTTCCTCACACATGTTTTTAATTTTATTAATGAAACTATTATAGGTTTGATATAGGATAGTAGAAAAGCACTTGATATCAAAACCATGTTTTAGAATTATATATTAACATCATTATTAAATAAATAGAATATGAATATGATGATCTGTCTATTTTTAATGCTGATAACATTAAAAATTTACAGAGTATATAGAAAAGTGATTTGAGATGTACAAATGTTTTATTTTTTACTTTTTATGAAATTTTAAATATTTTATTATATAGTTTATAAAAAGTATTAAGGAATAATTGAACATGATTATTATGGTTTTATTTTAACAATAAGGCTTGGTTGAAATAGCTTTTTCATTTAAAATATTTACAAATTTTATTATATATATGTTAACATTTTATGATAAAAAATTCATATAGTTATCGAAATAAACCAAAATAAGATCAACCTAAATGATTTATAATATTTATTTAAATATTACGATATAAGGGTAATACTATATTAGACAAGTAGTAGAATATTTTTATGAAAATCATTTATTGAAAAATATTATGTTTATTATCGTGAACCATAATATGATAAATGAAATTGATTAGTATAAATCATCTAAATAATGTTTGTAAATAACCGAATAATTTATATTTTACAGTTTTTGAATTTGTAAGGGAATATTATTAATTAACATATTAGGCATTTAAAGTAATTTAATATAGTAAATAAATCTAAATTTTTCTATGGTTTAGATTAATTTTAAATGAAGTTGATTACAATAGGGTAGTGATTTGAAATGAATCTTAATAGTTTTGAATTTTCGCTTCATACATAATATTAATAAATAGTTACTTAAAAATAAAAACATGTGCTTTTAGTTTTTGAATAAAATGAATATTTTTCATTAATATATTTCAAATGAAATATTATTTTAACACAATTTATCTAATAAAGATATGTTTACATTAGTGCGAATTGCTGTTGGTTTTTAAGTATCATTGAATTTAAATAAATTTTAATATATTAAATAATTAATTATATGGTGACCTTATGTGAGACACATTAAATTATGTTTCTCATAATTTGTACCATTTATTATAAAAATTCAAATTTTCCAAATTATTTGGATATATCGTTTTACTATGTTCGGAGAGTAGTAGATTTTGGGCTTCAGGAACAACCTGGGGCCTATTTTTGACCATAACCTATAAATTATCATTTAGTCCACATTTTTATATTTTAATTAAAATAGTTTAGTGGATGAAAATTATGAAATGATTTAAGGAGTCAGTTATAACACGAAAAACAAAATCATTCAGTCTGAGCTGGAGTAACATGAACATAATCATGCCTTCTCATATGCTGATGTTTCCAACTCGTACAGACGGCCTTGAATTAAAGTGGGGATAAAATTACCTCATACGAAAGTATAAAATTGAAGATAAAACTACATAGTGACCATCCAAAATAATCATCAAAATTCATGGAAAATCGTGAAACACAATGCAATATCAAATGATTCTATAGTATATAAAGATACAATATGAAATCAATCATCTATTAGTATGAACAAAAATACATGTAATTAATAATAAATATAATGATGATCTCTTAAAACTACAAATACCATTAAAATATCAAAATATTTTCAAGATAACTCATCTTGGTCCATTTAATATCCACTACTCCACATGATAGGAGAAAAAATGCATGCATGCGCACCATAGTGCCAATATATAGTGTGAAAAATACATATTAGTAGGATATCACTAAGAACCCCTTATATATGATATTAGATTTGTGTGTGTGAATAAGGATAAGAAATATATAATTAAAACACACACTAACTCATCATGTGATAACCAATAAATAAAAACAAATAATGAGATACACACCCTTATTAGGTCACTTAGAGCTAACCTGACCACCATGACACTCAGACATCCCTACTACAACCCCATGAAAAAAGAAAGGTAAATTTTGACACTACATGACATTGATAATTAAAAAATTTCCAAAAATATAGACAACAACTCTTACAACTATCTTATATATATATGTTTAACATTATGGAGATATTCTGCACCCATATTCTAGGGAAAATCAGGATGCAACGTTAAAGGGTAAAAATTATGTTAACACATTGGACAATTTTATCACTCTATAGAAAGCCAAAAAACATCATATCAAACAAATAAGAATCTTTTATGAATTACATAAAACCACTTGTTTACCCAAAATTATTATTCTTACGTAAGATGTGACAACACTAGATTATAATATATTTTTCCTTTCAAATTATTTTTTGATAGCTTACAGTATATACATCCATGAGTCAAAATAGACTACAATAGAGTATGTTGTTATAGACTAGATATTAAATTTGTGGGTATTAATAAGTGTAATTTAATTTTAAAAAAATAATTATAAAATAATGTTATTGATTATCAAACAAAAATCATTTGAATGTAAAATAGAGGGGGTTTTTTCAAAAAAGTTGTTTTTATGCATGAAAAATATTTTTATATTAATAAAATAAATAAAAAACTATTGTTAAATTATATTAATGAAATTTATAATATTTATAATAAATAAAAAAAATTAACATTCTTTTAATTATTGTGTTTGGAAAGATTTATGAATAAATCCAAATTTATTCTTACAAATATATTTTTTCTGTAAAAATAGATTTCATTTATTTCAAGCACATATTAATAACCTAGTTTCTACAACATTTATTTGTTAATTATTTAAAATAGATTCCACTTTTAAACCATAATTTTTATATTTGACATATAGTTCTCTTTTATTTTTAGCCATTATTAATATCATCCATGGGAAAATTTCTCACATCAGAGAAGGGAGGATATAGTAAATTGAGGAAAAAACAATGTTTTATTTCCCCCATTCTGTCATATATATTCATACATGATAAACATATTTTTAACCAAAAAACATTATCCTCAAAATTTTACTACTTATGAGGAAATTTGTAGAAAAAATCATTTATATAATATTTAATGTTATGATGAATAAAAGATATTAATCTCTAACATTTTATAATTTTTTATGTTAAAAAAGATAAAAATAATGTTTTTAATAAATATATATTTTTATTTTTTAAGTTAATAATATTATTTTAATAATTGTAATTTATTTATAATTATTAGGGAATATATAACTACATTAAATTATTATGTGACAATGAGATGACATTTATTCATTTAATGGAATAATAAAAAGAATGATATAAAAAATATTAAATGTAAAACCATTTTCATGAGTTATTATGATCCATGACTTTTTTATGAGAATATAAGAAATTTAGGATATATTAAGGTTTTATATTCAAATTAAATGGTAATTTTTGCCCATTTCATTGAAAATTAAATTAAAATTATAAAAAATGACAATAATTATATTTTATGTATATAATAGTTTAATACATTATTTAAAAATCATTAAAATATTGAATGTTGAAAAGGTAGAAAATACAAGGTTGTAAATTTCATCCATCTTCCATTTATAATCCAATTTTTACCTTATATGCAAAATTATAAACCCATATTAGTGAAGAATATGTTACCCTAGTTATGTTGAAAGTAGATTGACATATGGGTTAACGAAATTGAAAAAGATTAAAATACCACTGAAACATAAAAAATTTCTTTAATATATTATATTTCATTCATATACAACCTTAAATTTAAATATTTTTCTATTTAGAAATTTTTTTTACTTGGAATGACATTGATATATGTTAATATCATTTATATTTTATAGTGTTGCCTCCCCCTTATTAAAGGAAACCCATTCCTTCAATTCAATATAACAATGTGAAATTCCAGAAAAATAAATACATAACCATTTATGGTTTTAAAATCCTTATATTTATTTTAGTGTTTTTTATAGTCAAAAGTCCAACCATGAGTTCCAAAAGAGTTTATCATACGAATATCTCCAAAACAAGAGGTAATTGTTTTCCCAACCTCCTTTAAATTATTTATTCTATTACCACCTCTAATAATATTTTATTTAATATAAATTAATATCTTATATATACTAAATATAATATAATGTTTTTATGATTATAAAACCAAAATTATCCACCTAATTTTCCATTATATGGAATGTAAATGTATCGATATTGCATACATATAACATATCATATCCACATAGTTATACAATTAATTTTTCATAACTAACAACAATGTATATGAATTATGATGGGTTTAATGTTTATATATGATATTTAATAAATAAAAATTCTTCTAGAATTATAAAATAATATCTACCTTCTTATCTTCAAATCTATCGGATAATGGTAACATCATTCCTCTATATATGTGGACTACAACCTCCATGAAGTAATGTGATCTATTTTTCATTTTTATATAATATGGATTGTAATAAGGATGGATTTAATTAATATATATTATTTACATGTTATAATAATGACTCTGGGAAGGGGAATTATTATTTACCTTTCATTCCCTCTATCCTTTGATATGTTATAAAGTTTTCATACGTATATATGGCCAATCATTTACATGGATGGTGTAATTATTATTTCTATCACTATCATTTATATATTATAATAAACACATAAATAAATAAAAAATATTATATTTATATCAGTGTTAAAATTATGGATATAATTAAAGTGTGATAAAAGTAAAAGTACCAAATCTAAAAAACCATAACCATAAAAATGGATTTGTACATGAAAAATGACTTTATCAATGAATTTTTTATAAATACGTTATGAAATATTATAATTAAATAATAAATGCTATGATATATATGGAAATGGTTATATAATAGAATTATAATAAATATATATTTATTATATACAAGTTTCACAGGCATACAAAGGACATCAAACCTGAGGTAAGGTTTTTTCCCACAATCTCATTATTATTTTCGATTTTTAATATTTAAGTCTCTTCATGGATTGTTATTTTATCATTCCATACTAAAAAAAATAAGTTTTATTTTAATATAGTTATTTTAATAGAATAAAAATTTTACTTACATTTCCCTCACTTAAATTACTCATCAAACTAAAATAATGTTTTTATGGAAAATTATCCATGTTTTTATACTTGATTTGGAACCTATCTATTTCATGTCCACAATTTCATAAAAGTTTTCTAAATTATATCTATAAAATTATAAAATTATTTATTAAATACAATTTTATGTATTTTATAATTTTTTAAATTTTAATGTAATATTATTTTCAACTTATGAACAAGGTACTTTTGACCTTTTTATAAAAGTGTGAAAGGTGCATTTTTTAACATATTCGAAATGAATGAAATTTTACACCATCATGGCTGCTAAATTATTAAATATTAACCTCACAATTTTAGATGCTACTTATAAAATAAAAAATTTTCCATAAAAAGTTGAATGTTTTCTTTAAGTATTTTCAAATTGAAAAATGGAATTTTCCAAAATAGAAAATTTTCATTGGATTTTGATTGTATTTTTATCAATGTCAATATAGCTGTTTGAGTCTTATACCTTGTGGAGTCTATATTTTTATGATACCATGGAAATATTTCTATGGATATTTTATGATTAACTTGACATGTGAATATATTGATATCCAATATAATATTTCTTTTAGTATAGATATTTATTTATTTTTAAGAAATATTGATTATGTTTTATCATTTATTGATTTGATAAATTATTTGAACATACTATGTTATAGGTGGATCTTGAAATTTCATAGATCATTGATGCATCGGTTGGTCTCCTGAGAAAGACTAGAATGGGTATTTTGATGTGGCCTTAAATTTTTATATTGATGTATTAATACATGGCGTTGAATGTATTTTTAGATATCTTGGAACAAGGCATTGACAACAATATTCAAATGTACAAATTTTTTTTTTGAATCGTTTTTAAACAATTAATCGATGTCTATGATTTTATTTGACAAATATTTATGTCCGTAGATATGTTTCAATCTAACCTAATTATTTGTATTGAATTATATGATCATCAAATTTTCCTTCCATATAATCAATTACTTATTATGTTTTGATGTATGAAATCCCTTACTAAGCATCTGGTCTCACCCCTTTCTTCTATTACCATTCCATAAGATTATATGAAACATTTTATGACTTGTTTCTAGGGATATTCAAGAGTTGATAATGATTATCTGAAAGGAAATTATATATTTTATTTTAGGTTTTCAAATTTAATGTGGGAATTATGAATGAATCTAGTTTAATAATTCTACTAATCAATTTGGTCCTTTGGGATGAGATTGATTGCAATTAGTACTATAGTAATATAGCTACCACTAAGTTGTGGCTACCAGGGTTAGGGTGTTTACATAATCTTTCAAATCGTCTACAATCCCCCTTTAAGAGAGGTTTAAGCCCATAATTTTTATCCTCTTCACTCAATTGGAATGGTATAGAGACTAAAAATGTAACAAAAATATTACAAAATGTTACTTCATAATTTTATCATGCAAAAGAAGAGTCATATGAACCAAAAACACCCACATGTGAATTATATCAAGCAAATGTCTCATAGGGAAAGAAACACACACACTAAAGGTGAATCATATCAAATATAGATCTCACGGGGCTACAATTTCACACCTCATGTCTGTCAAGTGATAAAATATAACACAAGGCCCACTTTTTTTTATGAGTTCAATGATGGAACCATAGCCTAAAGGATCTCCTTGACTATGTTCTTAGCTAGTTGGGAAACATCCTACCCAAAAAATTCCTTGTGATCCTAATTTCTTGTCCTTAATAATTTCTAATGATTCAATCTAGGGTCTCATATCAATTCCCTATTATGAGACAATGTAACGCCCAACCTCAACCCATCATTCTTCATCAAAATGGTCAAAGGTAAACACATAGGACTTTTCAAAATGCCAACTCATATTTTAAAACGTCCCAATGTCATTCACTATCATCACAAGGTCCAAAACCAAGTGGATTAAAATTCAATTTATTAATATAAATACAATGAACAAATATCATGCCTAGTTCATTACTGAACCCTATATTCTTGCATTACAGTCTCTCATTTTTAGTCACTCAACCAAAGACCCTGAAAAGAGCATTCAAAATCTAATCTATTAGTCCTTATCAAATCCACCTAATCATATATTGAAATTCATAGACACACACACAAACATACAAAAAAACATAAGGTTATGTATTATTTGGGAAAAATACCTTAATTGGAGTTACCATCATCACGGATTCAGTACACGACTTCACTAATATGTAATGAGAATATTCCAAACTATACATATTCTCATCCTAGATTTTTTTCATCCCTTGATAACTATTTCATGTAAAGAATTGAAAATAAATAATTATAAATAATTATATTTGATTATCCAAATTAATCTAATTCATCATAATCACTATGAAGTTCCTTGGTCAACTCCTTCATTCCAGATTCACAACTAACAAAACCCAAATGATTTGTGACACCATTTTTAAATTATCCTAGGTGAAATACTTATATAATGATTCATTAATATCCTCCAAACATATATATTTTTAAATAACAATCCTACATTAATAGAGTAGTGGCATACCTCAAACATACAGGCTTCTAAAGTTATCACAACAATATCTCAGTGCATCCTCTATTAAAGATAATCTAGACACCCATTATTCAATGTTGATTCCACCATAATTTGATGGAATGAAAATATAATACTTTAAAATTGTTGGAATCAAGAAATAATTGAAGTGTTAATTGTCAAAAGTAAGTGAATGGATGATCTTACCTTAAATTGTAATCAAATATCCCCCAATATCTCTATGAATAGGGTGAAGAATGAAGGAGGAATTTGAAAAAAAACTAGTAAGTGCGTGTATGTTCATCTAAATAAAAATTGTTTTCTAAACCCTTTTATTAAAAAACTATATAGTACTTTAATATCATGACTATATGTGTCAAACCCTGAATTATTAGGTTTGTTTTTATCAAACCCCATAGATAACCCTTTTAATACTTTTAATCTCCACTTGAAGGTCCTTATGGGTTAGAAGGATACTTTAATTTAATGATTTTTAGCTGTAGATTTCAGGATCCCAAACACCCAAAAAACCCATAAACATTCACCAATACCATCGATAAATCCAACAAAAAAATTAATAATGTATATTTATATTTTACAAAACATACTGAGTACAAACCTAAACATTAATTGTGATAACAACGTCCCCATAATGGAAATGATAGCTTTTCATATTGAACATCCATCCCATAACCATGTGGATTAGTAAAATCTCACAAAAAAATTATTATTTTCCATGACAATATCAAAAATATCATAAAAATATCCCAACCAATTAAGTCATTAATACATTGATATTTTTCAACATTTCATTAAAAATTCAAACACCCATACACTGTGTAACTCCATCCACCAAACACAACATTCCCCAAACAATGAGACATTGATCAATGTTAATAAAAACAATGAGATGGTTCTCTCAACACCCTTTTCCCTAGGTATTACTTTTTCTATAAAACTAACATTTATGAAAACTTATGATATTAACCAATATATTTATTCACTCATGATCATCAATTAAAAGTTATGGTGCTTTCCACCACATGTGTTTCCTAATGCAAAAAACCAAAAATGAACCACTAACCTACTAAATACATCTCAAAAAATGATTCTAAAATGTTTAAACTCTCACCATGTCAAAAATAAAGAAAATATTTTAGTTATACCTCCTCTAATTGAGTATTTCCAAAATACTCCATCACTCAAACCAATGCTTCCTATACAATACATGATCCTAATGCCCTAAGTTCTTGCATTCTCCCATTATTATTCAATACACATGAATATCTATGAAACCTACAATAAATTTAATTACATGATAGAGTCAGAAAAACTTTACTCAAATTTCAATTAACACTATCTGATCACTCAAACCCTTCTAATCTGACATAGATATTTATTATGGGAAAACCACCCACAGCCTAACACTGAGAAACAGAATCCACCAGAAAAGTCATTAAATACTGATTATAGTATTTACCAAGGAATCATATCACATTAGATGTACTATAATAAGAATATATAATGTCACATAAACCATTTAATAGTTGGTCCTCCACCATTTCCACACCCTTGAAGACACTTCTTTATTTTTTCCATGTGGAAAGAATGCTCCGTACAAAAGGAGTATTACCATTTTCATCCACTGAATCAAAAAATAGGTTTCCATGAACATCATTTTTATATCATTTATCAGAAGGATTTGATATTTCCACATCACTCATAATAGAGTGATACAACTGTAATGGCCCGAACCACTTCGGTCCATTACATTGTAAAAATATGGAGTTCGATTTGTTTCGGGAGGTCAGGGTCACTTATACCCAACAGTTTTCCAAATTTCCATTTCAATGAACAGTTCTATAAGTGAGGTTCTGGGAAATGTTCTATCAGAGAGGTTCAATGAACTATTCTAACGGTATGAGTACAGTAACAGTAGGTGTACAATAATAGTAGGTGTATAGTAATGGTAGGTGTACAGTGTTTCCAGAATGGTGAGGTCTATCGGTAACCTCTATCGGTAGGTGTACAGTAACGGTAGGTGTACAGTAACAGTAGGTGTACAATGTTTCATGAATAGTGAGGTCAATAGGTAACCTCTAACGGTATGAGTACAGTAACGGTACTTATACAGTAATGGTAGGTGTACAATGTTTCCAGAATAGTGAGGTCTATCGGTAACCTCTATCAGTAGGAGTACAGTAACGGTAGGTGTACAATAACAGTAGGTGTACAGTATTTCCAGAATGGTGAGATCTATCAGTAACCTCTATCGGTAGGTGTAGAGTAACAGTAGGTGTACATTAACGGTAGATTTATAGTAATGGTAGGTGTACAATGTTTCCATAATGGTGAGGTATATCGGTAACCTCTACCAGTAACCTATAACAGTAGGTGTACAGTAACTGTAGGAGTATAGTAATGGTATGTGTACAGTGTTTCCAAAATGGTGAGGTCTATCAGTAACCTATATCGTTAACTTCTAACGTTAGGTGTACATTAATGGTAGGTGTACACTATCGATAGGTGAACAATGTTTCCAGCTTCCTACAGTTAAACCCCTTTGACGTTTCCATTGACATAAAATAAATATAAAGCCTTATTTTAAGGACTCTTAAGGCCAATTCAAATGCCACAAATCGAATATTATTTATTCTTATGACTCGGGATGTTTTTACATTGTCAAACTGTGTGGGTAAATGTGATCCTATTTTAATGGGGAATTAAGCGTATCTTAAACTGTCTCCCCATTAAATATTCAAAAGGGAAAAGATATCTTCTTCCCTTGTTCATCCTCTTTATTCTTGGCTATGAGATGCTAGAACCTTTCAATCCTCCCTGTAGGAGTTGAATAATCATACTTTACTCCTCGGACTGGTTCCACTCTGTTGTGATGCAACCATGATGTATCGATCAGTCTTCAATATAAGGTATGTTTTATTGTTGTTCCATTGGGGGTCATATTCTCATGTTTATCCTTTCCATGTTATAACATGTAATCTATATGATTCTAATGGTGTTTTTCTTGGGGACTGTTTTGTGCTGTTATATAGTGGCATCCTCGGGTGGATATAGTTATCGGGAGAGGAGAATCGTGACATGTTGTGTGGTTAAAGAACGTGAGGAACTGTTTGAGGTAGGGGATTCATTGCTTCTCATTTATTTTATGTGCAACTATATTGTTAGCATGTTCAATCCTACTGGATGACAATGTAATTGACATAATAAATATTTTAACTAGATAAACAAATTGATATCTTTCATATGTTATTGCCTCTTGATTTGCTAGATAGTGTAAAATATATGCATGATTTTCTTAGCTTTTCGTTCTTGATGGAAATTGGAAAAGAACGTAAATTGGGATTTATTGATAATTATTTGGCTAAAGATAATGAGGCATGTAAATGAATCTTGTTGTTGTTGTAATTTTAATGTTAATCAAAATGGCACAGTAAGCATGTTTAATTAATTGTGATAGCTTTACTGATTGGGTTTCCCAAATTTGGAAACAATGAATAATAAATATGATAATTCAAAATGGATTAAATAACTGATTGTTTGATAATTCCTCATAGGGTTCTGAGTTACCCTCATGATTGTTAAAGGGCCATGAGGCCAGTTGATGTGATGTTTTTTTCCTTCTGCTTGTGCTGTGATGTGATCCTAGATGGCGGTTGTGATATGAGGGAACATAGGCTTTTGGTTGTGGCTGAAGATGGCACAGAGAGTGGAAATATGCATCATTTTATGCATGTGGGTGTAGGGGACAACACTAGGGATGATGGAATGAGACAGATGTGATTGTTGGATGCTTGTTGCTTCTTTGGTTGTTTATCGGCTTTACATTTCCCCACTGCTCGAGGGATCTAGTCTTACATACCCTTCTTCTGATAGAGGCAATGACACGTGGGTTATGCCAAGTGATTTCTGTGTTTATCTTCTCAAGGAAGGATGGGAATATGATATCGATATAAGCGGAAAAGGATCGACGAGTAGTACATCTACTCAAAATGCTGATCCCACTTTTGTTTAGTAGAATATAATTTTTTCTTTCTATAATTCCTAGTAATGTGGGAATGTATTTTTGTAATGAATAATTGAATTAATGGTGTTAACCCATGGGGTTGGAGTTTGATGGAACATAATGATGAGGTTGTAATTTTGATGGAACAGTGGACTTGGGTGTGATGCTAATGAATTTTAATGTGGAATTGTTTATGGTTAATTAATGTTTAAAAAATCAATTAACATAAAGTGGAACTGATAAAAAGGGAATGAAGTAATATTATAATGCTCTTTAAATGGTTTTATGCTTATAGGATACCTATTCTTATATGTAGTAGCATGGAGTATGAGAGACGTTTCCTGCAGTTGTGTCTAAGACTAGGTTATGACCTAAGTGTGGTTTTGAGATATAATATGTCATGTACATTTTGTGTTTCTATATGCTGCTCTACCCAATCAGTAAGGGAAACTAAATCCCTGGGGATTCTGAGCCCTGGAGGGGGGGGGGGTGTTTTCCCCAACATTCTGGGGGGAGGATGGATGGCTGACTACCCCCTTTGGCCCCACTCTATTCAATTGGTAGTTACTTATGTGGGTAGACCAACGGTTAGTTTTCCCCATATATGTGTGTAGAGGGCTATAATGGATTGTGGTTATTCACACACATATATTCTAGATATAGTATCCTATTGACTACTATAGGCGTAACTTGTATGGGCTTTGATGGCTTGAGGATCCTTACTCAGTGTATCAGCTGTAATGGCTTGAGTTATAATACCCGATGTATGATACATATTATGTGGTATATGGTGGCTCCCAGAAACTACCTGGTATCTTTTCTTACATGGGCATAGTAGTTTTGTTGCATGAGGTGCACATTGTGCTACTTTACCCAGGTGTCTGCAGGCAAGCCTTTTTAGAGAGAGATTCTCAAGACGTGCAATGTTGGGGCAAAGTGGAAAACCAGTGGGGAAGTAGTAGCGAGGTACCCATGATATTCTTATTATATGATATATTCATGTATGCATTACATGATGAGGGTATCCATAGTGAGGTTGGGAACATACTATACCTGTTTAGGTGATGAATTAATTTCACTTTATGTTCACTATGCTTTAGCATACATTTTTTACTTTTCCACGAGGGGATTTGGGCAGGATCCTACTAAGTATACTATTATACTCACCCTATGAATATATATAAACTATTTTTCAGGTCACTTGGAACAGGTTGGAGATCAAGCTGGTTTCTACTAGCTTGGGGTTGCAGGAGCTATTCGGGCTGGTGGTTGCTGTTATTTTTACTTTTTTTTCTGTGCTTGCAGTTTTTCCCTTCCAGTTGTAGTACATTTTCACGACATTACATATGTGCACCTGGGTTTCTTTTATATTTTTGTTCTGATTTGGAGTTGGTTGTTGTCAATCTTATCTCTCTCTTTCACATGTGTCCTCTTAGAGGGTAATGCCTCCCATTTGTGTGTTTACTATACCCACGGTGCTAGTCACCAACCCGGGGCCTACTAGAGGCTAGACTCGGGGGGTCATTATCTCCCTTCTCACATTGCCGATCCATGAGGGCTACACATTGTGGGGAGGGTTCATGAAAGAGTGGTATTAGAGGTCTGTTTGAGGGATATGATGTAGTTTCATGTTAGTCATAGGTGAGGATGCATGGGTTGGTAGGGAAACAGTGTCATTCATGTTTAGCAAGTGAGGTAAAAACTAGAGACCGGCTGAGATATAGGTGTTTAGGGTCCCCTATGATGTGATGTACGGACATTTATGTTTACAATGGCTACTAAACAAGGTGATACTAGTTGATGGGTAGAGACCTAGGAAAGGATGATGCATCATCCTTCTTTGTTCCTGTGAATTAATGGGTATAATTTGGGATATGTTATCCTAACATGAATAAAAGTAAATAATTAATTTATTAATGTTGAGTCTTCCATATTCCGGGTTTAGGATCTCTAATGGTTTTTTATTTTAGAGGTATGTCTCCAGGTTGACGTCCTTGTCAGGTTTGTACAGAAAATGTCCAGTAGGCTGTTCCAGTAGATCATTGCAGGGTAGAGGTTTAGGACGATGACACTAGTTGGAAGACACTCCGAGAGTTTCAGCACCAGGTTCTGTAGAAGTATGAGGGCTCCGTTTCAGAAGCTGTCACAGAAGACTGGTTAGAGGAGTTCGAGATCGGCTTCAATTCGATTCATGCTCAGAAGGAGCACTGGGCATCCTTGGTTGTCACGAAGCTACGCAGAGAAGCGAGGCAGTGGTGGTTCTTGTTCCTCATGGATCGTGTAGAGTATGTGATCTCATACTAGGAGTTCCAAGATAAGTTTATAGTCGAGTTTCTATACTCGATAGTGAAGGCATCCAATCTCCAGGAGGTTCTTACCCTTCGACATGGGAGCTCCAGTGTTCAAGAGTTTGGAATCTGATTCAAGACCCTTTTATGATATTTTTCGAACCTATTTCCAGATGAGGAAGCCAGGATGAAACATTTCAAGGAGGCTTTGCATCCAGATATCTAGTGGTAGGTCACCCCATTTATGCTTAAAACATATCTTGATGTGCTATCAAGGGCATAGGTTGTCTAGGGGCTTTGGATATGACCTGATCATCCTTAGAGGGGAATGTTCATGCTTCCTCATGAAGCAGAGTTTTGGTCCAGGGATCCCAGTTTTCAGGGAAGAAGGGGTTCCGTTCTGCTGGGGGTAGGTCCCAGCCCTTCACATCTCATTTCTCCAGAGGCATCAACTCTCAAGCTTATGCCAAGGTATCAAGTAGTTGTTTTTATTATGGTGGTCATGGTCATTAGCTGTGGGAGTGCTCGACCTTTTAGAGCAGTCATCGTACACCAGGTGCTACACTCTAGGTTCCTCCGTTTAGGCATTTCCATCCAAGGTAACAGCAGCTAGTTGCACCATATTTTGATTAGTAGAAGGTAGATGGGGTAGGCAGAGGAAAACCCCATGATGCTCCCCATCCTTAGAGAGTAGAGTGCGACTGTAGTGGTGGCCATCATCAGGGTTAGAGAGGCAGTGGAGGAGGTCATGGTCAGCTTCATGCTCTAGCGTTGCCATCTCCATGTGAGACAATCATCCTTTGAGGTACCCTTTTCTTGTTTTCTACCTTGGTCTATACCTTGTTTGATTCAGTAGTGACACAGTCCTTCATTTCACCAACCCTTGTCCATGCATTGGGACTTGAGGTAGAGATGCTTCCAGTGACCTTGACGTTGACTAAGCTAGATGGGGGTCGATATGACTTGTTTGAAGTATATAAAGACTATGATCTAGTTTTGGGGAAACACCACTATTGGGGAGATTTCTTGTGTTTACGAATACAACCATATGATGTCATCCTTTGAATGGATTGGTTGTATTCGGTGTAGGTTATCTTGGATTGATTCAAGAAGATGGTTGTTTTCATTGGTGAAGATGAGGAGCCAGTGGTGTTTTTTGGTGAGACATATCCTCAGATGGGTCATAGGCACGTTCCATCATTATCATTCAGGATGGATGAGAAGATGTTGAGTTCTTCAGAGGTTCAGTAGTTGGAATTTCCTAGGGTCATAGAGGAGTACCCTAATGTCTTACCAGAAAAGGTTTTAGCATTACCCACTCAACGAGAGATCAAGTTTGGGATCGAGCTACAACAAGGAGAGTCTCTTATATATATGTATATATATAGGATGGCCCCTTTTGATTTACGAGATCTATGTATATAGCATGATGGTCTATTACAATGTGGTTTTGTTCGACCATGTGTGTCACTGTGGGGTGCACCCGTTATGTTCGTGAAGAAGGCTGACTGTAGTTTACAGTTGTGTGTCGATTATCATCACTTAAACAATGTGAAAATAGTGAATCACAATCCCCTTCCATGGATTGATGATTTATTCGATCAACTGAAGGGTGAAAGTCGGTTCTCAAAGATCGACTTGCAGTCAGGATATCATCAGATTCGTGTGAAGGATTAGGAAATCCCGAACACTACATTCCGTTTTTGTCAAGGGCATTATGATTTGGTTTTAATTCCATTTGGAATGAAGAATTCCACAGTTTTATTCATGGGATTGATGAATACTGTGTTCCGTGAGTTTCTAGAAAATTTATTGGTAGTTTTCATCGACGACATCCTTGTGTACTCCACATCTGAAGAGAAGCATGCAGAGCATCTACAAGCCATTTTGGGAGTTCTTCGTCAACATCATCTATTTGGGAAGTTGTATAAGAGTGTGTTTTGGCCTCAAGATGTCTTTTTCTTGCAGCATGTTGTGTCCCAACAAGGAGAAGTTGTGGATCCATCGAAGATAGAAGCAGTTCTATCTAGGGAAGCCCC
The DNA here is from genome assembly GCA_963277665.1 of Viscum album. Taxonomy (NCBI): domain Eukaryota; kingdom Viridiplantae; phylum Streptophyta; class Magnoliopsida; order Santalales; family Viscaceae; genus Viscum; species Viscum album. The sequence goes on from OY728153.1 coordinate 33,699,194, forward strand.
CAAGATAGTTTCAGATGTGCGAAGATTCCTTTGTCATGAAAGCTACTATAGGAGGTTCGTAGCCAATTTATCACGAGTTTCAATTCCTCTAACAGCTTTTAATAAGAAGGATTAGGCATTCATATGGACTGATCAGTGTCAGACAGCTTTCGATTATTTAAAGGAGAAGTTAGTAAGTGCTGATGTCCTTTTTCTTCCAGGTGAGGGAGTTCAGTTTGATGTTTTCTGTGATGATGCACATATGGGGTTTGGTTGTGTTCTCATGCAGTAGACGTCATTTGATTCTTATGGGTCTCAGAAGTTACATCCCCATAAATGCAACTATGCCACCCATGATCTTGAGTTGGTAGCCATGGAGTTTTCTCGGATCTTGTTGAGACATTACCTCATTGGTGAGCATTTTGTGGTTTTCTCAGATCATAAGAGTTTCAGGTATGTTTTGTCCTAGCATGAATTGAACATACTACAACATCAGAGGATGGAGTTATTAAAAAAATACGACTTTGAAATATCATATACATCAGGAAAATGAAATGTTATAGCAGATGCGCTGAGCCGGAAGTCTTGTACTAATGTTCTATGTGAATCTGGTGATTCCTGGAGAGTAATCGAAGAACATTATGCATTACATATTGAAATGGGAGATGTTGGGGGTAGAGGTTGTCTTTTTTAGATGATGGTATAATTACACCAGATGTAGAAGGTGGGCGAGTCCAAGTTGGGAGATCATGAGGTGGAGGTCTGGAGATACTTAGTTATTTGTGGTGAGGCCCCTGATGGTTGGTCAGAGTATGAACAACACCAATTGTTGTGTCATGGTATGCTTTTTGTACCCATGAAAATTCACGAGATGGTTCTCAAAGAGTTACATATTTTTTCTTTAGAAGTACATCCTGGCGTGACAATGACGTACCGATCCTTGAGGTGTCATTTTTGGTGGCCTGGGCAGAAGCGTGCAGTTGTAGAGTTTGTGTCTCGATGTTTAGTCTTCCAGAAGGTGAAGTCAAAACAATGTATTCTTAGTGGTCTTCTCCAGCCCTTAGAGATTCCTATGTGGAAGTGGGAGGGAATATCAGTGGAATTTGTTCCTGGTTTACCTCCAGCTCTGGGACGACATGATGTTGTTTGTGTGGTAGTGGATCTTTTAACAAAATCGACCCACTTCATAGTGATCAAGGAGTCGATCTCAGTGGATGTTTTTTCTATACAGTATCTAAATAAGGTGGTGAGACTTCATAGAGTCCCTATGACGATAATTTCTGATCGAGATTGTCTTTTTTCCTCCAGGGTGTGGAGAGGTCTTCAACATGATTTTGGTTCTCAACTATGCCTTTGCACTTCTTTTCATCCTTAAACAGATGGTCAGATAGAGAGAGCCATCCAGACTCTTGAAGACATGTTATTCTCTTGTGTTCTTGATTTTGGTGTTTTATGGATGAGGAAGTTACCCTTGGTGGAGTTTGAAATCAATAAGAGTTTTCTCTCCACCATTGGTATGGCGCTGTTTGAAGCCTTGTATGGTTGGCCTTGGTGTTCTCCATTATGCTGGACTGGGTTTGGAGAGTCAGCAATTCTCAGACTAGAACTAGTACAGAATACAGCAAATATGGCCCAGGTTATTTGTGAGAGGATGAAGATAGTGAGAAATTGTTATAAATCATATGCTGATCAAAGGAGGAGAACATTTGAGTTTAATGTTTGGATCATGTGTTTCTGATGGTGACTCCCCGTCGTGGGAAGAGAAGGTTTGGTTGTGGATGTACACATTCTCCATGGTTTGTTGGGCCGTTCAAGGTGTTATATCATGTTGGAGATGTGGCATATTGAGTAGCACATCCCCCACAGATGAGTCGGATACATGATGGTTTCCATGTATCACAACTCTGTTGTTATCTTCATGATGAATCTCACATCATTGATTGGGGAGATATCGATGTTGATAATATTGTAACCATCGAGGAGTGACCTATGGAGATCCAAGACCACAGGGAGACGGTGTTGTGCGGGCGTTCTACCCTCTTAGTTCGTGTCTTGTGGCGACACGGTGGCATGGAGGAGAGTACCTGGGAACGTGAGTCACAGATACATGCTCAGTACCTAGAGTTGTTTGTTGTATAACTATTTCATTTTACGATGTTAACTTTGTGGTGGGACCTTTCATGTTTTATTTATGAATTTCTTATGTTTCTTTTTTGTCTTGATCTCTTTTGAGAGGTATCTATATGGGTGGTTGTTCAGTCACCGTTTTTTTCCTTCTGGTGTGTTTTGAATTCTCGAGGATGAGAATATTTTGAGAGGTATCTTATGTAATGTCCCAAACCACTCTGGTCCATTACATTGTGAAAATATGGTGATTCATGTGTTCCGGGAATTCATGGTGACTTATCCCCAACAATTTTACAAATTTCCAATTCAGTAAACAGTTCTATCAGTGATGTTATTTGAACTGTTCTATCGGTGAGGTTCTCTGAACAATTCTATCGGAGAGGTTCTTTGAACTGTTCTATCAGTAGGTGTACAGTAACGGTAGGTGTACAGTAATAGTAGGTGTATAGTAATGGTCGGTGTACAGTGTTCCTAGAACGATGAGGTCTATCGGTATCCTCTATCTGTAGGTGTGTAGTAACAGTAGGTTTTTAGTAATGGTAGGTGTATAGTGTTTCCAGAACGGTGAGGTCTGTCAGTAACCTCTAATGGTAGGTGTACAGTAATGGTAGCTATACAGTAATGATAGTTGTATAGTAACGGTAGGTTTAAAGTGTTTCAAGAATGGTGAGGTCTATTGGTAACCTCTATCGGTAGGTTTATAGTAACGATAGCTGTAAAGTGTTTCTAGAATTGTGAGGTCTATTGGTAACCTCTATTGGTAGGTGTACAGTAACAGTAGGTGTATAGTAATGGTAGGTGTACAGTGTTTACAGAACGGTGAGGCCTATCGGTAACCTCTATCGGTAACCTCTAAAAGTAGGTGTAGAGTAAATATAGTAGTACAGTAACGGTAGGTGTACAATGTTTCCATAACGGTGAGTTCTATCGGTAACCTCTATCGGTAACCTCTAATGGTAGGATTATAGTAACGGTAGGTGTATAGAGTTTCCAGCTTCATATAGTTCTACCCCTTTGACATTTCCTTTGATGTAAAATTCATTTAAAGTGTTATTTTAAGGACTCTTGAGGCTGATTAAAAGGCCAAAAATCCTATATTAATTATTCCAAGGGCTTGAGATGTTTTTACTTGGTCAAACCGTGTGGGTTAATGCGATCCTCTTTTAATGGGGAATTAAGTGTATCTTAAACTATTTCCCCATTAAATTTTCAAAAGGGACATGATATCTTCCTCGCTTGTTCTTCCTCTTTGTTGTCGGCAATGAGATGCTAGAACTATTCAATACTTCCAATATGAGTTGCACAATCAAACTTTACTCCTCGGATTGGATTCGCTCTGTTTTGATGCAACCAAGCTGTATCAATCCATATTCGATATAAGGTATGTTTTATCATCGTTCTTTTGGGAATCATCTTCTCCTGTTTTTCCTTTCCATGTTATGGCATATAATCTTCATGCTTCTAATAGGGATTTTCTCGGGGTTTGGTTTGTGCAGTAGTACTGTTTCATCCTCTTGTGAGTGCAGTTGTCACTAGAGGATGATCATGCCCCGTTGTGTGGTTAAAGAACGTGAGGAACTGTTTGATGTTGGGGATTCGTTGCTTCTATTTTCTTTTATGTGAAACTGTATTGTTAGAATGTTTAGTCCCACTTGATGGAAATGGAATTGACATAATAAATATTTTAACTGGATCAATAAATTGATATTGATCATATGTTATTGCCTCTTGTTTTTGCTAGATAGTGTGAAATCTCTTCTTTCTATGCATAGTTATTCGTTCTTGATGGAAATCGGTAAAGAACGTAAGTTGGGATTAATTGCTTATCATTTGGATAAATATAATGAGGTATGTAAACCAATCTGGTTCTTATTGTTATTTTAATGTTAATCGAATTTGAAGATTAATCATGTTTAAGAACTTTTGATACCTTACTGATTAGGTTTCCCGAATTTGGATCCTAAAAATAATAAATCTGTTAAATCAAAATGGATTAACGAACTGATTGTTTGATAATTTCATAAAGGGATCTGAGTTACCCTCTTGATTGGTAAAGGGCCAAGATCCCAATTGATGTGATGATTGTTTTCTTGCTGCTTGTTTTGATATGTGATCCTTGATGGCTATTGTGATATGTGGGGGCATGGAGGCTTTTGGTTGTGGCAGCAGATGATGACTAGATTGGCAAGATGCATCAGTTTATGCATGTTGGTGTCGGGGACAACACTAGGGATTATGGAATGGGACATATGTGATTGTTGTATGCATGATGTTTCATTTGTTGTTTATCTCATTTAATCTTCCCCACTGCTCAAGGTAGCTAGTCTTACATACCCTTCTTCTAAAGTAGGCAAAGACACGCGATGTATGACACGTGCTTTCTGTGTTTAGATTCTCAAGGAAGGATGGGTATATGATCTTTCTATATGTGGCAATGACTTGATGGGTAGCACATCTACTCACCATGTTGATCCACCATGTGTTTAGTAGCATAGAATGTTTTTTCTAGAATCCCTGGGAATGCGGGAATGTATTTATGTAATGAATAATTGAATAAATAGTGTTAACTGATGATGTTGGAGTTATCTGGAACATAATGACGAGGTTGTAATTTTAAAGGAACATTGGAATTGGGTGTGATTCTAATGAATTTTAATGTTGAATTGTTAATGGTTAATTAACGTTTAAATAATTAATTAATGTAAATTGGAACTGATAAAAATTTAATGTAGTAGTATAATAAAGCTCTTTAAATGGTTGAATTCTTATAGGATACATAGTATTAGATGTAGGAAGCTAGAGTATAAGAGACGTTAGCTATAGTTGTGTCTATGACTAGGTTATGCCCATAGTGTGGTTGTGATATATAATATATCCTACAATTTTTGTTTTTCTATATGATACTCCACCCAGTCAGTAAGGGAAACTGACACCCCGATGACTCTGAGCCCTGGGGGGTGTTTTCGCCAACATTTTGGTGGGAGGATAGATGGCTGACTACCCCCTTTGGCCGCACTCTCTTCTCGTGGTAGTTACCTGTGATGGTAGGGGCAACATTTTTTCCCCATATATGTTTGTAGAGGGATGTAATGGATTGTGGTTATTCACACACATATATTCTAGATATACTCTCCTATAGACTACTATAGGTGTAACATGTATGTGCTGTGATGGATTGAGGATCCTTACTTGGTGTATGGGCTGTAGTTTCTTGAGGTATAATACACGATGTGTGATTAAAATTATGAGGGCTATGGTGGCTCCTAAAAACTACCTGGTTACTTTGATAACATGGACGTTGTGGTTTTTTTTGCATGAGGTGCACATTGTGGTGCTTCACCTAGGTGTCTGCAGGCATGCCTTTTTGTAGAGAGATGCTCATGACGTGCGATGTTGGGGCCAAGCGGCAAACTAGTCAGGAAGTAGTAATGGGGGGCCCATGATATTCTATATTATATGATATATTATGGTATTCATTACTTGGTGAGAGTATCCATGGTGAGGTTGGGAACATAATTTACCTATTTAGGTGATGAGTTAGTTTCAATGGTTGTTCACTGTGCTTTAGCATGGTTTATTTACTTTTGAATGAGAGGCTTCAGGGAAGATCCTACTGTATACTTTTATACTCACCCTATGTATATATATCTACTATTATTAGGTCACTAGGATCATGTGGGAGATTAATCTGGTTTCTACTAGCATGGGGTTGCAACTGGTGTTTGGGCTGGTGGTTGCTGTTGTTTTTACTTTCTTTGGGTGCTTGAAGTTTTTCCCTTCATGTTGTTGTACTTTTGCATGACATTACATATATTAAATTGGGTTTCTTTTATATTTCACTAATGAGATGGATTTGGTCGGTGCCTATCTTATCTCTCTCTTTTGCATGTGTTCACTTAGAGGGTAATTCCTCCCATTTGTGTATTTACTATACCCTCGGTGCTAGTCGCTGACCTGAGGCCTACTGGAGGTGAGACACTGGGGTCATTGTCTCCCTTCACATTTTGCCGGCCCAGGGGGTATAATTTGTGTGGAGGTGGTCATGACAAACAGAACTTATATATTAATTCCCACTCCCAAGTCATATAAATTCCTATCTCTACATCGAGATAATATATCTAGAATAAGGGACACACTCTTTATATGGCCAATTTTTTTCTCCCGATAATATGGAATCATTTTATTTATTCATATGTATTGACATCATATGGATCCTAACACACAAGTGAACTACTCACATGATTCTATATCATCGAAATATATTAATTATGGATATATGCGAAGGTTCATCCTAGATTAGTCGTCCCACTAAACACTATCCTCCTCTAAAGTCAGCTCATATTTTAGCAAAATTATGTATTCTATTTGAGAAAACAGAATCTATTATGGGTCTATGTATGTTACAAAAACATAGATTAATATACTCAAATAGTAATCCTGAATAAGAACATTCACATCAATACTTCTTTAGATCCACACTAGTTGATTTAAACTTGAACATTTTTCAATGACCAATACAAGTTCTAATCACTGATTTAAAAAAATCCAGGCATCACGTAGAACTGTTGAAAATTTTATTTCAGAAAATTATACTTTTTTATAAATCATCACTAATTCCCTGCCCTACCTTTATGTATATTAATCAATTAAGAACCTTCCCACAATCCTCACGCAAATTCATACTTGGTTAGAGTGTACCCAATGACTACACATTTCCATGCGACCAACTCACACATCATGACTCATAATCCAATGATTCATGTCCCATAAAACATATTCTATTGAACTTTTAAGGATGTAGCAATTCCATATTTCGTTTTAGCAAATATTTTGGAATATTTTGAGACTAGTCACTAAGACGAGGTGTAATTTTGATGCCCATTGTGTATTGAATGATTTTTTTAAAAAAATAGTATGTCTATTATAACACGCTCATGTAAAACTTCTAAAAAAGTTTTGTAACCGTTAAACGAGTGACCGATTAAAAAATCTAAGGGCACCAATAAGCTCAGAAAAGTGTCTTTTAACCTAGGCACTTCCAATCTTTGGTTGGATTTGGTCATCTGTAGAAAAAGTCACCAGGGGTGTTACCGTAAATAAAATAATTATATAAAAATTATTTTATTTTGGAATACTAATATCTTATAAACGGAAACTCAGATTGGAAATCTGAAACCACCATTGAGTTTGTAATGGGATGTTTTTCTTTTATGATTCCTAACATCGACCGATTTGTGTCGACTGTGAATGATAGATTTTGGATATGAATTTCATTAAAATATTTATTAAAAATATTTTATTTGGGTATTACTTATTAACGTGATGTCAGTTTCTTTTTTTTAATTGTCAATTTCAGAGGAATTTGGGGTTATCACCATAACCCTAATATTCCCATGAGGCAAGGAGAAGGAATATCTCTATAAATGGCGAACGTCGATAGATCTAGGATCGATGAAAACACATACATCAATTCTTCATCAATGGATGATCCAATCACTAATGTAATGTGTTGATATCATTGTGATTTCCTTTTCTGTTATTATAATCATACATGGATCACTGACTAACACATCATTAGGTAGACCCATAGATTGATCATTCTTGTAGGAGGGATAATTATTAAGGTATTAAAGGGAATAGATCTTTGTGATTATTTTTTTGTTGGTCTCTTTTCAGTCCTACTAACATGAAAGTATCAAGTCCAAACAAATAAGGCCAATATTCATTATTTGGGAGTTCATGTGCTTAATACCTCCACCCTAAATCAATCATGTTCTTCATGCATTCTTATCCATTTCAAACCCAACACGAATGATCAATCCTCAAGCACACAATACATGGCGCAGTGATCTGAGACCAAAGGTTGTGATCCATGATAGAATTACGGAGGTGCGACAAGAGTGCAACACGTAGGCAGCGGCTAACGTTGGAGTGGAGAACGAATGGAATGACTCCGGTAGAGTGTCTCGCAGCGAGGGTATCATATAAACCAGGGAGAGTATGGGTTACGGTGGTGTTCATAGCTTCTGTCCAGCGGGGCCATGCTGGAGAAAGAGCCTGCGGGGCTGTAGTATACGACCAAAAGACATGAGATGCATCATTAAGACATGGAATTTGAGCTGGTATATGGCTCTAAGGCTGCGTCAGTGGGATCCCACGATAGTAGGGTGGTCGTGGGACTAAGAGGGGAATAGGGACCGACCATGTGAAATGTAGTCAGGTAGCATCGATCGGGGGATCTGGATGGCCATGTGGTCAGGCGACTTTGTGGACTGGGGGGATGTGACCAGGGCATGCTACCTCTGGTGAGAAGGGCCATCCCAAATGATGTAGGTTGGGCTAGGTGAACTGAGCCACTATATTTTCCCAACGGCCCAACGATCTAGGACCATCAGGTCGGGTTATTTTGTAGTAGCCCTTATAGACCGAGTTTGTTCAGGTCGGTCGGACTGGGTCAGTTCAAAACCATCCCAAATTAGACTTTTTTTACTAAGTTTACTATATCATTCAATCCATGGTTCTATTTAATGTTCTGTTTTGGGAGTTGGGACTCTTTTGATGAGGCGGTCCATTTGAAATACATTATGTGAGTTTTTGTGAAAGTTGATTTTTGACCTAACTACCTGAGTTGTTGTTTCTCCTGAAATAAGATTACTACGAGTGGAATAGTTCATTTGGCTTGGACTACATGACATGTTTGGATTGTTGACCCATCAATGCTCTATTCATGCTCCATGCTTCGTGCGCCATCAATGTTTCTTGCACCATCATTTCTATGTCTACCATCAGCATCCTGGATGCCCACCACCGCTCTGGTTGCCACCGATGCTCGGTGTGCCATTGATGCTATGTGTTCCATCAATTCTTTATGTTCCACCAACAAATCTATTTTCATATATTCTTGTATATCTGTGGACTATAACTATAAATCCTTCTCCTCATGCATTATACATGTACCTATTTGATATGACTGAGTGGACAATACTTCGTTGGATTTTATTGTGGAGTACTTTTTGTGTTTCCATTATTGTGTACACAATGTGTTCCCATTTTTGTGTACATCATGAAATTATTAGTGGTGTACCATTTTTGTTTTGGGGTCCTAAGTAATATTTATTTACTCACCCCGTACAGAGGCAATGCCTGCACATGTTGTGTCTTTTGCAGATGATCAATTATTTGACATAGTCCGTGGTGGACCAGGTCTAGGTAGTGCTTATGAGAGGCTAGACATACGAGGTGTGCTTCAATGAATTCATATATTTGTTTCTATACCTACCCATTAGGTAGGGTTTTCTGCTAATGTGATTTAATAGCTTGTGCATTACCTTTTATTGGGGCTTGTATTCTGGCCATGTTTACTTTTAATTTTTGGTACTATCATTCTTTATTGTTGGTATCTTAGAGGTATGCATGATTTTTTACTATGTTTTTTTAGTTTATCACTTGGGGGCTTAGAAATGGGTGTTTGTGTGTATAGGTACATAAATAAATGACTCCCATCTGTGGGATATGCCTACTCAGTGCTAGTCTCCAGTACTTGTCCAATTGGAGGTAGGATTGGGGTAGTCATGGCATAGGACTCATGGGATGGGTTGTGATAGAGTGGTTTCAAAAGTGGTTGGTTCTTCCAAACGAACAATGTTTCTATGAGACAATTTTGGGGAAACATTGTCGAGTATTTTGAGTTCAAATTTTAGGCTAGGAAATATAATGTTGTCGTGGCGATCAACCTATCCATACACCAGGACTCTAAATTATTCTTTCTAACTAGGTGTAAAAATATTTTTTATAGGAAATGTAACTATACATGAATCATATAGGATTGAATGTGTTTATATGTCCTTCTTGATTCAGTGCTAGCTGACCAGATATATTCAATTGATTGAGGTACATCTTGATCTATTTCATGATTCCATCACATAGACAACCATCTAGTATTTTTATGCGTGATCACGAGGATGATCCGCCTAGAAATGAGGCATTGGTACATGCACTGGTACCGGAGATAGAGCCCCCAAAATGTGTACCAGTGATACCTCCATAAGGAGATCAGTAGTTACTAGCAGTGTTATTGGTAGAGGATACACAAATGATGTGTTTGTTTCCTGACTTTTAGAGGCAATGACCTCCTAGGACCATTGGTGTGCCAGACCCCGATGAATTTGAGTATTGGATAGAGGAATTATGTGTGTCATCTTTATAGTTAGGACACCTCTTAACCATATGTTATTCCTAGTGAGAATACTTCTATATGGCTTAGAAGGGAGATGTTGTAGCTTAGTGATCAACACACATGAACAGATTACCCTCAGTTGGACAAACATTGAGCCACTTTTTATGGAGGATTTATTATGAATAACATTGTATTCCATGTCAATACAAGGGATACTACATCTGCATTAGGAATGTTAGAGAGTGTTGGAGTACATAGCGAGATTTAAATGTCTTTCTTGCTACTCCATGGATATGGTGTGAGACCCATTCATCAAGGCCCATAATTTAAATAAGGGGCTATATTGGGAGATCAATGAATCAATGATATCCTTTATCAGTCCAAAATATTTTGGAAGCAGTCATCAATAGTGGTAACTACCACTACGTTTCATGTATCTGAGTCACCAGAAGTTGGTTTTCGATAGATGAATGAGGGATACAAGTATATTAGATTGTTTAGGGGATGACCCAAGGAAAATAGTTTTGTGGTTTGAGTACCCTAGGGTAGAGCGTGTTTGTTAATGTACATGTATTACTACCCGTGCAGCGGTTGGGGACACATGGATCAGGATTTCATGACTTATCATATGGATGATCAGCATATTTTCAATGGACCGTTAAGGAAAAGGCATAGTTAGGAAGAGGGATGACCTTTAGTCAGTGGTTGTGGTAAATGATCTGAATGGGAAACAAGAGGTGGGATGAGATTCATGGTACTTCCACCACCACCACCAGTTGGTCCACCACTTGATCAGGGAGACAGTGGATTGGGATGAGGATAGATTCTGGCAATGAATGATTACAACACCAACTATCTAGATAGGAGTAGATGTATTTTCTATGTCTTTTATACCCTAGTTTCAGTTTTTATATATATAGGTTTCAGTTACTCTTTTCACACCACGATCGTTGTTTGAGACACTATGATTTATGTGGAACCATTGAATCGATCCCTATGCTTTGAGAAACCATGGGGGGAAGATTCAATTACCAGACACAAGTACTGATAGTGTGCCATAAATCTTGGGGTGAGAGTATTTTGGGATAACCTGCTGGCAGCGTTGAGTCCTTATGATTTCATCCTTGGTATGGACTGGTTATCTATAGTCCATGACCATGTTTATTATTTTAGGCACATAGTGTGGTGTGTCCGCGGAGTTGGGACTAGGTTTTCCTTTTTCAGTGACAAGGAAACCCTATCAACATAGGAAGGACTCACAAGTAGGAGGTTGTTGCCAATTAAACACCAGTTGGCTAGCATGACCATCGATGTACTGGATGACATGAGTCCTCGGTTTACTGTAATGGTTGATGAGTATGAGGAAATATTTACAGAAGTTATTCTTAGAATAAATCCTCTTAGGGAAGTGGATTTCTACAATTATATATTCCTTGGAAAATCACAGATAAATACACATGCATATCAGATGGCTCCCATGGAACTTCATGAGATAAGGGTACAACTGGAGGACTTGTAATGGAGGACTTTGTGAGACCTAGTGTTTCTACCTAGGCGGACCCAGTTTTGATTTCCAAGATAGTAGATGGGAACTCGAGATTTTGTGTGTACATTTGGCACCTGAACCATGTGACCTTGAAGATTAATTATCTAACACTGAGGATTGATGACCTCTTTGATCATCCAATGGGATTGAGGTTGTTCTCAAATATAGACATCCGATCTAGCTATCACTGACACCATTTATGGGATGAGGAAAACCTAAAGAGGGATTTTAGTTGTTGGTATGGCCAATACGAGTACATAGTGATGTCGTTTGGCATGAAAAACACCCTAATAGTGTTCATGGGACTCATGAATAGGATCTTCTAACCTTTCCTATACCAGTTCGTTGTGGACATTACTAATGACATCCTACTATACTCAGAACCTAAGGAGGAGAACACGATACCCATGAGAATGGTCATGGACACACTCTGAAACACCCACTTTATTGGAATCTGTTGAATGTTCATTTCTTGATTTTGGAGGTCTACATTCATGGGCAAATTATGTCATTGGATATATTTTTTGTATATCTCTTGATGATAAATGTTGTTCCTTATTGGGAGCCACCCAAGAGTGTTACCATGGGGCGGAGATTCCTATGTTTTTATGGATACTATCGGAGCTATGTACCCAACTTATCCAAGGTAGAACCACCCTTGATGGCCTTGATGTGGAAGGGGCAACATTTTTCATGGATAGTGAAGTGCTAGAAATGCCTTTGGGAGCTGAGGTAGAGGTTGGTGAGTTCTCTCAACCTGAGACTACTGTTGGAGGGTGTCGAGAACATAGTGTTCATTGATGTAGGGGAATGTGGGGATTGTCTATGGTTCATTCCAGGTAAGGTAGCATGAGTAGAACATCACAACCCATTATATGGAGTTGGTAGTGGTAGTCTTCTCCTTGATGATGTGGCAACAGTACCTTATGGTCGAGTAGTTTACCATATACTCTGACCATAGGAGTGTCAAGTATATATTCTCTCAAAAGGATTTGAACTTGCGACAGTGTAATTTTATAGAGTTACTCCCAGAATTTGACTTCGAGATTGTATATACTCCTAGGAAGGGGAACATAGTGGAGGTCACACTTAGTAGGAGATCCAGCTTGTAGTTACTATGTGAGGTGTTAGATTATTTGGAATCTTTACAGATATCCTTCGTGCATAAAGATGAAGAAATTTTTATCCATTAAATGGTGGTCAAAATCTACTATTATAAAGAGTCAAGGAGGCACAACTAAAAGACACATATAGTGACACTTTATGTTCTCAGATGTCCACAGGGTATTCCCCATGTGGATATTTGAAAGTTCAAAAGGATGTCCCCTTCTTTAGAGGGAACAAAGTAGTTCAAGTGACATTGTTGAAGGAGGTATTAATGGAGATTTATATTTCCCCTCTAGTGGTATATCTAGGTGAGGAAAAGATGTATCTAGACCTCTAACATCAGTTCTGGTGTTTAGGGATGAAGTAGGTGGTGGATTAGTTCATTTCTCGATTCCTCACAAGTAATTGAGGGAAGCATGAGCACATGGTTCCAATATGATTGACTCAACCCCTTGAGGTTCTAGAGTGTAGTTGGAATGGGATATCTATGTACATTGTGAAGGGTTTACCCACACATGTTGGGAACAAGATACCATCTCAATGATTGTTGGAAGACTCACCAATTCAACCCACATTATTTTGATCTATGATAAGATCTTAGTAGAGGTCATACGGTTCCTCTACGTGCAGGAAATAGTTCTGCTTCATGTAGTTCCATTAATGGTCATCTCAGATCCTAATGGTCTATATACATCATGACTATGGAAGGAATTGTAAAAGTCATTTGGGACTCAGTTGTGCTTGGGTATGAAATTTCATCCCCAGATGGATGGCCAGATTGAGAGGACCATCTAGGTTCTATATGAAATGCTATGTATATGTATCGTAGAAATTTTACACGGTTGGTAGGACCACCTACCTATAATTTATTTTTCATATAATAAATTTTTGGACTCCATAATAGGTATGTCACCATCTAAGGCCTTATATGGATAACCGTATTGGTCACCACAATTCCAGAAATACCCATGGGTGTTAGCACTAATGGATCCTGAGTCGGTATAGGCTACCACCGATAAGGTGTAGATCATCAAGGAGTGGATGAGGACTACCTAGAGTTAGAATAAGTCCTATGATTATAGGCATAAGAGGCCTTTGGAATTCAATTAGGGAGACCATGTGTTCACTCAGGCCACCTAGATAGGTATTGTGAATATTTGGATAGGGTGGCAAGTTATCTCTGAGATAAATCATCCCATTTCAGATTCAGGGCAGAGTTGTCGAGGTGGCGTACCACCTAACTCTATACCCACAGTTGAACTGGGTGCTTGATGTCTTCCACATGTTGCAGCTGAGGTGGTACATTCATGATCAATCACATGTCATCGACAAGGGAGAGCTATACATCGATGATGTGGAGAATTTTTAGGAATACCGTATGGAGATCAAGGATTCATAGGAGAAGATCCTTCATGGGTAGTCAATTTCTCTGCCGTAGATTTGATGGTGGCACATAAATCTACAAGGGAGCACATGGGAGTGGCAGGCTATTAATTCATTCTTTGTACCCTCACCTTTTGGTTTAGTAACACTTGTTATGGATTTTTATCAACACAATGCCATATGTTTGGGGGAATATAATGAATTGGATTTTTATAATTTTATTTTTTCAAATTATTAGCGAAAATTCTAAATCTAAGAACTGAGACGGAGTGCGATTCCAAGGCCAAGGGTTCTCGGGACAATTGTTTGAAAAAATTATATTTTGAATAGTACATTCTCACAAATTTTTTAAGAAACTGAAATAACTCATAAATGAGTTCCTAGATCATATATCTATGGGAACTATTGAGATAAAAGTAGTTTCTTTACCGTATGCACATACAAACATTGGTCAGTGTGGGTCATCTGTAGAAAAAGTCACCAAGCGTGTAGGAATAAATAAAACAATTAAATAAAAATTATATTATTTTTAAATCCTAATAACTATTAAATGGTAACATAGACTGGAAAGATGGGACCACCATTGTGTTTATAAGGGGTTTATTTCCTTAGGTGAATCCCAACATCAACCGGTGTGGGTAGACTGTGAAAGTAATATTTCGGATGTGAATGTCAATAAAATATTGAATTAAAATATTTTATTTAGACATTATCTATTGAAAGGAAGGTGGATTCCATTTTTTTCTAATTCATGTTAGTGAAACTCAAGGTTACTACCATAAACCTTGAATACCCCTGAGTTGCGGAGAAGGAAGCTCTCTCTAAATGTTGAATGTGTGCAGATCGATGAAGGACGATGACACGAACCTTTGTTCTTTATAAAAAACCGATCCAATAATCATGGCATAGTGTCGATTGATTTGTGATTTCTTTTTTACCATCTATGAATCAGAAAAAATATATAGACAAACCCAAAAATAGGTTGATATATTGTTAGATCATTATTGTGGGAGGGATAACTAGTATGAGATTAAAGGGAATAGATATTGGTAATTATTCTACTGTTGGATTCCTAACATGAATAAATGAAAGACGAATGAACAAGGCCATGATCCATTCATTGGGTTGTTATATGCTTAATCCCTACTACATGAATCTATCATGTTATTCATGAATTCTTTAATCCTTAAAAGCGTACATTATTGATCAATCGTTGCACCCATAATCCATGGAACAATGATCTGAAACCAATGGTTGTGATCCACAATGGAATTGTAGAGGTTCAATGGGAGCACACTAGGCATGTAACAGCTCATTGTGTAGGGTGAAATGAACAACATGCTGCCAGTAGGGTGGCCAGTGGAGATGGCATCACATGGCCCTGTGGGACGTCGCGTTCCGGTAGGGTGCATGGACACAGTCTAGCAGGACCATGCTAAATAAGGATCATGTGGCAGTTCAGGCCACAAGTGGAAGAATAGATCCATGAAAAGATGCCGGGGTGGTGGCTATGGCAGGATGCAGCATGGAGGCCATGGCAGTGGGGAGCTTGTGTAACCAGGTGCTGAACGAGGGCCAAATACATGAAACCCTGTCCAACCGCATTGACCAGGGGAGCTGTATGGCCACGCGGTTGAGTGAATGCATGGACCGGGGGGAGGTGGACAGGGTGTCCACGTCAGGTGGACCCATACTGGACTATACACTGTTTACTAAACTGGTAGTATGTTTTGAACAATTTTTCTAGTTGGTAAGATGTTTTTCATATTCGTACCTTTGCAATGTGGAGGACCTTTTGATATACTCTAAGTGAGTTTTTTGGAAGTTGTTTTACAACCCAACATCTTGAGAATTTGGTTCTCCCAAAATAAGCATGCTACAAGTGGAATCTTGTGTCTAGATATGACTAATGAATTAGGGTAATATATAACCCATCGATGCTCTGTGCGCTATCGATTCTCTGTACACCATCGATGTCCAAGATTCCATCACCTCTATGGGTGCCACCAACAGTCATTCTGCCACTGATGCCCTATCGCACTATTGACACTCCCAGGCACTATCAATATTCTATATGCCATCAATGACCCTTTCTCTTCTAACACATCTAATTTTATTGAGACTGGGTGTTTTGTGGACTACAACTCTAAATCCTTATATTCATAATTTAGACTTTTACCTTTATGAGCTAACCATATTTATTGTACTTTTTTTCTTTCATTTGTGGTGTATATTGTGTGTTTTGTTTGTTGAGTACATTGTGACTTTCAGTTGTGGTGAACTTCATGTAATTATTTGTGTTGTGCCATTGTGGTTTCGGGGTCCCTAATATGTATTATTTTAATCACTCCTATATGGGCTATGCCCGCACAAGGCGTGCCTTGTGTAAATGATCGATGCTTTGGAAGAGTCATCGGTGGACCGAGGTCAAGTGGTGATTCGAGAGAGGCCCGAAATATGAGGTGTGCTTTAGTGACTTCAGATAATTGTTTCTATACCTACCCTTTAAGTAGGTTTTTATACAGACAAAATTTAGGATCTTATACTTTCCATTTTGATTGGGCTTGTATTCTGGCCCTACTAGATTTTCTGTTTTTCTACTATCATACTCTGCTACTAGTATGTTATAGATATGCATCTATGTTTAGTTAGTGTGTTATGTTAATCTCTCTTGGGATTGTAAATGGGTGTATATATATAGTTACGTAGGAATATTCCTCCCATATGTGAGATATAACTACTCGGTGCCAGCCTCCATCCTATGGCCTATTGGTGGTGAGCTTGGCATAGTCACGGTACATGCCCCATGTGATGGGTCATGACAACACTAAACCAACTGACCATGCTCTAGTGAATTTTAGTTAAATCCATCCAACAATATCATTGGAATTAATTTTAAAAACTAGCATGTCCTTAGATTAAATTTTCACTATACAATACATATCATATGAGTGTCAAATCAAAGCACTAGTCATGCACCCACACTATATCCCTCAGTTCAACCACATAGGGACATCACTAATATCCAATGATAAAAACATCACAAAACTAATAGGTTGGGCATACACTTCTCATGTATTCATGTACAAACCATGAAAATGAATATTCAATGATCTCCAAAACATGATTCCAATACATAATGTTCATTATCTATTCCAAAACCCACTTAGGGATTACACATCCTCCAGAAAATCCATGGAAATAATATGATCTTTGATAGGGAATACATTGAATTTTTTAAAACATATGAATCCCATTGCTAAGGTACCAAATGGATTCCCCAAGAAACAATGTCTCTACATATATCCCTTGATTTAGGGAGTACATTGGTGTCAACAAAGATTATCCTACATAAATATTTACCTAACATTCCATTAGAAAAAATATATATTAAACAATACACAAGAGGGAGTATATCATGTGAGTTCTATGTGACTAATATGATGCATGAAAACATGTATCCGTCCAATGGGAAATGATCCAAAACTTTTATAAATAATATATCTATTATATCTGTCATATTCAATAATTTTCTTATCCATAAAATTCTAAATTTGGTATAATACCTTGTACCAACGGAAAACAAGAATATGCATTGGAAAACTGTTCATGACTCACTAGTCCATGGTCCACCATACATTTTGCACATTCCATCGATACCTTAGTATAGAATAACATGTCATAATATAGAACCATTCTAAAATAACACTTTTTAACATTCTTTCCTGAATATCCAAATCCAAACCAGAGTTCCAGATTTCCCAAAGTGACCCTTCCAATAAAAAAGAGGTCATAAAATAGTAGTGAGGGACTCAAATAATGTGGGGAGAAACTTTCCTCATATAAAAATATAAAATACAAGTATAAAAAAATAAATAATGACCATACATATAAGTCATAAAAATAGGTAGAAAATAATAAAAAACAATGATTTATCAATTGATTCAATAATATAAAAACATACATTATACACCTGTTCGCCACTAGGCCAAACCACATATACAGTTAAACTTCAAACCAAAAATTAAAAGAGGCTCTCATAGAACTCCAAGACTCATTCACCATATCTTCATAAAACCAAGTTTTCTTATCCTTATCCACTACATGTATTTTTCTCAACATTAATGCATACATAAGGATTGAATATGCAACAGAGTCCCCATACAGGGTGATGTAAATACATCTCAATATGTTATAATAAAGAACCCCTAATATTTGATTTCATATATCTATGTATTCTTGAGGAAAATAACTATATAAATAAGTATGAATACAAATTTATTAGATTATTTCTCCAATTAAATGAAACTTGATGAGATATATAAACTCTTCGGTTCCTTTAGAGTTATCCTGGGAACCCAAACACCTAACTATATCAAAAATGGAACCCATGTGGAAGGAAATCTAGAGTATTTTCTCTATCACTTATATTATTCTAAAAGGCCTACACATTATCTCGAAAACTCATCCAAATATCTACAATCAATGATACACTTCTTTGGATAAATTACACATTCATCTTTAAAGGTAAGTCAAAATCCACCTTTATAGAGTAAATATGATGTCCATACATCGATATCATTCTTATATATGTGGTAGTCCACCCAACCACATGAAGTTCAATTACCATGTTATTGGGATTGTCATCACACCACATGTTGATAAAAACTCAGAACACTGGTGTAATTAATAACATCATCCATGATACCCATCTAAGGGAGGTAATAGCCCAAAGGACACAGCATGGAAACTTGACTAAAATGATAGAAAAAACTACACAACTAATACATAATATAAAAAAAGAAGTTCATAATATTATCATTTCATGAAATTTCTATATTTCCAACACACATCCACATAGTATTCATATCATTATTAGGTATAATGAAGATACATACAAAAACACCACATGTGAATCTTATCATCTACATGTCTCATGTGGATACACTTGAACACCATAAACATATATGGAAAAAATAATTAAATAATACCCTCTTATGGTTTGGAATTTTTATGGAGATACCACAACCTATAGGCTAGCCTCAAACCTAACCCCAATAGGTGGGGTACATGTCCTTCCCAAAAACCACATTCTATACTAATTCAAAGTCCACATACATTTATTATAACCCATGATAGAGTCCAATCTCACAACATTCAAGAGAGAAAAAATTGAACATAAATTAAACTACATTATTACTTCTTTATATTCTATAGGGGGATAAGCTATGTTGTGTGTAGAACCCCACTCAAATTCTAAATTCTCACTAGGTCTCTAAAAATTGAAACAAGGTACATATCCCCCTTGAATCAATGTCATATGATGAATCTAAATACCCCTATTCTTACCAAATACTTATCTCGGATATGGGGTGTAAGGTCACCCCATCATCTAGCTTAAGGGTCTCTCTATTTTTGACTACCCTACATGAACCCATGAAAAGTACCCATGTAAGAACATTTCTAATTTCTCTCTAGCACTAATAGAACCCATATATAAATCGACATGAATGCACACACATTGTCATATATATATATATATATGGATTTTAGTGATTTGTTTCAATTACGTCAGTTAGATTTATCATCATTACTGATCTCAGGCATGTAAACACTATGCTCAATTAATCCTCATTCATGTTTACCACACCATTGACCCTGAAAATTCTAATACTCTTAGATCTACATTAACCCAATGAATGAAAATAATCAATTATAAACAATTATACCTAATCAGACAAATTAATAAATCATTTCCTAATTTTCATGATGCTCATCGAGAACCTTTTTCTCACAAAAATTGTGACCAACCAAACCTCAGGGGCCCAACAAAATACATTAGCATAATCTCACGTGAAATCTCTATCCCATTCCACTCAAATGATCTAAGAAACCATTTTTTACTAAATATAATTAATTAATTTAGATTGGAATTTACCTCAAATGAACCTGCTTCCAATAACATTTATACCACATCTCACGACATACTCTCCATAATTAAATGAAAAGACCCCATAATACCCGATTGATTCCACCATGTTAAGTTAGAATCAACATAAAATCCATAAATAAATTTCATAAGAATCAAGAGGGTAGTGAAGAGAGGATTATAAATTGAAATAAATAGACAATAATAACTTGAATCATCATTTAAACACACCCATGATCTCTAATTAGAGGTGTAAGAAGAATGGAGGAATTCATTGGATTATAAATTTCGGTGCACATCTGTTCTTCCAAAGTTGAATGGGGATCCATGCCCCCTTTTAATTTTAATTGAAAAAATATTATTGGAAACTTTCATGTTTTGACAATATGTGTCACACCATAAATACTATAGATATAAACCCAACGGCATTGATAATCCCATCAATGGATTTCAATTACCTCATTAATGTCCTTCATGGTGTGAAATACCCATTCATCTTATGAATGGATTGTAGCTATACATTCAATATCTTCGACCCCTAACCAGTACTCTAATGTTAACCCAAGCATTTAGGATATCCATTGATATTTAAATACAAAGAATCAGATATATTTAGGATCTCAAAACTCTCAAAGTTCCATCCAAACCCATGATTCTAAAAATAATCATCCCATAATCTGAAAACGTCAAATATTTATGGGAATTTCAGATCCATAATTAATGAGGTCATTAAACTGGTAGTCCACATAAGGTGTGATATCAAAATATCCCAATAAATTTTAATTTATTCTTATTATTTTATTATTCTAATGAAATTATTAATTTTTTTTATATGAATCGTTTATTTTATTTATTTTATTATATTTATAATTTTAAATTTATGTTGAAATTTATTGCAGACATATTATTCATCCTGAATAGAGTTTGTTTTTACTTTGTATGTCTAAATATCGATACTCAATCATCATGATCTCATGGAGTTTGGTCCCTACACATTATAGATATACATGATAATGTGTTGGTTTCACCTATATCACACACACACACACACACTCACTCACTCTCTCTCTCTCTCTCTAATGTCCCTAGGTTCTCCAAATGTGTGCACACATACACGCACACATGTATTTATTTGTGAATATAATAATGGTTATATACGTAAACCTATAATATAAATCTTTGGATGAATTTATAAAATGACATTATATTTAGATATTTTCAAAATTTTTAATGGAAAATTTATATTTGTTTTATAACACTGCATTATTATTAATAAATATTTATACAATAGTAATTAGTAATTTATATTTGAAGTATTTTTAAATCAATACATGTAATTATTTTTTATTGTAAATATATTTTTATATAATTATTAAAATATTAAACATAAAAAATTTATTCACTTATAAAAATAATAATATTTTTTATTAAAAATTTTATTTAAAAAATGTATTAAATATACAAGTTTATTTTTATAGAATCAATATAATATATACATCTATAATTAGGATCAATATATATATTAGAAATCGATTATCTATTTAATATTTTTAATTCCAAAATTCCATTTAATTTTATATTTTTATAATTAATAATATATATCCAAAATAGTTATACATTTATATTTTTCCTGTAGTTGCAAAAAAATATTATATTATTGTATGTATAATTTTTATATATTATTAATTTTATAATATTTTTTTTATTAGTCAGAGTAAGTTGATGGTAAATTTAACATCAATTAATAATTTAATGAATATAATCCTCTATAAATTGGACTAATATGATTGAAGAATGTAATAATATTCATGAATTTTATTTATAATTAATATATATATATATATATAAACATTAAAATATATTAAATTATATTATAAATATTTAAATACATTCATTAATAATATTATATATATAATTAATATTATATAGATCTATATAATTCGTTATTTATAGTAAATTTGTATATCTAAATTTAAATTTAATATTATTTATTTATTTATTCGTTTATATTTCAAAATAAATATTTACAAAATTATTTAATTAATAATATTACCTTTTAAAAAAATTCATATCGAAATATACTTATTAAATATTAATTTTTTTAATGATTAATAACATATAAATAGTTTAATTATTACTATGTAGTTATTTTAGAATAGGGAATTACCTATTTGTTTGTATAGAAAAATCACTTTTTATTATAATTATAAATTTTTATTATTAATGATATTTTGTCAACAATATTTATTTAATTAAATAAATATTGTAATTTTTATTTTAAATTAACTTTTTTCATTATAGTCAGTATTTGGTAATAGTTTTTGTATAATTCAATAAAATATTGAAATTTATATAATAAATTAGTAAGAATAATTTATCTATATATTATAAATAATTAATCTATTTAAAATATTTTTTAAATTTTTTACTTTTAATTATTATTGTTTCATATTTCATAAAACTATGTGAAAAATAGTTATAAATTTATATTTTTCATGTAGATGATAAAGAATGTAATATAACTACATATGTAATATATTTGTTATTTTATAAAATGATACTAATTTGGTATTATATTTAACATAGTAGATAATAAATTTAATATTAATTAGTAATATATTGAAAGCATTCCTTTATTAATTGAAATCAAGTTATTAGTATTTTTAAATTTAATTATACACATTTATCATATTAAATATTTATTTATTTATATATTTAATTGTTATTAATGTGTTATTAGAATCATTTATATATGATAAATAATTATTAATGATTTTACAATTAATTAAAACTATCTACATTTATATAAATATTAACTTAATATAATTATATTTTTTAAAATGAAAATGTTAACATTTGAATTTATATTGATAGATTTATATAATTAATTATATATAATAAAACTTATATGTGCATTGACAAAATTAATAATAAATTATAAATAATTTTATTCTCATTAAAAAATATGTATCAACTATTAATGGTTTCAATAGAATAAATATATATATATATATATTATTTATAGTTGTATTGTTTTTTATCATTGGGATTCATCAGTGCTAATTATTGAAATGATTAGTCTACCTATATCAGTTCAAAACTTATCACAAGTAATTCATGGTCTAATCTCACACAACACAAAAAATTTGAAGTTATTCTTATACTAAATTGGTTTATTCTTACACAATGATCTATGTGAGTGCTAATTTAAATAGTGATAATACTATATGCAGAGATTGAAACTTCTCACACATAGATATTATATATTTTTAGTTGAATATTCATAAAAATTCAAAATATAACACATGAGGATAAGAAGGTATACTTCCTTTGGAGATTAGAGACAAACCCTTTTTATTTCATTAAATATCTTCAACATATCATATAAATATCTTCCCACATAATACACTTCTTAAACATATGCTATGTAAAATCATTCTTCATATCATGGGGATATAAAACATAAGAAAGGGTGAGATAATATGATAAGAATGGTTAAACATGGGAGATATGTGATCTAGACATGAGCATTACCATATGAATAACATCAGAATACAATTTGAAAACCATACCATAAATATCATATATTATAAAAAATCATTGAATAAATATTTTATGTTTATAAGAAATGAATCATAAAGAAATAAATTAACATGATCCATGAGAGTATAACATCGACATAAGACATGTAATTTTGGAATACATGTAATCATAAAAAAATTATTTCATTATTAGTTTTGGATCTATCCAAAAATAGCCAATGTTGAATGAATTTACTCCCCAAACCATTGTAGCAGTCAAGTTTCACTAAAAGACAATCACATTCGATAATGTACCTTATGTAATTGGGTTTACTCCACATTACAATCTTTTATTCTTAATATATATCTATCATTATCAAATTCAATAGAGGGGGATATAGATCTCACCAATCATAAAATGAAAATCATGCTTCTATGAGCCATATGGTCTTGAAATATTTAGTCAGAATATATCCTTTGGAAAAGAAATAGTTTCCAAAAAAATTTATCTCCAACTCATAGATTAACCAACATAAAAAATAAATCATTTTCATGGTCATTTTATCTTCGTCTGACTTATGGAAGAGCGAAAAGATTGAATTGAATTTTGTCATCATAAAATTAATCCATTTAGTGAAATAATATTAATCGTATCCTTGGATAATATACATAGTAAATCATAAGTAACATAAATGGCTATTATCTTACATGTAAAATGATTCTAAAAAGTGACTGGGAACATTTCTTAATGTCAATAAAATTTCATTGAAAATAATTTTTGAAAACTAAAAATTTGAAAAATATTATTGAAATACTTTTTATTGAAATTAAAGTTGGAACTAAAAAGGAGGATTTATATATCATATAAAATGTTTTGGAGAAAAATATCCTTTCCATATTGATTTTTTTAATAAAAAAATGAAATTATTTACTTTGAAAATAAAATTGTAAACTTATAATTGAATCCCTAAAAGAACTAGTGTTCATGATGGTAGAAAATACCATTCATTCTGCATACTTTTGAATAATGATTCCTTTCACATTTTCAGTAAAAATGAAAATGTGAATTTTTTAGAAGACAACATGAATATTTATATGAAAAAATTTCTAATTATATTAAAATGTCATTAGAAATGTATTTGACAATTTTTTTTGATAATTATATAAACATTATGAAATCATTTTTAAAAATCATGGGTTAAAAACATGTTTTCAAATAAGGTGATAGAAGAATATTTCTTTCTCAAATAATTTAATTGTAATTAGTCAGTACATAATGAATGAAAAATGAACAAAAAATATTAATTCTCATCACAGAACTATATTAGAATAAAATTAAAGAGTTTCTTGAGAGACAAAATATAATATTTTATCATCGTAAGCAAAAACATAACAAATCCTGATAAATATTGAGATTATTTCATAAAACCGTTACCACTTTGGTAACATTGAATAATAATACAAATAAAAGAAAAAAATTAAATGAATTATAATAGTTATAAATAATGGAATTATTTTCATGACATAACATGTACATGGTGATGTATATACACCACATCAAATAAGATAGGTGTATAACACAACAAATGTCTTAAAGAGGATAAATTTTGATGAAATACCATAACACTTTGGTATTTATTTAACTATAATACCAATGAATGAGATTTCATCCAATGGATATATAAATACCCATAATTGTTTTTATTATAATAATAAAATCAAATCATGGGAAGAATATACACAACAAAAAAGAAACATGTGATGAATATGACATTCGTCTTAGAAAAAATAAATGTGAAATGGAAATCTGTTACCCATGGTATTAAATTACCTTATACACATTTAAAAAAATTACATATGTAATATTATTATATGTATATTAATTAATTGTATATACATTTATCATACAGTATATTATTTACTTATGGCATTTTATTACCCATCTATTTACAATTTAATACTAAAGTCACATTTTGGGAAATATCTGGTCTGTCATTTAGGTATGTTTGGAGTTTTTTTAGTCACCATTATTTGATAATATTTAAATCATATTATTAATTTCATCCAATATATAAATATCATATATATTCACTATATATGTGTCTGTATTTATCCACAAAAGTTAGAGAAAAAATGCAATGCATTGTTTATGGAGATTGTAGGTCATACATAGAAATGAATGTATTATTCATTTTCATGATGGATTTAATGATAGAAATTAAGAAATTTTACTTGAATTATACAATAATTTTAATTTAATATATAGCAAATATTTTGATTAAACTCGTGTTTTTTTGCTTCCATGTAATGTGAAAATGCATTACATCGCTTTTGTGAGGTAGTAGTATGTCGTACATATGAGTAGCATTGTCAAATTTCCGAAGAATTAAAAGTAAGGAGGTATATGAGATATAATTAATTACCAATGAAAATAATATCATATATATCGTACATAAAAATTAATCTATCATTATATCATTCCATTATTGTTGGTGATGGAAAACGAATAACATCGGTTCATGAGGGGGTAGTCCACTGTACACAATAGTGATGATTTAATATCCAATTTAATGGATGATAATATTAAAATTTTTAATAAAATTAACATAATAAAATCTCTGTATATGGGTTATAAATTTTTAATTATATCAAAATATTATAATAATATTTAAGGGATTTGTAAGAATAAATAAAACAAAATCACATGTTTAAAAATACACCCCTTCATCGGTGATCGTCTATTAGTTTATACCTGAAGCATTATTAAGAGTTATTAATAATCAATAAAGGAATATATATTGTGGTTTGGGAAGTAAGGAAAATATTTATGGGGTTCTATAATAAACCAATTAGTTTTAGAAGTTTTATGTGGAGAGGATAATTGGTAGACTTTTATATGTGAGGTGAGCGGCACACCTGTAATATTTGTAAAGAAAATGTTTTCACCAAGATTTTCAAAATAATGAGAGATCCAAAATGGTACATTATCAAAAATTAAAGTGTTATGGTTGAAATATTTCAATAAAATGGGGTTTTACAATAATTATATTTTAATTTTCCACTTATATTTTTTGTTTAACCCTCTATAAACACATTTTAACCTTAATCGTGGAAATTAATTTTATCAATTATTACCATTCAATAGGGAAAATAATTAATTTAAACTTATTTTAAAATATAATTTATTATTTTTACAAATATTGAATAAATTTCTAAAAACTCTATTACCAAATATAGAGAATTGTAATTTAAAATTAATCCCCCAAACACGATGTAAACATTGTTTTTGAAAGAGAAAACTTAGAAATGATTCAAAAGTTTCTATGTAAAAATACTAAAAAAATTAATTAAATGTTATTAATATAGATTTTTATATATATAACGGAAAAATATTAGCATTTTAATATGAATACAAATAATGTGTAACTTTTGAAATTCTTTAAAAGAAATAAAAATTCAAAATAAAAACCAATGTTTCGATTATTTATCAAGAAACAATTATTTTCCAAAAAATCTAAAAAATAAACTGCCAAATAATTTTTAATGTTATAAAAAATGAAGTATATTTTTCATTATTTTTTTAAAAAAGATTAAATTATTAAATTTGCAATATATATGCAGAAGGAAAAAAGATTCTTATAAAAATATAGTTTATTAGTTTAAAAGTGGATTTATGCTCATCTATATTATAAAAAAATATGATTGAAAAAATTTAACTAAATATCATATATATATATATATATATTTCATTAAAACCATTAAAAATATGGGTTTGTTAATATATTGAAGTAAAACATGTTTTTTGACAAAAATATAATTTTTAGAAGATGATTTTTCTTTAATCTCAAATTGTGCATCTTTTTATTTATATCAATCTGGTTGGGAAATAAATCCTATTATATACATAAATAGGCCATATATATTATTAATTTATCTATTCTTATTCATACCTTCCATTCCAATTTCTATTTATTAACTATAATATTAAATAATAATATTTTTGTTGTATTTAATGTTTCATTTATAATGTATGCTGAATGAAACACAACATACAATCAATGTTGTGTGTAATGAAACCTAAAATAAGTGTTTGATGTAACACACGAATAACTAAATGTTGTGTGTAATGTAAGATAAACTCATTTTATATTGAAATGAATGATTTAAAAAAGAAAAAAATTATTAGAAAAAAATATTCCAAAAATTAACAAGGTGTTACATTCTACCAAATATAAAAAGAAATTTTCCATAAGAATTTATCACATTGACACCAAATAATGAGGATTATTTACCCTCATTACATCCTCAGGTTCCCACATAGATTCTTCGATCTATTATTTTTCTAAAAAAATGCATGAATCAATATATAATAGAAGAGTGGCTAATTAATCAATGAAATGGGTGATATTACATTGAATAATAATCCAGTATCTCCCAGGATCTCTAATAATGGGGGAATGATGGAAGTGGGAAGCTTTTAAAATACCCAATAGTGAATGAATGTTCCTCTAAATGAGAATGTGGGTCAATCACCCTTTTATTATTTTTGTAAAACTATAGAGTTATTTCAATGTGAGATATCATGTGTAATGTTGTATTTTTTTGGACTATGGCCCAGAAGCCCTCAGATAATCCTTTACTATAATTTACTCACCCCATGAGGGTTAAAGGGAATTAATTATCTATTAGAAACATGAATGGAATGTAGCCACTGGTTTTAGGAGCCCGATCCCCCAAAAAATCCTCCAACATTCACCAGATCCTTTGGGAAATCCATCGAACAAAAAAACATATATGAAGACATATATATAATAAGGATAAAACACATAACTTCTAACGTGAAGGCACACTGTCAAAAAATCTTCCCACTAATGGATAAGAAAGAATTTTACTATAAATTTACAACCCGTAATGACAAGGTCCAGTAAATACTCCCCACCATAATGCTTTTTTCCATTAGAAGGTATAGAAATTATTGAATCAGATCTATGGAAAAAATTTAGTTATTATATAAACAATAATTTCACACATTGTTGTACAAATGAAAATGCAATCCCATTGTGTAACTCATAACGCCAAACACACTTCTCTCCAAATATTGATTCACCACTCGCTATGAATACAAACAATTAGATAGTACTTTCCACACTAATCTCTCACATTATTCCAGGGTTTATACTATTATCTTGAGAAAAATGTGTGGTTCACCACACCATAATGCTTCAGTCATGATCTCTAAATCCACGAATTAATTCTTCCCACCACAGGAGTTTCCTATTGGATGACATCTCCATTGATCCACTAAACTTCTAAATGAGTCTCAAAGTATGATCCCAACCAGATTCCCACTTCTTTTTCTATCATCATGAAAATATTATGGTTAGAAATCATATGAATGATTTTTTTAATAATGATCAATAACACCCACTTATGTTTCCACTAGGCTTATTGATCCTCATGTCTCAACTTCCAATGAAATCCCACTGTCAGTCAAAACACCTGGAAATTTATAAATCACACACTTAGTGTTATTCCATGGTAGAATCAATAACCTTTTACACAAACAATTAATCTATTTTTCTAATGACTAATAGACTTCCAATATGATATAAAATTTTATTATAGAAAAAAGACCATCATCCCGACACTGATGAAAAAAATATACCCGACCACCTATATGAATTATGATTCTAGTATTCACTAATGTATTAGATCACATTGGATGTACTCCACTAAATCTACACAATCTGACCTCAACATTTCATTGATTATCCGATCACAAATTATATGATCCTTCCGATATTATTATTTTTATTCAATAATCAAGACAACTATTTGTAACAAATGACTATTGTGATTGACATTAACTACAAAAAACACAAATAGAAAAAACATTATTCATCCCATCATTCATCACATGGATTAGACGTAGCATTATCACTCATACATATGTGCCAAATCTATACATACAATACTAACCATTCTCAACCCATCATAAATTCCATTTTTGACATAACAAGAATTATTCTATAATAAGTGTCACTCTTCCATGAAAAATTTAGTGCTCCCAACCGTATGGATTCATTTTCTATCTCCATGATCACTAAAACATGATGGGTCATAACGACACATGTGAATAGAGAATTCTGAGTCACTCTTAGCCATATATTCCAATATTGACTCTCTCCATTGTTTTACCATTACTAATGAAACTAATCGAGGCCATCCACCAAAGTCACAACTTATTTAAATTAAATTTTGAATTACCATTTGGATAACAGAAATCATTAGGACTCTATGTTTATTATGAACTCACTGATGAAATTACTGTAAGAGTGATCTCAATCTAATGATTTCACATCACTAATACTGCAGTTGCACTCAATTTTATCACAATTTTAAGAATTATTAGTGATCCATACAAGGTCTGATCACTTACTATTAACACACCTAGGCCCCATGCATAACTAGTGCATAATTATATACCACATAAAAAGTTTCCGAAAATCCTCACCGATTCACTCACCTCTGTCCAAGTAGAGTAATCAATCAGGAACCTGCTGACGATCCTCACCCAAAATTGAACTCAATTTGAGTGAACCTAATGAAATATTATTTCCATACAACCTATTCACATATACCAACTCATTGTATACTGAGTCATGTATCATCATACAAAATCTTCTGAACCTAAACAATTAAGATTTCACCTATTCATTGTCAGTAAATCCAATAAAGTGTATCCTCATCATTTCTTTTCATAACTGGAATCTCATTATTTAAAAGATTCAACGCAGACCAACTGTTATATGAGGGTATATTCAAACCCATAAGCATCCCCCGATGTGATATCCCTAATTTTTACCTCACAGGGAATGCATTCAACTTCCAATGGGAATCACATACCAAAAACAATATGTAGGGAATCCACTGATCCTTACTTCATTTAAAAACCTCGATACCAAAATCTCAGTACACTAAACAACAAAATTACAATACATATGTATAAAGAAATTTTCCACAACCTACTTGGGATTTCCAAAACCTTAGGTAAATCCAGGCACTTAATTGGGACGTCTATCTGATTTCCAATGCTATCTGAACCTACCACGGTCCCTTTTCTGGGACACCAAATGGATTCCCCAATACAGTATGGGTCTGCAAAAATCCCATGATGGGGGGAATACATCATCATCAATAGAGATCATCATACTTCAAGATTCATTTTAAATTTCCATAGAAAATAATCACCTAAAAGAAACACAAGTTAGAATATTTTATGTGACAACTATGGGACTAATATGATTCACAAACATCAGTATCATGCTAATGAACTAATATCCAGCACTCCCATCAATAATATATTTGATAAACCCATCATTTTCAATAAATGACCTCAACATTTCATTGATTGGTCTATAAAAAATTATATGATCTTTCTGACATTATTATTTTTATTCAATGGTCAAGACAACGATCTATAACAAATGATTATTATGATTGACATTCACTAAACCAAAACACAAATATAAAAAAACATTTTTCATCCCATCATTCATCACATGGATTATACATAACATCATCACTCACACATAAGTTCCAAATCTATAAATACAATACCAACCATTATCGACCCGTCATAGATTCCATTTTTGACATAACAATAATTCTTCTATAATAAGTGTTACTCTTCCATGGCACATTCAGTGCTCCCAGCCATATGGGTTCCTTTTCTCTCTCCATGATCACTAACACATGATGGGTCTTAAAGACACATGGGAATAGAGAATTCCGATTCACTCTTAGACACATATTCCAGTAATGACTCTCTCTATTGTTTTACCATTAGTAATGAAAATACTATGGACTATCCAACAAAGTCACCACTTATTTAAGTTAAATTTTGAATTACCTTTTGGATAACTGAAATCATTATGACTCTATGTTTATTATGAACACACTGATGAACTTACTATAAGAGTGATCTCAATCTAAAGCATTCACATCACTAATACTATAGTTCTACTCAATTTTATCATTGTTTGAAGAATTATTAGTGATCCATACATGTTCTAATCACTAACTATTAACGCTCATAGGCCCCACATGTAACTAGTGCATAATTATCTCCCACATTAAAACTTTTCCCAAAATTCTAACCAATTCACTCACCTCTTTCCAAATAGAGTGAACGGTCAGGAACCTGCTAACGATCCTCACCCAAAATTCAACTCAAATTGAGTGAACCTAATAAAAGATAAGTTCCATATAACTTATTCACATATCCAAATTCATTTTATAATGAGTCATGTATCATCGTACATATGCTTCTGAACCTAAACAATTAATCTTATACCTTTTCATTGTTAGTAAATCCAATAAAGTGTATCCTCAACATTCTTTTTCATAACTGGAATCTCATTATTTACAAGATTCAACACACACCAACTATTATATGAGGGTATATTCAAACCAATAAGCATCCTCCAATATTATATCCCTCAATTTTACCTTACAGGGAATGCAGTCAACTTCCAATGAGAATCACATACCAAAACCAATATGTAAGGAACCCACTGATCCTTACTTCATTTACAAACCTCGATATCAAAATCTCAGTACACTAAAAAAATTACAATACATATTTATCATGAAAATTTCTACAACCCACATGGGGTTTCCAAAACCTCAGGTAAATCCATGAAAATAATTGGGACTTTTATCTGATATCCAATGCTATCTGAACCTACCACATTCCCTTTTCAGGGACACCAAATGGATTCCCTAATACACTATGGGTCTGCACATATCCCATGATAGAGGGAATACATCATCATCAATAGAGATCATCATACATCAATATTCATATTAAATTTCCATAGAAAATAATCAGCTAAAAGAAACACAAGTTGGAATATTTTAGGTGAGAACTATGTGACTAATATGATTCACAAACATCGGTATCATTCTAATGAACTAAGACCCAACACTCCCATCAATAATATATTTGATAAACCCATCATATTCGATAAATTTCTCATGAGTAAAAGTCCATTGATGGGAAAAAATTCCTATACCCCTAGTAACTAGGTCTTTCAAATGGAAAAGTGATCCTGACCCACTAGTCAAAGGTCCATCACGAGTACTAACACATTCATAGACTACCTGCATACTAACTCACATTTCATAAAACAATAAAAATCTATGATATAAATTTTGGGCATCTTGAAATTAATTTCCTTTCTCATGATAGAGTGCCATATGGACCTAAGTGTTTATCCCCTTACACTAGTGGTTACCAACGAGAATCGATGGACTAAAATAAATCTGGGGAGACCTTGTCCTCATATCAATTTCTATAATAACAATATATCCAAAAAATAAATATAATCCATATTAATCATAAAATTAGGAAAAAGAGAACTAATCACAGAGATATAACAAATTATTCAATCATATAAAAACCTAAATTATACAACTGGTCACCTACTCGGTCCTTCCACATATATAAGTAAACTATAAAAAAAATACATGGTGGCTCTCCAAAAAATTCATGTCTTATATGATCAGCCTCCATAAAAATGAGTTGCCCCTTTCTGATAAATGATGTTTCTTGTGCTCATCCTGAATGCATACATTTGGTTTTAATATTCACCAGAGTTCTTATTTATGGTGATATTAATACATCTCCATAGGGTTTCATGAATATACCATATTAAACAATTACTTATTTGTGTGTATGAATGAGTAAAATAAATAAATACATATGAATTAAGCATAATTTATAATGCGATTACCTATAAACCCAAACGATTGATGAAATTCACACCCTTTCCAGTTCATTGAGAGGAAACCATACATCCCTGACACCCAACCATATCATATATGGAACCATGATATAAGGAAAGGATGTGTAGTCACCACATGAAATAAATAATTTTAAAATTTATTCACATTATCTACACAAATCATCAAATATCTTAACTGAAACATTCCACATTTTTGGAACAATTACATACTCAGATTCAATGTAAAGTAATAATTTACCTTTAGAGAGTAAATATGATGTCCAAACATCAACCCAATTCATGTCTCTACATTAGAAACACAACCAAATAATGACCCATTCTCTAGATATGTGGAATGCATCACTCTATTTGATGATTGAAAATCACTGTATATGAGTATGTAATTACATAATCCAAGGTACCCATATAAAGGAGTTACTATCCCCAAAGTCTCAACTTAGTAACTCAATTTTTATGATTGAGAAACAACACATATATCACACCATATAAAATAACATAGTACAAAACATTTTCTTGTCATGAATGATTCATATTTTCAATACACATTTTCATGATAATAATATCATGAAAAGTAATCATGAGGTTATAAAGAAAGACACCACATGTGAATTATATCAATCACATGTCTCATGAGGATACACACACAATCGAAAATCATGTCAAAGAATATAATCTTAAATAAGGGCCTCCAAGGGTAAGGACATCATATGGCTATTCCATTACCTAAAGGATGTCCTCAACTATGGAATCAACTAGCAGGGTACAAGTCCAACCTAAAACACCTTATAATATGAATGAAATTTTCTCAATCATTTACAATGAACCAATATAGTATCTAATCTAATAGTTTTTTAGGGATACCATAAATCACCCAACAAAAAACCTATTATTACTATATGAAAGGATCTTGGGTAAAACATAGTCTATTTATATAACCCACCTCATATTATGAAACCACCTGAGGTCTCTCAAAATTCAAACATGTTCCTTATCCTATTAGAAGAAGTGTATCATAATAAATATGAATACCCCTAGTGCTACTAAACAATAATCCTAGATATGGGTACAAGGTCACCAATCTTCAAGATTAATGTTCTCTCTGTTTTTAGTTGTTCTAGCAAGGCCCCGGAAAAGTACCTTTATGAGAACATTTATTAGTCCTATTCTACTCTAGTAAAACCTATAACGAATTGAAACACTCTATTCATACACATATATATATATATATATGATAATTTACGATAGGGGATAGATACCTCAATTGGAATTATCATCATGTCCAATCCCATTCTTTCCTTGTACTTTCTTAACTAGGCCTCATCTAAGATACGAACATCCATAAACAAGCACTATCACACCCATATTTTTATATAAATCCTTTTTTATGGTATACAATTGGATATTTTATTTTCCTATCGATTACTAGATGTTATATGTTTGATTTTTTAGTTGATCCTTTGTTTATTTTTTTCTCATGTTTGATCATTAGATCATCTGGGTGTTTTTGGATAAAAGTGATCATTTTGGTCTTGACAACATGTGCCTCACAGTTTGTTCATGGTTATAAGAAACCATATGACATCCTCAAAGAAACTATTCATTGTTGTGCTTTCCTCTGGTTTAGGTGACATGACCCAAACACGAGTAGGAAAAATTTTCAGATAAAATGAATGTAGTTATTATATTTTTTATAGAACCATGTCTCATAGTTTGCACACAGTTTACCAAACTATGTAACAATATGTGTGCACTTCCCATGTCATTAAAAATGTGAATTTCAACTTATACCCTATTAATATTATTTCCCCAAAACACCTCTCCCCATCATTATATGGTTTGTGCTACCAAAATGGGTATCCTCCCTTTCTTTCCATCCCTCATCTCCTCCTACGAAGAATGGATATGGGGATATATTCAATGCTTTTGTGTCATTTAACTAGGTAATATTCTCTTTTTTATCCCACTTTCTTACGATCAATTTTCTATTCTGTTCCACTTCACCCATGACCATGTTGATTTGGGGTTTATGTTTCCCTCAGTTTAAATTATGGGTTTTTTTTCTATAGGGTTCCTTGTGGGTTCTCTTTCCTTCATGGATACTTTTGAGGTATATTTTGTGGGAAATTATTAATGACCTTGTGATCAGTGGAGGTTTTCACTTTTAACTATCCTATTAACTTTTTTAATCATTGGATTATTGATTTTGGAACCATATTTATATGCTTAATAGTGATGTGTACTCTTTAGAATAATTTTTTGATATGATATAAGGTGGTTTTAATTGATTGTATTTAAATATATAGAATTGTTTTGTTATTTTATGCACACCATGTGTTTGATAAAATGCCCAATTAAATTTTTCGAGTGATCTGTGATTTATAGAAGCCTTGTTTGTATTAGTAAATGTATTTTTGTTATTAAAAATTACTCATTCGGTTTATTAAAGGGTTTTGTGAATGGTTTGGACGAGAAGTGTTGTGTGTTTGGAAAATCGAAAAATGGATTAACATGTGATGATGGTGTGTAAACCTTTTGAAATTTTATGTAAACTAGATTCAATTTGAAAATGTGGCATGAGTGAATAGATAAGGCTTTTAAATTGTTTTGAAATGAAAAATGAAGTGTTACACATTTCTGGAATGGTGGATTTTGTTTCTTTAAAAATATTGATTTTTATTATGGATAATTGAGGCTCATTTGGAGTTTTTGTGAAAATGGGATTGGATGAAAACTCTCCTTTGAAAATAGTCTTACCTTTTTTATATTGAATTTCATGGGCGTTCTACAATGATAGGGTCCTTTGTGTTAGGATTATTGAATGGAAATAGTTTTTCCCTTAGGGTGGATTAACGGTGATTTGTTTTGTGAGTTTCTTTTGTACAATGTATGTTCACTTGAATTGATTCTTGGCTGGAAAGGTTGGATCACCCCCACTATACTATACACATGATATGGGAACACAAAATATAATGTGGATTTTAAATGAATGATTACTGACCTAGTTTGGGATTATGATTTAGCTAGTGTACCATAGCACAAAAATGGATTTTTATTTTTTTATTGCAATGGGATAGTGCCCCATGGTCAGACCAGGTACGGAGAGATCAAGCAGGTGGGAATAATTTTATTTCATCTATTTAGGAAATGCGTAGACATGAGTCAACATGTATAATAAATTATAGATTAATCCATTGGGATCCTACATTCTCGCATGTTATTCGGAACTTATTTATATTTTGTGGATGATTTAGATGAATTCCCTATTGGTTACACATACATTCTAATTTTCTTTTTCTCATATCATGGGATCATTGTTGTGGCTATCTAACATGGTGTAATTATTTTTAAAAGTGATAAGAAGGTTATAAATGGTTTAAGTAAGTTTTTGATGAAATATTTTATACATAAATTTTCTCTTTTTAAATGAAAACATTTTCTTGATCCATGAAAATGTTAATGATTGATTCTTTTAAATGTACCTCTATTTGAATAAGAAAAGGGTAATGGATGGTGTGTTGGTTTAATGTTTATAATGTGTTTGAAGTGCCTAGTTTTATATATGGTATTTCAAATCTAAAAATTATATTTACTTTATCTAAATGAAACTCATTGAGAATATATATGTTCATGTATTCCTACTATGTTTTAATACTCACACTTATAGATCATTATTATTTTATGCTTTCAATGTGGGTTCCCACTTGGTTTCTATCATTGTGGGTTATGGATTCCTCATTCCAATCCTCTATTACTGAACCATTTTAACTTGCCATTCCAGCCATGTCTATCTCATGAGATATAAATCATTACCCAATTAATTGGAGGGAGATATGGGTCCCACCCATCTCATAATGATACCATTCTTATGTGTGCCACAAAATCATAAACCATACATCATAACAGAACCCATGTAATAAAAATGAGATTATTAAACATCCTGACATCATAAAACAATTCATATAAGATAAAGGAATTCATAAAAATAATTCCATAAAAAAATAATCATATCAATGTAATAATAGGTATAGAAACAGAACCCTTTATTATCTTAGATAGCAAATAATTTTGATAAAACACTTGAACTCCATTCTTGAGTAAAATATCTTTTCTACTTCAAAAAACACTTTTCCTTTCTTAAAATGTCATAAAATTCTAAACTAAAAGAAGTTGATTAAAAATAAACTTGAAAACTTGTAAAGGAATAATATTGGAAATAATGTTTTAAAAATCCATTCATGCTGTATAAGTTAAAAAAACATTCTTCTTGTACTTTTGTCAGAAAAGTCAAATAAGTACCTCGTACGAAAAACGACAAAAGATTCCTTTCATATCTTTTACTAAAAACTCACTGAAGGGTAAAATTGGATTTAAAAAAATTGTTGGTGGATGGAAATAATATTACATATTGTGGAAACATGGATGTGGATGATAAAATACACCCCGAGTAAATTCCAAAGTATAAACAATCTCGGATAAAAATGAGATTGTGATATTTCCGTTACCTTATGTCCGATATGTTTCATATGGTTTCGAAACTCCTGTATAATGATTTAAATAATGTCATTTAATTATTACATAATCATATTCATTGTTTATGATATCATTTATGTTTCACTTATGACTCTATATTACCCGTTCTTTTTTAAATTCCATGTTAAAGTAGCGTTTTGTGTAAAATCATTTCATTTATCATATGTTCTTCGATTTGTCGTTTCTTGATATTATTACTTATATCATAATTTACATAATTATAGAATGTAAAACATGATTTATATATAATATATATTCATCATATACATATATATTATAGATCGATAAAAGGAATGAAATACACTGTTCATAGAGACGGTAGACTGTACGTACGCATGAACATTGTTTTCGTTTCCTTATTGAATTGAATGAAACATAATAGATGACATACATAAATCTAGTAGCATTATTATTTCATATATTTAATTATTTTTTATTATATATACTTTATGATAATTCATGTATGGTTAATCATGGAGAATGAATCTCATCTCGTCATGGAGACGGTAGTCCGTACGTACGCTTGAGCGATGATATAGTTCCCATAATTATAGAATTGGAATGGATGGTATAATATTTCAGAATCATTATGAGGATATAATAACCATATATAGTTATTCATTACAACATTATACCCATCCATGTAAGATGTTGGTGGAAAAACAGATTACACCACGACGTGGAGACAGTATTCCGTACGTACGCACGTGCGGTGATTTTGTTTTCCGTAGGATGGATAGAAGATGAAATAGGGTTGGTTCATATTTATAATAACACATCATTATATGAGGGATACTTATTTTATTACTTAATAATGAAACAACTAAATAAGAAGTTGAATAAGAAAGAAAATTGAAATAATCGGTAACAGATATTACCTCTTCTTTGACACGCCTCTTTGAATCCTCTCTTTAGGGTACCAAAATTGGTCTTTGATGAAGACCAGGACCTCTAAAATGTTTCTATGAAAGTTTAGAAGGGAAATGTGCAGGGTTTTTACGAGCATGAACGCTCAAATTGGTGTGAGGAAGAGAGGGAGGAGGTGCCCTTTTATAGGGGAAGAGAGAGGCACCTTTGGAAATCTTAAAAATATTAATTTATAATAAATCTAACCCCACTTAAACACATCCAAAAATTAAACATATTAGAATATTAGATTATATAGGGTTGTAATATCATCAAAAAATAATATTTAGACATTTTTGAAATTTATCATAAACATTATCAACTTGATTTATCCTTATTTAATCAATTTAATTTTATTTGTCGTAATAAAATTCTAAATTTTTAATTATAAAAAAAAATTACATATTTTTTGTGAATTGTCCATAATTGGATAATTTATTACATTTTAGACCATATAAATTTAAATTTATAATTTTTATATATTTTTGTGATTTTTAAACAATTTTATAATATGTTATTTTTATAAAATAGCAATTGTGTCAATTTTGATACTATTCATTTATTTGAATTAAAATAAAGAATATACTGAAGATATATTCAAACTAAAAGATATAATAGATTCATAAAAGGTCATATGTATCTATAAAATTAGTGGAGAACATTAAATAGTTCATATAATATTTAGTTTATTATTTTTAAAACCATTTATTTGTTTTATCTCTTAATAAAATAATTACTACAACATATTTGTATAATTATTTAATATACTTATGTGTTGCATAAAAATTAAAAATAAAACCATATGATGAAAATAAATCTATTACCGTTTACAATAATACATTTACTCTAATTTATCATCTTGAAAACACAATATTTAAATTGTTATATTTATTAAATTATGAAGGTGACAACTTTGGCATCATTTAAAATAAAATAATATAACTGTCATAATCACTCTTATAAGACTCTAAACTGTTATATATTAGTGATTTGGATGATTAAGGTGTATATATACACTAAAAATAAGTTTTCCTCAGGTTTTTGGGCCTTTTAATAGTTATTATTATTTCAATAAAACTATATTACTAATTTTTCACTTAATAAATAATTTCTGCATCATTAATGTATAACCATTAATGACAATTATTTAATCCCTAAGAATTCTAAATAAATTATTATGATGTAGATAATTTTATTAACTTTCTGGAAACTATTCATGTTCGATGTTTTATAATGTTTATCACTAAATTAAAATTATTATACTTATAAGATTTAAGAGAGTGACATGTTGTCACTTTCTTTGGTTTTAATAATAATTAAATTATTTTCATGGTCAAAAGTCCATAAAATGAATCTAATGCTACCCTTAGGTGATATGGGTCTACTTTTAGACATCCAATAGATTTTTTTCCTGTGTTAGGGTAATTTTAGAATATTATATTTACCCTTAATTACCTGATTTATCTTTAACTATGGTAAATAAAATTTACCGTAGTTACTATTCATAATTCCCAAAAATAAAAAGTAGCCTATTAACATTATTTGGACCCACTGATTCTAAATAAGGAATCCGTTTTTTCAAATTCAATACACAGAAGTTGCAGAAATTAAATTTAATTTAATCCCGCTGTCGAATGAAAATGGGTTTTTGTTTAAAACATTGCAAAAGATTGAATTGATTTAACCTACGAATTCAATGTAAAATCAATGCTAATGACATAAATAATATTAAATGATAAAAATATATTCTATTTATACTTTAAAGTCCTTAAATATTATAATTTAACCTCATAAGTTATTACGATGAAAAAATTTGTTTTTAATTAAAATATAGCGTGTTTTTACTATTCATTAAAATTTGAAAGTTATCAGAATAATATGAAAATTTTATCCAAGGTAAAATTTTTTATCTTGATTCTTAAGAATAATTTTATTTGTTAAAATTGATCTTATAAACATGTCAAAAACTAGATTTAATTTGGGTGCACCATCAAAAGGCGGCAAAACTTCATTTTTTGAAAAATACTTATTTTACCCGAAAAATTTATTTTGTTCTTATACAATGTTTCAGAAAATGTGTTAGATGAATAATAATGTTATAATACTCAAAATTTAGTTAATATTATTCATAATGGCTAGTTTATAATAATATTATAATAATATATCGTTGTTTAGTAAAACATGGTATTCTGTACAACACACGCTATCGAGGAAGGTCGCGATTGCGTGTAATTCAAGCCAAGTCAGGGTTACATGTAGTGCACGACTCCTTTTTTGCAGCGTATAACAAAATAAATTGAATATAGATATATATACACAATTTTTTGTAGAATAACTAGTATCAAAAAACATGAAATTGTGTGTAACACGATCCAGGATTAGTGATGCGTATACTACAAGATAATAAGGTGTTGTGTATAGCGCAAGATAATCTTGGTGTATCCTATAACTAAAGATATGAATGATATTAAAAATAATGTATCTTATGAAATCTCGGGTTGTTACATTCTACCCCCCTTAAAATGAATTTCTCCCTCGAAATTCGTCGGGGTTATAAATGGTTTTTTTACATGAAATTTTCTTTAATTTAAACCCACATTGTAAAGAGGAATACCGAAACTTATCTTTATAAACTAAAGTATGAAACGTAACAGTTACCCAAATAAACTAATCACTGGGTTTCCACATAGGATAACATAGGTGAAAATATGGATATTGAAGAGAAATATAACCATCATGTTCTGATAGAGAGTGGTAGAGAACATGGCGTTGAAAAATCCAACAATCACAAAGACATAGATTTGTCATGATCTAAGGTACCATATGATTCATCGGATATAATGTCACTAAGACAACATTTTTGGTTTTCAAGATCATTTCCCTATAGTTGATGAATTAAAATAAATACTTACATGATTTTGGTACAATCTCACTATTGTTCGTGAATTGAACAATTTCCACTTCATCCCTTAATGAAATGAAGTTGAATTTTTTATTCGTGATGTGTTAGCAGATCATGTGATAGAATGATGGGTCATTCAATCTGTTTCAAACAAAAGGTTAGAAAAAGTTATAAGTCCATCATATTGTTAGATTAATCGTATATTGTTCCAAAAATGAACTTATACTTCATATATCCTACCGCTTAATAAAATAAAACTAGTTTCTACTAACCAGGGAAATCTTGTAGGCTAGTGGTAGGCGATAAAGGCCAGTCGCACTTCGGTTGTGGGTTCGATTCCCACAGCCTTGTCCAACGCGACGGGCTGTCGCCAGTCCTGCAAGTTTTCCTTTTTCTAAAACTACATTACTATAACATCCCATCAATAATATCGAAAAAAAATTCTATCCTTAAACAATACTAACTTATGTCCAACATAATCCATTCCAATCTTTAGGCTTATCTAAAATACTT
The DNA here is from genome assembly GCA_963277665.1 of Viscum album. Lineage (NCBI taxonomy): Eukaryota > Viridiplantae > Streptophyta > Magnoliopsida > Santalales > Viscaceae > Viscum > Viscum album. Next base: position 33,741,622 of record OY728153.1, read on the forward strand.
CGGTCCAAGCTCATAATATAAAGATAATGATTATTTGAAATGTCACATAACAATCATGTGAATTCCATCATTTATCCCCCATATATCATAAGATATATCATGTTGGTCAAATTACAAACATGTGAATACCTAAATCATGTATTCTCTTAAAAAATGAATACCCATTTAACCATAGTGAAAACATGAATGCTGTGAAAAGATAACTCTTTCCACATACCAAAATACCAATATTTCTTTATAATCAAAACATAACATCACTTAGTCCTTATATCAGTCATGAGCTCATGAATACAATAAAACATCTCATTATCTTCTTATCCCTTCATTATGCGCATATCATCTACTTTCCAAAAATATCTTAATAACCTTCCATGGTTTCTGGCACCATTCAACATATACTTTCATATAATTTATGAAAAACAATAGTGTAACAATCCTTAGATGATTCTTTATTCCATAGTACCATACATTATTATTTATAAACATACAATCATTCCACTAACTTCTTAAACCACTAGCTGAGCTTCATCATTTATTTCATCTCATATTTCATTTGTAGTCTCTTCATCATCATCCACATAAATACTACATGTATGACCATGCTGATTCCCTTCATGAGATTTTCCCTTAGGGAATTGGTTTGCATAATGCCAATTCATTCCACATTTAAAACATCTAATCATTTTTGATGTCATAGCAATACCATTATCCTTGTACATGGTGTTAAATGGACCTTTTCCATTGCACTTACTGGATTTGTGTCCTTCTTTTCCACACCCAAAGCATCTTCCAGTTCCTTTGAAACAATCTCCCTGATGCCTCTTCCCACATGATTTACATGAGGGAAATTGAACTTTCATTCCTCTATTTTCATCACGAAACTCCATCTTTATCTTATTATCCAAGTCAGGAACCTTACCAAAGTTGAGATTATTGATCATATTATGAGATTGCTGATTAGGCATAGTAATGATGTTTGGACTTCCAAATCCTGTTTCATTTGGTTTCTCATGAAGAATATCATTCCATTGTCTTTCATATCCTCTATTATCGTGAATTTTCCTGTTTCCAGCCATTTTCTAAATCCCAAATAGAATAGTGTGAGAGGAAAAAATCATGCTAGGGAAAACAACATAGTAAAGGGGTAGTACCCTCAATATCTAACATCATAGGTTAAATTCTATGATCGTCACTGTAGTTTTAGGACTATATCCTATATGTATACTTATTCTTATGGATATCCCTAGACATACCTTAGAAATATCTCTAGGGATCTCACTAACGTTTTCGCATCCTAGTTTCCAAAGGATGACTAAACATTTCTTCTGATACCAACTGTAGAGACCCGAAGCTTGACGTACATGGACATTACATTACTTTTGTAGAATACTTCGTACATAACCAAAAATAGACACATATGGACCGTAATAGTTTAGTGTCTTTGGAAACTCGGAATATAATCTTCTAATCATGGTGAAAGATCTTCAACATCTCCCATAACGATCTTCCCTGTTTTTTTACCTAAAACATTTCTTTATATCCTGGGGAAATGAAAACATAAAAGTGGTGAGATAAAATGCCCAGTAAGGGTAAACATAGAGAACATAAAACAATCCATAATCATTTTCATGCAAAAACTTGAACATAAAATCTAAACATAAAAATCATGAGCAAAGACATGAATCTTGGATGTACGTAAGGCATATATCATAAGGGAACATCAATCATGATAAAATAGCATGGGAATAAAACATTTATTTGTGGAAACCATTAAGCACATGATATGATTTCCATAGTATCCAAGGCATTGCTTCCAAGACCATCTTAGTGGACAAAGTCCCTTTCTGAATCGAGTTCACTCCTCGTTCCTATCCTGTATTGCTGAACCGGTTTAACTTGTCATTCCAGCCATGTCTATATCATGAGATATAAATCTTTAACCAATGCATTGTAGGGAGATATAGGTCCCACCCATCTCATAATTATACCATTCTTATGTGTGCCACAAAATCATAAACCATACATCATAGCATAACCCATGTAATAAAAATGGGATTCTTAAACATCGTGACATCATAAAACAATTCATATAAGATAAAGGTATTCATAAAAAAAATCCACAACAACATAATCAAATCAATTTAATAATTGGGATAGAAACAGAACCCTTTATTATCTTAGATGGAAAATAATTTTGATAAAACACTTGAACTCCATTCTTGAGGAAAATATCCTTTCTACTTCAAAAACACTTTTCCTTTCTTAACATGTCATAAAATTATAACCTAAAAGAAGTTTATTAAAAATAAACATGAAACTTATAAAGGAAGCTTCTTGGAAATAATGTTTTAAAAATCCATTCAAGCCGTATAAGTTGAAAAAAAACATTTATCTCATACTTTTGTTTGAAAAGTCAAAAAAGTACCTCGTAAAAAAAACGACAAAAGATTCCTTTCATATCTTTTACTAAAAACTCACCAAAGGGTAAAATTGGATTTAAACAATTGTATGTGGATGGAAATAATATTACATAATGAGGAAACATGTATGTGGATGATAAAATACACCCCATAAATTTCAAAGTATAAACAATCTTGGATAAAAATGAGATTGTGATATTTCCCTTACCTTTGATCCAATATGCTTTGTATGGTTCAGAAACTTCTGTATAATGATTTAAATAATTTCATTGAATTATTAAAAATTCATATTCATTTTTTATGATATCATATATGTTTCACTTATGAATTTATATTACCCGTTCTATTGTAAATTCCATGTTAAAGTAGCGTTTTGGGTAAAATCATCTCATTTATCGTATGTGTTTCGATTTGTCGTTTCTTGATATTATTACTTATATCCTAATTTAAATAATTCCAAAATATAAAACATGATTTATATATAATATATATTCATCATATAAATATATATTATAAATCGATAAAAGGAATGAAATACACCTTTCATGGAGACGGTAGACCGTACGTACGCATGAACGCTGTTTTCGTTTCCTTATTTAATTGAATGAAACTAAGTAGATGACATACATAAATCCAGTAGCATTATTATTTCATATATCTCATTATTATTAATTATATAAAATTTTTGATCATTCATTTATGGTGAATCATGGAGAATGAATCTAATCGCGTCGTGGAGACGATAGTCCGTACGTACGCACGAGCGATGATATCGTTCCCATAATTATATAATTGGAGTGGATGGTATAATATATCAAAATCAGTATGATGTTATAATAACCATATATAGTTATTCTATACACCATTATACCCATCAATGTATGATGTTGGTGGAAAAACTGATTACACCACGGCGTGGAGACGGTATTCCGTACGTACGCACGCGCGGTGACTTTGATTTCTGTAGGATGGATAGAAGGTGAAATAGGGTTGTTTCAGATTTATAATAACATATAATTACATGATGGATATTGATGTTATTACTTCATAATGAAACAACTAAATAAGATGAAGTTTAAGAAGAAATAAAATTGAATGAATCGGTAACGGATATTACCTCTTCTTTGACACGCCTCTTTGAATCCTCCTCTTAGTGTACTAAAATTGGTCTTTGAAGAAGACCAGGACATCTAGGATGTTTCTAGGGAAGTGTAGAAGGGAAATGGGCTGGGTTTGTCCGAGCTTAAACTCTCAAATTGGTTTGAGGAAGAGAAGGAGGAGGTTCCCTTTTATAAGGGAATAGAGGGGCACCATTGGAAATCTCAAAATTATTAATTTATAATAAATCTAACCCCACTTAAAAACTTCCAAAAATGACTCATATTCAAATATTAAGCATTATCAACTTGATTTATCCTTATTTAATCAATTTAATTTTATTTGTGGTAATAACATTATAAATTTTAAATTATATCAAATAATTACTTATTTGTTGTGAATTGTATATAATTGGCTACTTTATAACATTTTAGACCATATAAATTTAAATTTATAATTTTCATATATTTTTGTTATTTTTAAACAATTTTATAATATGTTATTTTTATAAAATAACAATAGTGTCAATTTTGACACTATTCATTTATTTGAATTTAAATAAAATATATACAGAAGATATTTTCAAACTAAAAGCTTTAATATATTCATAAAAGGTCATATGTATCGAGAAAATTAGTGGAGAACATTAAATAGTTCATATAATATTTGTTTTATTATTTTTAAAGCCATTTATTTGGTTTATCTCTTAATAAAATAATTACTACAACATTTTTGTATAATTATTTAATATACATGTGTGTTGCATAAAAATTAAAAATAAAATCATATGATGAATATAAATCTATTACCGTTTACAATAATACATTTACTCTAATTTATCATCTTGAAATCACAATATTTAAATTGTTATATTTATTAAATTATGAAGGTGACAACTTTGGAATCATTTAAAATAAAATAATATAAGTGCCATAATCACTCATATAAGACTCCAAATGGTTATATATTTGGTAATAGGATGATTAAGGTGTATATATACACTACCAATACGTTTTGGTCAGGTTTTTGGGCATTTTAATGGGTATTATTATTTCAATAAAACTATATTACTGATTTTTCACTTAATAAATAATTTCAGCATCATTAATTTATCACCATTAATGATAATTATTTAATCCCTAAAAATTCTAAATAAATTATCATGATGTAGATAATTTTATTATATTGCTGTAGATTATTCATGTTCGAAGTTTTATGATGTTTATCACTAAATTAAAATTATTATACTTATAAGATTTAAGAGAGTGACATGTTGTCACTTTCTTTGGTTTTAATAATAATTAAATTATTTTCATGGTCAAAAGTCCATAAAATGAATCTAATCTGACACTTAAGTGATATGGGTCGACATTTAGCCATCCAATAGAATTTTGGCATGTGTTAGGATAATTTTATAATATTATATTTACCATTAATTACCCGATTTACCCTTAACTATGGTAAATAAAATTTACCGTAGTTACTATTCATAATTCCCAAAAATAAAAAGTAGCCTATTAACATTATTTATATCCACTGATTCCAAATATGGAATCCGTTTTTTTAAATTCAATACACCGAATTTTCAAAAATTAAATTAAAATTAATCCCTTTGTCGAATGAAAATGGGTTTTTGTTTAAAACATTGCAAAAGATTGAATTGATTTAACCTACAAATTCAATGTAAAATCAATGCTAATGACATAAATTATATTAAATGGTAAAAATATATTCTATTTATACTTTTAAACCATTAAATATTATAATTTAACCACATAAGTTATTAGGAAGAAAAAAGTTGTTTTTAATTAAAATATAGCGTGTTCTTACTTTTCATTAAAATATGAAAATTATTAGTATAATTTGAAAAAATTAACCAAGTTCAAATTTTATATCCTGATTCCAAAGAATAATTTTATTTTGTAAACTTGAACTTAGAAACATGTCAAAAAACTAGATTTAAAGTGGGTGCTCCATCAAAAGGCGGAGAAACTACATTTTTTGGAAAATACTTATTTTACCTGAAAAATTTATTTTGTTCTTATACCATGTTTTAGAAAATGTGTAAGATGAATAATAATGTTATAAAATTAAAATTTTAGTTAATACTATTCATAACGGCTAGATCATAATAATATTATAATAATATATCATTGTTTAGTAAAACTCGGTATTGCGTATAACACACGCTATCGAGGAAGGTCACGATTACGTGTAATTCTAGCCAAGTCAGGGTTTTGTGTAGTGCACGGCTCCATTTTTTGTGCGTATAACAAAATACATTGAATATATATATATACTCAATGTTTTGTAGAATAACTACTATCAAACAAACCTGAAATTGTGCGTAACACGATCCAGGATTAGTGTTGCGTATACTGCAAGCTAATACGGTGTTGCGTAGAGTGCAAGATAATCTTCGTGTATCGTACAACAGAAGATATGAATGAAATTAAAAAGAATGTATCTTATGAAATCTCGTGTTGTTACAATTTCAGAGCACCCTTTGTTATTTTGGATGTCAAGACAGTTGAAGGAGGAATTTTGAAGCATGAGGTGTAGGTTTTTTGGAATGTGTGCCCAACAATTTTGGGACCAAACCTTTAGTGTCTAGGGGATGTTCGGTTTTGTTTGGTCATTTTGGTTATTGTGGGATGTTTTTTATTTTGGAAAAGTGAAATAATGGTCGTAATAAAGGACTTAGTGAGCTCTATGGGTCTTCCAATCCATGTAGAGCCATTGATATAGTCCTAGAAGACTCTCTATAATGGTTATGTGATTGGAATATGGCCACCAACGATATGTACAAGTCACCCATCAACACTAGTTTTCCTATTATGAGCTAGTTTTGTATATTTATTGATTTAGAATATTTTTTTAAAAAATTTTATTTAAAATTGTGAAAATATACATTTAATTTCTCAATGGTCTTCTTTTGGGAATATGGAAATTGGTTTTTCAAATTTTCCATGATTAAATATTCTGGATTTGTTATTTTTATAAAATGGTTTTTTTTGTAAAACAATGTTTGGTTTTGATGAAATTTATTTTCTGTATTATAAACATTTGGTTTAGAGAAATTATTTGTATGAAAGAGGTAGTTTAATTATAGAATTTTATTTGAATGAAAATAAAAGTGTTTTCAATAAAATGGTTTTTTATGGAATGATATTTGTTAACTTGATGAAAATGTTTTGAATATAAAGAATTGGGTTTTTTGATTGAATCCATATTATTTTTTTAGCATGATAAAAGGGTACAGTGTGTGGATTTTGAAAATTAGATTGAATTCATGGATAGTGATATTTTGAAAATATTTATGAATTTTGAGATGGGAAGTGATTGAGAATGTGGGAATGGGGTTGACGATTTTTTTTCAGAAGAGTGGATGTTTTTTTACGTTGTATATTCCCATGAGTAGCCAAATGCGTGGATATATGTTGAAATGTGGATTATTTGAGGCTTCTCTAAATGAGTTACTGGATTGGCTTGAGGGGATGAGTTCCTAAGATGGAATGTGAATGTTCATGTGAGAGTGTCTCTATATACTTCTATTGGTGATTGTAAAACCAATAAAATTTATCTTTATTTATGAAAATTGTTTATAAAAGAAAAAGAAATTACGGGTTTTGGTTATCAGTGGTGTTGTAGGTTATTTTCATGTGTTTTGGGAATGTTTTTATGCATTGTTTTGAGATTGATAAATCTTTTGATGAATTGACATTAATTGAGTTCTTGGTTTTCTTGTTGTTTAGTGTGCATCCACATAAGTACTCAATGGATATCTAGGGAGAATCTATGGATGGTCAACCAGTTAAATACCCACTCATTGATCAATATATGGAATTTCATCTATTTTTATAATGATAAATCCTCCAATATATTATGTTTAAGATGGTCTACATGATGAAGAAAAGTGGATGTGGAAAATTGATAGAAACATCGGTTTCCTTAAGTTGTTTGAGATGTTAAAGGTAATGTTTCCTACCTTTGTGATCGATCTTCTGACCTGGTAGTGGTCGAATTTGGAATCCCTAGCTAAGCCTCATGATCATCTTATATGTAAATTCTTCAAAAAATTGTCTAGTTATGAGTATTTCCTTAAAGTAGTTAAGGTGAGGAAGGAAATGGTGAAGTGTTGTCTATAAGAAGGTGATTGATTAGATTTGGAGTTCTTTTGTTATTTTGTAGATCTATTTCAATCCCTTTTAGAGTTGGGTGAGAAATATAACATGAAGTCTCAATGTTTTGAGAGCGGGATTCATCCTGATATTCAGTTGAATGTGTTGGAGTTCAATATAACCCCCATTTCCAATTTGGTGAGGAATGTTTTTGGAGTTGAAGACATGCAAGCTTGATTTATTGAGGCAATTAGCCTTCCTCTAGTCTTTGGAAGTGGTCATGGGAATCTAAATATGGGTATGGGGAATCATCTTGATTTTTTAGCACTATTTGAGGAATGAAATGACCTCTATATCTTTCATCAAATGATCGTGGTGTTTTATCACCGTGAAAAGCCATATCATAAGAAGTTTTCATGTCCATGTGCTCCAAAGTCCTGCCATGACTATGGATGTCACGGAAACATGTAAATGTTCTATCACAAGGATTCCACCAAGTGATGTGGATCTAGATCCACCCCTTAGAAAAACATCCCAGACCATTTTCAAGATTAGGGTATTGTTTTGGGCTCATTCTAATCCCCCTTTTATATAAATCACCATTCACTATAATGGTTGTATCTGATTATTTACTTGGTGATTTATTTTCTTTAAAAATGTAAAAGTGTATGTTTTGGGTCCCCTTGAAACTTATCCTTTAATGAAATCATAATTTTACTTTGGAATAATGAATTATTACG